>JAVJGI010000065.1:22029376-22085137 GCA_035590275.1 Ibycter americanus | reverse complement strand
GTAATTCAACATTAACCTTTACATTTTCATCTGTAAATACTACAAAAGTGAACTGGGCCAGAAAGACCTTTCAGGAATTTGTTCTGTCATACAGCTTTAAGACTCAATTATCTGGTTAAAATTCAAAGTAGACTCCTAGAATAAGTAGATGAATAAATAAATAAGTTATTGAAATGAGTAATATCCTCCTCATCTCTTTATTTGAAACCACCTAAAGGCTGCAAGTTGAATTTAATCTTTCTATCATCAGTCAGTCTGAGCTTTAATAGAAAGAAGGGAGGAAAAAGGTACTCAGTAGCTGATCTCTGGTTTTTAGCTTGATAGAGAGAAGGATGCTCCCTGAATGAGACACTGCTGGAGAGATGAGTAGTTAGAAAGAGATTGTGCTTCATACCATTGAGCTATCTGTAACTACTGCTGTTAATGTGGATGCAAAAGAAAAGGAAATGCTAGGGGCAAAAGATAAGAGAGAATCTAAGGAAATGGATGTATTTTGCTAATCCTTTCCTCTCATGGTGAGAACGGTTAATCTGTTGCAGACTACAATAAGGATGCTAGTCCTACTTGCAGTTGCTTGTGAACATGAGTTAACTGAGGCTAAGCTGCCTGGAGCCCATGATTTGTACAGCATCTTGGTTAAATCTTTAAGTCACAGCTGCAGTCAGGAAATGGAAAAGATAGCCAAGTTGTGTGGTGCAACTGATAGAACTCAGTCTGTGCAGAGGTCCTTGTATGTGTAAAACCATATCAAATGACTCAAGGAATATTGCTGGCAGGCACCATGCTAAAGTCAAGGCAGAGTTGTAGCACTGTAGAGGTTTGACTCTTGGAGCGTGGATTTTCAATTATTGTTTCTAAAAATCTGGATGTTCCTTCAGAAGGTAGTTATCTTAATGTTGATGTTGACTTCATAAGCCTTTCCTTGAATTTGGAGAAGGAATTTTCTTTCCCTGGCTCTTTTGATTAGAAAAAAAATAACCAATGTTTTATTTTGTATCTACAGAGAATTCCTTTTGTGGCAGAGGATTCTCTACCACATTTTTAAGACTATCACTGTGATTGGTTGACCAGAAAAGCAGAGGAAGCCCGGATAATGTGGGCTTTAAATGTAGTATCTTACCTTATCTAGTGACCGTGCTGAAGAAATATGGCCAAATCAGAATATTCAGATCATGTTTGATCTCCTGAAGTGATGTTGGTCGGAGTGAAGTCTACATAATGGGAGCCCATTTTGACATGAAGACTGGAAGGTGCCTGTTTCCATCTCTTTTCCCCTGATGTGCTTTATTCATTGGCAGCTTGAGCTGTCATTGGCAGAAACTGGACTTCCCATTGGCATAAATGCAAAGGACTGATTCTTTTGTCTTTACGCATACCAGTTGCCTTAGATCCTTGATGGGGTCTGAATTTCAGTTTTTGAGTTTCCTTTTGCTAACTATACAGTGGTTTGGTTGTGTAGCTGAGTACAAACAGTAAGAATTAATCAGCTGCCTCAGGCTTTGGACACTGCTCAAACAGCCCTTTCCAGTCATCTTTGTAAATTGTTCCATGGTCCAGCTCTGATGTGGCTGCTGGATCTCTGTGTGGTCAAAGATACTGCCCATTCAAGAAACTTTAATATTCAATGTGAGCACATATACTTTATCTTCCCAGTCACACTTAGCCATCCATCATAGCTGTGCTGTAGTACACGTCACTAGGTTGTGAACCGTTCTAATCTGAACATGGACCTGTCTCTGATTTGTAAATCCAGTTACCCAAAATCAAATCAAATGCAGAACCTTTACTCAAATGATATAATTTTCCCATTAAGGACCTAAATTTGGATAGTACAAACATTTAAGTTTTTCAGCTCTGTTATCTGCCTCCTTAGCCTGCAACCAACCCTTGTTTTATTAAACAAGAATTTATTTCAGATGAAATTTATTTGAAATCCTGTTCAAAACACTGCCTGCTATTTATTTCTCTGTGATCTAGTTGTAAGCAGAGTAGTTATTTCTCAAAGTGTATTTTTTTTTCTGAAGAACCGTACTTGCTCAAAGTTAGAGAAGAGGAGCTTACATATGCTTTGATTACGAGTGGATTGTGGGCAATAAACTAATTCTGTGGAGAATGGTGTTTGTGGTATGAAGCAAACCTATGTCTGAGACTTAGTGTGGAGCTGCATGGAAATTTGGTTATGCTACAGCTGAGCCATTTGTTAGCCAGAAAGACTCAAAAGGATCATTATATTGAAAGTTTGTCTTTCAAGAAGAGCCACTTCACTATCTTCAATGTTTAACTAATGAGCAGATTGATTTCTAACTTATCTCAAAATTTAGACCTTGTTCTGAATGTAGAAGTTGTAAATTAGGAACAATTTCCTTTTCTTTCCCACACAGAAGAGAGATGTAATCCACACCATAGAAACGAATCGCAGCAGGACCTTGAGTACAGAGTCACTACCTACCACATCATGGTCACTGTTAACTAATCTAATTTGCGTCTCATTCTATTTAATGTTAGGAATTTACATATCAATTACGTGCTTCCTGTTGGGCTGAAAAAGCAAAGGGGACTGCCAGCTTTGTCATATGGCAGCTGAAGTGAAAGTGTTGACAGCTGAAATCAGGAAGCACAAAAATGTTTGAAAAGGTTCTGGAAGAGCCAGCATGTTTTTGAGTCTCAGGAGCTCAGTGTGGGTTAAATGTGAGGAGAGGAGCTTGCCTTATTACCCTTCCCTGGCAGCCAGGTTGATCAATAATTGTGCAGGACAATTCATGCCTGTTCTTTAATCTAAGCTGATTTTAATAGGTGGCAGTACTTCCTCTTCCTCAAAATTTATACTTCTCTCTGTCTTTCAGCTCTACAGCTCCATGGACTTTGGAAGAAAATGGCAGCTCATGCATGAGCGGGTCACTCCAAACAGGTTTTACTGGTGAGTTATGCCCTCAGGCTTTCCTTGCTTTGGGCAGGTCATGGAGGGGAGAAGGGTATCTAACTTGGAGATGTTGGTTGCTTTACCTGAACATCAAGCATACCCTTGTTCTTGGTCATCGTCAATGTTATATATGTAGTTCACAGCACATATTTTGCAGTGCTATAGTCTCCATGTTTGTACCTCTTGTCTGATAACAGTAGTGTCTTGTACAGATGAGTACAAGTCTTTTGATAATTGTAAAACTTCTGCTTCTTTGTTATGTACCTACTTACAGTTACACAGAAAAACTGCCCAGTGTTTCAGCGACAAAGCTATCATCATTAGACCTCCTATTTTTCAAGCCTTATGTGAACTACTTTAGCATAGAACACAGTCTTTGTGCAGAGCCAGCCACTCTGACCAGTCTCCTTATCCAACCATTGGGAGAAAGGATGATTCAGACTCTGCTTTGAATCACTCTCTGAGGAGACAGTTTCTTTCTACTGACTGGTGAGAGCCCAGGATGTGCAAACAGTTTGCTAAAAATCTGCTTTGTGACTATCTTCCTTTCCATTTCCCAAGCATCAACCTCCAAAACTGGGAGAGTGTCTTAAAAGCAGATGATTAAATGAATTTAGTTCCTGTCTCCAGGCTCCTCCATTTCAGATGCCACTTTTCCAAACTTCTCTCCACCATGTGAAGACCCAAGAGTTGACTTTTGAGAAAAAGAGAAAACCCAGCAATATTTTTCTGTAGTTGAATCTAGGAATTGGGGCTTGAATCAGATTCTTAACACTGTACTTATTACATGCCAGGTGATGGTATGTGTGAATGTGTAGAAGCGCTGGTTTACAGAATCTGTGAATAGTTAAAGAAGTGCCTGGTCCTTAAGGCCAAAACAGCTTGTAATATTGAGGAACCAGAGGCTCTTATTCTGAATGGTTAAAAATAAAAAGGGCTTGGATGACTTAAGAATTGACTCCCAATTGCAAAGCATTATGTATATATCTTAGAGTCAAATTCTCGTAGGAATAATTGTGCATCATTAAAAGTACCTGGAATCCAGGCCCAAAATATCTGTAGATTGGATTTGCAATATTTCCACACCTTGCAGTGTAGATGGGCACCTCATGGGATTTTCAGGTTAAGTCCTGCAAATATCTCTAATTAGCTTTAGACTCCCACATTTAAAATATGGCTTTTTGGCACCAAGTCTGGAGATTTCCTTTAGTGTGCCTGTGGATTTTGGACAGTGTAAGGTTGTTGAACATTGAGGAAAGGAAGTTGTAAGGCTCCTAAGTCACATAGACCTGCAAAATATATTGAAGATCTAGAACCTTGTCTGACTGTTACTGTTTCACATTTCCATTATGAAGGAAAGGTGGTTATGTTCTCCTGGTTGTGGTGGCAGGTGGTTGATTGACTTAACTATCCAAAATCCTTTGATTTCACTATTCATGCTAGGTGTACATGACAAAGGTGAGTGTAGAACCTCTCCAGGTGTATCCTTCTGTGGAGTAGAATAGCTGGTCCTATGGGATAATTGTACCCTAGCCTTCAAGTGGTACAACGGAGCTTAGGGGAGAGACTTTCTTGGAGAATAAAGTGGAAGGGCTGAGCTGACTTGGGAACAAAGCAGAATCTCTTTCTAAAGGAAAGGCCATATTATTATGGTTTATTTTCTACCATCATATAAAGATGGTTAATGGGAATTGCTGTTTGTCTATTTGTAACTCAAACTTGTATATTGTTTTCCACAATCTACCTCATTTTTCATACAGTCTTTTGGCTGCATAGTTTGAATGCTGTTTTTTAACACTGCATTTTATAATGCCTTTGTTTTGAGCGTCTCTTTCTCCTAGAAAATGTAGAAATCTTCTGTAGTTAAAACGGGTATGGCATAGACCTAGAAATCTTTATTCCACTCAGAAACAGTAGGATCCCATTGACAGTAAACTTTCCAAGACAGTGAATTATGCTTTTCCCAGAGTGAGAGAGATTTGAACCAATTTGTAGTGCAGGGGTCAGAGGTGCTGAAATTTTGGAATGTAATAACTCTCCTTAGCTATCTGATATCTTTCTTTTTTCCTTCCTTTCTTTTTAAAGCTGCAAACTGTGATGGCTTACAAGCTCTGGCTTGTAAGATGTGTACAGAAAAAGAAATGCAAGGAGAGTGCTTTAACCTTGGGAATTTGGTGATTGCTTTTCATTAGGCTATGAAAGAGGGAGAAAGTGGGTATAGCTATAAGTTTCAAAGGGACATGATCTGCTACTGTGTGGAGTTCATCAGCCTGTCAAATACTACATTATTGAACCTCGTAATTAAAACTTCCAGGAATGATGAAATAATAATGATAAGGAGATGCCAAAATCAGAGGTAAGCTGCTCATTTGTGCTGCTCTGCATTGTTTATTAGTAGGGGTCAGGTAAGCATCATTCATCAAATGAGACAGTCTTCATCTGATTTGAATGCAGCTGGCCTTATCTGAGGTAGCCTTTGCTGCATTTTTTTGCCTTCAAAGCATGACTTTCATCTCTCAGGCTGCCATTGAATGCACTTGTGAAGACTGTAATCTTCACCTGGTTCATGGGATCAATCAGCTTGACAGGGAGGGGTCTTATTTTTCTCTCTGAGACCTTTCCAAATGATTATACCTTCCCTGAGAGAACTCAGATATAGAGACTTTAAGACCAGGAGAAAATAGTGCTTGCATCAGAACTCGTGAGGTTGGGATGTGAATTTTCACTCAGCAGAGTAAGCAAGACCTATCTGTTAGTCATGGACATACAAGTCACTCTGCATTTTGCTGTAGCTCTAGTAGGCAGCACCTGTGATGGCTCCCCACTGGTCAAAAATGAAGTCTAATCTCCAGTCCTGATCTGTGGCTTTGTATCCTGGCTCTTGCCTTCACCTTCTTTCCTTAGTCCCAGATGTTGTTGCTAATCACTGGGTTGTAGTTGTGTTCTCATCCTGTATGGATGTCACATATTGTGCAGTTTATGGGACATCTCTCCTCAGTTTCTGCAGCCAGCTCAAAGTTTGTGCATGAGCTGAGATTCACCTCTGGGCCACTCATAAAAGCTAGGATTTGATATCTCTACTTCTGTAGTAGTGATTCATTTGTTAGCTACACCCACTGATGGCAGCGGCAGAGCTTGAACAGAATGTGTTACTTGATGTGAGTACAGGCATCCAAATTTGGCTCCCACATGCCTTGGCCTCAGAGATTTTAATAACTTAGGATCCTGTAAGACTGGAAATAGGAGCTTACGCTAATGTGATACAGAAATTCCCCGATCACTCATCACTCTGAAATTACTCACGCTAACTGGAACCAGCATGGGTGCAAAGTTAGTTAAAGACCTACTCAATGTTCTTTTCTTTTAAAACACATTTCTGCAGCTCCCTCTGGGCCCTGTTCATTTTCTCTCACTGCAACTTAGACACCTGTGATGTCATGTGGAGGGATATAAAAATTACAGTCCATATTTTGTACTGTAGAAATGTTGGGGAAGTTTCCTTGTCTGTAAAATACATGGTGTGTTCTGTGCTGACTAAATACTGTCTCTGTTCAAATGAGGACTTGAATTGTTCTTGGGTTGCTTTACTGCCTCTACTTTTCCTGTGGTGGGACAGCAGGACTAAGCAGATGGGCAGGACAGTTTGTTTAACGGAGCATTCACCAAGCTTTGTTCAGCACTTTGCTGGACTACAGCTTTTCCATGTCATCTTGGGTGACTCAAACTGACTTTGCCTTGTTACTCTGTAGGTAAGACTGTAATAGGAGAGCATTTCTTTTTGTTGTTGGGTGTAGTGGGTGAAGTACTCAAATATTGTGATGTTGGGTGCTACAGCGGTGTATTAAGAGCACCAAAGGGCACTAGAGAGTTAAAAGAGACTTTAGAAGTATATGGAGTCCTTTCATAATCTTATAGCTTAATTCTTTAAAACCTGGGGTTCTACAGGTGACTTACATTTTCTGGCAAATCAGCTAAGTGACTGTGAATATCATCCATCACAGATCTGTCTTTCAAGGCCCTGCCTGCTGCTCTTTGCTGGAGGAGCCATTCATGTTTCCTGCCTTCCGTCATCTCTGGGGAATATGAAGTGGTGGATGTGGGACCATTTCCTTTTTTTTTTTTTTTTTTTAATGTACATCTAGACATTTACCCTTCTCTCTCTTATTTATTTTTTTAAAACATGCTTTCTGGGACTTTGAGTGATTTTTTCAAAGCCTGGGAGTGGGAAAGTGGGGAAACCCCATCTGTGTGAAAGAGAGGGAGAAATCTGCACAGCATTTCTGATGGCCATGAAGATATTTGGAGCACCAAAGTCAGTGCCCAGGATGAGCCTGGTCAGTAAAAGGCACTGAAATGCACACTAGTGATGAAAGCTGGGCAGCAAACACCAACAAGGCAGGAGGGGGAGAGACAGGAGGAGGAGTAGTACAAAAATGGGATGTGCACTAGCCTGGCTTCAAGGAGCACTGTTTGTATCTGGGGGGCGGAAGTTATAAAAAAAAAAAAAGTGGTGTAACAAGAAGTTCTCAAATATGCTGCTGATTGCCTCACTGAGTCTCTGCAGAATTTTACTTTTTCTCTTTCTGTGATAACCAAACAGATTTCTGGTTGTTTTGGTATCCATGAATGCCAGCCACAATCATTTTGAACTACAGGATTAAAAACTGGGAGAAGGGAAGAGGCTGTGCATCCACTTAGGCTATGCTTTGGAGTTATGGGGTTTCTGTCACAGTTGTTTGAGGCATGAGCCAGCAAATTTTGTCTCTTGCGAGCAAGGTTTTCAGTCCTCTTTGTCATGATTTTGGATGGGAACAGTGATAAAATTTAGGCAGTGTATTTCTATTTATTTGCAGCTTGAATTTCATGAAGGCTATAGCAGAGGCTGTTTTGGATATGAGGGTAGCATAGCAGAAGATAAGGGATTTACCTCAGTGTTTCAAAAGGTTATGATCTGGGTTTGGAGCTGCAGTTGGGAGAGGTTTTGTCTGTTTTTATTTCCTCGTCTCTTGTCTCAGTGCTGATATTTCCTAATTCCAATGCCAATTTGAGTCCACACAGACTGTTTCAGCAGCAGTTCCAGAAGTGACCTTTGGATACGGCTAAGGTTACCTTTACTTGACTAGTTTGCCAGCAATGAAATGGTTAGTCAAATATGTGCCTGTCTCTCCTGTAAATCCCACTAATCATTAACTACCAGATGGTGTCATTGCATAGTGCTGGGGAAACATCGCCTGATATTTTACAGCCAAGTTTAGTGTTAAGAAAACATAGTTTTGTAAATGTCAAATTGACTATTAAGTAATCCTGCATTAGAGTTTTTCAGAATTAAAACCATACCGTGCATGGAGCTGTGGGTAGAAGGAATAATTCCAGTTTAGCAGCCATGGATAACACCATCTATAGTGTCATCGAGGCAGATACCCAGTGGCTATTCATGTAGACAGCGCAGGAAGAACTGGAGAGGGACCTATTACTGGAGGCTTATGACTCATTTACCTGCGTTAAGGGACTTGCTTCCCATACCCTGTGGGTGGGGATGCCTGGGGAGGTTTTTCCTCTCAGAGGGTAATGCTAACATAAATCTGGAATGTGTTACTCAAGCCACCATGACCATGAACTGTACTAGTCTGAGGACAAAATTTTCAGACTCTAGCCTCAAGCTCTTTAATAAGAGTTCAGGAGAGATGAGACCTTCTTAAAAGCTCTTGGCGTATATTGAAAGATTTCCTTGCAAGGTCACGTTAGTTAATTAAACATCACAACACCATGGTGATAACAAGACCAATTTTATTTTTGTTTTCACTTAAAAGACGGGCAAGTGGGGGAACTCTGAGGTTAGGGATTTTATTTTCATTTTGTGTGCTTACAATTAATGCAGTTGGCACTATAGATATTTAATGTTTCCAAACATTAGCTCGTAACTGACTAGCTTGTGATTACACAGTAACTCAATGACAGAGATAGAAATGGAACCTGGATGTAGAGTGGCATATTTTTTATTGGCTGAAATACTGTTCTGTTGTGTTTTTTTTAAAGCTTCAAGTCAATAAAATTATTTTAGAATTCATGTTAATGCTATCAAAATGTTTCTTTCTAAAAATCAAACAAAGGAGCATCCTGAAATGTTTGAATTTTTTTGGAGGCTTTTAAAGTGATTTTTAAATTTGAATAAAATCTCATTTTGCAATATATGAGCTTTAAAATTAAAGTAGGGAGAGAGTACAGTCTGAAACGAAGTGTTTGGATGAAGCCAACATAGAAGGATCCTGACTCCTATTCCCATCTTGACCTTTTGTGATGCAGAGCAGATATTGGTCCCTAATATCCAAGTTAGATGTTCAGTATGCTTATAATGTACTTCTTCATAACTGTGATCAGTAGCTTACAAGAGTGATCAACAAAGTTTGAGAAACCTTTGTAAGTTTTATATTTTGCTTTTCTCCATGAGCCTATTTTTCCTAATCTTAATCCTATCCTGTTTTTCAACTACAGATTGCTGTGTTCTTCCAGGGACTTTGTGATAGATTTCCTGGATATCTAAGAGGATAAAATCCTAAATGACCCTAAGAACAGGAAAATCTTTCACTTTCTGTCTCTGGGAAACCCTGCAGAACTGTTTTATAGAGGCTGCCTAGACCCCACCTGTTCTGTTTGTGCCTATAGTTAGTGTAATGTTCAGGTTGCCATTCCCATTTCTGAGCGCAGTCCCTGTTTTTTTTTAATTTATGGAAAAATGACACAAGTTTTTAGATCTGGGAAAGCATCTTTGTAGATGGTTGGGAAAAGACCCCTAGTACGCTACTGGAGGAGTATTACAGAATATTTTCTACTTTACCTGGGACTAAAGGCAAGTTTCTGGTGTATATTTACATTTTATGCTGATTAATGATTTCATCTTACAAAGGAATTTTGATACAACTAGTATCTTGTACTATGAATGGAAGCTCTAAATAGTAGCTGATACATTGGAAGAACTCCTAAAGGATGTTCATTGCCAGACTGCTGTTGTGTGATGCTTCTCTCCTTACCGCCTGCTTTCCTAGGAAAATAAATGTTTGACTTTGTAAAAGAGTCCTGTGGATGCCATGCTGTCAGGCTCCCTCATCTCAAAGCTTCTTTAGCAAGAAAAATGAAAAAGATACTGGCTACGAGGATTGTGTGTGATTATGAAGGGAAATAATTTAAAATACTTTAAATTCTACTTTAAAACCCATGAACTACATAATAAATGAACCACACGAAAAGAGCCACATGATATCAAGCTCACAATATATATACCACCTCTGAAAATCTGGCTGCTATCATAGCCAGAATTAGTTCTTTCAACGGGGGGTGTATGCCCTCTGGAAGAACAATTTTAGATTAAGTTGCCTTTGAGGAACTTTTCTTTCTAACCTCCTTTTGCTTGAGAAACACAGCGTATCTTGCAGAAGGAAGGATTACCCCGTCTCCACTAATGTAACTGTGGATGTCCTTACATAAATACTATCTGGCTTTTAGAATTTGTGATTTGTTGTGATTTTAGTACAATTTGTGATGTTAGCCATATTTATGACTGTAATGTACTGTGGCTGGCAGTGATTTTTTTTTTTTTTTTTTAAGACTGGAAAAGTAAGGGCTGAAAAATTCATTGATTTTAAATTTAATGCTTACCACTAAATGCCACATTATTGTATTGCAGTTAGGGTTTTCAGCTGTCAAAAAGCCTTTTGCTTTGGTCTCTCATCTGCCAGGTTTCTTTATGTCCCAGGGGCCAGTCTTTTCTCTTATTTCCTCCATTGCTAATCTTGGATTTCTTTGTAATACCCCCACTCTCTTGTGACTAGGTGTCTGAGGCTGGAACAGACCAGATAAACCACTAGTAAGAAAGATCTGAGGAGGAATTTGTTAACCAGTATTTCTCCCAGTTAAGATTGATCCCTGGGCTGGATCCCAATGCCATGTCTGTCTGGACAGCACATGGTGGAAGGATCTGTTTCCTTCCTATGCAACAGGGTACCAGATCAGATGTGCAAACTTCATCACTGTATTTCACAGGCCAGTGTTGGAAGCTTCAGTGCTGTACTGCAGACTCATGCAGCACGCCTGGGCTGACTTCATTCTGTCTCTCCCTGATGCACGTAACCTCAAACACAAATTAATTTCATCCTGTCAGTAAAAGTCCCAGAGTAATTCTTTGTGATACTTTGTAGGAAGCAGTGATGAAAGCCAGCCCTCTAATTAATATATTGAATAATGCATCTCTCTGAGGCATATGGGGATCTCCCATACTGTCATAGCTTGGCAAAATCAAAAGCTAAGCTGCCAGGCTGACAGTGGTATCGTATTTTGCACTCTCTGGCTAGCAAGGAATGTTCTCCTACTTTTTTTGTGAGGGGTTTGGCTTGGGTTTTGGCTTTTGTTCTGTACTGCACTAATCTCTGTTTCTGGGCAAATGGGTGAATTTTCAGTGTAGGAGAGAGCCCCTCTTGCTTTCAGATGACTGGAAGAGAAACATTTAGGAGTTGTTTTAAAAATCACCACTGTTCTGAGAAGTTTAGGAATGACCTTTTCACATACTCTGCTACTGACTGTAATTTTCCAGCCATTTCATTCAGTGGCAAAACACCTTCTGGCATCAGGGAGTGAGCATCTTTCCTGGATCCAGCCTCTCTTCTGCCCCAGAGACCTCATCCTAGGTGGCCTACTTGGATTTCAAGAGACGCAGCTTTCTGGGGGTTTTTACAGCTCTTGTTTCTTTACAGCAGCTGGGGTTAGAAGCATTCTTGCATGGGAGAAAGCTGCAATCTAATGGAGAATTTATCCTCAGTAAGTACATCAATAATATTAGGGACCATTTTCGCTTGAAACTGGATTTTCAGTCAGACCTAAAAGCTCTTCAGGTAGATTTTCTCAAGAAGCATCAGGAAGGATCCAGGTGAATTCCAGTTCATTTCTCTGAACTGACTTCAGCCTCTGAACCTTTGGAAGTTTGCCTGCCATTTTGTTGAACAAAAACAGTTGTTTTATTTAACAGAAGGAGCTGAACCCATGCTGTGCAGAAAGAACACTCTTATCATGGCAAAACAGACAAGATGTTTCTGCATTCATTTAAACGTGGGCCATTTGTGTCGCTCAGTAACATCCGTTAAAGATAAGGAGGTCCCTCTTTATGCCTTCTGCCTGTTGGAAATTAACAAACTCTCTTAAAACGACAATTCATCAGCAGTTATATGAGGCAGAATTCATTCTCAGCAAGAGAAGAAATTGAAACTCCCATCCTTTTGTTCCCTGGCATTCCCCTGAGCCTCCTCTGTAGAATGAGATGAGTTTAATTCTGCTATTGTTAAGCATAGTGAGCATGAAGCTACATCAGAACCTAAGAGGAGGAAGGAGTATCTTATTAGCTGCACTACAGGTTCTTTTAAATAATGTTGATTCAGTAACTTGTCTCTTGCTGATCATATACAGAACAAGGACGAGAAGCCAGTGAGTGAGGCTGTTTCACTTGCATATTTGTAGTGAGCTAATTGGAATAGGAGATAGCAGTGGTTATCATTGCTCTGTAATTATCTCACAGATAATTGTCCTCCACTGGGCAGAAGGCAAAAAAAATGGGATGTAGACACATTTCCGTGTTTAGTGAAATATTAGAGGTTCTGCAGCTGAGTTTGAGAGAGAAACATACTGGCCTGTGGCTGCCAGCAAGGACTCAGGAAATAATAAATAATGCCTGTAGACTTCAGAGCTGATTTCAGTAGACCTGGGTTTTCTACCACAGGATAAAATCCTGCTTTTTATTGGGAAAAAATAAAGCAAGCCAAACCAAAAAAACCCTGCCAGGTTTTTGGCCAAATGGTGCAGAAAGGTTCTTAGGTTTTGCTCACAATATTTGTCGTTTTCAGGTTTTCATTGAAAATCTTTGAAGGAAGGAGACATATTCCATTATAGTATTGAATTCAGGGGCAATCTGCAATTGTGACTCCCTAAAGCCCTTTTTGGATATGCCGTAGTTTCTCCAGAATTCTTTTTTTTTTTTTTTCTTTCTTTCTACAAATCATTAGATTTGAACAGTGCATTGACACTTTGGAATTTGCCTCGAGGCTAGAAAACAGCAGAGTATTACTTTTCATTTGGCCTTGTACTTTTCTTTCCTTTTATTGCTCTTCTATAACAACAGATTAAGAACCCAGCAAAGAGAAGCTCTTGATTTACCTACAGCTTGGCCATACATCTTTACTTCTTGACATGTGGGTAGCACAAACTCTCATTGCAACATTCTGCACTGAGTTTTCTTACTTGAAAAGGATAATGCTTTGGGAATGGGAACGCTTCGGGACTCTGCCGTTGTGAAGAGCTGGGAGTGTGTGTAGTGCTCAGCCCCCTGGGAAGCCTTGTCTCCTTATTGTTTGTGCGTTCATCTAACTTGAAGCAAAGGAACCCACAAAAGCTCAATGGTTTCTCTGGTCTCTTCTTCTACAGTGTCACTCTTCCACTGATGGAGAGAGCTGCAAGTGGCTGTGGTGGCCATTTTATTCATCTCTTCTCTATTCGGTCGATGAGGATGCTTCTGTTTTGAATGCAAACCTGTCTTGTCATGAGACACATAGTGATCTGCAGACCTCCTGTCATCATTGCTTTTACCAATTGTAGCCACACAGACTTGCTGTTTCTGCAGACAGAACCTGTCTTTGCATATCTGTCTGCTGCCAGAATCCTTTTTGTTTCCTGCTTCTTTGTATTTTCCTCTTTTGGATGTTGGGACAAATGAGCATCTCGCTCTCAGTGGCTAATTGAGTGTGATTTTTTTGGGGCAAAGAGACACGTTGATGCATTTATTCTTGCTGGTCCAGAACAGGGTAGTTTATTCTCCTCTGTCTTTCTCCTTCTTCCCCTTCTTCTTTTCTCTCTCTTCCTTTGGTGGCTGATGGTTAAAAGTCAAAGAATGAAATAAGCCATTTGTTCTCTTCAGGCTGTTAGCATCTGAAATGCAGAGAAACAACTGTCACAAAAGGTTTATGACAGAAATCTAGTTTTTCACATTGTCTTTCTCCAAAATGCATAAACTGAACCACGAATTTATTTCCTGAATGTTAGATGTTATCCCAGGGTGATTCTTCACAATATCCTGCAACAGGGAATGTGGAGACTCATCCTTCCTTAATTAATACAATGTACAATGCCCATAGGCATATGGGGCTCATCAGCATATCTTATACATTTTGTCTGTGCCAAGTTTCATACTGACATGTTCTCTTTGGACAATTTAAGTTTTATTTTTATTCATCTACGGCTGCATTCATTTATTACATGATGACTCTGTCTCTGAAGCTTTTCAGAGGCTGAATTCTGCCTGGACTCTGCTGATAGCTGAATCACTAAGCCTTAGCGTTCCAAGCATGTTATATTTGCAGTCAGAAAATGTTCATACAAATGAGGGCAATTGAACACACAGTGAACTGACAGTCCTTATTTTGGTGTAAAACATTGCTTGAACGGATTATGTTTAAGATACTTTTGGTAGGAGACAAACTCAGAGGAATATTATGAATCTTCTAAGCATTCCATTCAGGGAGGGAAACAGTAACTCCAGTGAAGTCCTTGGCTGCAGGCTGTGCTGATGGCTTGCTTTGAGCATGTACTTTGCTTTTCTAAAGTGGTCAGAAACAGGGCTGATACATTTTTCCTGAAAAAACAAAGTAATAATCTATAGCAATTCCCCATCCACATGACTGTCAAAGGAGGGTAGCCAAGCACTGGGCAAACATCAATTAACTGGGCTTCATGATATAGTAGGCACTAAACTAATTTTAAATCAAATGCAGGGAAAGAGATGAAAGTCACTCGCTATGTCAGTGATCAGTCTTGGAAGAGAAACGAAATCTCTGTGCTTGTATTTTACAGATCTGTGCAAGGCATAGCTGGCTAGAAAATGCCGTTTCCCGGATTTATTTATTTTTTCCAAAAAGCTGAAAGAAACACCCACCATACCACATCAACACCCCCACCCCCACCCCCCACCCCCAAACTATTCTACTCCTAAATTTTCCTCTGGGAAATAAAGATTTTTGGTTAAGTACAATGTACTATTTCTCTGGAATGGATTCCCCCCTCTCCCAATAATTTGGCTTAGATTTTGATCACCAAAATGACTTCTGTACACAATAATTTCTGCATGTTGGGTTTCCACTTTTGCCTATTCCTTTCTGATTTTTCCTCTCCTACTCCAAAAAAAGAGGGATGGTGGAGGAAGAAAAGGATGAGAAAGGAGACAAAGCTAAAAACAGTCATTTTTTAGTGTTTCCAAAAATACACTATTATTCTTGTTTCCTCAAAGGATTTGAAATTTAGAATATTAAAAATAAAACTAAAAGTGTCCTGCAAGAAGTGTCCCTCCCTTCAGAAAGCAAGATAGAATCAAACCCTTCTGTTGGAATGTGTTTCAGACTTGTCCACCATAAAGCTTTCAGAGCTCTAATCTCAGGTAAATCCCCATTTTCCTCTCCAGAAATGCCTTCCTCAAAGCATCACTGTCTGTATTGCCTGCATGTGGGACAGGGAGCTGATGGTCTGTTGTGTGCTGAAGCTTTGAGACATCTTCAAGACAGTAACATCTTAACTTGATGAGCTGATGCTTCATTAAATCCACCATATCCTGATGCTGGTGCTACTAAGACTTGGCAAAAAAAAAGACTTCTTACTCAATTAGCATAAGCCCTCAAGGGCTGCTTTTATACAGCCTGGATCAGCTGTACCCTGATGAGTCAGGAGCAGCAAGCTGCATAGGAGCAGCTTATTTAGTTCGTAAGTAAGCAGCAGGAGTGTGCTTGCACCTGGGAGCACACCCGCTACGAGTGCTGGCTTGACATAGCTGACAGATCTGCTCCCTGCATGAGTCTCAGTCCCCATGAGAAGTTATTTCAGGCACCACTGGGAAATTAAGATGCCCTCTCCAGCACATGCCCTGCCTGTGCTGCTGGCCCTTTTGAACCTTGACAGGGCTGCCTGTAAGGATCTTCACCCACACGTTTTTTTGAGTTTGTTTCACAAAAATTTGGTTTTGTTTATTGAAGTTTATAGTATAGGTTGGGGAAGAAATGCCAGAGAATTTTAAGGGACTAAGACCTATTAACTGGATGAGAACCAGACCCAGGATTATTTGTACTTTCTTAGGTTTTGGTGTTAGCATACAGGAGAAAGAAAAAACATGAATCAACAGCAGCTTTGTTCTGTTGATAAATATACTTTAAAAGTATTTTCAGGTTCAGTGGCATTTCTTTCCTGTTGCTGTTAGTTTCTGTGATATAAAGAGTCACCTTCTTTTATGTACTGCGAAGAGAAAAAAATGTTTGTGTGTGCAGCAGAGCCTGCTGTCTTGTGTGGATTCTCTAGTGATTGGTGACATTGTTGAGCCTAAATGTCCACTTTTCCCTCAAGGAGAGGATTGATTTGGACCTCTTTCCTCTTCCAGGCCTGCTGTATCCATGAAATGATTGTGTGTAGCAACTTTGTAGTTCTGGGACCTGTAATCTAATGAATTTACAGGTAATTTACAGGTTTAGACATCCAGCAGGTAGTGGGATGAGATGCAGGAAGGCAGATGCATGTACACACATATGCAAACACATGCAGATGCTGTGAACACCTTAAGTTTTGTTTCCTTTGGTACCAGGCAGAATACCTCCTTAAAATTCATTGGGACCTTTTTAAAAAGGACTGGCTTTGTTGAAAAGAAATTATCTGAGAATAAACACTTGGCATTTTTTTTGCCTTATCTTGCAAGCTAAGTCTCACAACAATTACTTCTGACGATGTCCAGAATTGTAGCATCACAGAAATTAGCACTGGAAAAGATGCAGAAAGCTCCAGGGACCTGGCTAAGACACTTTCTTACAGTATCTTCCTGCCCAGCTTTTTTTTTTTCCCAAGCTTCATTTGAAATATGCTGTGCAAGGAGGTTTTGTCCATAACTCTTCAGAGACCTCATCACATCCTACTCCATCCAGCAGCGTCTCCCCCTGTTCAGCCACAGAGGATGATACTGTATTTATGTCTTTAATAAATACATTCTTTCCACCAACAGTTCAACATTTGTGTCTGTTCTTAACTAGGGTAGTTTTGACATGTTGTCAGCCTGCGGTGTATGCAGCTTGTGTGCACAGTGGCTGTTTCGTGCACAGAGTTAATGCCTGACGGAGCTACTTTTAGACTTAAGTAAATAACAGATGAATACACAGAATCCCCTTGACCATCTGAAGGTTACTGCCGTTATTGATACCTAGACAAACATGATGCCATATCAGATGGAGAAAGTAGCCTGTTAACTGTTGGCCCCTGTTGGAAAGGTATGTATAATTTAGCAGTGGTGGTATGTGAGAAGGTCCAGATCAGTTGAGCAGGAATTGTATGGATCAATTTCTGCTCCTATCTGCCCATATAGACATGCCCCTTTTGTTGCTTGGATGAATTAGTCCCATGCTTTGCTTGCCTGGTACCACACAGAAGTGTTTATTCACTTCTGGGGCAGTATACAATTAAAGTTGCAGCAGACTGATTGGCAACATCCACTAATTTGACTGCAGTGAAAGGATGCGTTTTTCTCCCTTTACGTATTATTGCACAATAAATGTACCTTGTTCCTTCCCATTTCTAGCCCTTATCTACTGCACAACATCCTGCTAAGTAGTCTTCATCTGTTTCCTCCATGTCTTTATGTGAGCAGTGACAATTCCCTTCAGTCTGACATCCCAACCTGCAAAAATGAGTTTCCAAGTTGGCATCTTGGGGAAGTCTCAACATATTGTAAAAGTTTTGGTTTTGTTTTCGAAGTCAGAGCTGGTGAATGCCATCTTGACTGGTCAGAAACTAGTCCAGGGGTGTCTCTGGCAAAAAGCTCAATCCAGCAGATTCCACACCTAGTTTGAAAGACTGATCACTGTGACCTGATTTTTTCCCTTGTTGTAAATCCTTAACACAAATGTTGCTCACATCCAGTGATACCCACTCCCATCTCCTAACATAATGGGTCCAGGAGATGGAGGAATAGAGCACCTTTTATTCTCTATTGAAGGTTTAGGGAGCAAGGATCAACAGCAGGCAGTCTGAATTGCAAAGCATTTTTGATCTAAGATGCTAGAGCAGCTAAATTGCAGTGCTGCCTTTCATCATTGGATGTCTATTGTCTGGAAAAGGGATAGAAAAAAACACCAAAATTGTTTATTTCATGGAAAGGCAATAGAATTGGTAGAAACAGTGAACTGAGGTGTGTGGTAGGTGAAGGTAACCCAAAGAGTCTGCGTGTTTCTTTTTTGCTTTCTTTGCATCTGCTAGCATTTTTACTTTTGAACTATATAGTGTCTTACATGGAAACATTTCAGGAATAGCTACTTACAATGCAGAATACTGTGTTTTCCTTGCCTTTCTCACTTACTCTCCCTCCCAGTCAAATATTAGCAGAGCGACCTAGTAAATGTGCATCCATGAACAATGCACTTCCCTCAAAACAGAGATAGGGATCTTGCCAGGATCCTATGAATCCTTCAGCTTTCAAGAACACACAATCCTCTTCTGAAAAGAAGGGAAGAAAGATCCTGTGAAAATCAAGAGCTACCATGAAAACAAAAAACAAAAGCAGCAGCAAAGATAAAAAGTAACCATTGTTTCCTTCCTAATGGAATTCAGAGGTAGTTTGAATATGTAATGGCCAATGATCCTGCACCAGCTGCAATACTGGCTGCAGGCTCCATGTTTCAAAAACTGCCTTTGCAGCAGTCAGGGAATGTGTCAGCAAGAAAAAAATGACCTTCCCTGTCACTTCTGCTTGCATCCTCTCAGCATTTTTCATCCGAGTGGTGATAAATGAATAAGGATGGTGGAGGATGTTGATTTAGCATGGTTTCTCACAGTGAGAGTGCCTTTTTTTTCTCCCCGTGGCCATCCAAGGCAGCAGCACACATGGATGCATTTTGTGGACCTTGGTTTAGTCTTTGCTGTCTGGAGTTCGTGCAAATACAAAACATAGAGCTGGGCTGTGCATGGAGCCTGAGGTGTGATCATGTGTCAGGAAAACTGTTTTCAAGCTGAGCTTAGGCTTCTGAGTGTTGTTACATACTATTGTCTTTGTAAGCCTCTGAAATAGAACTGTTTGTCAGCCAGAGATCCAAGAAATCCCTTCCTAACTACCCCACTCTGTGGGCTCCACTTGGTTGTAGAGGACGTGCAAGGGAAATGGTAAGTCAGGGGATGCTGACATCTCATCATAGTTTAGTTGCTCAAAGAATTTTGAGCAGTACAGCCTCCAAATCTTCAGAAAGATAATGTATGAGAAAATATAAGGCTGTGAAGGTGTCTTTTCTTGTTTTGTTGCTAGTCCTGTATTGTCAGACCTGAGAGGTTGTTGTACTTGAGTTCTCAAGACTGGAGAAGTTATTACATGGGATAAAGGAATAGCTTTACAGTCTCTCTGTGCATTTTTGTAGCTGTGCTCCGGGACCTGCATCCACATTTTGCTCTTCCCACTGTCTGACTTCTTTGCATTCGTCATGTAAAGCTTCTCCAGACAAATTATGAGAGACCATTTACTGAAAATACCCGTATTCAGGAGTTGGAGCACTGCAAAGCAAAGCTGTGCTCTTTGCCAGTGGGAACAGACGTGAGGTGAGGCATGAAGAAACAGCATTGACTAGGGATTTGTTTTGCCATCAGAATCTTTGATATGAGACAGTGACTTAGTTTGGGAGAAGGAAGGATGACCGATGCATTACTTTACAGCCTTGATATCTGCCTGCGGATAACAGGAGCTTGTCTTGCTTTTGGGTTGCAGGAGATTGTGTCGTAAGCAGAGGAGTATTAGAGGGGTGCTGTGTGCTGGTCCTTTTTTCATCATCGTTGTTCTGAAAAGAGCCATCAGGCTTGTCAAAACTAATTAAGGAAACAAGTAGATGGCACTGGCAAGGAAGTTTAAGCTGGAATGACATGGTTCAGGAGACTCCTGTTGTTGCCTGGAACTCGCTTAATAGACATTATGAGTAGAACCACAGAGCCTGTTTATGCAAATGCATAATGGTGATGAGTATTTTGGATTTTGTTTGGAAATACTTAGGTCCTTCTAATTACAGTCCCTTTTAAAAACTAGTGTTTGGGCAGATTGATGTTTTCTATTACTTGGGCTAGGAGCAGGTTTGCCCCGTTGTGGCGGGGGGAGGCACAGTGCCCTCTCCATCTGCAGAGGAGGGACCCAGGAGGTGTCATGGGGAGCAGGTGAGGCAGCCTGGCATTGTGGTGTCAGAACACAATAAATGGCTCTGGATAGAAAACTGATGTCTGGCTTCCAGAAGGAAGCCTGGAGAATGCAGGCTGCAGGGTGAAGGCTAGATTTGAGTAGAAAGCCTGTTGGGAAGGGCTGCGGGGCAGGTCCCTAATGTGTTCCCAACCTGTACCTAAAAGTGCTGAAATTACCACTCCCTTTGATAAGCTGTGATTGATAGATCTGTTGGTAAGCATGTACCTCTGTCCCTATTGGCCTGTCATAAGCAAGGGTCACGGCTGCTGAACAGCTGGAATTACAGCATTTTGGGCTACTAATGGGAAAAAGGCAGAAAAATTCTGCTATGCACTAGAAAGATGCATGCCCTTTCTATATATATTGGGAAATAATGTTGCTGCACACCATAATGTTTTTCACTGACATTTTAAGGAATTTCTTCTTGTCCTACTGTCACTTTTAACTGTGTCCAGCTATTTGGAAGATTTGACCCTGATAATTACACAGCCACAGGGACTCAGGCCCATTCTGGCATCCTTACTGATAACAGACAGCACTTTCTTTCTTGTGGGATCACCCTGAAACTGATGGTAGCGATTAAGGAGCAGACTATTTCTCACTAAGAGTAGAATGATGAAAGCTCTGCCTGTGTGGCTTTGTTTTGTTGCATTGGGGTTTTCTGGCCACAATTCACGGTATGTTGTGAATGGACTCGCTATTGATGCGGTGCTGTAGTTAACAAGCAGTGCCAGTTTCGGTTACCTACACAGTGGGTCGTAATGTAGTTGTTTTGACATTTGCAGCACTGGCTGATCTTGGCTGAACTCTGGCACACCCATGTGTTTGTCATTGCTTCAATCACTATATTTTCAATGAGATCCACAAAAATGTATCAGAGCATTTGTATTTTGTTTGTTGTTCTTTTTTTGCCTTTTCTTCTTCTTTTCTTATCTTTTTTTCTTTTTCTTTTAATGTTTAGCTGTTGATGCCCCAAGGATGAGAGCAGCAAAAGATTGTGATAAAAGTGTTTCAGAATATTAGGGAATTGTGAACGTTGGCTGGCTTGGAAGGAATCTATTATTTACAATCTACTATATCAAATTCTGCTTCCACCAAATTAGAAACTGATTTTTGTCATTGTCCCTTTTTAATCTAACCCTTTGGTTAACTCAGGAGAAGCAGCTCCATAAATCACGTGGACATCTATGGATTTTTTTTTCCCCCTGCCAGCCATTGCTAGGACTAAATGTTCATCTCCCAGTGATTCTTATCAGCCAGGACACTAATAATACCATTTCAGTTCTGGGATTGACTTTCCCTCTGCCAGGAGGAAAACTATCTTTGTAATGTGCCTTGCAAAACATTTTTAGGGAGTAAAATAATGCACAGGAAGATTTGACTTGAGGTGCTTGGGTTTCAACTACTGAGGTTAAAGAAACTCATCATGCTGTTTTTCATGATTATCAAGGACCATGGCATGGGATCATGGGGTGAATAGTAAATACTTTCTTGCATTTTTTCTTATTAGAACTTCAACATGCATATGTGCATCATTGTTTTTCTTTTGAAGATGGGGAATCTGAGGTAAAAAATAGCAAAACTGCCTGGCAAACCGGGGCAGATCAGGAAACTCATTCTCTCATGTTGTTATTCAGCAAGTAAAACTCCTTTCTGATTTGCTGTCTGTAAGCATGAGGTGCTGTGCCCTCGTCTTTCCTTCAGCATTAAAACAGAGCTCTGATTTTACTGGCTCTTGGAACCAGCTCACTTTGCCACCACGAGAATGTTCATTGTAGTCTTCATCTTATAGACAAGGGATAGGCAGGATCACTCACCAGCGCCTGGAAAGGTGTCAGTCTTAAAGGTTAGTGTATGACCCTCGAGAGTGGGCTGTGTAGAAACACAAAGGAGACAAGCTGGTAGGAGGTAGGGATCTACATGCCAGGTGTCACAAGGTAGACTTGAACTGGTTTTGCTTTCCCTCATCCTCTCTTTGTCTGATTGCAGCCTTTTATCTAACTGGCTGCCTTCTTTCTCTCTCTCTTTCTCTCTCTCTCCCCCCAGGTCCGTGATCGGTTTGGATAAAGAACCTGACCTTGTGCACATGGAAGCCCGGACAGCTGATGGACGTGAGTGCCTGCAGCCAATGCTGAAAAAGCAGGCTTTGAGTTAAGAACGGAGTGGAAATGGAAATTCACTTTACTCATTTTGTCTCCCCATTTACATTTTAATTGATAGGAAAGATGTGGGTCATGGAGTTTGATGTGAGGCATATTCTTGTTTTTAGCCCCTGGGGGGAAATTCAGAGACTGCAGGGCTTGTGTCTGTGGAGAGCCTGGGCAGAAGCACAATCTAATGGGCCAAGGAGCTGCCTGTTCTGTTCCCTATTTAGCTATTTCAATATCATGTATTTCACATGAATCATAAAGATTTGGACTGCCTGCACTGTGCAGTACAGCCTCTGTGCATTTCCAGAGGTGTTCAGAACAGCTGGGTTGTACCTGGGAATCTGAGAAATCGCCAACAGTCAGACTTCTCCTCTGTCCAGAATGTCCCTATGCCCCAGGTACCCTTTGGCTTGTTTTCAGTTTTGCTTATTATGTCTTAATAGGCGCTCCATACAAAAACATTACAGGCCCTGAAAATGTGCCTGGATCTGAAGTAAGAAACAAACAAATAATTCTTAACCCCTCACTGAAATGAATCTAGCCACATTTGCAGTAGAGTGAATTACTATGTAATTAACCTCCAGCGAAGAAGACAGTAAGTATTAGAAGTAAGGTGACTTTTTCCACCACTTTCTCCAAAGTGTTTTAGGGATTTCTCACAGGACCTACAGCATGGTAATCCATCTGCTCCTGGGGTGGAGCCAGCTTTACTCCAGCTCAATGCCGCACAGCAATGAGACATGTGTCCCTCTTACGCTACAGGGACAGTGTAGAAAAGTAGCATAGGACTGAGGCTGCAGAGGATTTCTGGGAGAAGACCTCATTTTTGTTGGTTGCAAACTTTTCTCTGTTTTAGTCAAGTGCTGTGTGGGCCAGATGCTGCGTGAACAAGCTCCTGTCTATCAGGGTGGCTTCTCCGAAGCTATGGATCTTCTAAAAGCACTCGCTGGCCTCCTACAGCTATTTAGTGATGGCAGCTGAATAAATAACCAGGCAATAAAAGCTCAGGGGTGACAGCTGTGCGTTGAATATGTGGAAAAAGCAAAACAGGCTGGCAGGTGGGTGGGCAAGGTAGGGAGGCTTCTTCAGTGCCTTTGCTGCTGTGTATGCTGTTGCAGGGATGCTGGGACAAGTGGCCAAAAGCAAGTAAAAAAAAGCAAGCAAACTGCTGATGGAGTCTGTTTTCAAACTAAGTTTAAACTTGCCCACCCAGCTATTTGAATATTGGATGTGTCAAGGATGTAGATGCTTTGTTTGAAAGATGTATCCCCAGTATGCAGACAACTCTCTTCCTTCAGGTGTTGTTTGCTCGGGGGTTCGCTGTTTGTTCTGGTTTTAATGTATAAATTCAGCATTTTGAAATTAGCAGTTTAGTATGAGGGTTTCACTGGAAGCCAGACATAACCAGTAGTGTCAGCAGAACAAGCCCATCGCAAGCCACTGTCCCCACAGACAGCAGGCACAGGTGAGACCCGGCGCACTGTGCTGGCCCTGCTGATGTGTCCCCCCAGCGGGACACATCAGCAAAATGACTCCTCTCCCAGCCAAGCACAGCAAAAAGAAGCATATTGCACCAATTAGAGTTTTTAAGGCTTAAAACTATATTAGTTTGTGTTACAAAACATTGACTGCCTCAAAGCTATAGCCTTACCTGGTGTGAAATGGTACAGCTCTGCGTACTTAGGAATGGGAGGCTGAACTTTTCTCCTAGTTGGCTCTGTAACCAAAATGAGCCTTCATGCTCTCAGTGAAATGGCTGAGGCATTTACACCTGCTGAAAAATGGGTCCCTGCAGCTGTTTCCTCTTGATCAGAAAGTTTCTGATGAAAACTTTCTTCAGTAGTGGGGAGAAGGAGGGGGGGGCTTTTTTAATGCCTCAGGTCAGTTTGGTGGCTCAGTCACTTGACGCATTAACAGATATAGATTTGAGTATTCCCATTGCTCAGTTCAATTCAGGGGCAAGAATCCATGCCTTCAATGTCCCTGGCCACTTGAAAAGTACATGATTTTTCTAGTTTTCTTCCATGCTTTTTATTTAAAATAAAATTTAAAAAGAGGGAGGGAAGTGGTATTTAGGATTAGACTCCTGAACTTGGATGACTTTTTTTCCTTCTTTTTCCTTTTAGTGGTAATGGGACTCAAGAACTTTAATATCAGTTCAGACACTGGAGCCTAAAATATGCTCTGTGACTGGGAACAGGTGGTGGGGCATGCTGGAGTCTCATTCATCCATAAGTGAGTCAGGACTATCAATGAGCTCATGGAGCCGGCAGGTGGAAGTCCTCTTCACCACTCTGGTGTCCATTCTCCAAGATGTCTTGCGCCATGGTTTTGTCTGTCTGGTCATTAGGAATGGTAGAGCCTCTGAAAAAACACCTACCCCACTGTTTTAGTCTCCTTACATATTTGCAAGATGCTGCTAATTCCAGTGCCTAGCTGATCTCAAGCTGTCCCTGTCTGTTGTAGCAGATGAAGTTTTTCACATTTTTTTGACATCTTGGCAGAGCTATTGTAGCAGAATAATAATCTAGGCTTGCATTTTTAAATTATAAAAACATGTAGGAGCCTTGGGCGCTGTACCTTCTGCCTGGGTGTAATAGGCAGCAGCAAGGACAGGGTTGGATGCAAAGGAAATATTACAAATACACTGACACAAGCACCCACCAGCACTTCTGGGAAAGATATATTAAACTTTCTGATGTTTAGTGAGATAATCTTCTCCCCACTCACAGATACAATGCAATAAACAGTATTTTAATTAAAGGGAAAAGAGGGGGGGGAAAACTAACCAGAAAGATAAAACAGGGGAACTAATTCCTGGGGAATAATTTACAGTCCTGTCTACATTTCTAGATCTTTTCCTTTGGGGGAAAAATTGTTGAGGCCAGCTAGTTTTCCCTCCCATGGTAACCTTCACTGGCAGTTTATGATTTTAAGTCTTGCCTGGCACCAGGTCTTGACTTAAGTTGAGCCAATCTGCCAGTGCAACTTGTTTCCATCAGCTGCCCTTCTCCCTGTTAGCTGTGCTGGCCAGCCATGCCTGCTTTTAGCTGCCTAGTTAACACTGCCAGGAAGGAGCAGACCTCAGTGTCCTGTGTCTCTGTGAGTCACAGTAGCCTGCACATAGGTCTGCCCTTTGCAGCCTTCAGCACAGTGACATGTTGGACTGTTCCAGTGTCTCCCTTCAGGGACCTACATCTGTGGGTGTTACCCACCAGAGAGAACCTCTTGTGCTCCTGCTTCTTGCCAAAGCTGTCATGACTGGAGGGCAAAGAAGAGACTTTGTAGCTTGGCTTATTTCACCAGTTCATCACTACAAATTTCAAGAAATTGTTTCAGTTTTATCACTTCTAAAAAGGATAAAAATACACTCCAAAATCTCAAGATGGGAGACTGTTAATTAGCAATAGGGAGGTGTTTTGAGCTCTTCAACGGGAAGATGGCTGCATATCTGAGAGATCCATTCCCTAATCCTAAGTGAGAAGTTGGTGGGAAGGGTTTGTGTGGAGGTATAAATGCTGGGATTTGAGCTACAGCAAACCCTCCAGGCTGCTTGATGTCCATATTGCCTCATTCACGGATGGGCTGAGAAAGTGGCTGGATGTGGGGTTATAAGCACGAGGAGTTTCTGAAGCTGACGAGGAAATAGGGACCTCTTCTCAACTCTTTTTGCAGTGCAAAATAATAAAAAAACCCCAAAGCCAAACTAAAACACCCGAACACTCTAATTCTGGTGTTGCATGGGATGATATATAAATTAGAAATAATCCCCAGATAGAAGCCAAGCTCCTTCAAGGCATACATCTCCTAGTGAAAGGTAAGCAAGGTTTTAAAAGCATCATGTGGGTACATGCCACCTGCTCCTCTGGGCAGCTGTCCTTTTAACTTGTGGCTGTGCAAAACAGGGCTGAAAAACTAACTCCTTTCAGAGAACAGGGAGATAACAACCTGGAAGTTAGCATGCCCCCTTCTCTCTTAACATTTTTGTTGAGGGGCCCTGTACTTTCTATATAGGGGAAGAGGTGCTATATGAATAGGACCATAGCTCATGAAGGGATCCTACCCTTCAAGAAGCTTAAGCAGGGTCTTGGGGTTGTTTCTTGCTTTGAGTCACACACAAATGTGAACTGGGTGCTGTCATATTTTTCACCTGCTTTTTTATCACATTTGAAAGGGAATTATCTTCCATTTTCTGTGGGGCAGCAAGAAAAAAAACAAGGCTTGAACTTATTTTGGTGTCCAAAGGTAGACAGGTTTGAAGATAATTTTTTCTGTGTCTGTGGGGGTTTTTTTCATAGGCTTTGGGTTGTAAAATATATGACAGTAAATAAACAGGAGACTAAATGGAAAATGGGAAGTGAGCTACCCCCCTTCTCCATAACCAGTTTCCTGTGAATATTAATCAGGTGCCATTCTTTAAGTATATTTGATTGCTGGTGTAACACACTCAAAATGACACATTTCCCAATAGGCAGGAAGCTAGTTGTCATGTCAACACTTATGATTTCTTTGCATTTATTTGTGACAGGTTTTTATTCCTCTTCCCATTCTGTCACTCAGCAGCAGCAAATTATCCCCTTTTTTGGAGGGATGAGAATATCCAGGCAACTGTGTGGGAGAACATACCGGAGGGAATGGGGTTCTAAAAATACGATTCCTGACCTCTCCTCCTTGTTCTGCCTAAATTTAATACTACCTCAAAGAACAAGTCAAGGCTGGTGAGCTCTTTGGATAGCATGGCAGTATAGAAGACCCTCTTGTTTTTGGAGAAATTGCTTTTATCTACTGCAAAAATGTCTTAGATTCCACATTGAAGAGGTAAATAGCAGCACTGGACCAAGTGTGCCTGTGTCAGTTGATGAAGAACCTTAATTTATTCCAGCTGAGAGTCTGACCTCTCTACTGCTGCTGGTATTTTATGCTGGGAGAAAGCACAGCCTCGATACTCCAGTTCTTTGGCACTGTCTCTAGATCAGATATTTTTCACCATACACATTAATTACCTCCAGATACTTGGCGTCGGCACCAGCAACAGTTTCTGCTGCTTTAGCATCGTCAGCAGGATGATGTTTTCATTACTGCACCAGACCTATGCAACTGCTCTGAATCAGCCATGTAGCCCTTATTAACCTGGAATTCCCAGTGCCTCGACCCAGAACCCAGTCTGCAGCCTTTAAACATGGAACTTCAGTCATGCGATTGGGCATGAACCTTTATTAAATTCAAGCTTGGTTGTAGTTTGTGACTTCTTTTTAGAAATATATTTCTAAAAAATTATTAATATTGTTATCAATGCCTCTGACTTGCTTTTTTTTTTTTTTTACGTTCTTAAGACTCTGTTGGTGGGACAAGGCTATGGAAGGGGAAACTGCCAGTTTGTGAACGTTATCTTTGAATCTGGGAAGGCCGTTAGCCGAGTGTCAGAGGATTTCAGTAATTCCCCCCAGTGCTTTCCACTGAACCACATTTTGCTGTCACTGGAAAGGCACAGACTTAGGACAGTAGCAGATTTTATGGGATGGAGAATCCTGTAAGCAGCTTTGCTAGGCTAGTTACTGTCCTTTTAAAATTCCCTTTTATCCTTTTGGGCCCAGTTTGACAAGATCCTTGTTCTAAGGTGCAGCTGTAAACTAAAATTACGGCACCAGGCTCACCCCAGCCCTTATAAACTCAATGTTTTCTTCATTAATGGTATGTCCTCACCCTTTGTAGAAATGCAAACAAGTGTGTGAATCGAAGAAGCCTGTAGAAGTGCTGCGGTGTAAAAGATATGACCCTTTTATCACTGCAGCCATCATCTTAGTTGTATTCTTGTTGTCCTCAATTTGCAGTTTTCAGAAGAGCAGTTGAAAGGCAGAGATGGCATATTTAGATTACATACATCCAAAAACACAGTACCTTGATTGTTCTGTTTCATGAGATCCTTCCTTAGCCTGAGTGAAATAATGCTTAATCCCCTATAACCCCTCACAGCTTGCTGGAGTTAAGCACGTCTCTTCTTGCCACTCTGAGCAACTTTCTGCATGTCTGCCTTTGCCTTATGTCTTCTTCATGTTCTTCTACCAGTCCTGTTCCTTCTCTCAAGCAATGCCAAGAACTGACAAGGCATCCCGTTAGTGTGATGGTCTTCTCATCTTCTCTCTAGATCAAAGCATTTAATGCCTCTTGCAGTGCATATAACTACTGTTGAGACTTTTCAGCGAGCCGTGCTATTTCATGTCCATTGTGTTTTCATAGCTAGTCTATATTGGCTATAAAGACTTATGTTTTAGGACATGCTTGTCATTTTCACAGCAAAATAAGTTAAACTTAATAGGGCTGGTTTGGGTGCTTTTGTTCCCCCTTGTGTGTTACTGCCACAATTAAAACCAGTCATCAAGGCTAGGGTGTTTCAGAGGGGCAGTGGGGATATAATTCCCACCAGGGTAGTGGAATCAATACATTTTTCCTGGGTGGCTTTTGAAATCTTCTTCTGCTCCATATGGTCTCATCATCAGTTTTCTGATGCATTTATGATTTGTACCCTCCATTTACAGTTTGAACTCTAATCTCCTGAGGGATGTCTGCACAATGGGGAGGAGACTGGTGCGTATGGAAGTGAGATGAATTCCTGACTCTAGAGAGTGGTTACAGTTTTAAAGGCTGGAGGTAGATCATGCAATAACATCTATCTATCCGGAGATGAGGTTAAGACTTCCCTTCAGAGACCTTCTTCCAAGCCACTGATGATGTTTGCAGACAGCAGGCTCCTACCTGGGCATTTCTCATGTGTACATATTCTCCCATTACAGACACCCACTATCTGACCTGTCGGATCCAAGAGTGCTCGGAGACCAAAAGGAGTGGTCCATTTTCACGCTCCATTGACATCAGCTCCCTTGTTGTTCAGGATGAATATATCTTCATCCAGGTATGTTGGCTTGATACAAATGTAATGTGAATTCTGCCTGCGTGAGGTTCTGTGCAAGAGAGGAAGCATATTCTTAGGACAAGTGCATGGGACTGCAGGTCCTAAGAGTTGGGAGTCTATACCTACCTGCTGTAGATTGGCTATGCAGTCTGGGGTGAAACAGTTGATCTCTCTGCTCATCACTTGTCTCATGGTGAATCAGATGTATTTTTAAAGTTCATTCTTCAATAATCATAAGGGTCCGTGGGTTTCACAGAAGCTCTAACTTGCTGTTGTGGCTACTTGGAAAATACAAAGAATCTACAATGAATTGGAGATAATAAACAAAGGAAAGGTGTGAGTGATCATTCTAACAAATGGAAAGGTTTATGCTGATTCGACAATCAAGTAATGCTAATGGAGCGAACAAAGATTTGCAGTAGGAGGTAAAATAGCAGAGGGATTGGAAAAAGATGTTATAGGGCAACTTCAAAGTGGAAGATGGCTGTAAATTTGTTAGCTAGTTGATGATGATTTTGGAGATGAGGAGAAAGTGACAGAAATTGAATGAGAAATGACTTGGTTTTGAGATTTTCTGAGAATACATAGGCTGGATGGAACAAGGCCATCCCTCCCCATTTCATACCTGTGAAAGTGTGAGAATGAATAGTATGATATGGAAGAACACTTCCTGAAGATGTGCCATTTGGGTGAAAAATGGAAGCCAAGATGCAGTGATTCCAGGTCATAGAGAGCTCAGGAGACACAGAAATTACAGACATGATGATGTTAAATGCTTTTCACCAATGCTGAAGAGAGGGAATGAGATGAGATGAGATGGAGCTTGGATTCACGTGGTACAGAAAAGACATATGCTTCCCTTTTTGAGCAAGACTGGGTGATGTTAAGCTCCTATTTTACATCCTTGGGGGAACATTTTTCTTGCGTGTATCCAAGTTATAAGCAAGTTCTGCTCTGTTTATTGTGAAATTTTCTTAGAAATGGGAGTGTAAGAGCTGATAATTCTCTGCTGGGATTAGGTGAAGGACTGGATCAATATGACCTGGAAGGACTGCAGTATGGAAACTGCATGCACTTGAGGAACATTGGCAGACTTCTCCTCCTGTGAGTAGGGGAGTATGCTGCTCTGGAGATGATCGATTGCTATGGGAGCCACAGCTCCCCTCATTCCCCCATGAAACCCAGCCTGCTGCTACTTCCTTTGGCATCACGGGGACACCTGCTGCTACAACACACTGAGAATGTAGCTTTTACAACTTAGTAAGTCACGATTTGACTAGAGGCAATGGCTTTCCAATCAGTAAATGTTCTACCCTCCAAGGAGTATTTTAGAGAGACTCTCTCAATCTGATGGTTTTTGTCAGTGGCTGAGGGTATTGTGGAACATCCAGTTCTTTAGGGCTAGCATGAGGCCTTACAGGTGTTTCTCATTCCACAGCTCCCACCTGTGTTAAAACAAGGCTACTCTGTTTAGAAACTTAGGCTCGCAGTGAGGACATCTGCCTGGTGTGTGCATTCCTCTGCCTTGAATTAGCAGTGAGCAGCTCAAGCTACTAGCTGCTAATTGCTTCAAGTTTAAAAAAGTGTGTGTATGTGTGTGTGTTTGCGTATACACATGCGTGTATGTATATGTAATACTTCAAGTGCCTTGACTATCCTGAGCAGTGTTTCATTATAGCTTAATGGTTGTTTGAAGTGAAAATCATTTATCCACACTTTTAGAAAATGTTCAATATACATGCTGAATGTTTCTGCTGCTTTGGGTAGGAGGCTTTCCCTTTCACAGGCTGTCTATCGCTTTCCCTCTTTTTTGTATCACACTTGCAAGATTTCTGACTGTCCAGCAGCCTGTCATAAGTGGCTGCAGAAACAGGGCATGGATTGAGTCCATGTAGTACTCGAGTAACACGCAGACACTTCAGATTCACAGCACACACCTCTCTGAGCTGAAGGTGTGTTAAATCCACCATGTCCAGCATATGGTCGATGAGCTACGCAGAGCGTTTGCTCGGTACATATGTAGGAGTGCTGATATGTCCTGGATGTATTAGTCTCACAAGCCATGTGCTGTAGCTGCCTATTATGGGATGTGTCAGATTGACTGTGTGTGCGATGTCTCATGCATATCATTCTGTCTGGATAATCTTGGACAGAAATACAGAAGCCAGCTCTTCTGAATTTCAAATATTAGACAGAAATGAATAAATAAATATCAAATTAAATGTTAAGAACCTGGTGAGGTTTAATAGCTGCATAATGGATGGGTGCATGAGTTCTGATCTGTCTGTGCTAGAAAAAATCAGAAGTAATGTCTTGGAGTCGAGAGAGACTCCAAGTTTCCTTTAACTTTTATCATGAAAACAGTAGATTTTTAGTCTAAACCGGTAGTCTGTGTTCCTCTAAAGTGAGTAGAGAGATTAAAACCTTTAGGGGCAATTTGTCTTCTCCTACTGCACCTATTGCAGGATGAGATAGGTCTCTGTCTGAACCCACCTTTCTCATTAATATTAGAAGGAACCTAAGCATAGCTTAGAGAAGACCCATAACTTTTTGACAGCTAAAATTAAGGAAGATGAATCCCAGCTATTGGTATCAACATTTTAGATTATCTGCATACAGTTATTTACTAGTGAATATCTATTCTAATCAATTTGATGAACAGGCCTGTGAGATTCTTGGGAAGCATTAACCTGTGCAACTGTGCACTCAAAGCAAACATGATACTATGGTGCATAATGGATAGGGAAAAGAAGAATATGGAAAATGTTATAGTGCAATTATAAGTCAATGATTCCTTATCATGTGGAATGCTGTTGTGCAGCACTTCTGAAAGGATCTTGCAGAACTGCAGTGCAAAGAAAGATAATGAGAATGATCCTATGCTTGAAAAAGTCTTGCCTGTGAAAAGAGTTTGAAAAGACTGGGACTGGTTACCAGGAAAAGGAGATAAATAACAGCACATGATGAAAAATGTAAAAGGTAATGAAGAAGGAAGGAAGAAATAGCTACTAAGAGAGAGTAGGAAGAATTCTTAGGAGTAAACCAGTAGGTAATCACTCTGAATTTATTGATTGACTTTCTATTTGATTGATCAATAGTTATCTAAGCATGCCTAGCACATCACTAAGATTGGATAATTCTGCATAAATTGATACATTAAGAGAAAATCCTGCCCTCTGCTCTGTGTGTGTAAGTTTTCATTCAGTTTACAGGATTGTTCTGACGTAGCCAGGAGCCAGTATCATCATCTTCTTTCATGGTTAATACTTAAAATTCATACAGCTTGCACAGCAGGTCATTTATTTGTGAGAAAACTGGTGAGTAATGTCTGAATTTATTTACTGTACTGAAAAGAAGCTAATTTGATGAGCAACTTTGCCATTAAGGTCGGTGTCGGTTGTGTTCAATTATATAGCTGTGCAGTAGTCAGGCCCATACTTTCTCTACAGCTGTAATACGCCATTCTATAGAGTGGTACCACACCTTTCCTTACTGGTGCCTTTGAGTACTTGCTATGGAGATAGTATCAATTTCTAAACTTATGTGCAGATATAACATGCAACTGCCTATAAGCTCTGATTTCCTGACAATTACCTGGACTGCTGCAGTATTCTCATGTGCAGAACCTACATTATAAGACCCAGGAATCAGGGATAGTCTTTATGTATGAATCTAGTGTATTGATATTTTGGAGAATTTCTATGGTAAAAATAAATCACAGGGGGAATTCAGGGGAAAATATTTTTCAAGCAAGTCTTGTATCAGGTTTTCTAATGGAATTGCTCAGGTTGCTGAAAAGAGTTTAAAATGCAATAGACTTTAATGAAAATGGGGATTAGTTTTCAGGAAATTCTGTTTTGGGTGAGAAAGCATTGTTTGGAGAAAAGCTTGTTATTTTCCTATAGGTAAACAAATATCATCAGTGCTACTTAGTTCTTTAAAAGCAAAAGAGAGGAGCGGGAATGATCAGTGTGCATTTCCTTGCCAACAGATGAAAACTGCCCACTGAAAATGCAAGAAAGTGTGAGCAAATGTCATTACTTATTGCAGGGAGGGAGGAGAGTCTGGGCCAAAAAAGTCTCAGTACTGTGTTGCTTATTTGTGGTGGTCTGATAACTCCTAAGGGGGTATGAATACAGCAGTGTGTTCACTGGAAATCATCTTTGCTCTGGGACGGGACAGTGGTTTCTGCAGAAAACAATGTTCTTGTGGACAGACCTACAGCTTCCATAGGGAGCTAATTATTGCGAAGTTGAAGTAGTTGTTCCCAGTTACCCAAAGGTTATGTGCAAGCTATCTCAAGTGCAACAGGTCAGTGGTTCTGCTGGGTGGGTGAAGTGCCATGTTAGACAAGCCTGGCCACTAGCAGGGACTGATGACACTCCCAATGCACTGGTGCAGACCCATGTAGGGGCTGTATTTCCACACAGAACCCTAAGTATCAGGAGAGGGATAATAATAATGGTGACTCTATTCAGAATGTGTGACATGAAGACTGTTGGCAGTACTGCTGTTACAGTGCTGGTGGCCTAAGGATATAAGTGAGAAAACGTTTACAGGGAGAGGTAGTATTTTTTATGAGATTGGAATTGATAGTTAGAAAAGGGACAGATAAGCTTTTGGGCATACTCACGAGATCCTAAAGGACTTGAAGAAGGATTTGGTCTCTGAAAATTGTCTTTTTTTTCCCAGCTATAGATGTAGGTCTCATAAAACATGTTTCCTCCCCCTATTAATCTTGTTGTGTTTTCCTTGTGTAAACCCTTCAGCATGTGGCTTTCCTCCCAGAGGTCATACCAGTCTAGTTCAGCATCCAGTGAACACTGTCCCCATTCCTCCCTTAAGCTTTTGTCTCTGACAGTGCTTGGAGACCCTCAGGGTAACTTTGGCCATTTTGATTTGATCTGGCTGTAAGTCAGTGCAGAGATGTGTGGATGGGTGATCAATACCTATCTTGATTGTATTTTATGTCTTTATTTTTATCTGGGATGGTGCAGATTCTGCTATCCCAACAGAGTGCAGATGAAGTCAGTCTGAAATGTAGCTTGGACTTTCAGCACTTTCCATGGCTGCTGGGCATGTAAGACTCCTCTGAGATTTAGAAGCTGATACATGGATTGAATCTGGGGGTGGTGCCTGTTTTCTCAAGCAGGCCCAACAAATGGCTTTGGAGATGAACACTTTCAGATCTGCCTTTGGCGGGGGGCTTTGCCTGATAAGGACAGGGAGCAACACCTGCAAGCTCTGATTGAAAAAGGCTGGCTGCTTCAGACCTGCTCCATTTCCACTTCAAATAGGCACCATTAATGAGAGAGGCATGCTGAGCACATGTAGTAAATGCATGTAAAAGTAAAAGGCATGCTGAGTAAATGCAGTACATTATCACTTTCCAAGGCCTTTAAAGAGTGGGAGCATGTGTGTCCCTTCCCCTTTCCACTCCCATGGCATAATTTATCAAGGTGTTTAACTGCAGGCTGAAATTCATAAGAGGGTCTTGTCTCTCACCTGATCCCTCCTGCCATTTCCCCTCTTGGGAAGCTTTCTTGGCACCTTTCTGTGCCATTTCATTTGCAATTCACTCTCCTGGGAACTGCACAGCTTGCTCTTCACTCCAGATTCTTTTAGGTCAGGTTGTCCTGGGACCTATGATAGTCCAATATCCAAAAAGCTAAGCTACTCTGGTGGTTAGCCTTTTTTGAGGCTGATGTGATGAAGGAAAAAAGGAGTCTGAGGGGAGCTGGGAAGAGAGAGTGAGTCTTGTCTGTGGTTTATAATCCTCCTCCATGTGATGGGGTCTGTGGTGTTGCCATTTAGGAGCAGGGGATGGTGATCACATGCAGCTTGCACATGTACCAGTGTGGGAGCAGCTGCAGTTCCTGTAGATGGCAGGAATTCCATGGGGAAAGTGAAAAGTTTTAAGTCAAAATTCTCTTCTTTGATACTGATCATACGTCTGGCTCTTCTTCACTCTCTGAAGTAATTTTATGCTTAGAAGACTTTTGCTTAATTCAGAGAGTTGCACAGCAGGGTAGCATCCCAGCCTGTTCACTAGCATGAGTCAGAGCGAGCAAACCCAGAATTTCTGCAGATGTTGTTGTGTGGTGCAGCTAAGTGGGACTCTTACAATACACATTTGAATAATTCCTCTGGCTCAGAGGAGTAAACACTTATGCCAAAAGCTCTTGAACCAATTCAGTCGTCTTTTGCATCAGAAAAGTCTCCTCAAAACATCCAGAGGGACCTTGACAGGCTTGAGACATGAGGCCATGCAAACCTCGTGAAGTTCAGCAAGGCCAAGTGCAAGGTCTTGCACGTGGGTCAGGGCATTCCCAAGCACAAATACAGGCTGGGCAGAGAATGGATTGAGAGCAGCCCTGAGGTAAAGAACCTGGGGGTGTTGGTGGACGAGAAGCTCAACATGCCCCAGCAATATGTGCTTGCAGCCCAGAAAGCCAACCATCTCTTGGGCTGCATCAAAAGCAGTGTGACCAGCAGATCGAGGGAGGTGATTCTCCCCCTCTAGTTTGTTCTCTTGAGACCCCCCCTGCAGCACTGTGTTTGGCTCTGGGGCCCCCAACATAAGAAGGGCATGGACCTGTTGGAGCAAGTCCAGAGGAGGCCATGAAGATGATCAGAGGTCTGGAGCACTTCTATAAAGACAGGCTGAGAGAGTTGGGGTTGTTCAGCCTGGAGAACAGAAGGCTCCAGGGAGACCTTATAGCAGCCTTCCAGTACTTAAAAGGGGTCCTACAAGAAAGCTGGAGAGGGACTTCTTACACAGGCATGTAGTGATAGATGTCATGGTTTAATCTCAGCTGGCAGCTAAGCACCACAAAGCCACACACTCACTCCTTGCTGGTGGAATGGGGGAGAGAATCAGAAGGGTAAAAGTGAGAAAACTTGTGGGTTGAGATAAAGACAGTTTAATAGGTAAAGCAAAAGCTGCACATGCAAGCAAAGCAAAACAAGGAATTCGTTCACCACTTCCCGTTGGCAGGCAGCTGTTCAGGAAAGCAGGGCTCTGTCATGTGTAGTGGTTACTTGGGAAGACAAATGCCATCACTCCAAATGCCCCCTCCTTCCTTCTTCTTACCCCATTTTATATACCGAGCATGACATTCTATGGTATGGAACATCCCTTTGACTAGTTCAGGTCAGCTGTCCTGGCTGTGTCCCCTCCCAATTTCTTGTGCCCCTCCAGCCCTCTGGCTGGCAGGGCCTGAGAAGCTAAAAAGTCCTTGACTTAGCACAAACACTGCTTAGCAACGACTAAAAACCTCAGTGTGTTATCAACATTATTCTCATACTAAATCCAAAACACAGCACTGTACCAGCTACTGAGAAGAAAATTAACTCTATCCCAGCCAAAACCAGGACAATAGGACAAGGGGTAATGGCTTTAAACTGAAAGAGGGTAGATTTAGATTAGATAGAAGGAAGAAATTCTTTACTGTGAGGGTGGCGAGGCACTGGAACATGTTGCCCAGAGAAGTTGTGGATGCCTCATCCCTGGAAGTGTTCAAGGCCAGTTTGGATGGGTCTTTGAGCAACCTGGTCTAGTGGAAGGTGCCCCTGCCCATGGCAGTGGGGCTGGAACTAAGTGATATTTAAGGTCCCTTCCAACCCAAACCGTTCTATGGTGATTCTATGAAAACATACACAGATGTCAGTATTCACCCACAATTACTGATAGCTTCTTATAGAACCTGTGGATAAGATTGCCTTTTTTGGATGCTTAATCAGAGTGTGTCCAAAAATTTCAGCTGAAGTTGTTTGATGGAAAATGGCTTTTATACAAATGCTCTAAAAAAAAAAAAAAAAAAATCTGAATCACATTCCATTTTTATCAAAGCAGATATGAGAACCTTTTTTCAGACTCAGTAACAAGAAAAATATTTATTATTAGCCTTAGAACTGGGGTGAGGGGACAGTTCTCTTTAAGGTTCTACAGGGGGCAAAAATAAGTTCCTAAATCTATAAGCTAAATGTGTCTAAGGTTAGCTCAGAGGAGTAGTTTATTACTATTACTAATCGTAACTGTGGTTGTTTAGGAAAACTTGGAAGTGCTTATGTTTAGTAGGACATGAGTGTATGTTTCAAGTTTATTGGGTATTTAAGGCTGGCTAAATGAGCGTATTTGCTGGATTGAAGTCAGTTATCAGGTGAGTAGACTTGAAGCAGCAGCCACAGCTGAGATTGTGCCAATTCATATGGATTCCTGACCTCAGGTCTCAAACTGTCAATTTAATAACTTGAATAAATAGTAGATTTCCTCCTTTTTTTAAAAAATGTGAAACTTCGCAGCAATGAAAGAAGATAAGAGGGGAGAAATTAAACTTTGATTTTCTGGTCTAGAGCCTTCTCTTTATTTTCATAGATGCTAAATACACCATGTTCAAATATAAATTTCTTTCCTGCATTTTTTAACTCAGAGCCAAGGGTCTTAACAGAAATCAATCCATGCAATTTATTTTTAACTTCACCCTGCTTAGCTACAATTGATTTTTATCTTTGCGATCGATGGTAGAGAAAACGGCTTGGCGGGACAATGGAGCACTCTCCAACTTGAAGGGTTTGGTTTTTGAGTCTTTTATTGAAAAAATCATTAAAAGCTTATTATGAAACTAATAGGATGAAGACATTTAAATGATGAACACGATTACACCTGTTTTACTGGTGAATAATACCTGTTACAGCTGATCTTCCCTTGCCTCTATTTAAAATGCTGGATGGCACTCCAGTGGGGGAAATTAATCCATTCAGATGAAAGAAAGCACATTCCAGGTGCTAGTTAAAAGCTCTTCTTAAAGCAAGACAGGCAGTAAGTAGTTAGCTACTTTCCTACTCACTGCTGGGTGCTTTTCATCCATTTCCAGCATTGTTTCATCTTTGCTGTGCCAAATGTCAGATTTGGAACTTGAACCTAAATATATTTTGATAAAAATTGATTGTTTCCTTTATTTATTTATGTTTATTTTATTTCTAGGACTTTTTGTGCTGTACTTTATTACTCTTTCCCCTCCCCTCATGTCTGATTTATCAGCAGCGTCTGCAGCAGATGTGAAGGATTACCTTGGCAGACTCATATGTTTCCTCTGAAATCCTTCAAAAGGAGATTTAACGTGTACAATTACACTCTTAAGTTGGTTTCTGTGTGGGTAATGTGCATTTGCAGCTTTAATGTGGCTTGTGTTTTGCTGTTACTGTGCACATTTTCTGCAGAGGTTGCCTTTAAAACAAATCTAGTATTTTCCCTCAAGATTACTCTGTCCTATAGCTGTGCCATCATAGCTCTGAGGGAAGCGGGAAGTGAACAGGGACTGGACCAGTATAATAAATTTGTTAAATTTTTTAAAAACAGAATTGCTTCTTTGTCTTAGAAAATTTTCACTGATGAGTCTAACACTCCAAAAAGTGGCATGTTTTCAAAGCCTGCTGAATTTACCAGGCAACTTGAGGATGCTTTGTGCACAGAAACACTAATCTGTATGTCTCTGCAGCCCACTCGGGTAATTGCATATTGCTGTGCAGAAGGTATGATATTAATCAAAACCACGGGGAGATAATTCAGACTAGATTGTACCTATCATGATGTGATTTATGCTGGGGCAGTGAAGAACCTCAGTACACAGAAATATCTGGAAGATGGTTTGTCCTGTCTGTGGTGGATAATCAAGAGGGAACTCGTGCAGATGTGTTCTTCCTCATCTGAATCTCTTGTGACTGGCGTTGAGGTTAGGCTTAGGAGAGGAGGCACAACTTCTCAGTGCTCATGCTGGCAAACCTGTACAAGGCCTAGACAACAGCAACCTCTGAAGAGCACCAAAATTCCTCACCAAAGGTGTGAGTCGAACAGTCTGACTGCTTAACTTGTCATCGCTCCTCCATGCTTTAATCCACAATTTCATTTGGGAGATTTTATGCCCACAAGAAGGAGAACTTTAACTAAAGCTAAAGCAGTGAGGAGGGATGCCAGGGCCACCCTATGGAGGTGAAGAACACAGATCCAGGATGGTGTTACAATACTGATACGGTGTTTTTGAACTTTTTGCTTCTACCAACTCATTTTATGTTACTGGGAGGCATGGAACTCTACAAGCAGGGGAAGTGACCTCAGGAAAAAAGGGAGGGTTTTATTGAAAACAACATCAACTGTGTACTATCGATTGCTTACTATCAAAAAAGAAGTTTAAAATTTGGTTCTGTAATGGACTGAATTGCCATCTGCTATGCTTAAAGGGGAAGGTAAATGACAGGAACGACAAATGTCTAAACATGCCTGGTCATTGTGGGTTGATCTGTGCCATTACCAATTCTCTTTTGCTTTGAACATTACGGACAGTGTAAAACGTAGATGATCTATTCCCAATAACTGTGCAGGGCAAGTGATTGTTATCATTGTAAACCACCCAGGCTGATAAATGATGTAGATATAAGCCCTCCATTCTTTTTTAGCCATTAGCTTCAGAAGTGTCCACAGTCTGCACACTGTCACTGTTTTTCTGCAAAGGCTGTGCCTTTAATACATGGCATTTCATTGTCAGCATCGGTGCATGTTCCTTTAGGCTTCTGTGAGTTCTTTGAGCAGCAGGAGGCAGACGGGGTCTTGCTTAGCCCAGGGTTAGTTCCATGTTTGTTACATCAATACCTGCCTTACATTGGAAATTATGGGTTCCAGCATCAGCTAGCCAGGTAGATGAGAATGAAGCCTGGTACACTGTAGTCTACAGCTCCTGACAGCATCTAGGGTGTCTTTACTTTCTGGATCCTCATAACTCATTCTGCTTGCTTTCCAAACTCTTTTAGATGACACGTGTTTTTTTGGTTAAGATGAACATTTAGCTAAGAAAATAAGGAGAAACAATACCCACCCTTAAACAATCATATTCAGTCATTAATGTGAAAAATAGCTTAGTGTGTTTCTAGAGATGTCACAGAAATTATGGAGGTTAATAGATTCCAAGACAGATTTTCTGTAATCCTCTGCAGCCTTGTGAATGTATTTGTTGTCTTCTGTGTTTGATGCACTGTGTTCCATTGCTGGTCAAGAGGGGCGATGAGCCAGCATGCTGCAACTTTAAGGGCTTTTAAAGAGAAACTTTTCATGTCTCTGTTCTTAAGTGTCAACTGGTGTCAGACCAGACTTTTACCTTGAAACAAAATGAAGTATTAAAGAAAAGTAGTTGACCATGAGTGGAGGGAGGAAGAAGTAACACAGGTTAGGAAACACAGATGTGTTTAATGACAAACACATTTGTCCTAAGGAATCATTTCCACTGGCCAGAAGCCCAATTAAACACATAAAATAGAAATCCAGAAAAATGGATTAACAAACCAATCATTAGCAAAGGAGGAGGAAAAACAAAAACCCAGCTAATTCTGTACTGAGCATGACAGATGAGCTCACAGTAAATAATTAGGTGACATTCATCAAATGTGAACTAAAAGGAGGCATTAGAAGGTAAAACACTATCATAATCTCTGGGATTTACAGCGTTGGAGAGTGTGCTCATAGGAAAAGGAAAAGTTCATCAAAATAAATTAAGTTGGGCCTTCCAAAATTCATTCTCTACCACAGTCCTTGCCAAAGCTTTATTGAAGGCTTGATCATTTTTTGGAACTGTTGTAACCGTGCATGTAAATCATGCAAAGATGAGGTCCTGGCTGGGAAGATCTTTGCATAACGCCTGCCAACAGAATTGTGGGTGGCTTCATATTAACTGGCTCAGAAAGACCACAGACCACAAAGATTTCTATTTCTAAACCTTCATCAAGGTGACCTAGTCAAGGCAGAGGACTGAAAGGGAGTTTAGCTATGCATAGTGAACTTGAACACTGTTTGCATCCTACCTTTCTGCCTTAAAAAACCATCAAATGAACAGTCCAAACTAAGAACCTTCCAAGTACCAATTTGCTGTGGCATAAAGTCAAAAAACCCTATGTAAAATCTTTTGAGTGTGGCAGGCTTGGAGTAGATCCTGTCTTGGTACAGAAGGGGGTATTTGATCACCCCTTGATATTTCTGCCACTCCATGTGATTAACTTGAGGATTGCTGGACTGCTCCCAATGTTAATTAGTCATCACAGCATTTACAAAGTATGTATATATTCATGTCTGCATCTTAAAGATGACTTGATGACCATGTCTCAGCCCATCAGAAGAGGTGGATATTGAATCCAAGGTCCTTACCAAGTAGCACTGGACACATTCAGTCCTATCTGGATTCTGCTACAAATAATGATCTGGTGCTGAAATCATGAGTGGTGTAAAATGAGTTCATGTGGCAGAGTTATTTCATTTGAGAATTTGGATGTTCCACTCGAGGTGAGAAATATCACCAAGAGGGGATATTTAAATGTTCCACGTGCTATTTAGTTAATATGACCTAGAAGTGCGGAATGCTTTGGGCAGTGCTTGTAGAGCTGATAAAGAGATACAATTACTGTCTAGATTAATTTTTTCCTTTGAGTTGGACTGAGCTTGAATGAACTGCATAGTCTGTTCTCTCCTGTGAAAACTTGATTTTGATGTGGTAGATTTAGATGGGAAAGTTATCCTTCAGAAATAACACTCACAGCCCTTTCACCATCCTCACAGCTGGAGAGCAGGACCCCGAAATGCTACTGTGCCGGTCCAGAGTGCACTTTACATGAAATGAGTAAAGTGACTCCTGTTCTTTCCCTGTCTCTGCCACTGGCTTCTTTTGAGACTGTAGGCAAATTGCTTTAGATTTTCATGTCTCTGTTTCCCCTTGACTTTAGCTATATGTTGTCTGTACAGTGTCTGCTGCTGTGATATGGGTCATTCTTCTGCTTTCTTATGTGGTGTGTGGTATAAAGGTAGTTGGGTTTTTTTCTTTTGGGAGGTCTAAATGCAGATATGATAGCGTTACAAGTGAAAATGGGAAACAAACAGAAGGGGAAGTCTTAGCCTAGAAGCCTGTCCTATTTCTAAACCTTCCTTTCTTTCCAGTCTTCAAAGTGCCAATAGAAAAACCTTATCTTGAGTTGATTAGATACCAGATTTCATGACCAGCAATACTGTGTCCTTCGAATGACAGCTTCTCTAGGGAAGAAAACCACTGTCTGGAGGTGATGTCATTGCTGAAAATATAATTGATGCTATAGCAATATTCCATGTAAGCTTATTCTGAAATATCACTGTCAGATAAAAGGAAGTATATCTAAGAGAAAATCTAGGACCTTTCTGTTGGCTTTATTGGAAACTTAAGAAGCTAACAAATAACATTCCATATGATGGAGAAGTGCTTTTTGTATTGTTTTATCTTAAAACCTGCAAGACTGCCAAAACAGCAGAATATAGGAAATTCGCTGATGTAAGCCTTGTTGTATCCAGGCCTGAAATGGTGCCAGAAAGAACACCCACAGCAAGAGTAAATGACTAGTGGCAGGTTTAAAATGCCATATTTTACAAATTATCAGGCCTAAATCTCATCGATGCATGGCATTTATGTGTAGCCTTTATAGCTCATTCAGTCCATAAAACTGCAGATTTGGATGTCTATCAGTTCTGCCCCCCATCCTCATTCAGAGACGGTATGATTTCAGAGAAACCAGTTTTATAGTGTCAAAAAGCATCTAAGAGCTTAGCTCCAGCTTTCCAAGAGCGCATTCATTGCATTTACTGTTTGCATTAAATGGTGCTGGTGCGAATCTCTGCTGTTAGTCACTATAAAAGGTTGCTGGAAGACAACCCTGGCCCCAAGGGACTTAAAATGCAAACAGACAAGGCTGAGAAGCAGCAGAGAAAAGACGTATTATCTCCTTCTTACAGGAGAGGAACAGAAGCAGAGACTTTAAATGACTTGCCCAAGATAGTTGTGCTGGAGCTATGTGATGAGGCCAGGTCTTCTTTCCTCCACTCAAGACCTTAAACTTTATACCCACTTTTCCCTTTTTCCTGAGATGTTAAAATTGTGCTGGATTTGAAGCATGAGACACAAAGTGGAAAGTTTAATAGCACAGCTTAATAAATAATGCTCCAGCCCTCTTAAGTCTGAGATTTCTTTGGAGTTACACAGATGCTTTTAGGGACAGCTGTGCAGCTCATAGAAAAGACACCTGAAAGAAAGGTTGTCAAACCTGCTTAGAGGTGTCAATATAGGGTGTCTTGGAAGGGTCATTACTCACTTTCTTTGGATTTCCACAGGTGACAGCTGGTGGAAGAGCAAATTACTATGTGTCATACAGACGAGAGCCTTTTGCACAGATTAAATTGCCCAAATACTCTCTTCCTAAGGTGAGTGAACCATTACGAACACAGACATGTAATATTGGGAATAGCACAGCCTGCCCAGTGGTAAAGCACGTCGGTGAGGTTCCTCTCTGGGGAGCTCCATTTGTTGTGTTTCTTGGATGGTCTTTCTTAAATAAGGATTTGGGATCTTTGCTTCTCTCTTCCTTTGATTACTAAACGTTTCAGGAAGAACAGTTTCTTTTTTCCTCTGTAAAAGAGCAAATGGGAATGAACAGGTACCCCAGAAAACAGAGCTCAAACCAACTTCTCCTCGACCAGTCTTCTGTGGACACCTTTCCCCCGTCCTACTCTGTTCTTTATTAATGATTTCTCTGTAAGCCTGGCTGTGACACTTAGGGTCCTAGAGAAAGGTTAGCATGCTGAGCACTGCTGCAGTCTCCATACAATGAGAGAAGCACAGAGTACAGCTGCTCCACTGTCTGCATCCTATGGCTGAATGTTGGCAAGAAGTCATGAAGACAGAGTTGGCTCCCTAAAAGCTGTGCCTTATCAATGCTTTGGACACACAGAACCACTGTGTGATGCTGATTAGGAGATGACTGAGATGCCCTAAGATTAACGCTGACTGGCAAAGCTGGGAGGGAGGAAAGTTAGTACTTGTCATACAACTGTGCCTGGATTTACCTTCTTAGGCCTTAGCTTTCTACCAGGTCAAAACTGTGCAAGCCTCAGAAAGGAGAATTATGTCCTAGGATTATACTTAAATTCCATAGTGTAGTCATTCCTTGGGATTGCGTAGAACAGAAGAGACCAACCCTTCAGTGCTATGGCTGAACACAAATTTCTGGGTAGCCAAATGCTGAGGCCACTGCTGCTTTTTTGAGACTCAGAATGGCTGTTGAAGCTACTGTCACAGAGGACTGATAATCGACAGTAATGACCTTCTTCTTCCTGCCAGAAGTGAAAATTTTGGTGGGATAATTGTAAGACAGTTGGCTAGATTTACCTTGTGGGCTGGATCTACCCTTCTGATGGCCTGTGGGATACCTGCAGTCTAGCAGATATGGCATATTTCCTTTAATTTATACCTGAAAAATTACTAGGTATGAGAAATTTGCATCTCAAACTCCTGGTGTTTCTTCCCATTTGGGCTGATCACAGTCCACAGTGTATTGACACCTGGATAGCACGGATACAGTTTATTTTGTTTGTCATTCTGTGGTGTGGGATTCAGAATGTCTGACTGCACACCAACTTTTGGAAATCCTGCTGCCACTTTTCAGGAGAAAAACATTGTTTATGCTCCCACCTTATGGATTGGCCTTGAAAGCTGTCTCTCATTAAACAGACAAGTGGACAGAGAGAATGACTGCCCTGTGATTATCCTACTTTATTGACTGATGCTGTCACAGGTTGCTGGCCTGTTTTAAGACAGATTTGTTGGAGGCCCTGGTTTGGAATTAGTATAAAATCGGGGATACTTTTGTCATTTAAAAGTCAAAAGTACTTTTAAGCTAGGTGTCATGACAAAGTCTTATAGCCATGTAAAGGAAGCTTGTTTATGCTGCCCTTAGTCACTAGAACATTTTTACTGTACAGTAATAACTGTCCTGTCAGCTGTAGATTAATGAACTCTGCTGGAGTTGTACATATGTGAAGCTGGCAATAGAGTAATGCAATATTTCCACTGCAACTGGTCAAAACAGGTTGAAGTCATTGGGTTTTTGCTTTATTTTCACACTGCTGGAGTAGGTTGGGTATGTGCTTAATCTTTAAGGAATTAGAGCTGTTGGGCAAGAACAAACTTCCTGATTTAATCTTTCTTCATTGAGGGAAATGGCAAATCTCCCACTGATTGCACTCATGGGATAGAATTAGGCCCTTGAATGGTTTTTCTCTCCATCTTATGCTGATAGGCTATGTTAGGTCTATTAGAAATAGCCTCATCTAATCAACCCCAACTTTTCATCTAGCTACCTCACACAGAAGATTAAGTTGCCTTCTGGGCAGGATGGGGATGTTGCCCTGATTTTCTCCCAGATATTCTATCCTAAAACCAGGTCACTCAGTCCTTTGGGAGACTTCTAGAATTATGGTTTCTTCATGCAGAAACAGCGTGAGGAATTAATCAAGGCTTCTTTGCACCCTGGGGAAATTTTGAATAGATACAAATAGATAGATGAAGTCCCACATAACCACAGTGATTTTGCTTCTAGCTGAACCAGTGTCAGTGTGTTCAACAGCGGTGGCAAGGATGAAGTGCTTCAGTACTCATCACCACACTGGAAATCTTTCCCATGAATCTGCTTTAAAAGAACACTGTGAAAATGCACTGTCAAATCTCTTTGATATTAAAACTAAATGGGGAAACCCTTGCTGGACCTTCATATCTCGGTCAGCAGCAGGAATCCAACAAAGGTTAGTGGGTGGATTATTCGATAGCCTGTATAAAATGGGATAATAGATCTTGGACAAACTCTCAATAGAAAACTATGTTACTAAAAATCGCTGCCAGCATTAGCTCAAACTGATCCCTATACCTCAGCTTCAAATAAATGTGAACTCCCAGGTTTTTTGAAACTGGTTCTTTACCAGTTGGAAGCACAAACCTGTTAGTTCAGCATGTGAATGGAACATGTCGCTGCTTTTAGCCTGGTGCTACACCACGCTTAGTGACTATGAGGACTCTAGGCTCCAAGGTTGTGTATCTTCCATGAATGATAAACCCACTTTAAAATTTATAAATAAAAAATGAAACTGGATGAAATTCCTTGAAGCTACCAAAAATGAAGAAAGCAAAAACCCTTTGCCCAGCTGGTGATCATTAAAAAAAATGAAATGCTGAAAAGTCACAATGGTGATAATTTATTGGCTTGCTCTAACAGAAAATTGTTTAACATACCTATAATTCATGCCCCATATCTATTCTTTCATAAGTCATGGTAATTACTACATGTCCCAAAGGGCAAAGAAATACAGAGATCCTCAGTAATAGACCTTTTGTCTTCTTTTAACAGGACATGCATATTATCAGCACAGATGAGAATCAAGTGTTTGCAGCTGTTCAAGAGTGGAACCAGAATGATACGTACAACCTGTATATCTCAGACACCCGAGGGGTGTACTTCACCCTGGCCTTGGAAAACGTGAAAAGCAGTCGAGGACTGGAGGGGAATATCATCATTGACCTTTATGAGGTATGCAGTAAAGGTCACCCTACAAAGAACAGCAACTGCTTGCTAGTTCAGGCAAGTGTAAATCTCTTAGCAACCTTACAGGATCTTCATTTGTTTTGGGATCAGCCCAGAGTCATTTACTGGATTTGATGTTGAGCTGACTCACATGGGAACAGATGCAGTGCATTCTGCTATAGGTGTGACAACTGGTTGCTTTCCAGTCAGTGACTGGATAGCTATGCAGCATTTCCAAAGGGGAAAACCATTATCCTTCTCATACTGATATGAACGTCTGGAGAAGAACTCAAAATACTTTTTCCCCTTGGACAAATAGAGACAATTGCTTGCAAGCAGGGAATGTGGATTCCACCTTTGTGAGCACTGAGCAGTTTATGAATTATAAACAAAAGTTTATAGGTGCCATTTGCCCAGAGATAACAGCTGGATAACTTTTACCCTGAATCATCTTCCATTCTCATTCTTCTGCCAGGCCTTTCAGCCTTGGCCAACAGAAGTCCATTCAGAGCAGTTGTTCCAGTTCCTGTTTTTTTCAGAGCATGCTGGTTTTGGTGTGTTGTAACTTGTTGGATGGAAGATCTGCTGAGATTCAGGGCTCAATGCTTTGCCAGCAATAAACAACTAATTGGTAATACTTAATAATAATAGTTGCAGGCTGACTTCTACTGTTACATGGAGAGATGTTTTTGCAGTTACATGTAAAGTTTTTATAAATACATATAAATACAAATAAATACATTTATTTATTTCAGCCAGAATAATGCCCATTAAATAACATCATCAATTTGTTTATAAAAATCCAGGTAGTTTAAAGCAATTGGAGAAAACTCACAAATAATGCACAGATCAGTCTGAAGGACAGGGTTTACATTTAATTTTCACCTACTTAAATATATTTTCCTGCTTTTGAAAAAATGTATATTTCTTGTTGTGATGAACCAGATAAAATAAACATGCATCATCTCCCATTCCTGGGCAAACTGTATTCCTCAGCTGTGTAACTCTTTACTGTTAAATGCTGATAGAGATTTTCACAAGGTCATTCAAAGGGTAGTGGCACTCGGGGGGCTTTAGAGTGGAAGGATTTGCATCCTGGCTGTTTGTTGCCAGGAAGTTCTGGTTTTGCAGCTAGTTCCTTCTTCCTGCCTCACTTTCACAGCTGAGCAACAGAGACCAGACTCAACACGAAATCTTCTTGGGGACATTTTGACAGAACCATATTCTGCTGGAATGGGTTCTGCTGACAAAAATCAAAACATTTGGAACAACTGGGTTGATTTTGGCAGTATTTGGAGTGGAGGGAAAGTGAAAAAATCAAGTTTGCAAAACATCAGTGTTTCAGCATATTCAGGATTTCCATCTTTTGTGTAAAAGAAAAAAAAAAACCGACCTACACAGAAAGATCCCACATTGCTGCTGATGTGACCTGCTGTTTCCCATGTTATGGCAGTCTGGGGAGGGAGTGGGGCAGACCACATCCTCAGGCTCATGGAGCTCATGTGTGACACGGTGCATGCTGTACCTTCAAGTCCATCATCAGCCTGTCTGCAAGCACTCAAGGAAATCCAAAAGTGGGCTGTTTCCTAGAGATTTGCTCTGTGAACATTCTGGTCTTTTTCTTTTCGAGAAAGAGAGACTGCACAAGGTCTTTCAGCTGTACAGGCATCATCAAGATGTACTTGTAATGCCATTCACAGTCTTCTAAGGCTGAATTGAGATGACTTTATTGATTTTTCAGGGACCTTCCACTACTGAGAGCGCTCAGATGGGCCTTACTTTTAGCCTGTTCTTCCGATGTATTTTTTCATCTCTCTCCATTTTTCCTAGGTAGCAGGGATCAAAGGCATATTCCTGGCTAACAGGAAGATAGATGACCAAATCAAGACTTTCATTACCTACAACAAGGGCAGGGACTGGCGTTTGCTGCAGGCACCAGACACTGATCTAAGAGGGGATCCTGTAGTTTGCCAGCTGGTGAGTGGCAGACCTTTTCCAAAGCACAATTGACTCCTTCAGAGCTGCTGATTTTAGTCACTGGATTAACAAAACTTTCCCTGTGTTTTTTCTCTTAACCTCCTGAGTGTTAAGTGAATTAAGTAGATTTCTTTTTCGATAGCTTCGTAGATTTAGAGGGAAAATTCTGACCTTCTTTCTTGGCCTTTTTTATGGAACTTAAATCAAAATAGGAAAGTTTCTGTGAAAAAGTGCTCTGGATCAGATTGTTTGTAAAAGCAAGTGCAGACATGCTTGCTTGTAATACAGCGTCCCTGCTTCTCTTGCTCTCAGCTGCTATTATGGTGCTATTTCAGAAAGTGAACATATGCTGCTATTTGTAACAGTGCTAAGAGCAGAGGGGTCATTTTCAGAAGGATCAGAGCATCTGTGTGCAGTTGCCACGGGTTCCTCTGATATTTAACTTGTTGCATATTAAAGCTTCTTCCTTTTGTTTGTTTCCTGTCAACAGCCCTTTTGCTCATTGCACTTACATCTGCAACTCTCAGAGAATCCATATACTTCAGGAAGCATTTCCAGCAAAGAGACAGCTCCTGGGCTGCTGGTGGCAACAGGTAAGAACATAAGCACTTCTCACCACTCACCCATGCCTCACTGGGAGCCAGAGAGCATAGAGATATTTCCTGTTGGTGTAAAAGCTTTCAGTTCTGTTTCAGCAAGTGCTGAGCTAATTAACGTTTGCTGTGGGCTAGGAGAAGGCATATGGTCCCTGATGTCAAAAAAGGTAATTCCTGTCAGATATTTGTTGCCCTACAATAACCCGTATGCAGGTTTAAGCCCACACCTGCAAGGGATCATTACCAACTGGCATTACTAACTCCTCTCGCTTGACATCGTTACAACAACCGATGTAGGTGTCTACCTGCTTGCTGGAGCCACTATGAATGAGAATAGGGCCTATAATCATGGCTGCACTCCTAGAAGGTATCAATACATTCCACCTTTTGAGCAGCAAGCACAGAGTTGTCACAAAGCTGTCACAAAGTCAGGTGAAGCCTGGACTTCATGAGTGCCTGTCTTGTGCATGGCACCTGTGTTCAACACTGTACTGCTCCAAGACTAGCAGCACTTCATCAGCACTGCATGGGTCATTGTTATTGTGGGTTGTTCTGCAAAATTGTGCTTTGGCTGGTCTTGATGTTTTAATAGCAACCTGCTACAGTGCTTCACAGTGGCAATGGCTGACCCACTGTAATTAATGTGACAACCACCACAGGCCCTGTGTGCACACAGCATGCAATGTAATCAGGATGGATGGGGCTACCAACCACACTCAGAACTCCCACAGCTCTGTGGGAACTGCTGGGCTAACAAAGTGCTTTCTGAATGGCTGGTGCTATTGAAAGCTGGCCTCTGAAGCACGTAGGCTGTCCTACTGCTTCACAGGAAGGCTCCTACATATGCACAAATATGTCCAAATAACTTAACCATTCTTTATAAGGCTCAGGTTATCTTCTTGGTCCTGTTCAGCCTAGCAGTGGCTTGCAAGTGTGTCATGTTAGCATATTGCCTGTATGAATTTACACTGTTTCTTCCAACCGTTTCCATTCTCATGTCCTTCTGTGCTTCCATGTGTCTGCCAGACTAAGCCAGAACCTGAGAGACAGGTTCGCTTCATGACATTTCTATCTCAACAAGGGAAACGCCATGTGATTTTCAGTTCGCTGATCCAGGCCAAATGGAGTGAGATAATTTGGTATAAACCTCCAGATCTTCCTATGCATAGCCAAGTGAAGTCATCACTCCTGGCAGGTCACACTTGCTAGATGGATGCTTAGGAGCAAGCTCTACTCATGATGCTGTAATTGCAGAGGTTTTTTTTCTTTAACCTTTTAGGAAGTAAATAGAGGCAGCAGGGCAGTGAGATTCTAGGCATTGATCTAAATTGTTAGTAAATGAGGTTCTTTTCAAGCTGCCAGTGCATGAGATGAATGCTTTCCCAGTCTAACAATTAACCTTTAAAAGGCAGAATATAATTTCTGCCTTACTGCTTTGTACAATAAAAAGCTTAACCTGTTGGGAATATACACATCTGCTTCCACTAACCTGTCTCACAACAACAGAAACGTCTCACCATGTTGGCGAATGTGTTCCAGGATAAGCATTACAACTTCTTCCTACAGACAATGGCTGCTCAAACACCCTCTGTCTTACACTTTGATTTACAGTGGTACGTTTCCAGCAATGATTGGAAACTCGGACTCTTGATATGAGGACAAAGGTTAGATTCTTGCAAAAGGAAGGATTATGTTTTAGTATCTAATTGTACAGCTGTCAAATCCTCTTGACTTGTTTGGTAGTTAGTTACATTTGGGGGGATTTGCATCCGTGTAGCTGAAAGAAACTAGATGGAGAGAATGAAGAAAATAGCAGGTTTTCACAGAAAAACAGACAGAAAGAAGTGATAGCAACAGAATCCCACCTTTTTACTCTCTTTCCTCACCACAGTTTTGAAATCCCTTTTCCAGTTTTGATATTTAAAATATGATGATACAAAACTTACACTTCTGCCTGAGTCAGTTTCTAAATCTTGAGGACTACCAATCATGACAAGACATGGGGCTAAACAGACCTTTGGACTGACACAGTAGATTTATCTTCGTGAACCTGGATGTGCCTATAGACTGTCCTTCTATGTGGTTGACCCACAGCACGTTTTCCTTGTACCTTCATGTAAAGCAGTTGGTCATTCTTACTGGTGTCAAGGAATAAGATTAGGTAGATGGACAAGGTGATATTTCCCACATCCTGAGCACTGACAGAAAAGCCTGTCTTGAATAGTCCTGCCTTAATGAACCAGAAATTTTATTTTTTGAAACAGTGTTGTCACAACGGTGTGACTAGCTGGATTCCATGGTGGTAACAGGAGAGCGTCAACCTGCATCTGGGTTTTAATTTCTCATTTTCCAGCATTAAATGTCAGAAATTTAATTAACATTTTCATTAGTGTGTTTTTATTATGCATTTGTTGATGCTACAGATGTGTAAGAGTGCCACCTCTCCCTTCGCTATTTTTGAATAAAAAGTATTAATTCTCCCTTCCTTCCATGGAAATTACACTTCCTTTAAAAACAGTCTCATTTGGAGGGTATAGGAGTGGCTCACTGGGTAAAGAATTCAAGGGCTTTGAATAAAGAAGTCATGGGTTTGACCACAGTATGGTGGCTGTGGGCCATTATCACTGGGAGGCTGCCTGATGGAGTATCTGACAGTGTTACATCTGCTTGCTTCCTATGGGACAGATGTTCATACCACTGGAATTCCACCTAGCACTGATTGAAGGTATTGTTGACAGACCAACAGAAAAAACAGTTCCTGGGTGACTGTAATAGCTTTTCGCTGAACCACTGGGTGCTTTGGAAAGTGGGGAGGTGAAAACAAATTAATTTAGAGCAGACCTGAATTGTTCAGTGAACCAGGTGCTTGTGACAATTTTAGGTCTGTAAGTAGAAGCAACATGCTGACCTCAGGGCAGTGTGGGGAATAAGCTAATAGGGTGTATTCAAGGCTTGTGCAAGTTTTTCAGATGTTGTGCATCTCTGTCTTGCAACTATTGGTGAATTCTCAGAGGTTTCAGAGGACTGGAGATTTAGTCCAAGTTCATTATTTCCTCTGTATTAAGGTTTGTCACTGTAAGATTTGAGGTTCTTTCTGCTCTCAGATGAGGGACCTTGGGAAAAAAACCTGTTTCAAGCTCTGAGGTAGTGTCTCCAAATGGTGTTCAGCTGTGCTTTCTCTATGTATGGTCAAGATTGATGTTTGAACTTTTCTTTGCATTGCTTTGATGTGTGGCATATCTACTCCCTGATGCACGGCAGAGTAGTTCACCCTATAAGGCTATCAGCAGAACAGTTTCCATCGTAATGGAAATTACAAGATTAAAATTAAGAACCATACCAAGTAACCACTAAATATAAACTCAGTTTGGGACAATGAGATCAATCAATTGGGACAGCTGGGTCAATGAGAACAATCAGCGTTGTCTAGAGTGCCATTCAGTCTGGTCTCTGCTTCTCTGCTGCAAAGTCATTTGACCCACCTTAATTCTCTGAACTGTTTCTGCTCCCAGCTGATGTTTATACCTAAACAAGCAAGATTTCCTTCAAGTGGAACTTATATTTCATTACATCACAGTCCTCATTAATTGCAAACCATTCATAAACCTAGGAAGAAGCTTTGTTTACTTGACTGCAGGTTCTAAGATCAGTTATGTCTTTGAGCATTTGAACAGAATCTTGAGTTGACTTTCTAGCCCCATAATTATGGGCTTCAGTGAGGCCTGGATTTCACCTTTCAGCTCAGCCATATGAGTAACTTCCCTTTGGATGCTCGCTTTTACGCAGGAAGTAGAGAACAGAGGTAATTACCTTACCGTTGACAAAGACTGGCAGATCACAGAGATGCAACTTACCAGCCAGAGCACAAAGACTACAAGTTCAGAGAAAAATGTGTATGGAATGAAATATCTGGTAGGTGGGAACAGTGGCCCCTGTTCTGCTGCCAATCTGATGATTTGTGTGTACCAAATGGGCATGGGGTTTCACACACAGATTTTTGACTATGTAGGTCCTTGTCTAGAATAAGCCTGCTTTTAATAGCTTGCAATTATGGGCAGTGCTATCTTTTGGGAAAATAAGCTGATAACACTGTTTCTTCCCAGCGTCAGTTTTCAAATGGCACAGCTCCTGTAAATGAATGTTGCTACCTGACCACAGTGTTGGTTTTAGATGAGAATAGAATCAAAAGCAGCAAAAATAGCACTGGTCAGGCCAAGTAATTCTGGTTTCTTGGAAAAATGCAGTTCTGTGTTCATTCATACAAGAATGTCTGATGCTTGGTTGTGTTGCAGGCAATATTGGCTCTGAGCTTTCCTACACTGATGTTGGCATGTTCATCTCTTCTGATGGTGGAAATTCCTGGAGACAGGTATGTTTTGCAGAGCAAAGGAAAGCGTGGAGCCTTTTGCTATTCTTCTTCTTCTAAGTCTTCCCAGTGGAGTGGAGCACTCATGCCGTACCTAACTTGTTTGCAGATCTTCGAGGAGGAATACAACGTGTGGTTTCTGGACTGGGGAGGGGCACTAGTGGCCATGAAACACACATCAGTGCCCATCCAGCACATGTGGTAAGGAAACTTGTTACTTTGCGAAGGCTTCCTGATGGGGATAGGCTGACAGATGTGCTAATATCTCTTGCATAACCTGATCAACATCTGCTAGTGTCCCAAAATGAGCAAATGAGATGATTCTTATCTGCATTTTACAATCATTTTTGTTTTGTTTATTAACATAATGATTATTGTACCGTTTTATAAATGTAATGGCTGTATGCATAATCACAGGCATATATTAATTACTCTTTGCACTAGTCATGTACTATGAGACTTCAGATGGGTTTTCTTTCCCACAGGCACACATATACTAAGAAGTCATCCTTTGTGCTTCAGATATTTCTGAGAAAATGTGTCCCTCACTTCTGCTTTTTGTTTACAGAATTTAGTATTAAACTGGTAAGACAGGTAACGGGAGGGAGAGGAGAGGGTCGTAGGTGTTGCTAAGGACAATAGAGATATGGTGCTAATGTCACTGCCTCCTATAGGATTCCACTAGCAATTTCCAGAGACACAGTGGTGGTAACTGAATAGAGTTGAGGTGGAATAGGGAAAAATGATTTCTCAGTTGAAGATACTGTTAAACCACAAATGGGGTTTAACAGTCTAAGCACGAAAGGTACTGCTCAAAATTATCCTCTCCTTAGCCTTTACCCCTCTCACTCCTTCACCAGCTAAGCATTGGAGAGACGCATTCGGAAATTCAGAACTAACCTTGTTTAGAGAAAATGTGTGTATTAGCATCACGTGCAGTCTCTGATCTTGGGTGAAAGAGGGGCATGACTAATGGACTGACTTACCCAGATTCTCATGTTGTTTAGAAGTTAATTAGTTAGAAATAGCCTTCAGAGACAAGATTTGTGTTCCTGTCTGCAAGACTGAGTCTCTCAGTTTGATGGTGCTAAGGACATGTCTGTCTCATGCTTTTCACGCAGAAAAGGAAACGTGACCTTCGTTCAAATAGAAGAAGAAAGCAATGGTGTTTGGTGGCAGTGATGAGGTGCTAAGGTCTCCTCTACCTGAGTCATTATTGTACAAAATCCTTCAGTTAAATTACAGTCATTCAGAAGCTGGAGACCTCAAGACAGGCTGTCTTTACCCATCACAAGCTAATGTTCCAGATGTACCTTAAGAACATTGGTGGTTACTTTCTCAGTATGGAAAGCTTCTGGACTTTATATTCCTGACCTGATAGATAACTCTGGGATGACTGCAACATAGATACCTATTAAAGTTTGAATATGTTACATTTGAGCACATTTCATTACCACCTGAGCTAAAGAAATGACTGCTTTAGTTTTGGTGCAAAGTGGATTGTTAACCACAGGATGTATTGGCTCATATTCCTAAGGCTTTGTAATTTTTTCTGGGATAGGGGAACTGGGTGTTCTCTATGAGGTCTGTGCCTCCATGCGGGATTAAAGCAAGTCTTTATATGCAAAATGAGGGTTGCAATCTTTGTCTTGCTTTCTAGTGTTCAGGAAGCAGATTGATTGTTTTATCATAAGCAAGCTCAATACAGTCATAATTTAATATACATAGCTATACTGAGTCAGGGCCAGGGGTTAGTCTAGGCCAGCATTCTCTTGCCAACAACCTCCATAACTGGACATATAGAGGAGAGCAGTAACAGGGCAGACCCACAATGATGCTTCCAGAAGACTCCAGCTTTCTGTCTGTGGTTAGAAAGTGCTGTGTGACTAGAAACGTTTACCTCTGATGGGTAACTTAGTAGTCATAACTATACTTGAAGTGCCCTCAGGAAAAAGGACATCAAGACCATGTTGAAATCTTTAGACCAAACCAAGCATAAGCCAAGACAGAAGTACATGTTAGCCAAGTGTAGGTGTCACCAGCTGTAGGTACATCAGGCCGTGGCAAGTTGAGCTCTGGAAGAGTGAGAGGTGAGCTGTAGAGGGTTAATCAACATTGATAATATACGGTTGTGGGCTTGCTTCTGGGGTGGTGGGTTGGCTGATGTGGATAA
>JAVJGI010000065.1:21955801-22029276 GCA_035590275.1 Ibycter americanus | reverse complement strand
GAGAAGCTGAGAGAAGAAGGGGGCCTGGATGAGGAGAGGCTGGCTGGAGGAGAAGCCAGGAACCTGCACGCAGCAGAGGCAAGAAGCAGGGTGGACTGGCCTGGAGAGGGTGAAGAAACAGCACAGACAGCAGATGAACTTTAGGACACTTGTGTGGGAAAGCCTTGTTGCAGCTTGATAGTTTTGTAGTGCTGCAACAGTGAGCCACTTATTGAAAGAGCTGTAAGTCATGTATTAATGATTTGTTACTGTATTATTCAACCCTGGTGTAACTGTTTTAATTGTATCTTACACTGTGAAGGCTCTTCAGATGTAAAATGCACATTACATACAAGTGCCTGTATACTTAGATGTTGGGAAAGATTTGGTCACAGGCTGGCTTTCCACAGGAGCTGAAAGCCCAGTTCACCTTGCTTGCTTTGCAGAGGTTCCTTTCAGATGTTCTCCCTTTCCACTAAGTGTCATGAAACAGCATGTGCAGCATTATGAGGGCCCCACCCACTCTATTAAATGAGTAGTGATTTAGAGCTGTTATCAATAACCTCTAACAGGTTTCCTCCAAAATTGTACCCTTAGGGGCTTTGGAACTTGCTTCATATTGCCTCAGTAGGCACCTGATTTCTGGGCAGGAGTGGACTAGATTAAAGGGTACATGTATATCTATTAGTTCTCAGGCTGAGACATTGTACAATAAGTTTCATCCTGGAGAAAAGAGGGGTGGATAATTGAAAAGCTGAGAGAACTTTAGCTAAGCTAATGAAGCATGCCATTTCCGAGAAATTGAAATGCTATTTAGATAGATAAGCATGCAAGCAGAACAGCATACAAATGCACAGGTGTATGGGAAGATACATACATTTAAATAAATAGATTTAAGGCTGATAAGCTTTTTCTGTGCTGTTGTACTCCTAGCTTTCTGTCTTTGCTCCATAGTCAGCTTCCTGTTCTGACAGATGTGCATTGTGAGTCAGGTGAAGGTGTTTCGTGAGGTGCTGTGATAAGCAGGTACTTGGGGAATGGCCTTGGCTTTTCACACTAAAGAATTACACACCATTGTTTGTAATACATGCTACACTGGCCTCCTCGTCCTTTGGTGGCATCTCAGATAGTGTCCCTGATGCTGCCTGCTTGAGTGGGGAGGATTCGGTTTCCAGCAAGACCCTCTCAGGCAAATCCAGGCACTCAGATGTGTGCGCAGGTGCACGCACACATGTGCATCCCCCCAACTTTCCTTGCCTGGAAGATAGGGCAAACTTCTTTTTTACGCTCACTTTAAAATGAGAAGTGTTTCCTGCTATTCAAAGAAGAAGTTTGTGCCATGTTTGTCTCTTCGGTAACATCCATCGAGAGTAATCTGTCAGCCTTCACAGCCCAGGTACCTTGCAGAATTACAGAGAACTCTGGAACGGCCCTGCTGGGAGAGGATCAAATAATTTTATAGCCAATAAACCTTTGTGCTTCTCTGTTTGTTCTTCCTTTGCTGGTGTAACTTGGAGCTGAAATTCTGGGCAGAAATTGTGTGGGAGCAGTTGTGTGGAGAGTCTTGGGGGCAGAGAGAAACTTGATTGCTTTCAGAGCTGTTGATGGGCAGCAGCTCTGGGAGCTGGATGCTTGCAGCCTGCAGGATGCCCGTCTGTCCCGCTGTAGTAGCAGCGGAGTGTGCACACCCGCCTCTGGCTATTCCCCGCACTGTTGCGGGCACAGGCTATCGGGATGACGTGAGGTGAGGGCTGGTAGCTCCCTGAGGGCTGGGAAGCCAGGAGCGGACCGAGGTGCTGGGGCAGCAGGGCAGGACGGCACCACCAGGGCCCACCACACCGCCCCAGCTAGGAGCAGGGCAGCCAGGGGCAGCCCCAGCGCTGGGCACCGTGCGGCTCACTGGGGACAGGGACAGACTGAGGCCAGGCCAGCCTGCGTGTCAGGCCCGTGGCCAGGCACGCCTGTGGCACTGCTGTGGTGCCAGTGGGGCTCCTGGGCCGTGGGTGGGGTGGGGGGAGGCCATGAGGGAGGCTGGGAAGGGCACTGAGGCAGAGGCCACTAGGGGCCTGGCCAGTCTTTGTGCTGGTGCAGTGGGTTAGGCTGTTCGTTCACTCGCTCCTTTGTGGTTCTCGGAGGTACAGAGGTGGCTGCGGTGTAGCTGCGAGCAGGGTTTGCTAACCCTCCTCTGCTAATCTAAAAGCCTGTTGTACTAACTCCAATTCAACTAAGACCCTGTCAGCTGGGTTAGGATACACATGCTTTTTGATAAAAACAGAAAGTAAGGCACATGGTGGTTGTGGGTAGGGACAGTGTTATCAAAAGCCCCTGAATTACCCTGGCTTGTCACTGACAGTGTGAATACTGCCAGCTTTTAAGAAGGGAACTGCTTTAATTTTAGCCAGCTTACAATTTTGCTTCGCAGCTGTAACAGGCAAAGGGGACCCAGACTAACCGCTGACTGTGGCTCAGTTGTGTCCCCTTCCTCCACCTCTCTGTAAAATGGAGACCACCTCTGAGACAGTGTGCAAAGAAGTATTAATAGTGCTAGAGAAATTGTAGCTAATGCCATCTGGCATTGATACATGCATAGATCGAAATGTCCCGTGGTGTTGACAGCAATTTTCATGCATTCAGGCCAGGGCTGCTTATGCTCTGAGTGATGCCTCATGCCAGGTGCTATTGCAGATCCAGAAGCAAGACTTGGCAGTGCCCCATGATCCCTTGAGGTCTGATGTACAGCTGGATCAAGTATTTTCATGTCCTTTTTGCCAGTGTTTATACTTTCTAAGGCTTTGATCTTTCAAAGTACACCAAGAGCATGAATTAGTGGGCTGGGAAATGGCATAGATTGGTGCTTATCTATAAATCTAGTTGCTGGAGCTTGTAGACCTTAGCCAACATTTAATTGCTGCAGTTGCTCGAGAGTAAGTCTTTTTATGTGCATAAATTTTGTCTGCTTCTATCCCAGGGTGAGTTTTGATGAGGGAAGATCCTGGAGTAAATACAGTTTCACATCGACACCCCTTTTTGTGGATGGATCCCTTGTAGATCCTGGCATAGAGACCCAGATAATGACGTAAGTATAGCAGCTCTTACCTTTTCTGAAATATAATGGCAGAAGGAGTGCATGGAGATCCCCAAGTGCATGGTGAGCCTCACAGTGTGCAGTGCAGCATTGTGTAGCTACACATGTAGTGTTGCATAAAGGCCTGATGGTGTTTTGTGGTTTTGCTGGTGGTCACAGACCCAGGTGGAATGTCCATGCACCAAACAGATGATGGAGGCAAACTCTTCTCAATAGTGGCAGGGGATGTAACAAGGAGAGATGGCCCCAAGCTGTAGCCTGGGAGTTCAGGTAGGACAGTAGGTAAATCTGCTTCTCTGGGGAGCGGTGTAGCCCCAGTCAGGTTACAGAGAAGTTGTGGTATCACCATCCCTGGAAGTTTTCAAGCCTTGGCTAGATGAAGCCACATCTGCCCTGATCTATAGTTGGTGACAGTCTGTTTTGGAGTAAGAGCTTGGACTAGTGACATCCAGAGAGGTCCCTTCTCATAAATACTGCTGAGGTTGTGTTCCTTGGATCTGATGGCCCAGGGACTGCAGTGCTCTTCAGAGGCCAGAGATCTGTATGGTTGCACCTAATGTCAGTTCTGTGCTTGCTCTAGTTGTGCAGCTTGACTGTCTTTTGAGATTGCTGCTGAGTATGAATATCCCCAAACCTCACTGCTTTCCATTTGCATTGCGGGCTGTACATCTGGTTTTAGCTCAAGCTGAAGGTGTTCTCGTTATGCATATGCACAGCTGAGGTCAGAATAGCCTTCCTGGTCTGGGGTGTAGTATACTATGATTCACCCATACTGTGGAAGAAAGAGCCTGGGTTGGCACTGAAGGTGCTTGAACCTTCCTCCTCCTAAGAGTGCTGAAGCACTGGGTAAGGCTGTTGGAATTGCTGGAGTAATGTTGGCCCAAGAACAGGCCAAGATCTGAGCTTAAAAACTAGGGGAGAGAGGGAACTTTTTAAGTTCAAAGGCATCTTCAAAGAGTCGTCTGACTGTTGCACAAAGATCAGAACACTCTGCTTTGGGATTCTGAACAAATCAACGACTAGATGCCCTGCCTTTGTTGCTTGCTGAGAAGCCTTCTTACCTGTATTTCCTCTGAGCTTGCTGGAATAGCTTTCTGAAAATGATCAGAAAGCAAGGTGGCTAAGATGCCTTAGACTGAGGCATGCCTGTGAAGCATATCTGCAGTGGCATGGAGTTCCTTTGGTTAACCACATCAGACCCTGTTGCAGCACTCCAACTCAGGGGCAGGGATACACTATAAATTTCACCTTGCAGTCAGTTTGCTTTTCCTGCTTTCTGCATCTGCACCTGAAATTCCTGCAGATTTTCACTGTTTGCAAGAGAAAAGAGGTTCAGGCCTAGTATATTTTCTTCTAGGCAGCAGTCCATCTGCCTACTTATGTGGCAGAAATGCGTAGGTGGATCTCATTACTGGTGTCACAGGTAGTGACAGACTGAGAGTAGACTGCTGGGTATGCTTGTCTTCGTTTTCTGAGGAAGTTTGGATCAGATAATAGTTGTGTGTCTTGGGCATTTCTGCTAGTGATTTGAATTTATTTCAACTGGCTGGCGTGATTTGGGTTGGTATGCCTTTCAAACACCAGGCCTACATCAGCCTTACAGAAACAGAAGTGACTATGTGGTGTACCATCTGTACTTGCAGCTGAGCTCACCTTAGCTGCAAGAAAGGGGCTGGGGGAAAATCCCCTTCTGGCAAAGGGCCATTTGAGCTTGCTTCTTTTCCATCTATGCCATGACAGAAGAAATGTGTTGGTGCTGTAGTCTTGGGAGGATTGGGAAGGTGTAGCTGACTCCCATATAGCCCATCTGTATCTCCTGTGCTAAAATGTCCTAGGAAGGCCAGGCTAAGTAATTATGGTTATCCTTTATGCCTATAAAGTGTAGGAGCAGCACTCGTTTCCCAGACAGTGCTGGGGCAGAATGAGGCAGCCTCTGTCTATGACACAGACAGCTGTTGAGATTTTATTGGAGTAGAGGTGGTATCACTTCTGATATGGTTGCTAGTTTTTCCTTTACTCCAAAACCGTACCTTGGCTTTGGCTTTTTCTTAATAAAAGTGGGGTACTTGTTTGTGTAGAAGAATATAACTGTGCATCTGCTGCCTTGCTATCTGCAAATATTGCCCCTGGTTTTGCAAAAAGCAAAACACAACAGCATATGATACACCTGTGAGCCTTTTCACAAGACTACAGCGAGCATCCTGTTAGGGAAATATATGCCAATCCCCAGCTAAAGATTAGAGCCTGCATTCTCTTCACTCTATGCATTTTTCTCCAAATGCAGCAATAATGTGTTCACTTTCTGTGTTGGTTAATATGGTGTTTTTCTGTGAAATTCTTTGTGCAATGCACAATGTGTATCTTTCCAACCACACACACATGCAGAGACACAGATCTGAGCTCAAATAAATCTGCACATCAGCACCTTCATTGAAATCAATGGAGCTAATCAGTTTCAACTAGCTGTGGATTTAGCCCATTTACTTTATAAATCAATGCAGTTTTCTTTTGAGATGAAAAATGCATTTTAAATCTAAGGTTATTGTTACTTCTGTCTCTGTAGCCTTCTGATGGAGAATGTAGGAAGTAAGTTATCTTGCTGAATATTGTGTATCAGCTTTGTTGAAAGCTTGCTCTTTTGAAATCTTTGCAGGCGTATTATTACTATTGCTATTGTTATTGGGATTGTTTTATTATTACTGTCATCATTAGCAATTTTAAAAACCATTAATAGTCTGTAAAAGCCATATAAAGAAATTTCACATGATACTTGCTATAAGTATTTAGAGAAATTCCTATCCACAGCATTAAAGGAACTGAGGAGAGAAGAGCCCATTTATAAAGCCCATGCGCAAACCATTTCTATGCAGATCACTTAGGTATTTCTCACAATGAGAATTTTAGTGAAGTCATCTAAAAGGACAGTGTAGGATCATGCTGAGCTTGTGGAAGCTTTGGCTGAAAAGAAATCAATGCCTTTCTATTGCTGCTGGCTGTCCTCTGAACCAAGATGACACATGGCAGTTGGAGGTACATGGAATTTGTGTTTGTAGGTAGAAATCTCAGTGATTTCAAGAAGCTGATGAGAGGAACACAACGGTTTGGGATTAGCATCCCACAGCTGATGATGGGATCAGTGGGAGCTTTCAGAGCAGAAGCAGGGCTGAGGCAGAGAGACCAAGATTGTGCTCATATTTCTGTACCACCAAGCTGGGTAGGCTTGTGGCTTTTAAAATTTGTCTTTCATCCTGGAAAATGCAAAATATTTCATCTAGTCATCTCAGCTGATTCCTGTTAGGGAAAATTTCTTCCATTGCATCAAAGTTGTCTGTGTTCAGCTACTTCCAAAAATAATATTCTGAGGGAAATGTGTATTAAATAGGCATTATACTCTAACTATTATTAACATATTGCATTATTAAAATATTATCATAATACTGTCTAATTAAAATCAGTATATCAGTAGAATGACTATTATTCCCAACTTTCATTTTGTGGCACATCCTATGAGGGGCTCTCTGGCCTGTTGGAAGCAGCAACAGTTTTAGCACAGAATTTTGTACCACTTCATGGCTGTTATGTGAACAGTGACAGTGTCTGTCTGTATTGCACGAGCATCCCTAGGCTTTTTGGAACTTCTGTGCTTTGTGCTGTGTATACATGTCCTAAGACAGACCTAAAGAACTTACCAGCATAGTAAAATCTGTAGAGTTGCATGTAGGGTCAATGTATGATTGTGAATAACTTGGTGTACTTTGAATTGGGAGCTGCTTTTAATGAAGAATTGGGCAAAATGTCTTGCAGAGGTCTGTTCCAACCTAAATTATTCTATGATTTTGTTCTTTCATGTGGTTATAAGGGTGCAAGAATTAATTACTTGCTTTCAGGCATAGCTGAGTGGGGTCTGCTAAGAATGTAGTTTTGTGATGCACAGGGAAGTACCATGAGACTGTGTGACATGATCTAACCCTCCCTTCCTCCATTCCCGGCTGATTATCCACTTCTGCAGTTCCTTTTGCTGTTGTTTTGACACTTGTCTCATCTGACAAGGTGGTCAGTTCAGCTCCCTTAGTGTCACAGCACTTCGAGAGGAGTGTACCAAAGCACACTGCAGCATTTGGTGCAGGTGTGAGAAAAGCATCTGCAGAAAACAGAGTCCTTTAAGAAAGTAACTCAAATGCACAAGGGCAATGGGTTAGACATGTTCTTAGGTGACCCAATGAGTGCCTAGAAAGCACTAGTCTTTTTGAAATCTACAGTTTTCTAATTTCTGTCCTGTAGCCTTCACTGGCGACTAGTATATCTTTTAATGATTTCATATTCTAATGGGTCAGATCTAACATTTCTGTGTTGATAAACCATAGGCACAGCATGTTACTTGCCTGAGGTAGTTCACCAGCGGAAAGGAATCAGATTGTATTCCCCTTTTAGTTGATTGTGATACATCCAAACAGAAGCAGTATTTGCTTGAGAGAGTTGCTAGTCTGTACCATGCAAATCGGAGACAAGATGTTTTTGTGAGTCCAGAGAAGGGCTTTATGTTGTTCCAGTTCTGACTCATAATTATTACCCCTGCCACTTCATCTCCTGCTCTAAGCATCTCTCCAAAACTACATTGAGAGAAATAACCTTTTTGCTTCATAGCCCTGCAGAGCTTTGCTATCATTTCAGTAGACTCATTATATGTGTGTGTGCAGACACTCATTTATAGATAAGGATCATTAAGTTTGTCTGTGCTGATAAATATATATTTATGTAGACACACCCACATGTGTGTATATAAATATATATGTGTTTCTATGTCTGTATACTTAATGATCCATATATATCTGTGTATGCATCATTGAGCATTAACATTTTCGGTGAGAGGATTTAATACAAGCTGGTCTGCCAACATTGCTGTGACTGCTGCCCTTGGCTATGTGTATATTAGAAAATGTTCCTGGTAGTAAATGAGTAGGTTATGAGCCCTGGCCCTTTCTAACACCTTCTCATCTACATGGCCATACAGCTTTACCATAGATGAAGTGGGAGCATTTTTTTTTCCAGGAGACCCATAAAATTACTGGCAATACATCACTGGGTGGCAGGGGAGTGGGGCAGAATTAATAAATAATTGAGAAATGTTGGAGAAGGCGAGATGGATGCCAGGAGAAGTTTGAGGTGAGAAAGAGAGCATTAAGAGCAGAGGCCATACTGAGTCAGACCAGAGTCCCTCTAGCTCAGTTCCATACTCCGACAGTGGCAAGCAGAGGATGCTAAAAATATATGTAAAAAAGAAAAAAAAAAGAAGATTACCTTGTACATTTTCTCATTTACAGAGATTTGTAAATAAGGGACTTTCTTGGCCAAGCACAGCATTCTTTGTATTTCTAAGACATTCAATATTTTTCTATATTTTTGAAGTTTTTTCCCCTAAATCCCTTTCAAAATTTAGCAGTCACATTATCATGGAACCAGGAGTTCCATGAGTTAATTCTTATTCTGGAGCACTGACTGACTTGTGGAAGACCTCAGCAAAGTATGTACAGGTATGAAGGCAACATGGACTTCTGATTAACACTCAGCAGAGATACAGCAGATTGAGTATGAGCAGGGCAACAGCTCCCAAGTCCAAGCTCCCACTGAGTTCAAAATTACATGGGAGCCAAGAGTCATTTTCCTGTTACTTTCTGATAAGGTTATTATCATCTTTCCTCTTTAAGCAAGGCAACATTCTCTGCCTTCTGCTCAAGTCTTGCTGTCACATTTAAAAGCTAATACAGGAAAGAAAATTACAAGCTGACACAATGTCCTTGAAAGATTCTGCCCCTTTGTTTAAGGGCAGAGAACTGCGGGTCTGCCACCTCTGAGTGGTTGTGCTGAGAAAAGTAAGGTGAAACCAGGCAGCTGATAGAAAATAGTGCCTCTGCTGGGATGTGGCCAGAGGAGCTGCCCTTCTCTCTACCTGGCCAGCCTTTGCCCTCCATAGCTGGCACCCCGGCTAGCAATCTCAGCAAATGAGAGAAGAGATGAGTGGATGGCAGAAACGCCAAGAGACTGTTTTTCCTAGAAGGAATTGAAGTTCTTGTCCAACATGCATAAAGAAAAGACACAGACACAGTGTTCCTCAGTTCCTGTGGCCCAGCAGAGGCCTTCAAACTCTTCTGCCCATCAGTCTGGTCTCTTTTCACTTCACTCTGCTTGAGAAAAAGAGAAGCAGCTGTCTGAAAAAAAGACAGATTTTCTTCTGAAACTTTTTTTGCTGCTGCTGAGCTCAACAGAGTATTTGGTGAAGAGGAGATCTGGAGGAAAGATTACACCAGAGGTCTGTAGAAAGCTAAATCCAACTTGCAACTTTCAGTGCAGAAAACAACAGAAGGGGTCATGTACAGGGGCCTGTTGTAGTGAAGGGTTCTGAACGCCATCCTTCTTTATGTTCATTTCTTTTGGGAACCAGGGCTGACCAGCCAGCCTGTGCATACTCTCTGGCCTACCAAAAATGTGGCATTTTTGAAAGATTGGAGGGCGGATTTCAAAACCTGTTTTATCCAAGTTGCGTAGGTACCGTGAGATACCTGGAAAGGACTGGTAGGTTTTAATTGTCCCCATTGTGGTTTTATCTTGCATTTCAGTTTTCCTTTCTTTTTCTGTTTATTGCAATATCTGTTTGTGGTGCAACTGGCTCTATTACTGGCAATGGATTTTGCTGCAAGGCTCTGATATGTCCTTTGCACTGTCCTCCATCATGGAGCTGTGCAAGCTGCAGCGCGTAAATCTGCATAAGAACTCTTCAGAATAGGATCCGTGAAATTAAAATGAATCTGTAAAAACGATGACTGCACACAGAAAGAAAAGTATAATTTAGAACTTGATCTGAGAACAAAAATTACAAATATTAAGTTAGGAAACCAAAATGATTGAAAGGATATTGGCATTTGCTATAGTGAGCTGCATTCCTGTATCATCTGATCTGATTTCCAAACCTTGTGGAAGTAATGAATAGCTGGGACTTTGCAAGAAAATTATCAATCTGCTAATGCCATCAAGTGACTTTACAATGGACAAGAAAATGTGTGTTATAGGAATTCCCATTTTATCCCAACAGATGATCAGTTTATACCCTGGAGTAAGACAGTTGATTACCCATATCATTATCTTTGTTTGCAAGACTTAAAAACATTATTAATGATCACAGATTAATCAGTGTCACTTTCTCCTCCCATCTCCCTCCCTGCTAGAGGAGTACTCTATTCGTTAGCCTTTGGATTGCTGCATGAATTCACCTAAATAGTCCACAGAGGCACAATATTGATTGTGCTGCTGATACTTGCAGTAGGAGCAGAGGTCTTTCTGTGGCACCTGAATAGACAAATCAGGTGATGAGAACATCTGCGTGATCTTTCTCAAACAACATCATGGGATCACTTGGGCCTTAGGAAGAGGATGTCTGTGACCCAAGAAAAGTTCCCATCAGTTTAGCCGTGTACTCATAAGATTCCTGGCAGAAGCCATAACACATGGGGAAGGCATTGAGCTCTATGACATGTAATGTCTATCTTTGGCTTTCTGGGGCAAACATTACTCTCATTGGAGTCAAGTGCTGTTGATGGACAGTAGATCAAATATTATGCTAAAGAAATCAACATTGTTTGTTGTATTCTGCAAGTAGGGAAACTGAGGCAGAACAAGGGACATGCCTGTGGTCAGTCACTCAGCAGGCTGTCATGGGGAGAGCTTGGCATTAAATCAGGTCTCCTGGGTCCCAGATGAGTACCCCACTGGGTACTTTTCCCGTTCCTTAGGGGGAAGGAGATGCTGAGTCATGTCTGTAAAGCTCAGACAAGGTGGATGGAGAGGTAAGTATGTGTAGAGGACTAGAAAAAGGTGTGCTGACTGGAAGCTTTTATTCACTGAAGTGAATAAACAAACACCAGAATGAGCAGCAAACTGTTACATGATTTCTTTTCACTAAGTAGAAGGGCAAGGTTTGCCTGATTACAATACAATTCTCATCTAGAGGATAATGTGCTTTGTTTCTTGTGATTTTAAGCGGGTACAGATGGATTACAGGTCCTGTGCAGCTCCTGCTAGCAGCCAGGCTGGGCTGTACAAAGCACTCAGACCTGTCGTGGGGTGCACAGCCAGGGGTAGGGTGCTGTGCACACATAGGTTCCTCAGTCTTTCACCTTTCTGTTAAAGCAAGCCGTGAAATATTCTGATGCCCTGATCCCATCAGCTCTTGTGGGACTGAGAAACCGTATGGCCTTGGCACCTTTTCAGCTCAACCTGGCCCTGATCCTGCATGGGGCAGAGAGTGGTACAGCTTTTCTGGGAGCTGGGAAGGCTCATTGCTGGGCTGGCTGTAGAGTTCACTCTGAACAGATCTTTCATCACTGGCAAGCAGCTCTCCAGAGGAGCCATAGTATAGTTTGAGGCATCTCACAGCTCAGGTAGTGCTGCAAACCTTTACTCCTAAAGAGATCTTGTCCTCATATGATTGTTGTACATGGTTTCCCTGTTTCTTGATCCCTTTGACTCAAACCTGTGAAAACTCCCCCACTGTGACTGGTCAGTCATCTTGTCACAGATGTCAGTCAATTACAGATCTCATCCCTCTTCTGAACCTTCTTTCTGATACCCTGTGCCAGGCAGAGCTTGTCACTCTGCTGCACCACGAACTGTCCCTGTCATGTGTTTGGAGCTTACATGTTCTGAGCAGTGGCTTCCACATTTGTGTTGTACACCTCTGGTTGGAAATCTGCTGATTCATAGGATGAAAAATTGAAATGACTGAACATGCTGTTATCCAGCTTCTGACAAAGGGGCACCACCTGCCTCTGTTGGGACCACAGACCTGTTAGTGGAGGAAACACTCAGACTGGTGATACCTGCCAGTATCTTTCCTAGAAGAGGAAGGCAGCATCTTCAGGTTTCAAAGCTGTCAGAAACTGGTTGTCTTTCATGAGTGCTTCGAAGAAGAGAGAGAACACTTCTGAAAAACAGCATTAAAAATTAACATGCTTTCCCACCCCTCTTCCCAGGTGTCTCACGCTCCCTTTCATGTTGCTGGGATTTCTTTTGAAGCAATTGTCATGTAAAGTGGTTTGGATACATTGGCAATAAATTTTTTAGAGAGCAGATTTCAAAAGGTTTGGTTTGTCATTCAGCAAGTTCTTATTTTGATAGCACTTTTTATTAAAAAAAAATAAAATATAATCCCTGTCTCCTCCATTGCCTTGTGCAGTATTTGTGTAGCTAATGGGGAAACTGAGCCCAAACTGTAGGGCTGCTTCATAACTACACGTTCTGCAGATTTCTTACTAATTGCACTTGGCATTACTTGCTAACAAAAAGATCATTCTGTACCATGTCATTTGCAGTGGTTTTCCTCCTCTGCTGGCACTGTAAAGGAAGTGCCCATTGAGCTGATTAATAATCCCAGAACTGTTTTTCAAAGCTGAGGGAACAGGATCTGCCATGATTATACTGCAGGATTTTTATTGCAATATTTCATTTTTTCTCTGTATTCACAGAAACTCTTCCCTTGCCCCATCTTCTCTGTCCCTTCTGACCTGGAATCTGGCAGTGGCACAGCTTTGTATGGTCAGTTCAGTATGGATTGCTAGTCAGTGAACCTGGCTAACACTTAAAATTTCTCTTCTGTGGAAAATCTCCATGTCATGACATTGTTTCACTTGGAAGTGCAAATAAACCACTTCCTTCAGATTTCATCTGCATGAGAAATTCTGTGAAATTATCATTTGACCCTTCTCCTTGGGAAACAGAATACAGACCAAGATTTTCTTGATCAAATTTGACATCATGCAAGCTGCTGTTGGTATATTCTTGGTAATTTCACTGCTGTTATTTTTTCTCCCTCTGAATAGTAGCAGTAGAACAAAGCCTTATATCTGAGATGATCTGTGGGAATTACACTAATTTGCACCAGCTGAAAATCTAGATCCAAATGGATGGTATATTTTGTTTGGAAGAAAATATATCTCTTCTTTCTAGAAAAAGTTGCCATTTTTCTTACTCTTTTTCTGTCCACAGAAGGAAGTACAGCAGCCCTGAATCATCACCCGGTTGCCCTCGGGCTACTGTTCCTAGTTTACAGGTCAGCCAAAAGCAACTGAGTTAAAAGCTCCAAAATGGCTCTTAAAGACCATATTTATTGTTTAGGAAAAAAATTAGACAGTGTTTTTTGTTGGCAATTGCCTGCCTTTCCAGTGTCATCTTTCATCTTTTATGTTTCCTTTGTTTCCAGTCTCTTGCTTCCTGCATCATCTTGCCAGTCATGAGACAATATAACTCTCCCTCTTCCACTCTCACTAATTACTGATCTGTGTCTCTTTCAGTTAGGTTCTACTTCCTTGTCTCAGTTGCTTTCCATCCAATTTCCATGTAACTAGTGACCTCCTTTAATGCTAATTCCATCTAAACCCTAATAAAAAAACAGTCAGGAGGTTACACAGCCCATTTGTTTTTCTTTATAGTCATGATTTATGTTTAATTCATGGAGAAATAGCTCATCTCTCACTCCCCATTCATAAAACCTAACCCGCCAGCACAATTTGCAACTGTTCCATTGCTGCTTGTGTGTTTTTGGCCCTAACAGCTCGGACTGCACATAGGAGCTAGACTAGCTTTACTGCTACTTTCTTACACAGAGGTGGTTTCAGATCCAGATTTCATAACAGGCTCTCTTTTTTTGCCTGAAATTGTCAGCTTTTTCTTTTATTGTCTCAAAAGTTATAAATGTCAACAAGTGATGGAGGAACATTTATGTACCAAGTCCTTAAGTGTGCGCACTGAGCCAGGATCTCTAGCATAGGGTCATCATTTCCCCAGACAATGTAGGACCAAGGTAGCCTGGCTAGTGAGGAGAAAAATTCAAACCAAATCAAGGCAATTATGGAAGTGAGAGAACCATGTATAGGGACACAGTCAGTTCTCAGCTAGAGCTAACAAGTTTGGGTGAATCTTGACTCTTTCTGCTAGGCCATCCCCCCCACCTCTGATCTGTGTTACCCAGCACTCTGGATCAGAGGAAATTCCTATGCAGCAACCAGTTTGCATTGCCTCCATATATTCATGACATGCTGATGCTGAACTGATCAGTTCTCCTGGAGCATGGAGCGCTGGGGTATAAAGTACAATAACCAACAGCAAACCCCAACTCAGATCAGGTTAGGCTTCTTAGCTCTATCTCATTGCTGATTGTGTAAGTGCCAGAACAGGTCTTGCAGAAGACCTTTATTCTTCAAGCTTGCCAAGAGCCACAGGAATGGAAACGCAGAGCTTAGATGTGTGCAGGCTTTACCTGGCAACCACTCAGGTCCATATCTGTGCAGCATGCCCAAAATTAAATGGCTTTAGAGTTCATGAGAGCAGACCAGCCAAATCTGAATAGCTCTTGTCCTTGACTTTTGCACTGATGGGTCCACATGATGCTGCATGGACCAACCCTGGGTGACTATGAGTCATCCCATCTGATATCTATCCAAGCTTGTAGAGAGGAACTCTCCAGTCTGTGCTATGCCAGTACATTGAGGGTGGCATTGACCAAGCTTTGCTCATGAAACCACACTGGTGATATTTGCTACAAAGGGAGGTTCACCTTGGGTACTTGGTTAGCTATTAAAATTGCAGCAGTGGCAACACGTGCTTCTTTTTGCTGGGCAAGAGAGAATTAACACCTTCAGCTATGGTGGATTAAACACTCAGTGATCATGTAGCTGTGATTGCCCAGATCTGGGGCTCCCACTGGTTTTGGTGGGGGAACGTCATTCTCTCCAGGGGACTAGGAAAAAACCCACAATCCACACTTGTTTGTTTGCCAGGAGGTGGTTCTTCCAGCTTGTGCTTCATAGCACTTTTTTGGTTTGCCCATTAAATTACTTCTGGCACTAACTGTTAGTGGCACAGATATAAATAAAGAGGATTTTAACTGAAATCAGATGACAATCTTGCCTGACTTTTTCCCTCCCTATGTTCCTACAACAAAAGTGCAGATTCAGGTCAGCTGAACCATTTACTGATTTGGGTGATTTTACTATTGGGGCTTTTTGCTTGCTAAGACACTTCCTCTGCAAGCATTTTTCTTTTACAATAAAAGGGGAAAAAATGTAAGGTTGTTTTCAAGCTTTCCTAAATAATCTATTTATGACGACACTGCAATTAGCTTTTCTTTCAGTATTATCAATTAAAGTATATATTTGGCTCTCTTTGTATGTAGTTTTCTGTTGATCCATCCATCTATTTGCATGTGCAGTTCATCTCAAAAGGTGCTGTCTAGTAACTATATTATATTATTTGCCTTTATTTTATTTTTAGATACTCAAAATGCTTAAAACTTCAACAATCTATTCTGTAGGGTCTAATCTTGCTAAAATCTGACTTCAGAGACACCCAGGGTACTTTGTGAGAAGCAGAATTAGGTACCTTTTCACGTCTCACACCTTGTTGATGTCCAGTGAAGGAAAAATGCTTCAGAAAGGAGGGTACATTTGACATTTTGTGTAGTGAAGATGACCTTATCAGCTGCTTCCTTCCTTTGTATCTTCAATCATCTGTGTCACTGATGGGCACAGCTGAGGACAGGAGGCATTACTGGAGACTTTGACCATTATCTCCCGTTACAAGCAAAGGAGCTAGGCTGACTAGTGAAGATAGAAGTCCACCATCTATATTCAGCCCAGCCCAGCCAAGTACAGACAGCTTCAGTGCATGCTTGCTCCATATAATGCCCTGCCAGTTTACTTCAGAAATGATAGAAGGGGACTAGATTTAGGTATGAGAAGACATTTCCATCTCCATGCTTGGGCAGCTCATCTGAAACTGCCGGCAGGGATAGATCCAGATGGATAGAGTTTATGCCTTTCCTGTGAGCAATACAGGAGCTATTACTTGAAAAGGTCTCATACCCTCAGCAGGGACAGGGATTGAATCTACGGACCAGAGGTGGGTGAGTTGTTAACTTGTGACCCTCAATTCATTCTGTTGACCTGTCAGGAATGAGCAGTATTGAATCACATAAAAAGCATAACTATCAACAATGCAAGGAATGATAAGGCAAAAGCAATGCAATGTGGTAAAAGAACACTGTGTAAATGTAAAAAGCCTTTTAAACAGTTTCTGTACAAGGTTATCCAGTCAATATATATCACATTTGTAAGTTATTGTGTATTTAAAAAATTAATGAAAGATATAATTACAGCAGCATTACCAATGACCTTTTCCAAAATGACTCTGTCATGAATCTGTAAGCATTTCAGAATTGTTTTCCAGGTTCCTAATAATTTTTCTGCAAATTAATGGCATCCAGCCCTCGCAGTAGAAGCCTGGCCTTGTTTCTCCAAAGAAAAAGATTAGGAAGCATTTTCTGGTTTCCTAGCAATGGTTTTACTGTGAATTATGCATAGAGCCAGTTGAGAAGATGCTGTCTTATTAGCTAAGATTTTATGTGGAATTTTAACTGCTTACTCTTAGGGACAGAACAAAATCTATCCTGTCTAAAGTCTGTAAATTACCATTCCATGACTTAGGTTGGAGAACCTTTGTTAAATTGAGCTTAGTCAGAAAACTGACTCTGTCTAAATGCCATATGGACTCTTGTATTTATTGCTTCTCAAGGACTTCCAGATCAAGCTGCTTAGATGGAAAAAATCAAAACATACTTTTAATGTTGACTTTCCAGAGTTGGACCTTGAAAACCCAGCTTTCTTCTTTTGTCTTCTATCCTTACAACAAGCAATGAAAAGCTTTCAGTTAGGCCACTATAGACAAAGCTGTTAAGGCAGAATTCATAGTACTTTATGTCCCCTTGTCACCTGTATCATCTTGATAGTTTATCTGTATTTATTAAAAAAAATCATCCTCTCTAATTTAGTGAGCAAAGTACATGAGAAACAAAGGCACATGGGAATCAGATAAGATAAATGAGATGGTATCTTCAAAACAGTACAAGGACTCACCAGTTGAGTAAGGAAAACTAAGCTCCCACCAATCTCTTTTTCCATCTCTTTTCTTGGGACTTGTTTTGTCCAGCCATACTGGATACAGAAACCCAGATGCATGTACTGGAGCTCTTAATGCTAAGCACTTACTGATACCCGAACACTAGCAGGTTTAAGGTGTTGCAGCTCTGCTGTCTGCCAAATGCTTTTTGTTGGGCCTGGCCACCCCAAAACAGATATGGTGGAGAGAGGTCATGCGCATGCACCTTAGTCACTAGGGAAAAATATCCAGTGATGCAGTTCACAAAACCAGTGAAAGCAGGGTTCAGCTGCAATACCTGATTTTGCTCTGTCAGGGTTTGCTGTCTGTGATGGTTTGTTCAGCCCATTTTTAATTCCACGAGATGAGGGTTTTCATCATTTCCCAAGGAAAGCTGTTTGAGAGTCCAGTGGAACTGCGCAGATAACATAGCTCTCTTTTCCATTCCTTATGTTTGCTTACTCTCATAGAAGTTTCAAAAGCACAACAGAATCATCTTGGAAAGTAGCATAACCTTCATCATGTTGGCTGGTCAATCAGGAAGTGCTGTAGGTGTCCAGGTTGCATTTATTATTGGTGAGCAGTGCTCACAGGATGCAGTTGCTAGCTAGCTTCTCTGCATATGAGCAGCTCTTATTTCTGAAGGCTGCACTGCAATGGTTGATCAGGCTTAAGAAGCTTTTTATTAGCAAGGGGGGAGAAAAGTTACTACTTTAGGAATCAGGTGACCCAGAACCATCTCTGCAGCACAAAGGAAAACATCCCTCTCTGTTCACACTCCTCTAATTACATTTAGTGTGGTATTGTTTCCATCTAAATTATAGCAATTATATACAAAGACCTTCTTTGAAATCATTTAATTAAAGAGTAGCTAATGCTCTGTGCTTTTGGAATGCTAATATATTGCCTTCCACTTAGGAAACTTTGGTTTTTCCATTAATTATCATTATCATGGAAGAATTTAAATGCCAGAGGGGTTTTTTTTGTGTATTTCAGTAAATTTAAAAAGCAAGAGGTTCTGGTGATTTTTGTAAAGCACAAAGAAGCCTTTTGCTCTCTTGCTGGACAGTTAGCTGAAGGTCAATCTGAGGAACAACATTTTCCTTGAGATGGATTGGCTGCTGAAGTGTTGGATTTCTCCAGAACTGTTATCTTCTGGGTTCAGACAAGTGTTTGTATTTGATTATGTTCTCCCCTCCTCTTGCTATGTTTTCTGTGTAATAAACACAGATCAGATCCTGAACTGGTATAAATTTACTGGACTAAAGGATTTCTGCCTGCTGAGTTGCTGCTTAGCAGGAATGACATTTCAGTCATGCATCACATCCAGGACAAACAAGATTCATGGGAGAGCTGCCTGGCTGTGCAATAATACTGTGACCAGACACGGACTCTGTAAGAGCATGTGCTGAAAGCAGTTGTGGCATAAGAGCTGGTGGGATTTACCCAGTGCCAAGGAGAAGTGGGGAGATTCCTACTTGAGTACAGTTTCAGAGGCCTTCTGCATTTCCCCTCTGCGTTATTTCTCCCTCATTCTTCCTCCTCCTGCCCGTATTGCTATGGTTTCCATGGGTTGATCTTGATCCAGGATGTGCCTTCTGTGTTGAGGAACAGGAATTTCAGTTTTTGCTGTTGATTTGCCTGAACACGGTGGTGTTTCCTATCACTAATACCCCACAATTATGACCACATTATGAAATGTTCTGAAGAGCCAGCAACAATTTACCTAATCAGTCCATTCCACCACACAAGTCCTTGCTCACCTACTCATTTGTAATCTGTGTAAGCATTTGTCACAGGTTCTTCTTGTACTGTATCCTCTCCCCTTGTCAGATTCTCGGAGCTTGCCTCTGTGAGGCAGAACTTGCATATAGAAAGGTGGTCACAGCAAACCCACAACTCCAGGCTCTCAGATCTCCCCCACCCTCCCTTCTGTCCCTGATACCCATGAGCTGAGACCAGTCTAAATGGGAGAACATGACTGATTCCTGGATGGTCTCCGTTTCATGAAACAGCACAATGCAGAGGAATTTGGCACAGCTACAGTCTACAGAAGGAGTAGTTTGGGCAGTGAGGGGAGAGCAAAGTCAACAAGGCTGTGTGATTACGGTGTAAATTAAGAAGAACTAGAGTAAAGAATGCCAGCACACTGAGGACACAGCAGGATCTGGATTGCAGTCAGTGCCTGGAAACTCAATAAAAGTTTTCTTTTTTGTTTCTTTTGGTAAATCATCTGTCTCTGCCTCTTTCTTTTTTAGTCTGGAATAATTAAAACAGCAAAAACGTTAATCTCATAAGTGGCTTGGATAAAAATGTAGGTTAGTGAAAGATTTGGTATAATGAAAAAAACTATTCTTTCTCTGCCTTCTGAATCTTGCAATAAGGGTGATACAATGACATTTCATGAGTGTCAGAAAAGATTTGCGTTTCAGTACATACAGAATTTTTAAAATCTGGAACTTGTATTTTAGATGAGTGTTTAGGTTCTTCGATATACTTGAGATAGCCAAGAAGTTGGCGTGTTATAATGACAAATCAGCTTGATAGTTGTTGGGATTTTTTGTTGTTTATGTGTACATGAGAGATGTTCCTCCTGCCAATGAGAAGATGTAGTTTTGTTCATGGTTTTTTAAAGTCTGGTCACCTATCCTAATCTCCTCCTGTTACACACCTCTTTGGAAATCCAGTTGCAGTTGATTGAAAAGCTGCTCCTTATTGAGAAAATCACAGCAGGCTAAGGGAATAGGAAGAAGTTACTTGATCGAAAACTGAGCACCCTGCAGCACACATGCAATGTTTCTGGATGGATGGAGTCTTTTGTCTGGGTACCTGGTGTTATTTATCAATTAAACTGTGGTTTTGCTATGATTTTGCTTTCTTTGGTGAAGGTGTGAGCTTGCAGCGTGTAGAGTCCCTTAGTACAGCCCTCAACAACCAGCTCTGCTGCTGACATTCTGATCCAAGATTGTACAGAAGCCTCTGGTGCTATTTAATTTTATATGACCTCTTTCAAACATCCCGTTTGTAACAGATCTGTGCCTCAGTTATAACTTACAGTCTGAGTCCTTCCACTATTTTTTGAGTGCTGACCCTTCAGCTCCAACTGCTGTAGTATACTGCCTTACTCAGTACGAGCCTTGTGTTGCCCTGGAGTTGTGTGGGAAAATGTGTCATTTTCATCCTGAAAATCAAAGTATTACTTATTCCTTAGCTAGATGAACCATGGAGTGTGATCAGTGACTGATGATGATGAGTGACCTACTAAAAAGAGTTAAGAAAAAACTCTACTAATAACCTTACAGTGGTGATTGGTTTAATTCCATGCCTACTAGCTGCAGTCAGCATTCACCAGATGGAAGGGATGCTGACGGCTTTGCAGGTCACTTGCCTACAGTCTATATTCCAAATGTGTTATTTCAGGTGTTTGTTTTGCAATTCATTAAGTAATAAGTTTGTGCAGCACAAAAGTTCAGCAGTAAAGAAACAGAGTCAGCTAAGAAAGGGTTGATTTTGAGACAACCAAATCCATATGTTCATCAGTATAGCTCCCTTGATATTAGACACATTACTTTCTAGTCTGGTTGTTTATTGTTCTTGAGTGATGCCTAACTGTGTGTGAGACTCAGGGCCCATTGTGCTAAGTACTGGAGGCACAGAAGACCTTCCAATAAGGAGTCAGGAAAAGGCTAAACAATCCTAGGATATTATAGGAACAGGAAAATGTTATTCATGACTGGATTACATTTTCTGGCATCAGGCTCGAAGACTGTGTATTGCTTTCTGCAGCTGATATTCAAGAGAAATTATTTGCTTAATGGAAGCATATCTCTGGCTGACTCTGGTTCTTTTTTTTTATTTTTTTTTTCTTTCTTTTTTTTTTTTTTTTCTCTCCCATGCTCAGAGTTTTTGGGCACTTCAGTCTCCGTTCTGAATGGCAGCTGGTCAAGGTGGACTACAAGTCTATCTTCAGCCGAAGGTGTAACAAAGATGACTACCAAACCTGGCATCTGCATAATCAGGTACTCCCACTGTGTATGGAGGGGATGATGGGGGTTCCTTTTCCCATACTCTGTGTTGCCAGTTAGGAATGTGCTTGTTCTTTTCAGCAGAGCATATGGAGTTTTTGCATCCATCAAGTCACAGTTCTAACCTGTTGATGTTTTACTTCCCCTGAAGCATATGCATGAATAAACATGGAGCCAGTCTTCTCTGGGCAAGTTACGGAGATTGTTAACTTCTCTTTGTATGAAAATATTCTGTTGCACCAGCTGGATCTTTTTGCCCTCAGTGCTCAGGGCAATGTAAAACCTCACCTTGTGATTGAATTGTAGGAGACATTGAACTCTTTGTAGCTCTGTCAGTGGCTCATGAAAATAATTTTCTTTCACTTTGCCTCTATTTTCCCTAGAAAAAAAAAGAAAATATAAACATTTATTCATCCTGCAGGTCCTGCAGGTGCCTGTAAAACTCTGGGGAGCCCTAGAATAAAAGACACCAGAGAAGACCAAATTATTTCATTGTATTCAAGGATACATGCTTTGCTTTTCATATACTCTGGCTTATTTTCATGCTGGATATAATTAGGTCCTGAAGCCACTAGAACTGAAAGAGCTCAATACCCTCTGAATATTACTTATGGGTTTCTGGCCACCAGTATGATGTCCCACTCCCTGCAGGGCAACATAACTAGAGCCAGAACTGCTAGCACTGTGATATTCCTGAATGAAATCCATGAATTAGAAATGAGCATTAATTTGGCAAGGATGTGTTGGATAACTGAAGTCATAGAACTGAATAAATGAAAATAATTTAAATGAAAGAAAAAGGAAGACATGTGTAACCAGGCAGCCATCTTGGGAATCACTGTTAATGGCAAAGAGAAATATTTAAATTAGGTGTTGTCTTTTTTTCTTACTTCTATGCAGACAAATTATTTCTGCATCAGACAAAATTCTGTTTATTGCAACTCACCTAAATGTCAAATGTTTCTTTTAGATTAGCTACTCCCAGTAGTGCTCTTGGAAACCTTTGTGTTCAAAAAGCCCAGTATAACACACTGTGAAAATTATTTGAGGTCTATAACAAAGCCAGGTCTACCAAGGAAAGGGGAGGGGAGCCAGAAGACTTCGGTTCCACACCTAGATTTTGTCCCTGCTCTGGATTTCAGGCTTGGGCACTTCTTCCTGTAGCAGATTCCATCTGACATATTTCCAGGTAAACCCTGGAGTACATTCACATTGTCTTTTTGGGATAATTTGCAGGACCAGATATATTGCTGAATGCCTTCTGAAATATGACATAAGTGGGTGCAATGGCTTGGGCACCCAGACATTTTGGCCACGTCTTCATTAGCATCCCAACCCAGTGCTGCACTCATGGGTCCTCCCAAGGTGGCTTTTGAGTTTGCAAAGCCACAAAGGCTAGAGTCTTAACTTCCAGCTCTCCCAGTGGTAATTGCTTGCTTTCATTGCCTTTTGTGTCTCTTGACAAAATGCTCCATTTAGGGCCCAACTGCCATTACAACTCTCTGTTTTTTCTTTCTCCTCTTGTTCCTTGGCTGCTGAAGGGGGAGCCTTGTGTCATGGGAGAGAGGAAGATCTATAAAAAACGCAAGCCTGGAGCCCAGTGTTCCCTAGGTCGGGACTATTCCCAAACTGTGGTGTCTGAACCATGTGTCTGTGGTCAAGGAGACTTTGAGTGGTGAGTATGTGGCTCTGGGGACTTTTGCAGGGCCTGTTCTTGTAGCATTGACAGTGGCTGAGCTACTGCCCAGACAGAAAACCTTGCAGAGAAATTAGGTCTCATATAGCTTTGTGGCTGTGACCGATTGTACCATATAGCATAGATGTGATCCCCATACCTATTGTGTGACGGAGGTGTCCCCTTCACCTGCAGGAGAGATTTGTTAATCTCCATGAGAACTCCAAGCCTGAAATTCAAAAGCGGAAAACTGCAAGTACTGATTAACATTTTTTTGTCCATCATTCTAGAAGAGTGACAGCCAGGACTCCTCTCTGGTCCAAGGCATGTCCCTCACAGGAGAAACAGAGAATTTGTCTGCCCTCACTTCCAAGGTCATTGAATACCTGGGGAGCAACCTAGCAAAATGTGCACATTTTTATCATTATTCCTTTTAATTTCTGGGGACCATTTGTTGATTTTTAAGAATGTTTTATTGAGAAATTTCTGAAAAGGCTTCTGTGACATGACTGTACAGCTCACCCTTGGCAGATGTAGCTACTTGTTTTGCATAAATATTGGTGTTTCTAACTTAATGGGGCAATAATTTCCAAACTGCTTTAAGGTCACTTTGAAAGCAGCGTAAAAATAAAACAGGGAAAAAATCAACCACTGCTTGATATTGCTTGTCAATGGGGATGGGACATGGGAGAATGCATAACAGTCAGAATTTCTGCACAAGGAATTCCTACAGAGAACCTGTGTGATAGACAATATTTCAAAGATTTAAGACTGTCAATAGCTGTGATGTTTGAGGTTAAATGATGAGAATGTCATTCAAATGAAGTTCAAAATACCCTGAAAGCGTATCAGCTGAGAAAGCGTTTTCATTTTTATAGCAGGTTATCAGGATCAGTGTCTGATTTGGTATTGGTGTGATTCATGAAAACTTCACTTACCTTCGAATCCTTCCTGAAGAGATGTGAGTCATGAGATCTGCAACTTATTTGGGCTTAGGCCAGCTGAGACTCACAGTTCTTTTTAGAACATGAACACGCTGAAATGCAGCAAAATTAATAAAAAGCATAAACCAAAGTGTTTTCTTGAATATTGGACTAGTTTGTCTCTAAGAGAGGTCCAGGGATATAGAGCAGAGATTTTAATCTTATCTGGATGGATGTTTAATTTTATTCCTAATGCCAAAATTACATCTGAAGCTCCTTAGCTTGACTCAGGAGATCTTTTCCCTTTGGAACTTGCAGGGTGAACAAACTATCTTGCCCTGCAGTATCTGCCCTTGGCATTGGCATATGCCTCTGAGCTGAACCAAGCACCAATCTCCAGAGATGCTTATGAATCTGCCTTTTTTTTCTTCTTTCTCTTTTTGTTGCGGCTTTGTGCCTCACCAGCTTTCTATTTCACAGTGAAGCTTGTCTTTTCTAAGCTCTAAGTGGAAATCTGTGGTAGCTAAATTGTCCTTAAGTACTGTTCTGCCTTGAAAAGGGTCTGCATCAGAATGCACTTTTTCAATCAATTGATGTGTTCCTTGCATGCGTTCAGTATCATTTTTGCTTAAATTTCCCACTAACGTGAGAGAATATTACTGATAACCTTGTCAGTCCTGCAGGGGAAATGCAGTTAGAGGACGGCAAGCTGGCTTTTGTTTCAGACTCTGTGCTGCCAAAAGAATTGTTAACTGTTTTCCAATTGCAAAATTATTTTAGTTGGTGATGGAAAATCAGAAGAACCAGATTCAGTTTAAGGGTGAGTTTTGATGCTATTCTGCAGAGCTGACTGGAAGAAGGTGTGGGGCAATCAGTTTGAAGAAATACTAGTGGTGCTGGAAACGGGGCACCAGGCTTGGTTATCTTAAAAGTGATTTTCTAAGTGGAAGGGTGGACTCATCTGCTCTGGTTTGTGACTTCTAAAGGATGAGACAGTTATTTAGTCAGTGGCAAGATGCAGATTATTCTATGATTCACTTGCCTTCTTTTGGATGTCAGTATGAGAAGGGGAGGTGCTGAGAAGTGCCTTTTCCCTCCACTGACTAGAAGGTGGCTCTAGTCAGGGAGCTCATGGAGATACATCCCCACTGTAGGTGTCTATGGTTGGAAGGACAGCTCCTACTTTTTCGCTTCATGCTTTTGAAAAGGAAAGCTGCCCACTCAGCCTTTTGTGGCTGGGTTCACAATTACCAGTTGTGCTCGGAACTGACTGGCCTGTCTCTCCTATGTGAACCGAACAGGTCCTGTGGAGTATCAGGGAAAGGAAGAGAGCCAGCAGCTGGGGCTGTGCGAGTACAACGACCAGCAGGTCCCAACAGACAGGCCCTTTGCTTCCCCAGTAAGTAGGTTTGCAGGCTGGTTCTGGTCCCAGAGCATACCATGCTACTAGGTGTGATGACGCCTGCCTTCGAGAGCCATGCAGACAGGACAAATGACTGCGGGAGCCCTACAGCACAAGCTGTGATGGCTGTACTCCCTCCCATTTGATCACAGCGCCCTTGCCCCTGTCTGCCTCATGTTGCAGTGCTATCTGTTTCCTGCTGTTAGATATAAGGCTGATCTGAATGTCAGGGGCATAAATCATGGTCCAGGGCCCCAGTTCAACAAATCCTCATGAGTCAAGATCAGAGGTGACTCCTGCCAACCCTTGCAGTCATTTCCAAAAGCAAACCCTGGCCTTTTTCTGACATAGAATGGCAGAAGGAACTCAGAAGTGTTATTAAAGTGCTCACTGATCTTTCTTTTCCCTCCTCCTGCTTCTTTATTTACTCTGTCAAGATAGCTTTCCCGAGAAAGACAGCGCAGCAGCTGGACTTGATTATTTCCTTAACTTATGCAAACCCTGGGGCTTATGAGAAGGAAGGTGGGCAGCATGCGAGGTTTTAATATACATTTACCAGAAGTTAATGAACAAGCACAGAACCTTGAGGGCATACAGCAATGTTGTCTTTAATTTTATTAAATATTTATGCAGCTCTTTTCTTCTTTGGGGCAAAGTACAGCTCCTCCTGAATATTTTTAATTACAAAGTCACTGCCAGGCATTTTTGACTGTGCAGGTTGGACCCACTGAGAATGATTAAATTGAATGTTGAGAGAAAAAGCATTAGGGAATCTCTGAACCTTTTAAAGCAGCTTGCAGAATTTTTGCCCTCCAAAAAAGGAACAGTAGCAGCTTGGGTCACTGGGGACATAGCACAATTTTGTCTCACCAAAGCTCTTCCTAGAGAATTTCTGATGGCAATTCACACTCTGAATAGGCGAAAGATAAAACTCAGTGTCCTAAAGTGCGCAGAGAGCTTTCAAGGTAGTGGCTTCTGTAGTGTCTGTGTTTCCACAGAGGTTTAGTTTGTTGGCATTTGTTAACCTACCTCAGGCAAAAATCCAGAATCTCTTTTGATTTGCCCCATGAATCCAGCCTGCCAATAAAGGCTATGCACAGAAACCTGGTCCAGAACCTATTAAATCTAAAGCTTTGGCTTAATCCTATTGCTTCATCATTGTATTGGCATGCAAAGGCAACTGTAAAAAGAAGTCTTGGATGTGGTTTTATACACTTCCACTCTTTGGTGGTCCAAGGAAGCATCAATACCCTGGATTATCTTCCCCATGTGACACAATACTATGTAATCCTTAGGCTACCAAGCTAGCTGTGTTGTTTTAGTTTAGCGTTGGAAAAAACATCCGCTGTATTTCCCTTTCAGGCCAGTCATAGCTCAGTCAAAGAGCAGGGAGGCCATTGACATATGTATATTGGAGGCCATTAACGTAGGTGTATTTACATACGTAAATATACATACCTTGTCTAACTGTTCAGGAAGTGATCCTATTGTTTTATATTCCTAACTGCTTTGTGGGAAAAAAAGGCATTTGATCTGATTTCTTCTGAAAGCGAAGACTGCAAAAAGCAAACAAACCCAAAGAACCCAAGAAGTGAAATTATTAGAGATTAATAGGAAAAGAAATTAACAATAAAATTTTTGGTTTTGAATCTCTGCCCATGTTTTGTTAAAAAATGAAACACAAATCCTCTAGTGCTCTGCAAGGTTGGTAATTCTGGTGTTGTCAGGTATCACATACCTTCTGTGAACTGTGTTCCTGCCTCTCAAACTAATCAAGCACTTTGTCTCTGGATGAGCCCAATCCATGATGTCATGCCATCCAGCAGAGAGCCACCAACACACACATGCTTTGGGGAACAGACGTCAACTAAAACTCTGAGCTAAATCTAGTGAATGAGTTCAGTGATGGACTCATGTCTTGTCTCCATAGTGACTATGGATATGAGAGGCACAGCAACAACAAGTGTGTCCCAGCCTTCTGGTTCAGCCCGTCCTCCCTGTCCAAGGATTGCAGCGTTGGTCAGAGCTACTTGAACAGCACTGGGTAAGTGAATCTTACAATCTCTCTGGTTTTGGTGACCTTGCAGTAGACAAGAGAACCTGGATGGTTCTTTTTTCTCTGCGTCCCATCTGGCTCTTTTCCAGTCTTATTCATGAGGTAATGTTTGCAGCAGCATCTGTATGGAACATTGCCTCATTCCTCAGAGACAGGGAGAAGCACATTAACATAAGTGACATGTAGATATTGTATTGGTATCAAGTGATGCATGATCCCTGGAGCCTAGACTTGGAGCTCCCCTTTGCTGCAAAATTAAAACACGAATCAAGAGGTCTATCTGAGAGACTGCTGAACATTTAAAAGGACAGGTTTGAGGTATTTCACATTGTTTTTCATTGAACCTCTTCCTATCTTACAGCTCCTGTTTCTAACAGCTTCTGGGAAGGCTCAGATGAGCAATTTTAAGCCCCCCCCCCCCCCCGCCATTTTCACTTTGTATATACAATGCCTAGTGATTTCAGACAAGCTATATGTGCTGGTTTCTCTTGGTTTTACCTAAAACAGATGGCAAGTGTTGGTTTATTATCATAGTATTGCTTTGCAAATGCTATTCTGTCGTGCAGGGGATACTCTGAAACTGGTTGCACTGGCTTGTGCAAAATTGCAATGTTGCTTCTTAGATAGTGCAGGCCCTGAAGACTTTACAGGGCTACTTCTGCGTCATGGGTCCAGCATGCTCAATTGTTATGACAGCTTTGTTCATGGCTGGTTGATGTGGGTAGCTGAACAAATTGAGGTGCCTGGAGTCTGAAGTTGCTTAACTTCAGAGTCCCCCTTTCAGCTGAAAGGTTGCTATAAATATGGGATGTAATTACAGGATCCCTGGCCAGTATGACTACTTACAGCCTTCTTGACATGAGCAAGAAGAAAATAGTTGGAGTCTGTGTTTGCTTAATCAATCCTGTATTTTTGCTATGAAATTGCTAGAAAGGGTTAATGCCCTTAACACTGGAAATAGCCAAGTGTCTTTCTAGTTAGCTAACCTCTTCTAAGAAGAGCCAAGAGAAAAACCCATTCCTTGAATCATTTTAAAATTGGACTGGACAAAGCTCTTGGCAGATCTTTCCCAGTACCTTCTAGCAGACTAGAGGGAGACAAAACGAAATAAAAAGCATGATTAAAAAGCTGGGATGCAGAGTGCAACCTGCAGGCATGGGGAGTTGGAGGAGTTCTCTGCCTTTTAGCAGTGCAGAGTAAATCACCTCCACAATGTGTGTCTGTTCTCAGTGATGCTGCTGAGAATCTCTGGAGAAGGTTGGATTGTGATTTTTTTGGCTTTCTCCAATTTAATAAAGTGTTAGGTTTCTTTGATTCTTCCTTTAAGTTAGGGAGTCATGCAGGCAGTTAGCCTTTGAAAAAACACATGCATTGATATGGAGAAACAAAACAAAAGCACAACAAAGAAACTTTTCCACCCACCGACTGAGCCCAATCTCCTCTTGTTACTGTTCCCCAGGTACCGAAGGATTGTGTCTAACAACTGCACAGATGGCTTGCAAGCGCAATACATGGCCAAGATGGAGAAATGCCCTGGAAAAGCACCTCGGGGACTGCATATCCTCACTACTGATGGAAAATTGGTCACAGAGCAGGGCCACAACACCACTTTCATCATCCTTATGGAAGAGGTGTGTTAGTGGTCTCAGCAAACCTTTTACTGTGTGGCAGGACTGGCATTCTTTTTCTTCACCTGTCAGGCTGCTGAGAAGAAAATAGCGATCAGGTGGGATCATGAAATGATGAACGCTCCTGAGATTCAGGAGAATTCATGAAAGAGAGCTATATGTGAAACAGAAAAGCAAATCACATTGAGTCAAGCCAAAGGAGTATTTGGCTGGTTATCTTGTTTATCAGTGGCGATGATGAAGCCAAAGGTGAAGATAGATCTGGTAAAAAATATATTTCCCCACCAGCTTCTTGCTGCCTCCAGTGAACTGTAGTTTATGGAGTTTGTGAGGTAGAAATAGTGTCTCTATGCATCTGTTTCTAGGATGAAAATCTTTAACTGAAGCTTTGCTGGGAAAAGTTAAGAACAGTGGGGAACATTTTCAGACTCACGGGGAGCAACGAGGGACATTGTTTTGCAGTAGGAATTGAGCCTCCTCAAACCACCTCTGAGCTCCCCAACCCGTATCTATTTCATTTATTTATTGGTACAATTCCCTCTTTAGCCAACAGTAGCATAAGTGATACCAGGCCATGCTGGTGCCTGAACCATCAAAATACTGAGGCACTTCTAGTGATCTCTCTGAGTCAAGTACACCCCTGTTTGGCAAACATGTATGGTGCAGCCTGCGTCACCAAGGCTTGTGGCTCAGTGGAGGGTTGGATAGCTAAGGAAGGCACTTGGTATGTATTCAGGCTGACAGGAGGGTTTTTCAAATAATCTTATGCTTCTTCTGGTTTATGATTTAATTTGGTGTTTAGGAATATATGTGACTGCACAACAAAAAGCCCTGCTGTGTTTGCAGCTGCTGCTTTCCCTGCTGGCTTCTGACTGCCTGTGGAAGGTGTCATTGGAGGTCCAACAGTGATTTTTCCGTTATGGGTTGTGTTACGTCAGTTTTCTGGTTAAACAGAAGGGTCACCTCACAGCCTCACTTCTAACTTCTTTGGGTGTCTCAGGACAGGTAGCTAGGGACTGAGGTGGTGTTGGAGAACCACAGGTACCTTTTGTCATCTACTGTGTCCTGTGTACTTCATTCTGGGACAGTACCTGGAGACATCTGGGAGCCAGACATGCGGTGATCACGAACATAAGAGTAACGACATCATGATAGACTAGATGCCTGTCTGCTAAGTATCCTGCTCTGACAATAGGCAGCATTAAGTCATTGGGGAGATCATATTAGAAACAGTGCAAGCCTAGTGTCCCTTCCCCTTCCAGTCCCAGGAGTAGCCTCCATTAACAACTGAGACCTTCAAGAATACGAGAAGCTGTAGGAGGGACCTGGACAGGCATGAGCGCATATGAACCTTGTGAAGTTCAACAAGGCCAAGTGCAAGGTTCTGCACATGGGTCAGGGCAATCCCAAGCACGAATACAGGCTGGGCAGAGAATGGATTGAGAGGAGCCCTGAGGAGAAGGACTTGAGGATATTGGTGGACAAGAAGCTCAACATGACCCAGCAATGTGCACTTGCAGCCCAGAAGGCCAACCATATCCTAGGCTGCATCAAAAGAAGCGTGGCCAGCAGGCTGAGGGAGGTGATTCTTCCCTGCCACTCCACTCTCATGAAACCCCACCTGCAGTACTGCATTCAGCTCTGGGGCCTCCAACATAAGAAGGACATGGACCAGTTGGATCAAGTCCAGAGGAGGCCATGAAGATGATGAGAGGGCTGAAGCACTTCTATAAAGACAGGCTGAGAGAGTTGGGGTTGTTCGATCTGGAGAATAGAAGGCTCCAGAGAGACCTTATAGCAGCCTTCCAGTACCTAGAGGGGGCCTACAGGAAAGCTGGAGAGGGACTTTCTACAGGGGCATGTAGTGATAGGACAAGGGGTAATGGCTTTAAACCGAAAGAGGGTAGATTTAGATTAGGTAGAAGAAAGAAATTCTTTACTGTGAGGGTGGTGAGGCACTGGAACATGTTGTCCAGAGAAGTTGTGGATGCCCCATCCCTGGAAATGTTCGAGGCCAGGCTGGATGGGTCTTTGAGCAACCTGGTCTAACGGAAGGTGTCCCTGGGGGGTTGGAACTAGATGACCTTTAAGATCGCTTTCAACCCAAACCATTCTGTGATTCTATACATCTGAGCATACTGCTATGGAGAAGTTTTTTCTCATGATATCTTGTTTGTGTTTTTTTTTCAACACACACTTCTATTGATTTGAATTCTTCTACAGTAACTAAATGTTTCACTGGGACCATACTAATCTGACAGGGCGTCTTTACATACTTCCTCAGAGGTTCATGCATGCTCTGCTTTTATACAAAGGGGATTTCTTGTCTACCTGGCTGATTCTTTTATATTCTGCAGGCTTGACATGGTAAGACAATTTGTATAGACACTGTGAGTGGGAGTTCAGAAAAGAACAGACATAATCTAAAAATTAGAAATCTAGTAGTAATTTATTAAGGAACTCAAGCGGAACTGCAGCATACAAGGAATGATAAACAGATGGGGAATAAGGCAGCAGTCAAGGTAGCTGAAGAGTGGAGTCTTTACAAGGCTTTAGAGATTGAAGAGGCAGCTGAAGAAATATGTGAGGGCGTTCACTCTATGTCCTTTGCTGAAAAAGAAGGAAAATTAGAAAAACACTTCATAGAAACAATTTTTTTCTAAGGGAAAAGGATTTTCAAGAACATGCCTTTGTGGGTGAACAGCTTATTCCACAAAGAGCTGTGTGTTGAGTTTGTTTCTTAAAGAATAGACATTTGGGGGGGGGGAGGGGGGGGGGAATGAAACAACACTGAAATTTTGGGCAAAAGTATTCTAGTCTTTCAGTATGAGCCTGAGACAAATGAATTGTCATCAAAGTATTCCTTGTTAGTTGGAAGAAATAATTTCTGTAGAATTTTTAATTATTACAAACCTTGCTGTCATATAGATTCATTCCTGCCTCCCTCCACCTTCTCTTGTCAGTCTGTTTCCTGGTGGGTTGTTTTGCACCTATGTCTACACTCATTTTCTGAGCCAAACAGCAGTCTGATAAGTCCTCCTGTGGATACATCTGTGTGGTCTCCATTCAGCCTTCTTCCTGTTTCAGGCTAACCCTGATCAGCAACTTTATGATTAGCCATCAGTTCCTTTCTGCCTTCTAGTACACACCCTTAATAGATCGGTGTGACTGACCTTTATGCTGTCAAATGGTAAATGAAGACTTTATCATAGTTAATCAAAAACTAAATTTCTCAGTATTTAGAGATTTATCTTTAGGAGTATTGTTCACAGTGATAATTCAGAATATGTGCATGGCAATGACAATGGACAAATAAATGCAGAGTGACTTGTGATTTTTCTGTGGTTTTAGAAATACGGAGCTGGACTGTGGTTTGGACTGTGTATACATGCAAGGGAACATAAGGAGATAAGAACCTTATTTTACCTTTTTTTAAATCCAAGTTTGGATTTGAGCACAAAGAAATAATAGAGTGCCAAACTGCCATTGTATGGAGTTGTGTTCTTGACCAGATCTATGAATCTATTTTTGCACCTGATCTTTTCTGTGCATCCCCAACTCCCCTCTGAAGGGTACATAAACTCTCCTCAGGCTTAAATGGATGTTTATGTGGCAGCTCCAGCTACTGAACTGTTTTGTTCTCGTCTCCTGTTTATGCCATCTCACAGCTTCCCTTTTTCAGTAATTACAAGGTGATGGCAAGGCTTTGTAGCAGGGTTGTAATTGCAAGTAAGCTGAGAAGGCAAGCAGTGACTATCCAAAGAACAAGCCTGAGCAAGTACTGGAGCTCTGCACATCTGTTAAAAGATTTCTAAACTGTCATATTTTTATGCAAACCATTTAAGATCTTCATTAGAAGAACCAAAATACATTGTGTATATACATTCCAGCCCCCCTGTCCCAAGCATATATTGGATGAACTATAGCTTTCCTGAAATTTGTGGGAGTTTGGCTCTTAACTTCAGAAGGTCAAAATTTCAACCAGTGTTGTCTCTACAGTTTTTGTCACTTTGCTAGTGTGGCTTCCAGGCAGGAAAACTTCCCAAGGCTAGTCTTGACAGGGAAATGACTTTGAAGAGCTGTTCCATGACAATACTCCTCTCCGCCCATTCCACTACCCTTTGCCTGCTCACTCATTTTGGTATGTAGAGCTCCAACCTTTGTGACAGCCCCTAGCTCATTCTCTTTTGGTAGTTTACAGAACTTAAAGCAGTGAAATACACCTTTTGAATATATATGAAAAGCAATGATTTTTTTTGTCCATTTGAAATGCCTCCACTTCATTTCTATTTTAATTTGTATTCATAAACTCCAGAATATCTGACATCATGTGTGGTGCTGACACACTTGCTTTAGTATTTTATGTACTGGATACAGAGGTATGGAAAGGAGAAAGAAAACTTTAGTGTGATAAGCAGGCTTCATACTGAAGACCCAGCTTTCATAACTGCGTGGAAAGATCATCTGCTACTGTTTAGTCAAGAAAAATCTGTTTCTGCTTCTCCACTTTAAACCTTATGATTTCAGATGGAATCATGTCGGAGAAGCAACGAAGAAACAGAAAAGATAGTTGTAAGGCATGAGAGAGGAGCTGCTGTGATGGGTGCAAGAGATTTCAGCCTGAGGTCACCAGTGATGAATCCAGCCCAGATCAAATTTTTATCCTCTGTTCAGTGTCTTCTGTATGAGATGAACTTGTGGTCTTAGTACATTCCCTTGAGGAGTTGTTTTGAAAGGTTTAACAAGCTGTGGGAGCCTTTCTATCAAATAAGTGAATATCCCAAGAGTGTAACTTTGCCCCTGCTAGAGAAATTTTTAGAGTGACTTTAAAAACTCTTTGTCAAAAGAATGTTATTGGCTACTCAGTGTTATAGACAGGTTTTAGTGTCACTACCACTCTAGTCCTCTGTGTTTCCTTTTTGGTTTATACTGTATTTTTAATGTTCTAGTACGACAGAGGTGAAAATGATACCTTGATTAAGTTAATAGAGAAATCTGCCAGTAAGACAGCAGCTCCCATGAGTTTGGAGTCAGTGGGAGGCAAGAACTGTGACCCCTTGCCTTTCATGGATGTTTCTATCTCTGCAGGAGCTTTTGTTTTGCACCTTTGGTCTCAGTTGCTGAGCATTTAGGTTAGAACAGCCTGTGAGCTATTTACTCCTGATTTTAGGACCTCTTTTTCCGTGATTCAGCCAATATTTTGCCTTTATCTTGTCTGTCCTGGGATGATATGAAGTCATGATCCAAAATGGATCTGTGCTATGTATGAATGTGTTAAGACCATATGAAAAATCGCTTATGGATGTGACGTTCATAGTCAGAATTTAGGCTGTAAGCCACGTGTTTTGCCACACACAGGTAAAATTGAAAACTACTGCTCAGAGGAAAGCTGGTGCTGTTAGCTCTAAAACTTTTAGGGACTGTCACAGGTGTCGTTGTCCCAAGCAATCTTTTCTCTTTGTCTCATCTGCACAGTTTTTCTAGGAAGTCATTGTTTTGTGCAATACTGGGCCCAGAGGATTTAGTGAAATCTGTGAGTTCGGTTGTCTTTTTCAGTGGGTCCAGTGGATGTAGGACCCTGCAGCATTCGAACAGGCTGTGGAGGGATTGGAGGTACATCAGAACTGGCTGTGAGTTACGCATTTGCTTCCCTCCTTTAGATCAATATATACTGGAACTGCACATTAGCTTTGATCCTGACCCTGTGCATTTACAGCCATAATGGGGTTTATGAGATGGCCATGAAATATTTCTGAATTTCCTATGTAAAAAAACCCAAACAAACACCACCAAAACCCAAAACCCCCACCCAGTTAAATTTAGGAGCATGGTGGTTGTTGGGATTTTTTGTTGCTTGGTTTTTTGTTTTTTGGGCTTTTGTTTTTGTTTTTTTTTTACTTTAGAATCTCACTCCTATTCTCAATACATCTAGGGACTGGGTTTAGTTTTGGGCTAGGAACATCTCCAAAAGGTACTGGTATCTCCTTTACCCATAGCGAACACAGTGGAGACCTTTCATGAAAGAAAATTACTTGGGCCAACAGACCTCATATATATGCAGAAAGTTACAGAGATTTAATCTGAGATGTAGTTTCATTTCAGTTTAGTGAAATCACTGCAGTGGGCTTTAGCTCTGTTTAAATTAGCCTTGTTTTGTGTTACTTTTAGTCAGCTGGGGACAAGTATGAAGTAAGGCTCCAAGAAAGTGAAGTAACAGACACTTCTATAGTTCAACTACAGTGGTTTAAAGCATGATTTAAATTAAAACAATGCAGCTGCTGCCTCTAGACAATACCAGCAATGCTGGAATCTCTTGTCTGTTTTTCCCTCCTTCATTTAATAGCTGTCATTGACAGTAATCCTAGAAGGGACTTTTCTCATCATCTACTTCATTCCCCTGTGTATACAGGCCCTATCTCTGCGTTGACTGACATTAGACAAAATCTGTCAGTCCTCGATGTGGGATTCAAACTGCATGAATTCAGCCATCCTGAAGTTACATGTCTATCTGAAAGTAGTCATCTAGGCTCCATCATTAGGGTACAGGCATGGATATTTGCAGAAGATGATTCATGTCACCTGTCTCAGTTATCTTTGGAAGGGATGCGTTGGTCTCTTTCTTTCTCTGTCACTGACTATACAGGAAGCCTGGAAAACTAACTTAGACTAGACTTGCAGCATCTCAGTGACTAAGTTCTGTTTCTTTGGAACATACTGGAGACCCACTTCAACCACTGTCCTGTCTCCATAGCATTTCCGATGCTCCCATATGCATGTGGAAATTGCTTTCCAGTTAGCATCTAGCCTACCATCAGCGTAGTGCCTCCCATCTCACTGCCTCTGATGGAAGTAGTTGGACAGCACCCATTCAACAGAAGGCTGTGCAAAGCCTTGGCCACTTCAGTGACACGTAATGCCCAACTGTGCATTGCATTAGATGATTCCTGTATTGTCCCTTGATATGAATGTTTGGCACTCTGCCCTCCCCAGATCTCTAAACCCAAGATGGGGGAATAACATCTCTTTACAGGTGTATATGTTCAGCTATTCTAAGCATTGCTTGTGTATAATTACATGGTGCTGATTTGAGTCTGGCCACTTTGATGACTGACAGAAGAAAGGTACGCTTTTTTGGTAAAGTTATGAGTTTGTGTCCATGCTAATGACATGGAACTGAGAAGTGGGACGGAGGGTAATATAAATCATTCTTATCAGCCCAGTTTCCTAATCCAACCTTCTCTGTTGCAGGGTGATCTCCAAAGGACAAATATTCAGCTTGATTTTGGAGATGGCATTGCAGTATCCTATGCTAATTTCAGCCCTGTTGAAGATGGCATCCGACACGTGTATAAGAGTGCTGGAATCTTTCAGGTGACAGCATATGCAGAGAACAGCCTGGGCTCTGACACTGCGGTCCTCTTCCTGCATGTGGTCTGTAAGTACTTCCTGCTACTAGATTCCTTGGGTGAAAAAAAACTGACCTCACTGAAAATCCCTGCAGCTTCATGCAAACACACCTACATATGCATCTCAGGCTCTTCCAGAGGCTTGGACTTTTAGACATTCTTCTACCTTGTTAAGTAAACATCACTGCATGAAGAGGAAGGGAAGTTTCTTTTAACACAAGTATATTTGCAGTCGTCAGATATGGAGAAAAGTTTGAAGATGTTTATTGGGCTTTTTGAAAGGGGCAGAGACTAAACAGCACATGAAACAAAGTCCAAATGTGTGTTTTCAATATGCTTCTAATACCAAGAGTTTCAGATTAATCTACTAAGTTTTGAGTCAGTTATTCAGGATTTGGGAGTTCACAGTGCTTATTAAATAAAAGCATTATGCTGAGCATACTTTCTGGGATATGAATGTACTGAGGGCAAATGTGCTGCTCTTCATATTTCATGTGTGTGACATGCATTCCTGACTTTTCCCTCCTGTTTGGTGAACCAATGCAATTTCTCTCCACTTGGCACATGAGAGCCCCCAGCTGACTTTCTCAAAGCCACAGGTGAGAGCAGAGGGTGTGGAACACAGGATAAGACCAGGAAAAACCCAGTTCTTTGTCCTGCTTTCAGACTACTAGGTCTCCTGGGCAGAGAATTTCATCTGTGTTCAGATATATACCATCAATGTCTGTCTTCTCCCTTAGCCTGTCAGAATGTCTTCTAGCCTGTCTATCTTTTACTTGAGCTTTTTGGCTGGAACCAAGTCAGAAATTTCCAAAACTCAAGAACTTTTTTCTTCTTTTTAATTTCAAGCTCCGTGTGTGAATGAATAAATGTTCCTTGAAGCTTTTATTGTACTCATAATTCCCTCAAAGCCAATCATGGCTGCATTTAACAACCTGTTATTAGAACATTAACTCTTTTTTGCTTCACCTTGGGCCATTAGCTAACAAAAGTGATGGTTACCTGGTAATAACAACCAGCTTTGTATGGATTATCTGATTTTTCTCGTAGGGACTGCTTTTTCATGGTGAGAATTTTAGAGCAGAATGCTATGAGGGGCAGTTGCTTGGCCTGGTTGTGCTACTCTACCCTCTCTTCCTCAGCCCCTCAGATCTGTCCTTTGACTTTTACAGAGTTCTTAGGTGGCCAACTTATCATTATCTCTAGGGAAATATTTTGCAGGCATCTACATTCATGCTAACACTGAAATAAGGTGATACCTCGGTACTAGACTTTTAATATATTTGGATGTACTAGTCAATATAGGAGGTTTGACCTTGAAGCTCAACTATACAGACAAAAATGCCTGCTATATAAATCACCCTTATTATACAGTCTGTCTGGTGCTAGAATCCTGTGCTGAAAAAAAAGGGGAAAGAAGCTCCTTGGCCTCAAGCAACAGTAGTTTTCTACCCTGCAGCTTTATGAGTGGTCGGTCAGCTTTTCACCTTTCTGGGATCTGCTGTCAAGCTGCTCATCTCTTCATTTAAAGAAAGTGAAAATATTAGTGATTTTCCTCTTACGTGCACTGTCACAAAATATTTGGGGGATCCTGCTATTCTTGGGAACTCAGAGTAATTGCTATGGGCAGAATTCAGGAGTGACTTGCTGGTAAAGACCCCCTGGGAAAGGGGGAAAAAAAGAACAAGTTTTAAGGAGCCAAAAGTAAGAATAGTGCCCCATTGTGCTCGGAGCTGTATGTTCCAGCAGTGAAAGATCAGTTCTTGCTCTCCAAAATCCTTGTAATCCAAGTAGGTGGAAAAGTGATTAATGTCCCCATATCATGTTTGAAGAGCTGAGAGTTAACACAAGGAGATCATCTTGGTTAAGAACAACAAATTTCCTACTTCCCAGAATTAGTGTCTTAGAAAAAAAAAATAAATCTCACTTCTTTCTTATTTCATCCTTTCCTTCTCACAGTGACAGTCCATCAGTTTGCTGTGTTTTAAAAGTACAATCCAGAAGGACTCAATAACACTGCCCAATGTGAAACAGTTACCAGCTGAAATTCCATACCAGTAAAACCAAAAACTTAAACAATAAGGAAAGCAATGGAGATGGTAAAAGTTTTAAACAAACTAGCAAACAAAACCTTGGTATTTTTTCTGGAGAGGAACTGGCTTCTTAATTCTGGACTTCACAGACAGGACTCATTCTGGACATTTGCATTTATTAGACACAACTTTGCATTGATACTTTGACGTTTTATAAGTCTTTCAGAAAAAAGTTCTTCTGGCAGTTAAATGCTTTGTTATGCCAATGTATGCATCATTCAGGTAGTTCCTGACTTTTGCTAGTGGTAACTGACTCCCCAAAGACTTCTTAATGTGAGGCCAAAGTCAAAAAGATACCAAGGATTTCCAAAGTCATGAATCTTTCTTTTGGAGACCTTCTAAAAAACTGTCAGGGTGTAATTAATCAAGTCATAAATGCTGAGTATATAATCAGATTTAAGCCATCTTGGCTAAAATTATTTTCCCACGAATCTTAGTAGCTCAGTGGATATATTTTCAAGATAACACCTTTCTTTCTTGTGTCCTATCCCTCAAGCTTTCAGTAGCAGCTTGCCCTATCCAGTGCAAAGCCAGTTTATTGCGGTACCTCAAACTGCATTAGTGTGGACCCTGTCTGAAATTAGCACTGTGGAAAATGTGCATTTCTAGCTCCTCTAGAATTAAGAATGAGAAAAAAAAAGTATGATTTAATGTTTATTAATCTGGTATCTTTTTCTGTTGCCTATTGACTGCTGAAATTCTCTTGTATTGCTATAATAGAGTCTCACTGCTGACATCAGACATTTGATTTATTCAAGGTAAAGATCCTTGATGTTCACGGTTGCAGGTTCACAGGAAGGATTTAACTCAAAGCCTCTAATAATGAAACCTCTCTTTCCACAGGTCCAGTGGAGCATGTCCATCTGAGTGTCCCCTTTGTTGCCATCAGAAATAAGGATGTCAACATAACTGCAGTAGTTTGGCCCAGCCAGGCAGGCACACTTACCTACTTCTGGTGGTTTGGTAACAGCACAAAGGTACAGCTGCCCTTTTGTTCATTTTTACTTCCTAAGCTTGTTGCACCAGACAGGGAACTTTCTCGGCCCTAATAAAAACAACTTGATTTGCTTGTTTTGTGTATTAGTTTTTTCCCTATCTGAAAAGGGTTGTCATTGTCTGAACTTCAACATTTGTGTGTTTATTTCCTCCTGTCTCGTGTTGTTCTCAGGAGTCATTACTTTTTTACATCTGGTTATCAGCCTGACTGAGCTTTGAAGACCACTGTTTTTACCAGTGTTCACTTGCAACTTAACTGAATTATATACTACTATATATGGGATAATACTGGCTTTCAACACGGTGTCTAAAAACTGCTGGTGTTCAAATAACCACAGGGGTTTCCATTATGTACCAGTATGCAGTATATAATGGTGGATTCCAACACAATACTTTAAAGCTGTTGGTGCTCAAAAAACCAGTTGTATCTAGAATTTCAAGCTAGACTCAATGAATTGTTTGTGTCTGTCCGTAACTATTGTTCATGGTCTTGGATATATTAGAGATGGAGATGAGACTTCTTTGCAGTGAATTTTCAAATGATTGGCAAAAATTTATTACAAAGAGCTTTTTTTGTCAATAATTAAAGTAACTGAAACTACAAGTTGCAGTCATGCTTTCAAATGGAGAGAGCAGGATTGCTTATTAGCTACAGTTTTTATTATAGGCTTTAGGAGTGAGACAGCTGACGCACAGGCACTATCTGCCATTATTACAGTTGTGAAATGTGCAGCTGATAATTTTGCAATGTAGTATCTGCTGTTATTTACAAAAGCAGTTTAAGTCACATCATTGTCTACTTTATTGAGCTGCAATTGAACATGTGCACTGAAGTGAGGTCACAGTATAAAAAAAGGGGGATTTTACATGAAATATGGAACTTGAGATGAAAAATAGCAGACACACAAGTATTTTATTTTCTCTTTGACAAAGCTGCTTGCGTTTTAACCTCTTACCCCCGCTACCAACAGTAACAGGAGAAAAAAAAAATCAGTAAATGCTGTGTCTACTGAGATTTCACATTCAGTTAGGAAGCTCACTGTAAGAACTCATCTATTTTTGTGAAAGTGTAATTGAGGCACTGGAAGAGCTCAGGAAAGAAAGCCACTTACTATAACTTTGGCAAGTTTCTGTGCCTTAGCTGAGCTATGGCAACCACCCACATATTCACATCTGGTCCGTGACTAGTACCAGGTAATTCCGCATAGTTTGTACTGCACTGAAAGAGAGGGATGCAAAATCACATTACAGTTCAGATATTTTTGGCTCAGTGCTCACACATGGACAGCCATTGAAGTACATCTGAGACAATTTAGGTACTGGTAACTTGATCATCTGCTTAAGCCCTCCAGTGTACCCAGGTGTCAGAGTTTTCCTGCCGATGTTTTTGTCCTTAATATAGAAGTTGGTTGTGAATAGACCTTAAAAAAGATTTTTTGAAATGGAATGTAGTCTGGAAAAGGTAGAGCAAAGCAGTGGTGTTTGCTGAAGATTTCCATGCAGCCCTCATGGTGCTTGCATCTGGGTTTTAAATATGATTTGTTACCTGTTTTGTCTTCTAGCTTAAATTTCAGACCCATAGGCAAAAGATTACCAGCAGATATGGATGTGTTTGGGATGGATGCTTTGGACATAGTTGCACAGAGAGTAGCTGATGCTTATGATACCTTGGTGATTGTACGTGTTGCTGAAATATGTTGAGGTGTGGATTAGTAAAGATGGTGCCACTTACCTGTGGCCAAATCAAAGACCCAGAGCACCTTTCATTCTTTGCAAAGCATTATCTCCAGTTACCTCATCAAATGTGCTTCAACTTCAGTTCTGAGAGAAGTATAGCAAAGGATATAACAGCAGCAGCCACCTTTTTTTTTTTTTTCAGGACAACAATCTACATCACATCAAAATTCCTTCTGGGATGTTTAATGTACATGTCAGATCCTTTTCTGTGCCCACTTGTGGGCAAACTGTGGTGCCCTAAGTATAGGTGGAAGATGGGGAACACTGATTTGTATGTGAATTAAAGGATGAGGTGTGTAATATTGTGCATAATGACTGCTATTATTAGGTGATATATTCTAGTTCCACGATGAGGGATTGCAGCTTCTTTTCCTGTTCAGCCCATAGGCATCCCAGGCAGAACCAGATGTGTCACTGTGCAGTCTCACTAAGGTACTCAGTGCTGCTGCACGGGCGAATGTTGTCTTAGACTCAAATGACCTGGCTGAGGTTCTTCTGCTGCCCTCCCCACCCTGCTGGAACCATTGCACTGAATTTCTGCTGTGCTAATTTTTGCAGAATGCCCAAAGGCCAATTTGCTTGGATTAACACAGGTCCAGTTTAATAAATGTGTCCAGCTGTCTAATAGGTTTGAGCAAATGAACCTTAAACTACTTGATTTAATTTAGAGTTAGTTTCCAAATCTTGGTGCTTGAATTAAAATTAAGGAGTTGGCTGAATATTAAAAGTCCATGATGGAGGTGAAATCATCCATGATAATGGAATGTCCAGCATACACACATACAAAAAGGAAAAGTTGTAATTTTAGAGGCCAGATTGGTTCCCCTTATCTGCCTTTGCACAGAATCACAACCTGTAACCTCCAGGAAGATTGCTAATATCACTGCAGTTTGATACAGGCCCATCCTGCTTGTCCAGGATGTGTGTATATCTAAATACATGTTAGCTAGGCCTCCAGGGCTAGCACAAGCTGGCACCCTTGCTCACTTGGTCTGAGAGTCCCATGTGATCAAACAGATTTTTTTTCATTCCTACTGCTTTTTCAGCTCATGGATGAGGGATTCAAAGGAAGGTGGTGTTCTGCGGGGAGGGAAATGTGTTTGCTAGTCTGGCCAATGCCATTGGAAATGTTGATTTGGCTATGAAAATGGCATATATGGCCACTGCTATGAAACGCAGGCAGGTTGGCAGTGTGATGGGATGAAGCGTGAGAGCTGGAAGGTGAATGTTAAGAGATTTTCCTCTGGAAAAAAACTGGCAGTGTAGTGAAGGGACAATACCAATGGTAGGATGGTTTTATCTGTGCTTAGACCTCTGTGTGCTTTTGCAATGGAGGCTAGTATCGCTATTTCCATTTTACTGGTTTAATGGTCTAAACCAAGAGATTTGTGTGGAGACCAGCTGTCCAATCAATGGCATTGGGAGGGCTAGACTTCTGATTTTCACCAGGTGCCCACTGAAGCTGCTTAATCACTCCCCTCCTCAACCAGACAGGGGAGAGAAAACATAACGAAAGGCTCGTGGGTCGAGATAAGGACAGGGAGATCGCTCAGCTATTACCATCTAGGCAAAACAGACTCAACATGGGGAAGTTAGTTTAATTTATTATCAATCAAATCAGAGTAGGATAATAAGGAATAAAACCAAGACTTCAAACACCTTCCCCCCACCCCTCCCTTCTTCCCAGGCCCAACTTCACTCCCCCTGTCTCCCCCTCCTCCCGCAGCGGCTCAGGGGACGGGGCTGGGGCTGGGTCAGTCCCTCACACGCTGTCCCTGCCGCTCCTGCCCCCTCGGGGAGGGTCCTCACACTCTGCCCTGCCCTGGCATGGGTCCCTCCCACGGGAGACAGTCATCCATGAACTTCTCCAACGTGAGTCTTTCCCACAGGCTGCGGTTCTTTGTGAACTGTCCCAGTGTGGGGCCCTCCACAGGCTGCAGGTGGGGGTCTGCTCCACCATGGACCTCCATGGGCTGTCGGGGAATCCCTGCTCTGGCACCTGGAGCCCCTCCTGCCCCCCTTCTGCACCAACCTGGGTGGCTGCAGAGCTGTGCCTCTGACATATACTCTTGTCTCTTCTCCAGCTGCAATTGCTGTTCCATGGGTTTTTTTTTCTCCATTCTTAAATACATTATCCCAGAGGCACTGACACCCACTGTTGCTGATGGACTCGGTCTTGGCCAGCAGCGGGTCCATCTTGGAGCTCTGTTCACATCCAAATTGGCTCTGTTGGATGTGGGGGAAGCTTCTGGCGGCCACCCCTGCAGCCCCCCTGCTACCTGAACCTTGCCGTGCAAACCCAATACATCAATATACAAATACCTTTTCCTGAACATGGTGCACTTTTCTCATCTAGATGTGTGTCAGTGTGAGACGTTCCTCATTCGCCCTGTGTGAAGAGGAGAGCTGTAGTACTATCAAGAACATTTTTGTTTGAGAAGGTGCAGATAAAGTCAGCCTTCTCTGCCAGAGCTCTGAGCTGGCTAAATTGAGGTGAACTTTACTCTGGAAACCATTCAGCCACATTCAGACAGCACTGTCTGCAGGTATTATGCCGTGCTTTGAGCCTTATTAGCACGGTTTGCCAGTTTATGGCTGGAGCCAGCTTACAGGCTCAAAGCATGGACAGGGCAATGCTGGGTGCCCTGCCTCTGACCCGAGCAGAGTGGCTGTGGGATAGATGGATGGATTTGTGCTCATAAGAGCAAGGGCTGGCCCTGAATCTGAACAATATGGATTGTTTGAAGAAGCATCTGCGTCTCTGGATTATGTTCAGTGCTGGTTTGAGCTGGACCCTGTGTTTTGTATAACTGATACAGCAGCTGTGCTGAGTGTGCACGCGTGTGTGTGCGTGTACAGCACTGCATTCTGCAGCGCTGATTCTGCAGTTGCTGACTGTGCTCTACTGAGGTATTCATAGCATAATGTGTTGCAGTTCAGTGGAAGAATATTTCAGGAAGCATTTACTGAAGTGAGAGAAACCTCTGCCTATGGGACAGTTCTCACCAGGTGGGAACATTCAGGCCTTAGCAGGACGTGCAAGCTCAGAGCACCATTCCTGTGTCAGGGAGGGAGGATATCGTGGCCTGGTGGATTAGTCAGGTGCATGTTGTGACCGTGAGTTAATTTCACCCTGATTTTGATGTTGTCATCTGTGTTTACCTCTTGCAGCCCCTCATCACCTTGGAGAGCAGCATCTCATACATCTTTGCTGTGGAGGGGATGAACACTGTCACTGTGCAAGTTGCTGCCGGCAACACGCTCATCCAAGATACCAAGGAGATCGCAGTGCACGGTACCCTCAGCCTTTTACAATCAGATCTCAAGGGGGTATCTAGAGGTGAAGAACAGGTAGTTGCTGCTGAACCAAAATAAACTCTGTGAATTCCCTAGTGCCTGGAGGAATTTTTGAAGACAAGTTGTAAACAAAGTAGCTCAGATATGTCATGATCACAAAATACAGAAATTAATTGGATGGGGCAGCTAGCCAAATTTGTAAGCTCAGCACTGTAGTAAAGTGGCTGGAGTCTTCTCTGCCAATTGGTCTGTCTGTACACCCTGACCGGGAACTCCCAAAAGAAAAAACACTTAGAGCTGTAGCCAGTCTGCCTTCCCTCTGCTTCCTAGCTATGGAGAGAAGTAGTCATAGTGCATCATATGGTGTCCTGAGTGCTGCTGGTGTTTCTCTTTATCCATTGACTATATAAACAACAGGGGTCTGGAAAACAGGGGGCAGAAATGACTCTGTTGTTGGTATCTCTGCCCATCTTCCATGCCACAGCTGGAGGTCTGAGTATGACTACTGGACTTCACTGTGAGTAATGTTTGGTATGTTCTTGTCATATCTGCACATCATGGGCTGCAAAAAGCACCCTTTGGCAGACCACAGAGCTTACCCTTTTTGGGGCTTGATAAAGGCTGAGTGGAAGAGCTCTCAGCAGTTTTGGCCAGGACTTTGAGATTTCTCCAGAGAATAATTTCTACCCTGGGCTAGTCTTCATTTTCCTTATCCAGGTATTGGCATCCAGCATTTAAGGGCAAGCTTTTCTTTGGATAGCAAGTTTTAATGGAGACCTGGGCTTCAAATAACTCAGATTGCACTGTGTAGTTGAACTATGTGTGTCTTGTTTCAGTAATTAAATATAAATAAATGTCCTGCTGGTGACCGGAAAGCTGTATGCTCAGATTTAACAACCAGCTAAACAGATATTTATTGATTGCCTGGCTGTGAAATGCAATGGGTTTAATAATTTGTTGATATCATTTAGTAATACTGAAACTAGCTATTAGCAAATGTAAGTAACCCTCTACTTGATCATTCTGAACATTGCAAAATGCAGTGTTTATTTCTGGGAAACTTGCATCTTTCCATTCATTTTTGGAATAAACCTGAATCAAGCATATCTGGGAGGGGTCCCCACAGATGATCTTGATCTTTGGTCCTGGTAGGTCCCACAGAGCACTTGTCACTCTCTGTTTCTAAACACTGTAAGGAATTTTGCCATTCTGTTTGGAAGATCCAACTCTTTGGGCTTTATCACAAAGAGAAAGTGATCTAGTTGGAATGTCCAAGTAGTCCTATGCAGTGCCATGCTGCAGACCGACCTGGTCTAAGGAAGGAGTCCTTCCAGACCCCCAGTCTGGTGATCAGTTAGAGTCCGAGTATGTAAATGAGTGACACCTTTGGTAAACATGTGCTTTGCCAAATTTGTGTCCTGTGTTATTATGTTTCTAGGCAGGAAGGCATGGCTTTCTGGTGTTAGCAACGGAGGAGACATATGCAGGGTTTTCTCAAATGGTGATTAACAGACCAGAATATACTCAAAAATAAATTGGACATGGTACTGAGCTTTCAAAAGTCAAAGGCTTTATATATCAGGATCTGGGTTAAGCCCTCAGAACTTGAGAGAGTTTCCCCACTCTCTCTGATGCTTGTTTTATTTAAAAATATACTGCACCATCTAAAATGAAAGAACAGATCTTGCAAAAGATGCAACATAAATGCTGTGCTGGCACATCCCTGCTATTCTGTGAATTTCCCCACTTATATTCTTGCTGGTGTATCTTGATCTAAAACTGGTACCTTCTTGCAAATGATTAATGGTACTTATTTGAAGTGTCTGAAGGTCAGGTGCTTCAAAGTATGGCACAGCACATCTCCAAAAACAGAAAGGAGAGCCATCTACCCTGAGAACTTATATTTGAGTGTGATTTCCATCCTGGATTTGTGCCTCCCACTGACCCAAATTTATTGTGCACAGTTGTCATAAGGATTCCGCGCTTGGTCTCTGGCGACACCAGAGGGGAGAGCTGGAATTAGAGAAAAATTTAAGTTGTTCTGTATTTGAAGTCTAGGAAGTTTTTCTTCCTCCCTGCAATCAGTCAATTAGGAAGTAATTTCAAAGTGTTTCATGAATAGCCATGGCTTGATTAGCCAGTCATTAACACCACTGGGTTCTGATTTGTTGGGGTATTAACCACTCATGGTTTCCCTCCAGGAGAGCAAACAGATAATACCTGCTTTTGAAAACATTACTTACAGTAGGTGTTTGCTCTGCAAAGCACAATGCATGCAATTGCACAGACCTTCCAAATTTCAGCCAGATGCTGCCTTATTTACTGGTCACCTTCCTTGTAAGCAGAGTCTGATGAAGCTGAGTGGCAAAACTACAAAGCCCATAGGCATCACAAAGAGAAGGTATCCTCTCCCCTCTCGTTCTTGCTTCCATTTCTTTTAGAAAAAACCACAAGTTGGTAATAGGGCAAAATGTCCTTTATAAGAAAAGTTATAAGAATTGTTTCGTTGAAAGCTTTCTGTCTTGGTTAGTGTTAGCCAGCCCTTTTTCTTCCTTCAGACTTTCCTCTCTTGCTTTAAGACAATTTAATTATGGTCTTCCTGTTGTCTTCTGCAGCCTTGGCTGTACTCTGAACACTACCCATTTAATCTTCTCATAAATACTGTTTCTATTCCAGAGTATTTCCAATCTCAGCTCTTGTCATTTTCTCCCAACTTGGACTACCATAACCCTGACATTCCTGAATGGAGACAAGACATTGGCAAAGTCATCAAGAGAGCTCTAGCACAGGTGAGCATCTGTTTCCTCATCTGTACTAACATTAACGATGCTGTTAAAGCATGCACTTTTTCAACATGTTAGCTTAAAAGAATGGGAAAGAACAGCAGTAATGAAGCTATCGTTTTAAATTAGTAAAAAGTTTCATAATATACTGGAGCTTTTTACACAGGCAAACTATATTAGGAATTTTGTGGAAATATTATAATTACTTTTATGTTTCTATAGTGCTTTTTAGCTTTTAATATCCCCAAGGACTTTACAAATTCTAGATTGTAATAATATCATTATTATTCTTATTTTGCCAAATTGATGTTACAGTGTCTACTGTTTTCTACTCCAAACATTTGAGTAGTGTTACCGTGTGTCGTTAAACAGCTGATCCACTTCATCCTAGAAGACAGATGTTGTAGTATATTGGATGCATGAGGAAGATATTTTTACCTCTTCCTCATACTCAGTCAGGAGTTCAACATGCAGATAGCTGTAGCAACTGGTGAATGTTATAAAGCTCTACTCCCTTTCCAACTGAAACAAAAAATGAGGATTCAGAGGGGAAAATAAACTTACCTTTAAAATACAGGACAAAGAGAGACTTCTATGGGTGGAAGATACTGAATCTTCCTTTGGGATTAATTAGAATATGTAAACTAGCACTCATTCTTGCACAAATGGGGACAGAATAATTTATGATATCAAATAGCCAGGGACTTTGGTTTTGCGTGAAATCAGGAGATAGATCTGGGCAAGCTTTTGTGTTTTTTACATTCTGCCAAAAATGTATCATGCTTTTTTTTTGCTTCAGCTACAGCTGTTCTTAGAAATGGAGGCTGATTATTTTTACCGGGAAAGTACATTCCTGCTCAGCTTTTCTCATCTGCAGCCCACTCAAAATTCACAGTTTATAAGACTTTCCCATATTGTTTTCCCATCCTGACAAAAGACTAAATTCATTTGTTTAAACTGTTGTTCCCTTTTACTGTATTCAGAATCAAGCCTGCTGAAAAAAGAAGTTAATTGGGTTGTAACTATGAACAGTTACAGACAACAGTAGAGATCATGTAGAAGTGCTTGCTTGTATATCCTTTTGTGAATATTTGGTTGCAGTCCATGGTCTACACTTAGAGGACGTATCACCAGGAATGGGCTGCCCCATTGATACATTTCAGTTCAGGAATAAGGCCAAGGAGCTTGAAGTGGGGTAGGACCAGGGAGCTACTGGAGTTAGCCTCATATAGCAGAGAGTTTCTGAGAGGCTTCCTGACCTACTGAGGATGCACATCTTGGATTTGGAGAGACAGGGCAGTAGCCTCTGAAGCAACTGAAGACAGTTGTGAGTCAGGTATGAAACAGACTCTTGGCTCAGCAAATTGAGCAGTTCCTAGCACAGCCCTCCTAATCAGCCCCAGTAGTAAAGAGTATCCCACTGGAGAAATTAAGTTACTCATGTGTGGCAAATGTGGATCCCCATAACCTAATATTAGAAGGTGATTGCAGGCAATTTTCTTCATATGTCCCTGTTAGTAGCACACTTATCAGTGATTGCTCTGAGCCAGACTCTCTGGATCTGACTTTTGGTCATTCTTTTGTAGAGGGGACTATATGGAAAATTCAGATCTGGAGATATGGTGGGTTTGGACTTTGGGTTGAGATCTTTGGGTCCAGGGGTGTTGTTAAGCGTACGTTCAATTCTAGAAATGGAGTAAATCATTAGCAGAACGTCTATTTCTGACCCACCGCATGGGCAGAACAGCTCATTAGGTTCATAACACATACAGTGGAACTGGCAAGTAACAATTTGATGGGAGCAGAGTTTCCCGTAGTGAATGGAAACATCAGTAACAGAATAGCATCTGGAGACTTCCTTTTTACTTTTCTTTTAGGTGACTGGTATCCCTGATGAACAGATCCTGGTAGCTGTATTTCCTGGGCTGCCTACTTCTGCTGAACTCTTCATACTGCCCCATAAAAACACAACAGAAAGGAGGAAAAGCAGTGAGGCTGATCTAGAGCAAGTAAGGAAAGAAGGATTCATGGAACATTCATTCCTATCATACCTTTTGCAGATGGGCCCCTTAACTTCTGCAGCATTGGAAATGACTTACAATAAGTTTGATGGAATTGGATGCATCTGGGACTGTGGCAATGTAGTTTATGGCATTAAAGAAAATTATTTGCAGAGGAAAAATGGCCTTTTCTAATACCTCACTGAGATACATCGCAGTCTACCAGCAGTGGCTCTTCCTAGATCAGTGGTGTATCCTTATTACAGTAGTTATGGCCAAAGGAACCTTGAATATGTACTCCCTCTACTCCCTGGAGGAATGCTAATAGACAGAGGCCAAAGCAGCAAGATAATATACTGAGGTTTACTAAAAATAAATCAGGCTTTTCAGCTCGTATATCACTGGAACAAGACCTTTTTTTTCTGCAGCAGCGAATGGCATGTGCAAACTATATTTGGAAGTTACAATATCCATCCATTTAGATAAATAGGTAATTACAGTGATGAATAGCAACAGTGATATGCAGGCAAGGGAAGAGCTAGGAACAACAGCACCAGTCTGCTGAAGCTTTCATGGTAGAATTACCAAGTGATTAAATCAGCTCTATAAATGCAAAGGAGTGAAGTACTGCTGGAAAGGCTGCTTAGCTCTAGCTGATGTTCTTGTATGCAGCATTTTTACTGCATGCAGGCTATGTTTGAGCCCAAGTAACTCTTGGAGGAGTAACTCTTCTGTGATCAAACATGAAGTAATTCAGTGAACTACTGAATTCTGTGGAAGCTCTTGTCACCCACTGAGCAAAGTCAGTCCCCTCAGAGTAGTACATTTGTCCTAGGAAGTTAGCAAACCTGGCCTCTTAATTTTATGGTGGTGAGTGTGCAGAAGAGATGCATTATAGTGGGAAGGTTTGGAAGGCTTTTTAGAGGGGTTTTCTCGGAGTCATTTCTATTCTGTTCAGTAGGATCTACCTGTATTAGAATTCCCTCTGAACAAGCTGTTGTGTCAATATTTCGTATTTCAGTATTATAGAGACATCTCAGATTAGGTTTCTGACTCGCTGACCATGAGGCCTGAAGCTCTAGTGCTCTAATTTTATTTGATGGTCTACTCAGTTGCACTTTGGCACCTGTTGTTGCCTTCTGCTCGAGGAGCTCTGCCCTGGAGAGTAGGCCATCAGAACTACTTGGTAGCTGTGCCCTGACTATCAGAACTACTCTAACAGGCATCAGCAAACTCAGGTTCCAGTGTGACAAACCAAGTATGTGCTCTGAGGCAACCAAATAATACATTATAGCTGAGTTATACTGATGACCCATGAGTAGACTCTAGTCCAAGGCCCCTCTTCTAAATGAAGGAGAAATATGGCAAGTTTCCCATTAATCTTCAAAGCGGGATTGTCTCATCCCCAACAGCCCATTTAAACAGGAGCTACATAACTAGGATTGTTCTGAATCAATGTAAGTAAGGAAGTGTTACTAGGCTGGACTACCTATACTTAGTTCCATCATCCACAAATGAAAGGCCAGTAAGTCAGTGATTTCCAAGTGCATTAGATTAAACTCACAGGACATTGTGTATGGTGAAAAGATCCTTAGTTCTTTTCCTCCCTCTACCCCCCCAAAAAAAAGAAAAAAAAAAATGCTAACTTTCTTGGTTTGCTTCCCAGGAGAGGTGTAATAACATACTCTGTGAGTCTCAGAAGTCCTGTAGGGAGACTTGCATGCAATTACACTCAGTTCCATCTAAAGCACATGTACGTGTTTCTCTCCACTATCTCAGTCTCTCACTTCCCTTCTCTTCCTCAAGTCAGTAAGAGATGTTAGTCACCATTTATAGGCTACATGCATTCCTGAACGTTCTCCAGAGCTTGCTGTCTTCTGTATTTTAACTACTGTATCTCTTATTATTTCATCAGGTAGTAGAAATCCTTTTTAATGCTCTCAACCAGAACCTGGTCCAGTTCGAACTGAAGCCTGGCGTTGAAGTCGTTGTGTATGTTACTCAGTTAACATTAGGTGAGTGTGGAGTAAAATGCATTGCTGTGGTTCTCTTGAGGCTTCAGGCAACTCCAGGAGAACCAATCTACATCAAAGCACTCACAGTTTGGTATGTGCTACTGGGATATATAGGACTGATTGTATTGAGACATTGTGGTAGAAGCAGGACGTGCTAAAAACAGAATCCAGCAGTGCCCTCTTCATGCACCAGTTTGTACAAGTATTAAAAGTACCGTTTAAGAGTTCCCTATGGCTTAATTAACTAGTGCATTGATGTTTTTCAAGTGTGTTAGAAAATCAGGTGAATGGTGTTCTATTAAGCCCTCATTGGGCACCTGTGGAATTCAGTGGGAGTATTACTAACTTTCATGGATATTGGATCAAATCCTTATTGCAAAGGGCTTGTTAACCTTATGACTAGCCAAGAAGCTTTACAGGGGCAAAGTACTCATGAAAAGAAGATCTAGGCCTCTTACAGGGAATATGTGCCTGAATACTGACTTCTACGAATTAAACTTATTTAAATTTCAATGCTACCTATCTCCATTTTCAGACAGATTAATGAATAGTCACTTTAAGCTTCATCACCCCCTTTGCTTTAAATTACCCTAGTGTGAAGCTCTTGACTACTGCTGAGAATTTCAGCCGGTCTAATGCTTCAACCATTGCTGAGACAGTGATGATGACAGAGGAGATGATGGATTAGTTTTTGTCCTTGCATTTTATGACTGCCTTTGCAATTATCTGAAATGTGGGATCTTGTGCATGTGACATTGCTGATAGCCTCTTCAAAAGATTGGGATTCATGTTGCACAATAATACACTTCAGCTTCCTTTTACATGAGGATCTCAGAGAGCCAAGAGCTGGGCTAAACCAAGGCTAGTGACCTATCCTACAGGCCTTTTTGCCTTCACTCTCTGACTGTTGTTTGGGGATGAGAACCAGATGTTCATAGGAGTAGGCTAGAGTGAATTAATTTGCAAAACGGAATGAGATCCGAATATCTGCAGTCTCCAGGTTCAGAATGTGAGTTTGTTATAGTAAGACACTGCAAAGTATAGATTTAGCTTACAGTCCTCAACGGTTCTCACACCGCCCCCTGCCAGTGCCCCCAGTGGGGGAGCTGCATTTATTTCATGACTGTTCCCATACTATTTTGACTCCAATTAAATGACAGTCAGTTCTTTTCCAAGAAAGAGTCTGTAGAAGTAGTAGAAGCAGAATACTGGCGGAATCAGTGTCTTGGGTGTGAAAATTTGGCATGGAACCAGAAGTGACTCTATTTGTATAGACTTTGTCCCTGTCTTCTGGGTGACAGAAAAAGAATAGAGAACAGTAAAAAAAACCCCAAAACACACCAAACAAACAAACAAAAAACCCAAAAAACCACCAAAAACAAAAAACCACCAACCACCCACAAAACCAAATATTTATGCAGAGTGAGAAACACTCAGCTGCTACTTAATAATCATTTGCACATCATTAGAGACTTCTCATCAGACTCTTGATTTTCAGCACAGTGCTCAGGCCATTAAGATGGTCTGCTCTGATGAGCTGTGGGAATAGTTGCATAAACAAGGCATAGTAATATACTTTATTTAGCCCACCCAAAATGTCAAGGATAGATGGATCAAATCTCCAAGATGTTATAATGTAGTGTGTTCTTGGGTCCAGGATTATTGCTTTGGGCTCCTCCACATTATGAAAGCTGACTCAGGTAAAAAACCTCAAGGTCCAATACAAGGATGAACCTTGAGGCATGTCACAGGGCTAGATTCCTGTCACATGTGAGACAGACATATGTCCTTGGAAGATGGGAGTCATGCTGTTCGTGGATGCTCTGAGGTAGCTTCTCCAAAGGGGAATAGACATCATTAAGCCACACTTCATAAATTTCGTTTCCACCGCAGTCCCTTGAAAAGCCTGAAAAGAAATAGCCCAGAGTGTTAACACAGGAGTGATCAGCCATTCAGCTAAGCATGGCTGCTTTTGCCTTTTCACTAGGAGGTGTTAGATGGCACTGTCTTGGAAAAGGAGCTTGGCTTTTAAAGGACAAGAGAGTCAATTTGTTTCCTACTGATTGGTCTTGCTGAAAACAGCATGCACCATGCAGTGGCGATAAAGCAGATGTGGCGAAGACAGAATTGAGCTCAACTCTCTGCTAGTTATGTGCTCCCTAATAATATCTTGCAAATGTAATGCTCTGTCTTTCCTCCTGCAGCGCCTCTTGTTGATTCCAGCACAGGTCATAGCAGTTCGGCGATGCTGATGTTGTTGTCTGTAGTGTTTGTAGGCTTGGCTGTTTTTTTAATCTACAAATTCAAGAGGTAAGTTGAGAAACTTTGGAGATTGGGAGGAGGAGACACTGGGTGGTTTACAGGAAATCTAGGCAGAGCAGTGCCTGGTTTGCAGATGTAGAGTGAGTTATGCTGGCCTAATGCTTAGACCATTATAGTTCCCTATTTCTCATCTATAGAGAGCAGACCATCTACTGCCCTTCCACCACAAACTCAGTGCTCTGAAAGCTCACAAAGATCTCAGAAATCAAGCTGTGACCTGCTTCAGCAGTTGTGTTTGAAGCACAGACCAGAAATGGGAACCCTATGTGCTCACTGAGTACTGAACTACACAACGCAGACTTAGTAAAAAAATCATGATGGATGTCTTCATACAGTCTATATTCACCTGGCCAACTGCCTTAGTGCAGCAGTATCTCATTTGTATCTTGCGAAGTGTATAGTTTAGTCTTGCAGAGGAACCGGTGTGATTATATTAAGAGTAGGAAACTCAAAGCCAGAAAATTGTGTTAAGCATCAAAATGCCTTTGGGAATCTGTGCTGAGATTTTCTTTGCCAGATGTTAATATAAACCTTTTGCTTCCAGGCAGCAGGCAGGGCCTGTGCTGGCCCATGGCACTTTGATGCTGCAATCTGTGAAACAAAATATGGGATAAGAACGGCCTGTTTGCTGAAGGCCTGTCTTGTAAGAATATATTTTAGCCAGATGGAGCTCCTTAGGAGGAACTTTGCATTCAGTACAGTACTTACTGTGTTAAACGGTCTATGTGCCCATATCCTGCCCAGTGGCAAAATGTTGTGTGAGAAGCATAAGCTGAGCCTCACTTTAAAAATAAATAAATAAATAAATATTTCCAGACATGAGTAGTTCCTCCAATTTGGGAAGCTAGAGTTTTCCCTTTCCACTTTCCACCTCTGTTTCTTTCTGCAGCTTTTCTGCAGCCCAAGATAAGACTAGTATTCTCTAATGATGTTAGTGGGATACAAGCAATATCAAAAATAGAATGGTAAGACAGGCATGTATCCTAGTCTCCAGGTTTAAAGCTCCCCTCATTTCTAAGACTTGCATTAACCATTATCAAAATCAGTGGGTGGCACTACTTCTAGCGCTTGATCCTGTGCACGTCAAGATCTGTTACCAAGCTCCCACTGACTAGAGTGGCCCAGGACAATATCCAGAGAACCCATATGTGTGAATCTCTCAGGTGCAGATTTCCAGGCCTTCAGTGTGACTTGCTGGTTGCAGTCTAAAATACTCTTTCTGATTCTGTGAGGTGGAATACAACTTCCCAGGTAGGATGGGGAATGGGACTTGTTTAAGGCATTGACTTAATAATATGCTGGGGAGGCAGCTGATGATTTCTCTCACTCCCAGATGTAGGATGAGGAGGGAAGAGATGTCTCTTTGGGAAATGTCAAGCTGTAGATACAACTCTTTGTAAGATATGGTTTCGCTTGTGTCTTGGTGAGATGATTTCTTAGGTTTGGCCTAATGTCTTTGGCTCTGTGGTCACCGATCAGTTACCAGGAAGAAGAATCTGTATACTCCAGCTGCCACAGAGCAGTGAGGAGCTTGGTAATCAACTTTGATTTGACAGTCTCCAGGTCATGTTATGCTACTACAGCTCATAAAACTGACTGTTGTACTACTTCAGCATCCTGAGTCTTAAGCATAGCAGCCATCAGCCTTGTGCTGTGCTCCAGGGCTGGGAAGACCCTGCATTGTTAAAATCTGTCTGAAAATTGAAAGTATTACAAATTGGGAGTGAGGAAGAAGCTGGTTAAAGAATCATTTTTGCTTAGCCCAAAGCTCATCAACTTGCTGTTCCCTCTTATTTACTCTGTCCCAAAGAGGACAAACCCAGGTCAAACTGACAAAGTTTAGGATGAAGTCACTTACCCAGCGTGTCCTCAGCTGGATTTTTCAGAACAGAAAGCAACTTTTCAGCTCTGTCTAAAACCTCTGGCTCAATGGATCAGAAATGAGAGCATGCAACAATTCTTAATGGAAAAAGGAGGTGGAAAAAAAAGGTTTCCTCTAGCTCTCAGTGATGCAGAGATCCATTAGCCATATGTACTTTTCTGATTAATGGTGATCCCAGCCTGAATACAGAACTACTGCTTACAGGGAAAGGTTGTGGGGAGAACATGGGCCTGCATGAATTTTTAATTTTACAACTTTATAGAATCTGTGCCTTGCTGGTTTGCACACAGATTACTTCTTATGAGTCCATCAAGTTATAGACTCGGTAGGCATGTTAAACACTGGTACCAGAGAGATGCCTGTTGAGGAGGTCTGGGTGGAAAAAGAAGGGGGAAAAGAATGGAAATAGTCTCTAAAAAGGTTGTTTCTTTCCTGGGAGATCAAGCATATAGGTCAATACTGTATGTGTATGGGTGGTAAGTAATAGTGGGGCAATGGGGCAGTCAGTGTGTATGGGCCCTGGGACAGGAGTGCAGGTGGGTGTGTGTATGTGCGCTCATGTGCTCAGAGATGTGCTGTGGGATGTTGTGGCCACCTGTGTCTGTGCTGGGAGGCACAGCAGGATTAGGTACATGTATATGGATGTGCATATGTACAGCCATCTCAGTTTCTTTTCCCCCTAACTCTCTGAAGTACCTGGAGGCTCTCTGCCTCGCAACTCTAAAGAGCTTCTCTCTCCTTTCCTCTCAAAGCTCAGAAGACTACCACTTCTCTACCACTGCATTGTTTGGAAGCAAAACTAAGTCTTCCAGTATCTCCAGGTGTGTTCTTATGCCCACATCTCTACACACCTCCAGACATTTTCTCGGTGCTTAAATCCTATAGGAATTAATTTGTCATCCAACGTATGCATTCCCTGTATAGTGCTTATGTCTTTTAGTGATCTGTAAGGCACGTCTGAAGGTTAGAAAGAGAGGGTAGGAGAAAGGGAGAAGGACATGACGTTTGTTAACTGCTGCTAAATGTCCCAAATGTGTCTTGACTTGCTGCTGGTTAAGAACAGAATGCCAAATCAAGCCAATAGCACAAGTTGTTTGAGGCCAAAATGTCACTGCAGTAAAATCAGCATAGATCTGTTGAATTCATGAGAACTGAGGCAATTTGCACTGCTTCCAGTCTCTGACATACCCAACAGTGGACAGGTTAGCATAAAGATATGGCATTTTATATAGCCTCTTTTGAACACATCTTCTTTCTCTCTCCTCTGTGCTTTAAGAAACTGAAAAAAAAAATCTGAATTTTTCTGATTTTAGCAGTGTGAACTGCATGGCACAGAGTCCTTTTAAGGGCATTAGAAAAAACAGCCACTCGTCTTCCAACAGGCAACTATGCACAGATAATCCTCGTAACCCCCATGATGCTTAACACATTACCTTTCAGTTCTCTCATTTTAAACTTGCATTCCTCCAGAGATTACTATCTATCTGTCTAACTAACTGACTTTCAAGGATATCATTCTAGCAGTCCAAGTTAACTTCTCTTGGAAGAAGGAAGAAGAAATAATCCCTTCACTTTCGTGGCTTCCTGAGCAGCAAGGCAAAATAAGTCCCTGCAAACTTGCATGATCCGTAGCATGGTGAACTGTTTTTGCAATGAAATGGTAACAAATAGACTTTGGGTGGGTGTTATGAGATCCAAGTCCTTTCTGTGCTCCGAGGCAAGACCTATTCTTTATAACTCTTTCTGATGTGGCAATTTCTACTGAGTCAGTGTGGGTCTGTCAATAGAAACAAGTCCAGCAATTTTTTTCTCAGTTGATAGTAGTGTTCAAATTGATTTTTACTTTTGGTTTCCAATGCACCACTGAACATGTAATAAATACTGAGAGAGCTGGCAAGTGCAATTGGTTGTACTTAGTTGATTGCTGCTCTCTGAGCTGGGAGCAGTGTCCACTGTGTGCCTGACTTCTCATTTAAAAGGGCAGGACCAGAGCATTTGGCTTTACAGCTTGGAGGAGCCTTTGGGCACAGGATAGGAAGGCAAGTGGCCTGAGATTTGGGGTAGCTTTAGGCTGGTGTTGTAATTAGTGGATGCTAATGGAACTTTCAGAGTTGAACATCACTATGGTGCTTTTACCATTCTGAGAGCTGAGACTTTGCATCACTGCCAGTGCTGCATTTCTGGGATTGGTCTCAGTTTAGTTGGTCTGATTAATCAATGACATGCCAAGGATTCCTGTGTTACACAATATAACCTCTTGCTTTCCTTTCCTGTGCAGGAAAATCCCTTGGATTAACATCTATGCCCAAGTTCAGCATGACAAGGAGCAGGAAATGATTGGCTCTGTCAGCCAAAGTGAAAATGCCCCCAAAATCACTCTGAGTGAGTTCACAGACCCTGAAGAGCTGATGGACAAAGAGCTGGACACGAGAGTGATGGGTGAGAGATAGCCCTCAGCTGGGGTTTGTTTCGCGGTCTGTGTGAGGATATTGGTCACTGGGGTATTAGAAGAGGCAGTAACTGTGACCCAGGTACAAGCAGAGCCTGAGGCACTGAGATAGGGAGCAAATCTCTCTCTGCAACATAGTAACAGGTAGTTTTTCTTACAGTTTTTCAGCTTTTTTCACAGTATTACGTGACCAGGATAGGAACTTGGAAACAGCAATGCATAGATAGGAGTTAGCAATGGCTGCGGCTCACACCTATGCCTGCTCATGACCCTGTCTCTCCTGTGGAGGGGTCCCAAATTCCCTGAACCCTTAGAAGAATCAGCTGAGCCAAGCTTACGTTGTTGGAGTTCTGTCATTACAAGTGAATATGTCCCTAATAGCTTAATGAGTTTACTGCTGGTCAGCTGAGCTGTAGTAACAAGTTTTCTGCATGCTCCATACTTATTGCAAATACAAAAAAGGATGTGTAACTTGGAGGCATCTTTTCTGTCTTTACACTTACGCAAGCACATCCTAAGAAGGAATGAGAAGCAATATAGCCCAAACTGTTGAAGCCACTGCTCTGACTCTCTTCTCCATTTTCTCCTCCACAGGAAGCATCTCAACAATTGCCAACAGTGAAAGCACAAAGGAAATCCCCAACTGCACTAGTGTTTAATACTAAGAATCCACTTGGTCTACAACATTTCTGACTTTTTATTTGTAATTATTATTGTTATAATTATTATTATTATTATGAAAAAAGAAAGAGTTATATGTCATTATTATCATTTGGGAGGGGATGGGGTGGGCTTTTTCTGTTTACCAGGGCTGCATTCATAAATAGCAGGGGTTCTTCACATTTAGGAAATACTCATCAGATTAGAAAGAAAAAGCAAAGAATGAGTCAAGTGTGCAATGGGATTTGAATGCCAGCCTTCTATAAAATACAGAATGGGAATTAAGTATACAAATACAATAGGTAGGTATAGTAACTTAGGCAACATGTTGTAGGTAAATTGTCCCTTTTCAGACCTTTTCAAAATAAGTCATGAATCAGCTACTTCATCCTGCCAGAGGACTCAGGCTGGGTTGTTGGACCAGGCTCTGCAACATACCAACAACCCTCGCTTTCCAATGACATGCATGTCTCAGCTTTTTGCAGGAGCTTGCCTCTTTTAGTTGCTTTTAATTTCAGTCACCCTCTGGCACTGTTGACTGCTGAGAAAGGAAAAAAAATAATCAGAGTAAACACACACATCAGTGTTCCTTGGACTGTAGATTGGCTGGAGGGGACAGCTCCGCAAGCAATGAAGGAGCATGCCTGAGCTTATGAATGCAGCCCAAACCCCATGCATGTGAATAGCAAGGATGCCGAAGGCCTACTGTAGATAATTACAATGTACATAGCTTTTTATTTCTTGGGAAATAATTTAATGTTTAGTAAAAGAAGATATGTTTAAAACAAAACCTGAACCACATACACACATGCACGCACACACATGCGTGCATTCGTACTCACCAGCCAACCAGGGACTGTGGTGAGCACTTGAATCACGCTTTGGTTCCAAGTGTGTTCCAGTTGTCTGTCATATTTCAATCTGACACTGCTGTCTATAAACAGCATAGTTTATTTCTCTGTGTATAACTGCAAGCCTTTTTTTTTTATATATATAGTATCATTTCCTATGATGGAGTAGAAAAAGATGTTAGTAAGACAGGCTGTGAGCCTGTCATGAATATTTTAATGATGTTCATCATCTATTCACCTCTGTCGCTGTTGTCCACTTCTAGGAAGGATCTTGGTGACATCCATTAGAGAAAATGAGGAAAACGTGAAATTATTACCATCTCAGTGTGGGCAAGTATCAGTGTGCTTGCAGCACCCAGTGCAACCTTAACTCAGCAGTGGGCTGGGTTGCTACTGCTTTATTCCCAGTGAGAAGTCATGCTTTTAGCAGTTAAGTTGGTGAAGTAAAGTGCTATTCAGGATGTGTAAGAGTAGTAAATTTCGGCTGAATATGATGCATGTGATAGGGACTTCTTTTTGGAGAGGGGGATGCAGGGTCAGACCTGCATATCTGAGCTATCTTATGCATGCTGCAGAGTGGCTGCTTCCAATTTTGGGTGGAAATGCCATCGGAGTAATTTCTGCATGGTGGGTTCGTGCTTTTTGTTTAGAACAGGGAGGTTAATGAAGAAAAGGTAGTGAAAAAGATCTTTAGGAATCTTCTAGCACACTGAGTTGAGGATAGCCCTTAGAAGTGGTGGAGTTTGGGGGCAGGAGGTTTACTTAGTGGTGAGTTACTTTTATCTGGTTTTCTTGAGTTGATGATGTTAAAGATAGACCTTATTCTGTAGAGTATTGAGTTGTAAGACCCAGCAGGAGTGGAAGGAAGATTGCAGGCACTTTTGGGAAGATGTTCTAGTGCTTGCATGGTAACGGGAGGCAGAAATGAGGCCAGGTGACAATGTCTGTTACCATTTTTTAGGATCTGGATACAGGACTCCACATCACCTTTAATATATCTGGAGTGAAATGAGGAGATGGCTAGGATTTAGGTGTGACTTGCTACCCCTTTGCATTGCAATGTGCCACTTGGCTACCAACCAGCCTCAGCTACATATGTTGACTCTGGTAATGGACTGGAATGTCTTTCAAAGGTTATAATCCTGATGGGTCTGCAGGTGGAGAGAAAAGCTGTTAAAAGCAGTTTTGCAGAAAAACATAGGAGGTATTTCAAGATTAAAATTGTAAAACTAAAATGTAGGGAAACACTGTTTTGTGTGAAGTACTAAAGCTAAATATTCTCAATTCTTCTCCATTTCATTCAGGCTTGTGGGCCTTTTTTGTTGATTTAAAAAGAATTCTTTTTGTTTCCTCCCTCACTTTTCTGCTCTAGTTCCTAATAGAAGGTGGAGAGTGATGGCAGTGTTACTTTATTTAACCTTGAGTTTCCATCCATCACATGTGCATAAACTGTTGCATTACTGTCTCTGTTCTACTGAAACACCGAAGTAGTTTATGTAATGGCTCGGTCTGGTGATAACACTGTTAGCACAAGGCCATAGCTTCCCATTTAGGTGTAGATGAGGGTGATGTACATAAACAATGGTCCTGCGGGCCTTGAGCTAAATTGTGGGCTGATCTCAGTCTTTGTTGATCATTAAGATCTGAGGGCCTGATTTTGTGAGCTGCTGCAGAGGACTGAATGTGAAATACTTATTATTTTTCATATTACATTTTCCTTTTATAAACCAGGAAACAAAGTGAAAATGTTCATTGTTGTTTGAAGTTTTCTAGGTTTTCATGGGATTGATCTCATACTGATTTAAAAAGAACCTGCCCGGATTACAGTTTTCACAATTTTTTCTCACAATTTTTTACAATTTTTCCCTTTACACTCTTAAAGATGGCTGTTAAATATCTCATAACAGATGGGAGGAAGCAAGGAGGAAAATCTGGGGGTAAGTTGCTGAAAAAAATGCGAACATTTTCATTTCTCAAGACAGAAATATAATCTCAATGAAGGCTGAGAAGTTTCTGAATGATAGTTATTTTTTTTTTAGGAACTTCTGTCCAGAAAACCATTTTCAGTCCAAAATGATCCTGGACACACTATAAAGCAAACAAAAAAAAGTATCCATTGAGCAAAAATAAAATGTTAAAAAATCCTGCCTGATTTTGAATTGGCTCAGATTTCATGTTCCATGCGACTTAGTGGGTATCACTACCTCTCAGGGTAGTTTGTCACACTGCTGTCTGGACCTGAGTGTGCTCCGTGCACATATCTGGAAAGAGCTCCCTAGGATGTACATGGCATTGCATTTGCCAGATCATACGTGCTGCCTTAGGGCACAACCATGGCTGATAGCAGCTGAAAAAAAGCTTGTGTTCGTGGCTGAAAGCTGCTCCTTTAGCATGCTAGAATGGTAATCCCAGTGGGATGCCCAGGATTGTACCTATCCACAGGACCTCTGTAAGGTTTGGGTTGGGCAACCAGCACTGTCCATCTTTTTTGGAAGGCACTGAACTGCAGAGTTAGCACAGACTGGAGTATTGGCCACTTGTATTTGTATGTGTTATGCTGGGAAACAGTGACTTGGGGATGTCGTTAGGGTTTTTTCCCCTGCAAGTTTTACCTCTGAGGAAAATGTAATGGAAATCCTTGAAACTGCAGGTTATTATTTACCTCAGTGAAGAGGGAAAGAACCAGTGCCATGAGTAGAACATAAATAACTCCCATGCTGTAGTTATGTATAAAGAGGAAAAGAAAGAGAGAGAGAGAGAGCAAGAGACTAGGTCAGGGCCCTGTATCACTGCCAGTCTTTTTCCCATGATGGATTCTACTGTATTAGCTGTAATTTAGGAATAATGCATGATACTTGGAGACTAGATGCAGCTTTTGGCTCTGTATGGCTGTCAATCTGATGTAAACACCCAATAGATCTTCTACTTAGGTTAGCCTGTGCTTGAGAACCCCCACACTAAGCCTGGAAGGATTGGAGATGAGGCTAGAGCAACTGGGGACTGCAGAGTGTTGCAGTTGCCATCAATAAAAGCATGTGTAGGATAGTATGCGTTTTCTTTTAGACTAACCTTTGGTTTCAGGGATGTGCAAAGATGTCCTGTTCTCCTACCTTTCCCTTCAGTCAGTTCCCACACACATTCCAGGTCTGACAAACCAAACCAGAATATTCAGATTCCTTCTGATGATGTTGGACAATGCATTAAACCCAAACCACCACCATGGTTTTAAATGATTAAATGAGACAGACAATTGCAATACCTGTATTAAACACAGTAATACAAATGCATGAGTCATATATATACATATATATATACTGTTCTTGGTTTTATTGTTCCATTTGAATATTTCTACTGTAAAAAAGGCAGTGGTTTTGAAATTGTTGAAAATAAATGTATTTTTGTACATCAGAGTTACCCCGGCTGCTCTTTCAGTCCTTGTTCTTCTCAAATTTCCTGGTGAAGTCTGCTCTGTCTTCACTGAAATTCATTTTCCATACCTGACTCTTCAACCCTATCTGTCATTCAGGGTCATGCAAAGCACATGGAGAGTGTCATGGTTTAACCGCAGCCAGCTACTAAGTACCATGCAGCCGCTCGCTCCCTGCTCCAGCCCTGCCCTGGTAAGGTGGGGAGGAGAATCAGAAAAAGGTAAAACCTGTGGGTTGAGGTAAAAACAGTTTAATAATTGAAATAAAGATTATAATAGTAATAATAATAGTAAGGAAGAGGAGAGGGAGAAAAAGGAGTAAAGGCCAAGGGGAAAAAAACCCCCAGGTGATGCAGGATAGAATTGCTGACTGATGCCCAGCCAGTCCCTGAGCAGTGATCGGGGGCTCCTGGCCAACTCCCCCCAGTTTATACCCTGAGCATGACGTTCTGTGGTATGGAATATCCCTTTGGCCAGTTAGGTCAGCTGTCCTGGCTCTGCTCACTCCTGGTTTCTTGTGCACCTGTTTACTGGCAGAGCATGGGAGACCTGAAAAACCCTTGATATAGAGTAAGCACCGCTTAGTAACAACTAAAACATCAGTGTGTTATCAACATTATTCTCATACTAAATCCAAAACACAGCACTGTACCAGCTGCTAATAAGAAAATTAACCTGATAGCTGAAACCAAGACAAAGGGTCAGCAAGAAGTGTTGTAAGGCAAGATTTTTAAGATAAAAGATAAAGCAACTACCTCTCCTTCTTTCTTACTGCTCCCCTCCAAAAATAATTGTCTCCTTACGTTTCCTTTCTCAGACTGATTCTCTTTGGACCCTGGGAGGTGAGTAGGAGAGGAGAACTACCTGCTTATGCAGACAGGGCACCATAAATCCCACGTTCTCATCTAACAGACTTTAGTCTGGAGAAAGCTGTAGAGTGCCCATGCCAGAAAAAACAGAAACAAAAAAACCCAAACAAACCAAAAGACAAAACACCTTCTTCACTCCTTGGCACAAGAGACTATTTAAAAAGGAAAAGAGAGTATGGAAATGTGTCTCTAGATATGCGTCAGTCACTCCCTCCATAAGCATGCATTCACATTCCCCATCCCTCCTTCCTCCTTTCCTTTACCTCTGGGTAGCCATAAACTGTAGATTTCTGGAGTGTGGCAGAGTTACCTGGGAAACATCTCTCCATGGCTGTCTTCTGCTTATGTTCCTTCCCAGGTGTTCTCTACTGGTCAGCGGTGGAGGTGAGACTAATAGGCCAAATCTTTTCTCTGACCTGATGCAGCTAATCTTTTATGTAGATATTGCTTAAGAATGTGGCTGGTATCTGTTTATTCTCCCTTTATGATCAATGATCATTTGTTTCTGTTTTTCCTTTATGTCAGTTAGCTGCAAAGGTCAGGCAACCAAGGACTAGGTTGGCCGTCTCTGAGAGTGATGTATAAGAGACTACCAGCATCACAGAAGATCTCACAGCTTTTGCAATCTTTGGGTCTGGCCCGCCTTACAGCAATGCCAGTGTAATGTTTCTGTTCATGGAATCCTGAAATACAAGTTATGAACAGACAAGCACAAATGGTGAAATTACCATGGTGAAATTACAAGCTACCGCTGAGACCCAGTAATCAGCTATGTGCAGAAACCCAGCTAAGTGCAGCTGTGAAGTCAAATGCAGGCACTGAAACATCAGCCCTCACCATAGCCTGGAAACGTGAGCGGTAGCGCAATCTTTGCCTGAATCCAGCTGGTTTGATGTGTTGGATGGACTTACTATTCCCCTTATTAAAAGCAGTGTAAGCATTATTTGCTAAATTATGATATTCTTACGGTTGTGCAAAATACTCCTCTATCAGGGTATATGGTGCTGCTCAGATAAAGTGCATCATAACTGCTCCTGGAGTCAGCACTTCACTGTCTTGTTTTACTCACCATGGTGCTCAGCAGCACCCACATGACCCAAGGCTGCCATGCTGGGTGTGGGACACCTGTCGTATAGGAGAGGAAAGTACTGTTGAGGCCATTTTCCCTACATTGGTGTGCTGGTACTGAAAAGTTTCAGCCAAAAAAAAACCAAAAGTGGTTTGTGCTCACTGACTAATGATGCTCTTGTGTTCCTTGTGCAGGGACAACCTTTCATTACTTGTATAATGGGAGCACCTAGAGGGCCTGGCTGAGAACACATCCCCCTTGCGCCCACCACTGAATAAACCACATCGTGGCAATGTTGGTGATGGAGTGCACAAGTGCAATGAGGCTGCGCTGGGGCTGGCTGCATCCTCACCCACATGCTGCAGTGTAGGACAGAGATGGAGGAAAGTGCGCACCCGAACCAGCCAGGGCTCTGCCTTCACGCTCTTTGGGGCACTGGCCTGGATTCTCCTGCTGTAAGGCAGAATCTGAGAGGAACCTGATGGACCTTTTGTATATTCTGGAAGATGAGTGCCCTTCTAAAACCACCGACTTGAAGAGGCTTATACTCACCACTCCTGCTTGCCAGGAGTGTGCCCAGCCTTGCCAAGGTAGGAGAGGAGCCTCTTTCCCTTGGTGCAGTTCAGGGCTTGGTCCAACCAGAAATACAAGTTCTCATGTCCGAGAGAATTAGCCCAGGAGAGGAGGTCTTGTGCTCCAGGTACCTCCCTGTGAATGCTGCTGTGCAACTTCTAGTCCTTGTTCTGGGGACAAATGAGATATTTCCCATCCAGAACTCATGGCACCATGCACTTCAACAGGGTGAGGCAGTGCTTAGCTGGATTTGCCTTCTGCCCAGGCCTTTTTCCCTTGTCCCTATCCCCAGTGAAGTACTCTGGCTATTAAGCACTATTAAAGCAGCATTGCATTACTGACATATTATTGTAATACATCACTTGACTGCTGGTCTGCTGTCATATATCATGGTGCTACATCAGAGGACTGACAGGTGACAGGAACCCCCAGACCCTGAGACGAATCACTTTTCTAAGCTTTATGGGCTGCTTTTTTTCTCAAAGACAGCAAGCAAAAGGAAAGAAAGCAATGTTGGACTGCTGCCATGAAGCTTTCAAAGTCTTTGAATATATTTATCTATCTATACATTTTCCCCTTGACCCTTAAACATTAATTAAACAAGTCTGCTGATGTTTCTATATGAGCCTGTAGAGATCGGTTTATTTTGGGTCGTGGAGAGGGAACAACTGCTCGCCGTGAACTGTTTCATGAGACTAGCATGTATGTCTGTGTGTGATCAGAAGAGAAAGATTTGTCCTAAAAAAAAAAAAAAAAGGTTCCTGAATTTCAGAGATTTTATTAGTAGGTCTCTTGACTGTATTTTTAATGCAGTCATGCATGTAGAGACAGGACAGAAGGTAGCTGTGGTGTTTGTTGTTGGGGTTTTACCCATGATCAATGCAAAAGAATTTGCTTTGCCATTGTGTTATGCTAGTTCTACCTGTGCAGGCCCACCGACATCAGTGAATGTAGTCTTGATTTAGACCAGTCTGAGCGCTCACATTAAGAAGAGTTACATGCCTACTTCAAGGACAGAATAAATCCTTTTAAATGCCTCGTTGTGGATGTCAAATAGTTTTCAGACCAAAAGTTATGGGTAATTGTAATACTAATAATAATAACATCAAAAATACATACAGGGACATAGTAGGGAGGAAGGAGGAGGATGTTTATTAATGAAACAGAAATGTTATGGTGATGTATTTTTAAAAATTCTGTGTTAGTTACACGAACCTGGAAGGCATAAAGGAGAAAAAAACTGGAAACCAGATGTGGAACAGTGAGGAAGAACAGGGAGGGACTGGGCTGGCTGAAAGTCTCTGGCTGACCAGCATGCACAGTGAGAGGGACATGGATATTCATTCCTTTATTAGTTTTAGCATGGGAAATTTCTGAAGTCTCTGGATCAACCGAATCAACAGGAGATGTAGCACATCCACTACATATAAGTTGGGGTCATCTCTGCTCCCACATCCTGAGGCTCAGCCTTGAAATTCAAGTTTTAAGCATCTGATTCCTTACTGAAGTCCCAGTGTTAAGCACTAAGGTTCCTTGTAGAGCAGTGGAGGGTGGGTGACGGTTCCGACAGGATTTGTAGGCCATTTTCAGAGCTCAACTCAGGGTTGCATGTCGTTGTATTCAAAGTGTTGGATGGATGCTGTGAAAAAGAAGTGGCTCCTGATGCAGGATGTAGGGAAAATGGACCTGAAGAGGTCAGCGTGGAAATGGCAGGAAGATGGGATTGTGAAATGCCATGCAGTATTTGTCAGTTAATGGGACTCACTCCTCTTTCCTTGATATTAAATGGACTGTATGGTGGGTGAGGGAATGAGTTAAAATAATTTCCTGGATGGGAGGCAAGGATAAGCTTTTACAGGGAGCTATTTACATTGGCCATCAAGAAATGACTAAGAGAATTGGCTGGGCTAAGGCAAGGTATGTAGCTACCTGTCTTTTCCAAATGAACACCCCCTTGAAGAGACCTCAAAGAAACCAGGGAAATTATAAGAGTTTTAAGGAGCAGAAGAGGTGGTGAAAATGAAAGTGAGACAATCTGACAAGCAAGATCAGGCGAAGTCAACATGGGCAGCATCACTTGTTGCCATATCTGGAAATGTTTGGCTGCACTTACGGTGTCACAACATGCAGACGCCTCATCATTTCAGAGTGATTCTGGGTCTCCTGAGGGTCCACAAGGATGGGGAAGGACTGAAAGCCATAACATGTCACTGGGTTCCTCAGGAACAGATGATGCTGTTAGCAGAAGGAGAAATGTTTCTGTTACATCAAGAGCTCTGCTCCACAGCATGTGTGCACCAAAGTGTCTAAAGATTGTTGTAAGCAAGTTAGGAGTCTAAATCCATTTGCAGCTCTGGATCTTACTGCTTAATAATATCGCCTACACTTGGAATAATCTGAGATATTGTTAGGGATACCTGTGAGACTGTGTTTTTAATCTTTTTTTTAACCTTGAAATGTTCCTGTCAGTTCCACTCTACAGGCTGCTAGAGATCTGAACCCTCTTACAAGATGCTGAGGGACTTTCCTCTTTGGCTTTTGTGTAAAACTTCCCTTCGTTTTGTAGGTTACAAGCAAAGTCCCAGCATAAGCTTCACCTGTCTCCCCCTGTTGCACTTTGGGACTATGAACAATTTACAATATGAACATTTACAGTATGAACAATTTGTCTGTTTCTAAAAGGAAAAGTCACAGCAAGGACAAACACATGCACTCCTGTGGCTTTGGTGTAGGAGAGCCTGGAGATAATTTGGCCTGGAGCCAAGGGACAATTTGGTTGCTTCACCATAGTTCATCTGAAGTACTTGGTGCTATTGCAGACAATAAGCTTAGTACTCAATGGGTATGAATCTGGCCTTGAAAGTCATGCTCCTCTGTTAGATTTCCAGCAATTCAGTGGGCAAATTTTTCAATTGTATGGCAAGAAGTGGCCATTGCCAGGTTCCTAGGCCACCTGTCACCGGCAACCAGACTGGTACCTCTGCATTTACTTCACTCATATGTTACATGATTATAGGAGACACGAGTCAGTGAATCAAAGCATACAGTGACCCACTTCATCCTCAGCGTGCCTGGAAGAACAGGGCTTTATTCCCATGTGTGGTATTTTAAAATGTGTTGCCTTCATCTTAATTTCAGAAAAAATACTTTGTTGACAGACTTTTGCGCCTCCAGAGACCGACTTCAAACGAGAGATCTTTTATAGAGGAAAAAATCCATTCACTAAGGGTGTTTTTGTACTCTCATTGGCTCCAGCAAGCCATTTTTTTGGTCTTGATTTTTCCTTCCAGCAATTTCATGTAACATGTCTCACAATATACCTGCCCTCCATAAACCAGATAAATCAGAGGGGACGGAAATCTGGGCATGGCAGGAATAGATTTGGTCCAGAAACTTCTGAAGGTCAGTTTTGACTTTGCTTTGAACTCTGTGCAGTGGGATTTAGGTCAAGCACGGACAATATGGTTGTCCCTCTGAGATCTACAATTAAATATCTTTTCCCTGTGTGGACCTGCTAACACTTGCCACGCAGCGTGCACCGGTCATTGCCCTGGACTTTGTTACGCCGACTGCAGTAAATGGGTCTGCTGTTCCTGCTGTTAGTGCCAGGGCAGGAACTGACATACCTATTGAGTTTGTCTGGTTTTTTTATAATCAGATACTTTCCAATGGCTGTATTATGCATTGGGTTTTTGGTTAACTGCTTCCTCTCATCTCCAACACCACCTCCCATTTCTTTGCCTTCCTTACTTTTCAAATGGTATCATATCCCTGCTCAGAAATTCCCACCTATGCAGCCAGTTTAATGGGGATGTGAAATTCACCCTTGTTAATTCAAAGGTACAGAAGAGAAATCTGGGTGTAGAGAATGGCCATCTTTTCCATGTTTGCATGGCTGTTGCAAAATTTAAGTTCAAAAAGGTCCAGGCAATGTGACCTTCCTCCTGGAGGGTTAAAAACCATCCTCTGCTGTGTCTGCCTGCAGCTCAGTGACACCTTGCTGCTGAAAGTGTCTTTCTCAAGCCAGGCATTAATGCAACCTGTGAAGAAATGGGCAGGACTCTCAGCAAATACTCAGGTTATCTTGTTTCCCCCTCCTGTCCCATAGAAAAACAAACAAATGGTGTTTGCACTTGTTGGTTTTGTTGTGTCTCTTTAGAAAATATGTCATTTTTAGCAGGGACAGAATTAAGAATGAAATTGCAAGGGAGGAAAATATTTGTAACAGCTACATTTTTTATTTGATGAGAAATACCTCCCAGGTAAAAGGCAACATTCTTGGATAAATTCCACATTTTCTGCAGAGCACTAACAGGTAGACTGAGGTTTTGTATGGTAACCCGTCATTAGTACTGCTATTACTGACAGCAGTCTTCTGTTTTCTAGCAGTTAGAAAGAAACCATAAAAATATCTTTGAGCGCAATCAGGAAGGCTTCTTTTAGAAGCTCTTCTTTTAGAACTCCAATGCCCTTTAAAAATATAGGTGTTTTTTTTCCCTTCACCTTTCATTTCTTTAATTTTTTTTTTAAATGAAGAATACGACAGGGATTAAAATGAAAAAGAATCTGGAATCATTTTGACTGGGAGGAAAGAAATATTTGTACATTATTCATTGTACTCTTGGTTATTCATCAAAAGTTTCATTCTTCAACTAAAGTCTTTTCCTTATCTTAAAGCCACTGACATGAATATATATCACCAAGTTAAAAAGATTGAATTACACTTCTTTCGCTGCTGCTGAGATTCATGGAAGCTCAAAGCCCAGCCTAGTCCCCAGGTGTACCAAGCCAGTGCATTTTATGATTTTTGGAGAACAACGCTAACAGGGTTTGTCTCTTCATTGTGATACGGAGATGATTGAAAATGTGCCTCTGTATCGCTTGATAAAAGACTATTTCCAAAAAGGAGAGAAGCTTTGTCATTTGAGAACATTACCCATGGGGCTTAAGAGACCTACTTGACAGCAAAAGCTCTAGCAGATTTTTTTTAAAGCAGTATGTTCTCCACTGCCATTGTTGAGCAACTTGAACAAGAGGAAAGAAGGAGCTGAGATGTGATCCATAAAATCTTCCCCGAGTGTTGTGTTGCCCCATGAGTACCAGGGCACCAAGTGACGCTTTCTTGCTCTGGTTCCTAGTGCTCGTTCAGAGGGACAGACGCTCCGGCTTTGTATCACTCTGCTGCATCGGCTCGTGGCTTCCCGAAGTCTTGGCTGTTCTTCAGGTGCCAGCTTTAGCATGAACACAGGCGTAGCGGTGTGCTGCAGCACGTGGGGCGGGATGACTGCCCCATCTGCCTGATTTGATTTTGCAAGTGCTGGGGAGATCTTTGCTGCCACAGTAACACTTGGAGTGCAGAGGAATGTGGTGTAAAGTGTGTTTGGTATGTCTAATGTGCACAGGCAAGACACGTCCTTTGCAGGGTGCAGTGTGCTGGCTTGAGGCGGAGATGTCTGGAGGTTCTACTCCCCAACCACCTGCATGATGGAAACACACAGGGCTGTTTTCAGGTCCTGCACAGAGGACCGGGGCAGTGGCGTGAACACGGCAGCCTGTGGCAGCCAGGCTGAGCTGGCGGGCAGGCAGGGAGCGGCACCGCCTGGCTCTGCCTTCTGACAGCCACGGCAAGGGCGAGAGCGCTGTCCATGGTGCTGCTGCACCAGGGCGTAAACGTGGCGGCATCAACCCTAAACTCACTGAGAAGGGAAAAAGAGAAGGGCTGGCGGGTGTCCTGAATTTCGTAGTGGGTCTTAATGACATGGGTCTTGGCTGATTTTACATTTGGCACACAAGGGCTTAACTTTTTTTCCTGATCTTTTCTAAGATGCATTAAAAGAGCCTCAAACGTACAACAGACAGGAGACAAGTCCTGAGGCTATCTTTCGTACCTGTGCCGCAGGTGTCAATGTGGGTGCAAGGGGTAAGGCAGATGTTAGTGCCTATGCAAACATCCCAGGACCAAGGAGGCACCTCAGGGCTGGCAAAAAGATGCTGTGACTTTTAGCGAGATGGAACTCAGTGAAGAAACATCCCCTTACTCCTCATAGCCTATGAAGTGCAAATTCGGTTTTGTGAGACAGACTCTAACTCTTAAACAGAGATAACTTTTTCACCAATTTTGGCACGCGTTTCTGGATCCAGGGCTACCACACAGTATGTAGTATCAAATAACAACAGCAGCAGCAATGTAATAATATCATCTAATGATATCAATGCTATTGTACAACTATTCGTTTTGACAGCATTTCAGACCTGGTGCTGCCAGCAGGCATCTCACTGCAGGACGGGTGTATTTCACACAAGCACACCACCTCAACCACCTTCTCCTGCAGTGACTCACAAGTGCATTTTTCTGCCTGTGCAGGTGGTTGGGCACCCACCGATCCTGTTTTTGCTCCGTAACAAGGACAGTGTTAGATGATCTGCGCTGAGCCATACATCATTCTGCAACAACACGCCTTTGATGGGAAAATGGCCTGCTGCAATTTGAGCAGGGCTGAGATCTGACTTGCCAAGGGCATGTGGCAATAACTTGAACTGAGGGGAGCTTGGGAGAGGAGAGCTGTAATTAAAATCCCCACTGAAGTTCAGGAAAGCTGGATAAAATAATGATAAACTGGCCCAGGGAAAAAAAACAAAAAGTGACACAGTTGTTGTCATTTCAGATTAAATGGATCCAGTTTAATGTGGTGATGGTCAGAAATGTATTTTTAGAAAACATAAAGGAACTTTATATACCTTTTTCTTGTCCTTGGCAATTTAGCAAAAGCTGTTTTTGTGTTTGCCTCCCCCAAATCATAATAGCTTCAGATTTTCTCCCCTCTTGCTGCTGTAAAGTCCAGAAAAGAAGGCTGGGTTTTAAACTCAGCCCTCATAGCCCTTGACTTACCTATTGCAAGAAACAGCCTGTGAGAGGCCCAATAGGAAATCACATTTTCTGTGATTTGAATACCCTTCCTTCTCCCTAAGTGACGAAGCGATGCTGGGCGAAAGGTGGCTGAGGAGGCACGGTTTGCTCTCTGGCTGGTTGAGCGGCGGGGCTGAACCAGGCAGATGACCAATTAGTGAAGGCAAATAGCACCGGAGCAAACTCTTGTGAGCCAGGCTGCTGCTGCAAATGAAATCAAGGGGGTTTTGGCCTGTGCCCAAAAATAAATGAAGCTGAAGTTAATCCAGCTGTTCTACCTATGCCTTCAGTATCTATATCTATATATACTATGCCTATGCTAGCAAGTGTTATTTTTAACAACAGGACAAAAGCCATGAGGAGTTTAGAGAAGTGTCTTGTTTTGAACTCTTAAACCTTTTAATTTCCGAGACCTGCGCAAAAGCCTAAGGAGGTTTTTAAAGTGCACATAAGAGAACACTGAAAAGTCTCGCTCGTGCCATTTCTGCTACCAGAAAATGTGCTGGTGGTAGCAGGTCTCTGAGGTATTAAAGAGGAAGGCCACAGTCCATCAGCTACTGAAGCTACAGGACGGGGAGGGTGGTGTAAATCAGCACACTGCTCTGACACCAGTCACTCACACTGACTTTCAGGGAACTACGCTGATTTATGCCAACCCTGGCTCTGACCCCTTCCGGTGCTGGATTGACATGTACCAGGCCACAACCGGGAACGACCTCTTCAGCAGCTGCCCTTATTTTACAAGTTAACTTTTTTCTCTGTTTCCCCCTTCTGAACTCTGGAGCTTCTCTTTCCACATGAGCTGAGCTTTCTTGAAAACGATTGTTTAATGGGAACATCTGGTGTGTGAATGGAAGACTTATTCCTCCTTTTCCCTTCAGTAGATGCTCATTGCATACTTTAGAAGTTGATGTTTTTTTCCCTTTCCCAAGCAGAGAAAAAAATATGGATCATTACTTGACAGAACAGACTGTGCTCTTTAGTTACTAAATGTGTGCGGCTGTAACCTGCAAGCCATGACTTAAGAGCTTTCCCCATAATTAAAAGTTTTCTGCTGTGAAGTCTTGGTTTTTGATTAAAATGTATCAGTCCTTCCTATTGTTCAATTAGTGCTAATTAGATAGTACCTGTGCACAATACTTCTTGCAACTCAAAAACCACAATAAGGGTACCTCATTTTTGTGAGCGAAAAAATGGTACAAAAAAGTCTCACAAAAAATCCTGAGTTGGTTTACTTGTGTGCTGTTTAGAACTGTGGAAAATTAAAAAATAGGAGGTAAGTAGGTATTAATAAAAATATTATTTACATTCTTATTGTCCCCTTCCCTTCCCGTCCCTTCCCTTCCCTTCCCTTCCCTTCCCTTCCCTTCCCTTCCCTTCCCTTCC
>JAVJGI010000065.1:21782275-21955701 GCA_035590275.1 Ibycter americanus | reverse complement strand
TGCCCTTCCCTTCCCTTCCCTTCCCTTCCCTTCCCTTCCCTTCCCTTCCCTTCCCTTCCCTTCCCTTCCCTCTTCCTCCTATTTGCAATGGAGATGCTACAGAACGATGACCTCTGCATGGGCTTTTATAATAACTGGCTTGGCAAACATCTAGTGCTGTTGGTGAATTCATAGGCTCCATAAAGTTGTGTTCCTGCACTCTGGTGGCTTTTTGGCTCAGCCAGCTTTAGCTGAACTTGCTAGCTGAAAATTTTTTATGATGATCCAATGGGAAATGCATAGGCCATATAGAAAGGGTGGATGTTCAAAGTTTTAGTGCAAGGTGCTGCAATAAACACAGCTATCCTGACATAAATTGTGATGATTCCCAGCAGACCTATTCTAATTTATGCCAGCCCTGGCCCTGACACAGGCAGATGGCAGAGACCCACAGTGTTGGCAAGAGAAAGGTAGAGGCCCACCTTCACAGTGTGCTCAGGAATGTCTGAAAGGGGGAGCTGGTATGCCTGATTTAGGACAGGCTCATATACTCTACAGAGGAGAGCAATTTTGCAAGCCATGCAGCAAGGAAATTAGCTACAACAGTGGGCAACATCCACCTGTGCTTTGAGTTGCAGGATTCTGATGTGGATCAGCCTGGTACAGCAGTGGCACTGGCTGTAAAATGGAAGTGATGGGCATTGATTTACCTAAATGCACTGAAGCCCCCCCCAGAAGACAAAATAGCATCTTATTGCTACCCCTAGGATCAAAGTACTAGTTTGGCTAAAAGAGGGTGAGGCAAATTTATGGCATGATGCAGCAGCTTGAGCTAAGAATTGAGAAACAGAGGCCATTCACCATTCTTTTGGCATCGTTCAGTGTCAACCAGACTGAAAGTGATGCCAGAGTTTAGGAAATGCCATCCAGACCTCTCTGTGTCAGGTGTAATTACCCTTTTCTGCTAGTTTGGGTCAAAACTAAGAAGTAAATTGATTTAAAATGGGATGACTCATCAGCCTGTGCTTCATCCACCTGCACAGCCAACCATCTGGGAAGCACTGGCTGAATCCAAGAGCTCTGCAGTTGCTCCAGTTCATTCCCAGTTAAGCCAAGCAAGGTGTGTGCACCGTTTGAAACTGCCTGCACAAGCTGATTGCATGACAAGCAGAAAAGAAAACACTAAATCAGAAACCAGAGCCTCATTTCCAATGACTGATATGCTAGGGCACACACACAGTGCTTGCGAGGAACCCCTACCCTCCACTGGCCCTATGGGGTGGAGCAAGAAGCACCTTGTCTGTCTATTCTTGCTCTACTTTTTTCCCACTCTGCCAAAAAAAAATCATATTTTGAATAAAGATGACAATTTGTTACTTTTAAAATCTACTTGCAGTTCCCTGCAGGGGACCTCTGGGTCCTCTGTAAAAGACCTCTTGGTCTTTTGGCCTCCAGTTGTCTGAGATATTCAGAAAATCTGTGCCGCATCAGCTGGGACTTTCAAATGAAGCCATGTAGCACCAGGGATAGCCTACATAAGACTGATTAAAATACATCGACCTGGTAAATGAGAGCTTAGCTGTTTTGAAAAGCATCCCACCTCCTCTCTAATTTTGAGGCAACACGTCTCACCATCTTCCTTCTTCCCTGCCCATTTCCTCTTTTGCTCTGACGAGGCACTGTTCTCTACGTCGGCAGCTTGGTCCCACTCTTCCCCTTTATTGCTTCTCTCTGAAAAATGCAAACATTCAGCTGTTCATCAGAAGCCTGCTGTTCTCCTATACATTTTACTGTCATCAGCCTTGTGACACTGGCTATTTGGATCATTTCACTCTAAGCATATTTCGTTGTGCAATTATAATATCGGGACTGTGTCAGGTGAGTTATAGAAATGACACTTTGAGTGCCTCTTTGGGGTTTTTGTCTGTGTGTGGTGGTGTTTCGGTTTGCTTTTATTGCGCTTCAGTCTCAGAAATAATAAACCACTCATTTATTCTCTAGGTTTAACAACCACCATGGTAACTATCAGAAACCACAGTTATACAGTGTTACACACCTTCCTTCGCTATTTGAACTCCTTCTGAATTTGTCATGGAAATGTGCTTGATGAGTTAGGTGCAGATAAAAGGGGCGCAGAGGGGACAAAAGCCAGGGCCACCACTGTCTGTCATGGCCAGAAACTTATCTTTCAGTTTGATTTACTGACACCTGCATTTAAAGTAACAGGACTTAATGACAAAAGAGTGGCTGAAGTTTTCTCCTAGAAACAGAAGAGATGAGGAGGGGTGTTCTGACCATAAATAGTGGAATTACTGCTCCCGCAGAGTATCCAAACCAGCATTATTGTCCTAAATTATGTTTGTCAAGAACTTGGAGCAAAGCTAAATGGTCTGTTTTTAGCAGAAGTTTCTCTGATAAAAAGGAACAAATGGCTTGTTACAATGGACACTATCCCTCCTGGTCTCTGCTCTCACTTTCCCCATCCCTCCGGGCAGATCTTTGCTTATTTATGTAGAGATGAACATTTAGCTGGGAGGTGGGGGGGAAATCAAACCCCAAACCCCACACCCTTCACAAAATGATTTATTTCTCCAAGTGACTTGTGTAGTCTGTGGAGCAGCTCTCTACATACAGGCTTCTATTTTGCTGTTTCCCCTTAAGGGGCTATTAAGTTTGTAAACAACTTCAAAACAAAGAGCCTGGTCCATTTCATTAGGGGAATCCATCTCTGCTTCCAAAGGCCTCCTGGGAAACAGGAGGAGTTCATTAGAGCCAGGACGGTGTAAAAGGCTTTGTGCACATGCAGAAATTGAACCACCATGAAACATTAATGACCTCAATGCATTAGCAAATCTTAAACTAGAGTAGAATTATGCTGTCTCTGGGGACCCAAGTGCACCTCCTTGGAATTTATTTTTTTAATGCTAGGGAAAATGTAGGCTTAAAATTTTAATGTGAAGAGCAAAATACTTTGGTGGTGTGAACTGAAGGAGGCAATCAAGCTGGCCCTAGGCCAGTGGCATGTAGAAAGTAAACATCCTGATTGTCAGCTGCTGCCTTTGCTCCAGTGATATTGCCAAGACATAGGCTGCTTAATCCGTATTGCCAAATAAAGGCTCACCCAATTTCTTTTTCTTTGATTCTCCATGAACAGAATCCACTGCTGAATTGCTTTTCTTGCTTTCATAAGTAGCTATATGTCTTGCTATTTATAAAGCACCAAAGAGACATTTGGCAATGTTACATCAACAGCAGGCAACTGTTCAGGGCAGTATTGATCCCCATGGAAATTACTGTATAGGTCTCCCCTGTGAGTTATGATCTCTGCTAAAACTGGGTGACATTTCTCCAAGGAATACTTTGTTCAGCAATGGCAGAAAAAGCACAATTTCAAATGCAGTGAAACCCTGCAGAACAATTTATGTTGAAATCTGCAAACATTGTCAGCCCCCGAAAATATATATATACCCTGCTTCCCCAAGAAATTTAGTTCAGAAACGATGGCTCCAGTTTGTTTAAAAGTTGCTGTTGAAAAACGGAGAACAAGTCTTTGATGAGATGTGGTGTCTTCAGCAATTTTTTAGTTCTTTTGTCTTCCCCTCCTCTTCTGCCACAGGGTGCAGGGTGTTCTCCGTCATCCCTACCTCACATAGATGACAAACCTTTCAAGACTGGTGAATGTGCAGAAGCTGGGGAATGTGCCTGGGATACAGATTATTTGGGAAGAAGGCGTATAGTACAGTCCACTGATTTTCATCCTGGGAAGGGTGTGTGTCACTGGTAGGCAGGAAAGGTCATCCAGGATCAAATTAAGGGACCACCTAGCCCAGAGCTCCCTTCTCGGTAGTGGCTGTAAGCAAAGGCTTACAGAAAAGAAGGAACAAGGCAAGTCTGTGAAATACTTCCTTCCTAGTGCTCTGCATACCTTGGGACTTACTGAATCTGATGGGATTTGTGTAACTTTTATCCCTGAAAGGATCTCTTTTCAAAGTACTTCACCGGTTTCCCCTTGACCTCTCCCTGAGCCCACAGCATCCTTTGGCAAAGGATACTTCTCTCTGTAGTGCTTTGCTCAGCCTCAGAACCACTGGTCTTGAAGAGAAGCGGGTTAATGTTTCTGTTTTCTCCTAATTGTTTTCAGTCACTGTTTTCAGATACACAGCCGTCTTCTGACCCAAATGACAATGACAGTTCTAAGATATGACAACTGTCCATTGCCTGTGTTGTATGAAGCATGCTGGCATTGTCTGAGCCAAGGAACTTATGATTCGGTGCTGGTTAATGCTGCCTTGCCCAATGCTAACTGAGCTGCTGGTCTCTGTTCCAGTCCTAAGGTTAAACCACAACATTAGATCTAGCCATTAGCAAGATCTATGGAGCACCAACAGTATTAAGTTCTCACCTTGCCATAATGCCTGAATGGCGCTGGTTGGTAAAGTCAGGGTGGAGACAAAAAATACCCATATAACCACACAGCTTTGTAAGGTGGGTAGTTAACAGGCAAGAATACTAAATACTCCTTGCTACCACAAGAGTTGAGCAACCCCAGCAAGCAGGGTATGTGTGTATGGGGAGTGAATCAAAGGCAGTATCTTCGTACAGGCAATCATTCTGAGCTCTAGTTTGATTTTACATCTTTGTCCAGACCCAAAAAACCACCCTGGCACTGACAAAATTAAAGCTAATGCCGCAGAGAGAGAATTTTTAATTTTTTATTTGCTTTTTTTGAAAAATGGAATTTTAAGTTTCCTTATGTTTGTAGGCACATGATGTGGTGCATTTCCTGTTTATCTGAAGGACAAGTCCTTCTGTTATGAGACAAGGCTTTTATTCTGGTTTTAAACTTTAATGTTGGTTAAAAAGTAATAATGCATCTTTGTGGCATGGTTATGGTCATAAATATTTAAAGGAATTGCATAAATCTGTCCTGTATCAGAGGCAAGAGTTCGGGAAGGATGCTGTCAATTTGGAAAGGGAATGTTTTTTCTTTTTGAAGCAGATCAGACACCAGTCCGTCCTCCTCTGCCTTTCTTCAGCACAAATTCTGCAGAGCAGGAGGTACTTCTGGTCACAGTCAATGGAGGAACTGAGCATCTCTGCCATAAAGAAGCATCAAACATAGCAGCGTCATTTTCTTTGTGATCTGTGCATGCCTGGTGCATTGATTTTTCCATGGTAGAAAGCAGAACAAGCTTTCTTCTCCTCAATGGAAAAATCAGGAAGACATTGTGTAAAAGTGAATGAATGTTAAAAAAATGGCAGCTTTTATCTGTTCTTGATTCTTGCTGAGACAGTCAGTTTAGGCAGCATGCTCAGTCTGAGCTTGACAGCATGCATCCTATCAACCTCTGGGTGATTCACCTAGATCAGAAGTTGGCTATGGGGTTGTTTGTGGAAGGCTGATATCACATGCAGCTCGTAGCACGATTAGGAAAGTCTAACTTGGGACACACTTAGAGCAGCAGGGGCACGTTGACCCTTGCATGTCCTGGTGGTGCAAACACTTGCGGTCCTTTAGCTCTCTCAAGTCCTAACCCCATCAGTACAGACAGAGCTGTAGTTACCCATCCTGGATGTCCATTTTACAACCTTCTCCCAGGGGCTGGAGGGGAGATGTAGCTTTGACTATACGAGGTAATTTTCTCAAATTTCAAAACTGGAGACTTGACAGCCTCTGGTTTTTAATTCTAACAACAAAAAAAATAAATATCGAGATCTAAGCTTTATTTATATTTTTTAATAATAAAATCAGGGTTGTACAGCTAAGTTGAGAAGGACCAGAGGGAGAGCCGGGGTATTTGTCACTAGCTGGGACTCTGTACCAGTCCCTGGCACAGAGTGTTCTTTGATAGCACCAAGCTACTGTTAAACAGAGCAAGTAGTTGGTATTTTCAAAGAAAGAGGTTTAGTCTTGTTGCTTGTGCAAATCACAGAACAAGAAAGATAAAAGCCCACGTGTCAGGCCTGACTGTGCCCCTCTTGACTTACAGGGCTGTAGTACCTACTCGAGGAGCAGAGCTTGTCTTTCTGTGCTGTGGTGGGTGCCATGATGTCGCCACTTGTTGTAAGAACTTCTCAGCTTGGCACATTTTATTGAACACACTCTTTGCAGCCATGATCAGAAAAATTCAAGTCAGAGAGATTTCCAGTGCTTCCTGGGACAGCATTTTCCATCAAATTAATCACAGAAATGCTGGCTGGAAGGGACCTGAGGAGGGCTCTAGTCAAACCTCCCACTCAAAGCAAGACTTTCATCAATGCTAGAGTAGGTCGGCTGTGGCTTCGTGTCGCCAGGTCTAGAAGGTTGCCAAGGACAGAGATCCACCACCTCTGGTGACCTGTTCCTGTTCTGCAGCAACCTCCTTGTGAAGAAATTTTGCCTGCTGTCCCACCTGAACTGCCCAAGCTGAAATCCGTGGCCATTGTCCCTGGTTCTAGTAAAAGAAGCAGCTCTAGGGATGCTTGCTAGGCTTCCTTAAAACGTTTGGTCAAATACAAGGCATTATTTCTAGATCAGGTGCATTTTGCTGGATTATAGATCATGTTAGCCATTCCTAGCTAGATCTGTGAGCACATCCTTGCCGATCCACCCTTTCCTGTAGACCATTGCTACAATGCACAATACAGCAGTTGGTTCCTCACCACAGATGATTTTTGGTGGAGGAAAAAACTTGATGTAAAGGAAAAACAAATATGAACCAGACAGCTCTCTGGGTTGCTCTGTTACAAGTCCTGTGTTTGTAGCCTCCCTGCCTCCCTCCCTCCCTCCCACCCTCAGTTAATTATGTGCCCAGGCTGTGAAGGCAGCAAGAATATTAAAAAAGCCTGTGACAGACACGTTGCTGCAGCCAGATGCCGTGCTTGCCCAAAGTCAAGGGCAGGTAACCAGTCAAATGGTCTTGCCTTGCCCAATGGAGGATGCTGCTGCTACTGAGCCGAGAAACAACCACCTCATCAATTCCCATGGAAGGAGGGAGAGCTGAGGAAGACAAGGGAGAAAGTGAGTAAATGGCAGCTGGTGGAGGGCAAGCAAGTAGCGTATTCCTATTATAGAACCTCACAGGGACTGGTTTGTGGATGTCTCATTCTTTTCCCATTTGGCACCTTTCATCTGAAATCTGGAGACCACAGGCAGCACACAAACTAAACTTGGCAGCCTCTCCATCAAAGCTGCTTCTGGATGGTCACAATGCCAGTTTTGACAAACACAGTCACTCCTCACTCTCCCATCCCCAGTATCCTTCCCTCATTTATGCTAACTAATTCTTTTTCTTGCTCCCATTATGCGGCTTTGCCTACAATAATGAGAGAGACCTGCTCATTAGCATCCAAGCCTTTGAGTGCTTTTCTGAGGAGTCCACTGCACAAGATCATTAGCAAGGACAAAATAAAAAGTACTAAGCCCTGCAAAACAACAGCTCTGCTCCCAAACAAATCGTAAGCTGGTGTTTTCCAGTTGGTATTTTGTACAGGGAGATATTCTGGAGACTCATGAGTGCATGTGGCAGTCTTAGGGCTACCAGCTGACCTAGTCGTATGTGTTGTGTCACCTCTCTAGCCCTGAAATGCAAGGCGAGAAGCACACCTTTCTGAAAGAATGAGTTGGTTGTGAATCTACCACCTCGTCAGGATCACAGCCACAGCCAGAATTTGCAAGAGTTTGGGGGGAATACCAGTTCCAACAAAAAATGTCAATTTGACTTAAATTGTGAAGGCTGGCCAAGTGAGAAACTTTAGTAAATATTTATTTTTTCCCTTCAGGTTCATACAAATGGCCATGGCCGCCCAACCTATCATCAGGACATTTGTCTTGTAAATATAAATTGCTGCCCAACGCCACCAAAGAGAACTTTTAAAAATGTGTACCTTGGCTTCTTGCACCTCAGGAAACTTTCCTCAGAAATCATTATTCTGCAAAAAGCCTGAGGAAGAGGGAAGAAAATAGTCACCATCCTGTGCCTAGAAGATTAATAGATCTAGAATATAATACATGAAGAAACAAGGTTGTTTGAGGCTTTACTAGAGGGAATATTTCACTTTAGACTCATTCCTGTTCAGAGTATGGCGTATCTTGTTTGCACACACATATAACTGAAGATGATTGAAACACTGCAAGGACAGAGGAGATAGGCATATCATGCAATGTGCATGTTCACGGATTTAAAGCCTTCAAAGAATAATGTAGGGAGGTGACCAGAAACATGCTTTAATGGCAAAGCTAATAACAAAATGAAAAAAATTCTTCCAATAAAGGAAACTAGTTAAATAAATCCTTGTCATTGCAACACAGAGAATTGGGACCCAAAACCAGTCGCTGGATGGTGTCATTGGGCAATTCACAATGATATGCTGAAACACTTCTGGTCCAAAAGTGGCATCTACCCTTTCTTTACCCAATATGTTGAAGATCTGGAAACAGACAAGGGCTACCAGCAACTTTCCCAGGAGCATACACGTTATATAAATTTCTGTGTTTGGCAGCAGGTCTAAGCCCATATCTTCAAAACTCCCCTGGTTTAACATCAAGTGCATTTGCCTGTCCTTTGCAGTCAGAAAAAAGACCACAATAATCTGGAATAGCTTATCCTGTGCTTAGTAAGGATATGAAAAAGCCCTTGGTTGAAGTTTCCATTCAGGTGTTTCACTTTTTCTGAAAATCTAATACCAGCCTGTGCTTTCATTAGTTCTTCCTTTTTTAAAAAAGAACAACAATCCAAAATGTAATTTAATTACTAATAGCACTGTGATTAAATTTGGCCTTTCGCTTTCCTTCACAGTCAACATCCTCAATTCCATCTTCCCGACGCCTCTCTCTGTAGAATCGATTCAGTATTGTTAACCTTTCTTTATTACTTGTTTATGTTCCCCCATCAGTTTAAAAACATCAATAAGAGGCTTTTTAAAAAGGACAGAAGCAACAAATAGAGAAACACTGAGGAAAGGTCAGGGATGCAGAAAGAGGCAGTGTCTGCTTTGTGGAAGGCGCAAACAGTACAGAAAGGTTAGCGGTCCTGCTGCCGAAGCAAAGGAAGGATTGTTTATTCTGCAGAAATGCCTGCTACTGGTGCAGCTTTTGCAGCAGACACAAATATCTGCTCTGCCCAGTCTGAACTTGGGGCTGCTGGGGAGGGCTGGACCTGGCCTCAGTAATGCGGCTGAGATGATCTGCAGGGTCTTTGCCTTCAGCAATCAGGAAGCTTTAGGTGTGTTTGGGTGTTTCTACTTTGTGTCTGATTGCAAACCCAGTCTGAGAGCATTAACTGCTCTGCTCAGGGCTGTGCTGGGTGGAGATGTGTTAGTTGGCTGTGACGAGGAAGCAGAGTGGCTGCATCAGTGTGCAGCTGAATGCATTCAGCCATCAGTATTTATATCCTCAGGCCAAGCACCACCCAGGAGCATAAGTTAGCTTTCATTGTTTGGGTTTTTGAACTAGGAGAGCACCTCAGCTTGGAGGAGCTACCTCAGGGTCCTCTGCTGCTGCCATCACCTCCTTATCCTCCTCTTGGCTCATAAAGATGTGCTGTGGGCAACTCAGAGTTTGCTCCTGGATCAAATCCTCTCCTAAGTGATGCTAGTGCCTTTGCTTTGAAAGGCATGAAGGATTGAGCCATTACAGTGATAAACTGTTCAATGACTTCAGAAGACATTTAAATCTTGCTCAAGGGTGTCCACTAAGGGGAGAAGACCATTAAGGACTTTCCATTCTTGGCTCCCGGAAGAGATCACATCAACTGGGGAGTAGAAGGTTAGCGTGGTGAAGGGGAGAGGCACCTCATCTGTCCTCAGCCCTCTGAAGCCTTGGAGATTCCTGGCACGTAAAAGGTAACTGTTCCTCACTACTTGTTCTAGTGTTACCACTGCCACCACCAGGCAAGGATCACTATGCCGAGAGACCATACTTGTACTGCTTATTATGAATGTCTGGTTAAATGAACCCTGCTGACAGAACATGTGTGCTCCATCACAGCTTTAAATGCAAATGCAACTTCTATAAATTTTGCTGGGGAATGAAATGTGCTGTGAGAAATCAAGAGTTAGAAGAGTGGGGACTAATTCAACACTGGGCTGTGCCCAGCTTGCTGAGGATGTTAGTGAGCAGAGGGAACTGAAAGCCCCTGGAGAACATCAAGGGCCTGGGCGCATAAAGATACTTCAGCCACTGGACTGTGAAAGGCATTATTTATTTTCATATCAAAAAGTGAATTGAGGCAGAAGCCTGGCAATTATACGAGGTTGTGTATGAACTGTGGTGAAGGGCTCGGTTCTTGGGATAGCTGCTGTTGCGGTCATTTTGAGGGCTAGTATTTATTGACCATCCCTGTTAAGAACCTCTCAAGTTCAACTCCTGACGGAAGTCTGAGTAGATACTTGCTTCAGTCAGTAGTTATGTCTGAAGTGGAACATGCCTATGACCCAGACCTTCCCAAAACATGACTAGACCTTATGCATACATGTATATCCTGAGCATAGGAAGCCAATCTCTTGCTTTGAATCTTGCTCTTCTTGTCCATGACCTACACACTGTCTATCTGCTTAGATGAAAAGATATAGCAGTTCCAAGTAGGGCTCAGCATGTGGGTGAGGAACAAACCTGGGATTGTAATGCTAGGGATTTTGAAGGAGAAAAACACTGAAAAGCGGTATCCATGTCTCTTGGGCTGCTGAGAAAGCTCTTCAGAGTTGGCTTTAAATGTCTGTAGGGATATACCTTGTAGGTGGTGTTAATGTCAGCTGCAAAAGTCCTCCTGAAATTAGATAGAGACCTGAAGCAAAAGTGTATACAGGCTTCATAGGATCATAGGGATCATCCCATCATAGGAAAACTCAAGTTGAGAGGTACCTCAGAAGGTCACTTAGTCCAACCTCCTGCTTCAACTTTAGAGAAACTTTGGCTTAGCAGAGCTGTGTTAATTAAGTCAATGATGTTGTTTGATGAAATATTTTCTTCAGAACTGTACGTTCCTAATGATATATATCCAGAAGCCACAATTTCTACTTCTAAGCAACTTTTTACTGGGTGAAAGTACTATATTTCAAACTGGTGCTGTTACAGAATCAATCCACAGCTTTTATGCAGCCTCAGTGATTTACAATAGCTGAACATGCACATTTTATATGAACGGTCTTTACACAACAAGCTTAAATTAACAAATAAAGCTGAGAGGAAGATTCTACTTTCATAAGATACCAAACATCTGCAGAGATCCAAAATTCATTTAAAAGGGGAACTCTGTAACAGGTGCTTTGGGCTCTCAGCAGGAGTGGAAGGAACCCCATGCTCATATGCTTGGCATGGAGTAGAGTCTTGAACTGGACTCCTTGCAACCCTGGAAGTGAAACTAAATGTCACTCCTCTCTTCAAGAATGGAGCCTGGTTTCAGATTTTTCCAGTATCCAGAAATTCTGCCTTGTGCTTGGGAGGGTTTTCCCAATGAAATTGTAAAAAATCACTTTTTTCTCCTTTTCATGGAAGTATATCAGCTGTAATACTCTCAGCTTGTAGAAAAAAAACAACTCTTGCCTTGAAAACTTCCCTTCTTTTGCAGGCCAGTACAGGCACAGTGCAGGGCACACTATTCAACATGGAGAAGACTTCCATTCCACACATTCTTTTAAAAGAAGAAACAAAATCCACCTTAGTTACTAAAGATACATTTCTCGTGACCTTTTCAGAACGGGCATAATTACATATGACATATCCCTCTTCAATTCAGAAAGTTGTATAAATAATGTATCTTTACTACTAATTCTGAGAGGCAGCGTTGTGGTTAGAGGGGTTCTTTAAGTTTTGCTTTGAAACACAAAACTGGTCAGCTTACACCCTTCAACATAATTTGTAGTATTGGCAGGTGAAAAAAATAAAAACAAACAACAGTCCAGAAACACCTTTAATCCTTATGGCAGGTGCAACATGGTTGGGATATTGGATTCTTATTTGCTTCTGCAAACAGGATGGTGCATGCAGATAAATATTGTGCGTTCTGTCACACAATGTTAATTACTTACTATGAATGTTCACCTGACAGAACAATTTTCACTCAAACTTCATGAATAGATGTTTCCTCCCACCTTATTCTTCAGTATTAAAATGAGAACTTTACTAAGCACAGTATGGTTATTTGTACAGAAGAAACATAAACCTAATTTGTATTAGGTTGCACAAGGGGATTTTATTTTTCTGAGAGGTTCCTTCCCATATATAAAGAACATGTCCTGGCTTGGGTTGTTCAGTTGCCTCATGGGATCAGTGTTTTGACACTTAGCACCTTAGACTCAATTTTCCATCCGAAGCAGTAAAGCCCCAGAGTTTAAATACTGCTGATTCCTAATGTTCAGCTTTCACCAAATATTAGGGAAAGGCAAGGATAGCATGGATTTCTTCTTTTGACTTCCCAGTCACCTGAAGTCATTTACAAGCAGTCAGTAAAAGTGTGTTAACGCTGCTATTTTTCTTTTCTTTTGAAGTTCTTTATTACATTATGTCATGGATATTTTAGCCTTGGGCGTATTGCTTTACTGCTAGTTTACAATAATACTCTTTGGTAAACAGTAACTAGGAACCTGATTCATGTTTCCGGAGGGACCATGTACATCTTGTACGTGGCATGTTAGCAACAGCTTGGGTGTGAGACTGTAATAACAAAAGTTGGTTTGTTTCTTTTGGTCGAGGTTGCTTTCAGGGCTGACATTGGCATAGAAGCTAGTGATGAAGCTTACTGTTCCAAGAACCACATTTCTGGGTGAGATTCTGGCATGTCCTGATTCGCCAGGTATGACACATAAAGAGGCGAACTTTGCACTTTCTAGCCTCCCTGAAGACTTGCAGTGCACTTACAAAACCTGAAGATAGGCTAAGTCTATTACTACTTTTCCATGTAACTGCTGGGAGGAACAGTGGCTTAGCTTAGTGTCACAGAGGCAGAGATGATGCTGGTACCATGTTGCTCTTCATCAACAGAAGATATACTTGCAAATCACACTGCTAGATGAGAGAAAGGTGGAAAGCTAATAGACTCACACATGCTGCTCTCTTTCTATCTCAGAGAAACTACAACAGCAGTCTTGCCTTCTTGGTCAGGTACCTTTCTTCATTTGCAGAACGGGCAGTTGCGGGGGGAAGTCAGCATTACTCCTGCCATGGGATTTGTAGATAAAACCACTGTGCTTGACTGAAGAACACAGTCGTGCTTTCAGGGTGACCAGTTTTACAAATGAAAATGAAAAGAGGGAAGGTAGTCCCTGGACCATGTGATAAGGCGATGACCTTGCAATAAGTCATTTGATTCAATAGATGATCTGGGTCACAGTCTCTGTCTTCTGTAGTCATGATGTGATTCTAGGAATGGGAGTTAAGTGACAGGCAAAGAAAATGTTTTGTTTTGTTTTAGGAAAAGCTGGAATCAACCTATCTTTACAACACTATCTCAGGAACATCAGTAAAATCCTCTCTCTTGTAGGCTTGTCTCAGCTAAACCAAGATGTCTATCTCCTGTTTTACCCTGGCAGTTACTCCTCACTTCCCTGCAAACATTGAGGTAGGAGCTTTCTGCAGGAGCACACTTACCTAGCCAGGAGCGTGATACGTCCAAGGGAAGAGTTTCTGCCTGAATGACCTTTCTTAATATACCTTATTCTTTCACTTGGAAATGAGTTTGTCACCCAATCAGGGAACAAAAATTTAGTCTAAACAAGCAAACAATGAATGATCAGTGGTACATATATATCTCTTACACTCAGTGACGTGAGAGCTCCAGTCCTTGGTGACAGTTGTTTAAGAACTGACCTATTTTAATAGATAGGCTGTAAATCTTCATTTACACAAAAAACCCCCACCCTAACAAAAAACTCTCTCCTTCTTGGCAATTCTGAAGAACTGCAAGTGCTTTGTCTCCAGGAGAGATAGTGGAATAAATGGTTTGCTTAGAGAGATGGTGGAATAAATTGTTAAAGCCAGTGTGAGAAAACTCATTTCAGTGGTAGAGAGAAATGACAACTAAGCCTTTAAAGTCAGTGGTTAACAGTGATTCACAGAGATCTAAGTATCTTCTATTTAAGGTAACTCTTTACACCAGGGAAGCCAACACATCCTCAACAAAGTTGAGATGGGTTAACAGAGGAGATTAACAATCACTGATGGATTATTTTGGAAGAGGTTTTTGCCGCCTTTTTACAGACTGTGGTTCTACCTTTCTCAGATCCCTGGTGTAGGTCATCTTAGATGCATAAGTTCAAGCTGAAAAACATTAAACTTGTGCATATAATGATCCAGCAGAGACATCCAGACTATTGGAAGCAAGACAGCCCTAGGACTAGAAGTAACATCACAGAAACAGTTTCTGCCTTCACCTGCACTGACAAACTTTAGCTGCTTTCAGGACCAAGCTTACAATCTCTCCACTGTGCTGCACACTCTGCAGCTGTGCGGTATTGCTGTGTTGAATGTCTTTGCATTCATTTCCACTGAATGATTCAGACATCCCATAAAAAAGCCTATACTTTCAGTGAAAACCTTTCAGAAACTGCTGGTTACAACTCAGTAGCCTGCAGAACATAAAGAGCGAAGGATATTGAAGGGGAGATGGGCTACATCTTAAGGACAAGGATGCAGCGGTGAAGTTCGGTTTTAGAAACGTAAGAAAATAATTACAAAAAACCCCACCCTAACTTGTCATCAACCCAAAATGATACTGTTTCAGCCTGTTTTTTCATTTTGCTTTCCAAAATTTTGCAAATTCAGCATGAAGTAACCATTAACTGTGACTGAAGAACAATGCTTTTCAGTAAGCAAACAACTCACACCGTAAGAAATCCCTAGCTCTCCTGAAGAGAAGCTGCAGAACAGTTTATAGACTGTTCCAGCAGAGAAGACTGTATTACAAATAAAAGCCAGTGCTTGTACTAACCTATTAGCAATGGATCAGAATTCCAACTTCTTAAATCAATGCACATAAACTGATGCATAATAAGGCTAGACAAATTGAAAATGGGGGGAAAAGAGGTATAAATATTAGCAGTATGATGGAGTATTACAGGAACACACTAACAAGGAAAATAAACATTCACTATTGATGCCTTCTGGTGAAGGATGCCTTTGTAGAAGCTATGCTTGGTCTAAGCACATGTTTTATGTTGGTTGATTACCTATCAATTAGTAATATCAGGGAAATGTCATAGCTTTGATATTCAGGCCAGCCTGAATAGGTCCTTCTGATCCTGAGGAATTGATCAGTGAGGAAATCACTGAGCACAAGGAGCGATATGAAGGTGGAGTCCAGGCTTCTAGACTTAGAACTGGATGCCTAACCAGCTCTTGGTTTCTTAATGAAGTACTTGTACCCCTCAAACATACTGATGTAGCTCAGTGCTGCTTGTAAATACAGATAGAATTGTTTTTATCCTGTGACTATAAGTAGCTCTTTCAAGAAATTATGCAAGTGATACACAATGAATTAATTTGCTCTTAATTATGATTATGTACTGTTGATAATGAGTCCAACTGAAAGAAAGAAAGGAACCAAGGAATTTTTATGAAATCAATTAAGTGGAAAAGAAAAATAGAAGATGGATAATGAGATACTCTAAATAGCAATTTTCATTTATGAACTGTGCTGCAGGGTAGATAGAGCATTTATGGGTGGGCAGAGGATATCATGCCTTGGCAGCCAGCTACCTTCCTCCTTTGCTTGAAAGATCACTGATCTCAGTAACTAGAGATCAGATGTGGAAGGTAAAAAGATTTGAAACATCAGGTGGGAATTAAGAACTTAGAATAAAATTGTCTTCTCTATCATCACTCTGTAAATTAAGATGACTGCAGGATGCATGATAGAGGACGTTTTAAGACTGTGAAGGTAATTTTTGACCAGAGAAATCAAGCGGTAGGCAGTTTTAAATTCTTCTGCTGCAAGTTATTTATGTAACTTCTTCAAGGATGCTGTCAAACACTGGAACAGGTTGCCCTGAGAGACTGTAGAGGCTCCATCCCTGGTGATGTTCAGAACCCATCTGGGCATGGTCCTGGGCAACCTGCTTTAGCTGACCCTGCTTTGAGAAAGAGGTTTGGATTAAACTACTCTGAGAAGTCTGAAAAAGTTATGCTAAGCTTTTTGATGTTCAGTCAGGGAATTTACTTACAAATACATGGTATCAATGACTAAACAAATAGGAATTCTAAGAGAAAGAAAAAAAAAAAATTCTAATAAGTGTTGTGGTTTAACTGTCAACTAAGTACCATGCAGCCGCTCGCTCACTCCCCACCTCAGCTCAGCAAGATTGGGAGGAGAATCAGGAAAAAGGTAAAACTCATACGTTGAGATAAAGACACTTTCATAAGTAAAGCAAAAGCTGCATGTGCAAGTGAAACGAAACAAAACAAAGAATTCATTCACCACTTCCCATTGGCAGGCAGGTGCTCAGCCATCTCCAAGAAAGCAGGGCTCAGTCACGCGTGATTGCTTGGGAAGACAAACGTCCTCACTCCAAACATCCCCAAGCTTTATATACTGAGCATGATGCCATATGGTATGGGATATCCCTTTGGTCAGTTGGGGTCAGCTGTCCTAGCTGCGTCCCCTCACATCTTCTGTACCCCTAGTCTCCTCACTGGTGGGGTGAGAGGCAGAAAAGCCCTTGGCTCTGTGTAAGCACCACTCAGCAACAACAAAAACATCGCTGCATTACTAACGCTGTTACCAGCACATGTCTAAAACATAGCCCCATTCTAGCTACCATGAAGAAGATCAACTCTGTCCCAGCCAAAACCAGCACAACCAGGAAGAGACACAGATTAGCATTAACCAATTCATAAATTTTAACTGTACCAACATCGATTAACTGTCCTTTCCTAGACAACTAAGCCGCTTCTACCCTTTTAAAGTAACCTTGCATCATAGCTTTTGATTTCAAGTTTTGCTGGATAACAAGACCCGATTCAAGCTGATCTGATGTGTCACCTGGTTTAATTTTTGCCAGCTTCATCAGCCTCTACCAGTCTTAGCTATGCTTTGCTCCATTTCTTGACTGTATTTGCTAGCTGGTTCCCTGCTACCAGATTTTGCTGTGTCAGCTTCTACAGGAGAATGGAGAACAATGCAAAAGTTACAGCTCGGCTCACAGGAAATTAGGAAGTAGCTTTTTCTGTTCATGCAGCTGCAAAATCACCTGCTTCTCTGTCTCTCATCTCTAGCCTTTGAACCACGTTGCTGGAAGCAACAGTCTAAATTTAACAGGATGCCCAGATAGAGCTAATTAGCTTAAATTTCGGTACACTGCTATAAACACAAACTTAATCTACTTTAATATAATTTCTTTAACACAAGACAAATCAGCCATGTTTCAGGCCTCCCCTTTCTTCCCTTCTGTTCTTACCTGTTGTTTCATTATATGTCCACTGCATAGTCCTTTCCTTTTATTTTTTCTCCTGGATTTGTTTCTTCTGAAACTCGTGGGGGAGAATGAGATATGGGAATCTTGCCTTCATTTAAAGTCTTAGCCACGTATCTTTTCTGTGCATCTAAACCTCTGGCCAGAGGTGATCAGAAACAGATGCCGGGCAGATCCACTTTTATCAGTAGACTAAACTGTTACCAGTTCCAAAGAACAGACTGTACCAGAAAAATGCAATCTCAGTCAAAAATTAAAGTTTTAAATAAATGCCTATTCTTTGTAGTATTTTCTTGAGAAAGAGGCAGTGCCTCATATTTAGCTGCACCATATTTCTTGAAACACTCTGGAGTGCTTTACCTCTTATGAAGGAGTATGTAATTATATGTAATGGTATTAGCTGGAAATCCTTGATATAATATTTATGTTTTAGGACAACTGGTGGCACTGTATCGTTCCTTTGTGTACACATAGTGAAAGTCCCTATCTCAAACAGCATACTGTTTGAATTGACAAACCAGATGAAGGCATGAAAAGACTCTCATCGTCCTCATCTTAGAGCTAAAAATTCAAAACCTGGGGACATTAGGCAAGTGTTTTGTCACCACAAAGTGGTTTGCTGCTGAACAGAGAGATGAACAGAATATCAGATTCATGTTTAACAATAATTAAACTAGTCTGGAAAAATTATTTGAAGGAGCATGATTTAGCGGTGGGTGCTCTCCTGGATTCAACTCATTCAAGTCTTGTGGGACAGGGTGCCAGAAAGAAGAATCGTGCAGGCATGACACACACACAAATACATGCTATTGGAATAGTATGATAATGTTGTAATTCCGTTTAGCTCTCAAATTAGAAAGTTAGGAAGGAGGAAAATATAGACTGTAAAACCTACAATAAACAGCTACAAAATGTGGTTTTGAGACGTACATCTGACTGTATTTGATGGAAAGATCTTGTTAGCTCCCTTGTTGGGGTATGTCATATATCTAACACGGTCAACAATCAACCAGACTTCCTGTAGGGAGTGCTTGGGCGTGATGATGGTGCCTTCTGGAATGCTGGTCCCAGCAATGAAACCCATCCTCACACTGCTCCTGTGTACCACCAGCTCTCCCACCCTCCCAGACAAGTCCTCTTTTTCCCCCAGCAGCTTCCACAGCCTGTGAATCAAATGCCTGTGCTGGCTCTGTTAAAACCCCATTGGATCTGGGTGTTCATCTGCAGAAAAAGCAGTTATAATGCATCTGGAAGCAGTTCAGGTCTTACTCTCCAAGGCAAAGCGCCCATTTTGCTTAAAGCCCTGAGCAGGGTCTTTATGTCCACATGATAACGCAGTTATTCTGACGATGTGAGGCCTTCCTGCAAAAGTCTTTTAGCTCCTGAAGGCAAAATACTCTCAGGAGGGAGGGAGCAAGGCTGTCTCCAGCAATTGATGCAGATCACCTCCTGGCTACAGAGTTGAGAGAGGGCACCATCTCGACTGATGTGGCCATATACGCAGCTGAGGACTTCTCTGAGCCCCAGGTTTCAGCTCAAAATACCTGATATAATGAGAGGGCCATGCTGCAGCCTGCCAAGTTGCTGTTTTCCTGCTATGATGACACTTGCCTTGAGGCTGCCTGGATAGTGTTAGAAGGCTGGCCTGGGTAAAGGAAAGCAAACTTTTTGTTATATCCTACTGAAAATTGCTAGCTTCTTTCTACGTATATACAGAAAAAGCTGCATTGGATCTGAAGACTGTGCAGCTGAAAAGGTGCAAGCGCACAATCTTTCTGTCAGAGCAATAGTGGAAACAGGAATGCAGTGTGAATGTTAGCGATTCCCGTAATATCAAAGAGCATCATGGAAGAAAATCCATCAGAACTATGAGCTACAAAAAGGCCATTTTTGTCTCAAGAAGCAGTGGGTTAGTGTAGCTTGGGAGACTGTATCAAGTAAAATTGCTATTTGCTTGCCCTGCTCTTATTTTCTTCCTAGAGGATCTTTTAAAGTCTAATGTTGGAGACGGCGTACTGACAGGATGAAACCTTGGGGAGCAGCTTTGATGTGGTCCCTTACTAAAATTTTTGCAGTGTCATCCATAGTTCTCTTTCAGAACCAAATAAACAAATGAGTTACCCAAAAAGGCTGAGGAAGCTGTGCTCAGAAACTAATACCTCATTGTAAAAATAATAATAGTAATAGATGATCGGTCTTGCTCCAAAGAAGTACAGCCTTTTTAAGAGATTTAACCTTGACTTTTCCTTGGTGTAAGCTACTCAAGAGAGCTGTTGTCTTCTGCCCCTCATCTAGTACACTTTAAGGAGGAGGGGGGATGTTTTGATAGCTGAGAAATTGCAGAATGTGACATGTATACATACTCATCTCACCATGAAATCACTGTGCCTACATAAATTGGACAGGCAGACAACTTTAAAGCATTTTGGAAGGAGACCTTTAGGGATGGAAATTGTTATGCTTTGCTAGCAAAGTGGGATGTGGTGTCGGAATGATCCTGTGCCCTAAGTCTGTGCACAGAAACAGACACCCTTTGACAAGTGTGGAACTGCTTTTGGGATCACCTTATTATTATGCAGAAAAACTGGTGGTCTTCGCTTCTCGCCAACAAGCTGGTGTACTTAACGCTGTATGGGAGCAAACAGTTCACAGCACAATGAATCAGGGAGCAGAGCGGTGCTTAGATGGTTTTTTAATGCTGAATCATTTTACCCGTGTTGTGGGAGAGGGTGGACACAGTTGGTGTGTATGGCTTTCACTGAGTGGCTTCAGGAGATGGCCAGACCTGGCTTCTCTAATGGTTACAATGCTCAGCTCCCCAGAATTAAAAATCCATGCAAACAGATTGAAGTGTTTGTGACTTCCAGCCATGCCTGTATTTTAAGAGTAGCTCAGAGGAATGGATTTAAATCCACATCCCAAAGGCAAACAACACCATAAACTACTGAATTACTCCTGGCCCTTTTTCAGTATGTGTATAGCACTGTCTCTGCAAGCAAATCCCTAATGTCCTTTCATTCACGCATGCATCCAGGTGGTGTATTTAACCTGCATCATCCTCAAACCTGCTCTTCTCAGCATTTAATAATCCACCATCTGGGTCAGTTTCAGTTGTGAGAATTATTCCCACTGAGCAATGTGAATCCTTGAACTCAGGGCTCCTCCAGCCTCTTCCCTCCATTAGGGACCACTCTTACATACACTGAACAAGTCCCTGTGGGATCGAATCAACACTGCTTTGATGTGACTGGTGTTCCCAACTGCTGCTCTTGGCTGCAGTGGCTTTAAGATGACCTGCTTCATGAATGAGTGTTTTAAAATACAGACATTTTAAACTAATTTTAGAAGCATTTAAAAGTGGATAGAGGGACAGACAGATAGGGGCACAGGCATGAGGATTGACTCAGGGTCCCAAGAGGGTGGGTTTAGAAGTCTTGAGAGCCTAACATAAGCAAACCCCAACAAATCTTCATCTGAAATGACCACAGTTCTTTCGTCCCCCACCCACCCCCCACCCCCCTTTTTTTTTCTGATAGGAAAATACCCCAGGAAAGAATCGGTAGGCTGCAAATGCCTTTGCACCTGAGCCTTTCAGCCAGTCGGGGGGATGAACCCATCGCCACACGCTCCATGGTGCCCGCTCAATACCTGTTCTTCAACTTAGTTCAGACACAGATAGTTTGTATTTAAAAACTTCCAGGGAGTCTCTTGTCTGAATAATGCATAAGGCTGAGGAAATCTCCACAAACTGAAGGGGAAAAAAAAGAGAGATGAAGTTTGTCAAACTGGCACAAGTTATTTGCTCAGTGCTAATAAGGTGGTGTTGACAGCTGAGCAGAACAGTTACGGCTTTTTTCACTGAGACTTGAAGGGCTCTGTTTTAAGTTGGAATACTCCATCTGTAAGAGTGGAAGATCTTGCCTCAGTTTTCATAGTCATCCTTGGCCATCTTTTACTGTCATCACCTGCCACTGGATTTTTTTGTGGGGTTGATTATCCGTGACCCCAGTTTAGATAGCTCTGAGATTCATGAGGTGAATGTTCGTAAATCCCTTGCAGTGCTGGCACCTTAAAAGACTTCAGGTCTATTTGAATATTTGAAGCGACCCATCTCATCTCTCTGTGCCTCAGTTTCCACAGCTATGCTGTACAGATGAAATATCTTAGGGGTTTTTTTCGTAGCTATGAGAGCTGTGTCTCTGGAACCACTTTCTAAGGGGAGTATGCATCACTTGAGTTATGGTGGTCCTTCCAATCTACTGTTGTTTGAGGTGCTTTGTGCTGACATAGCAAAAGAACATACCATCTCATTAAAAGTGTGCCTACAGACAGAGAAGTTGCTTTTGTTAAGTGTCACGTTCTGGACATTTCTGACCTGTGTAACATTGGACTAAACCAAGCTCTTGCTTAACAAGGACCAGCAGAGCCCTGAGAGAAAGAGTTTCTGATACATGCAGATTCAAGCAGCAATTTCCTCCAACTTCTACACCGCAGCAAGTAACGACCGCTCAGCTGAGCAGTGGGACATTTGTGTTCTTCTAGTCCATTGTTAAGGAAAGTTGTCAGGAATCCATTTTAAGTGAATCTGCTTTATTTTCTGTCAGTGATGGTTTAGCGATCTGGCCCACAGATGAGTGGTAGCTTTTTAAGATGCTATCTGAATTGTTTTCTACTGAAGCACAATTCCCAGGAATTTCTCTGTGCCCTCCAGTGCTTCTTTATGCTTTTCATCTTTGTCCTGTGAAGTAAGACAGAGGTATGCTCCTACTAAAGAGATTGAGTAGTACATCTCCATGATCCCCATTAACATCAGCAGTGGATCTGGGGTAAAAAAGGGCATCTTTCAGCTCTCTTCCTCCAGTCCCTCAGCTCCTGCAGACTGCACAGCTCAGTCTGAATTTCAGAGGATTATGGGCTGGAGCCTGCTTTTGATTATAGTGGTATAAAGCTGGAGTCCTCTGGCTTTGAGGGACAGGTCTATTGTATTTGCAAACAGACACATGTTTTCAGAGCACAATTTTGCTCCCAGCCTGCTGTGCTGGTACGCAAACTTCCCCCACCGTCCTCCCTGGCTGCCAGCTCCCTCCAATCACTCATTCGAAGATTTATTTGTAGATGAACAATGAACACAGAGAGAGTAAATGATCTGCTGAGGGCACTGGGATGAACCTGATTAATATTCTGTCATTTTTCCCAAGTCACAGGGTAGGTGACCGCAGCCCTATCAGAGAAGTCTCGCCTGCCCAGTTCTTTGGAGAAACAATTATAAAATGCAAATATTGAGAGAACAGTATCTCACAGTCTTCAATATTACTTCCTGGACATGGGTTACACATAAGAAACAATGTCTAATAAGCCTTTTTCTCATTAGCCTAAGGTTACTGTTCAAATAAGATGAGGTAGGTCAGGGAGAAGGCTGGTGAAGTGGATGCTCCTTTTTCATGAGCCAAAATCAGGAGTCAGGCCAGACAGAGTCCAGAAACTTCTTGCTTGCACCTTTAAGTGACTGCCATGGTCACAGCTTTTCTCCTGCTATTTCCATCCTGGAAAAGTCTGTTCTCATTTCACTGGAAAGAGAAAGGCTTGAAGAGCTCAAGTTGGGGTGGGGGCAATGTGGTGTCCTGGTGTCCAGTCCCTTCTTCCCAGCGTACCCAGGAAAAAGTCATGCAGAGCTCTCCTGTGCCTCAGTTTGTTTCTCAATGAAAATTGGTGTCACCCTGCCTTTCTCTTCTTTGTCAAGGCTGGGTTTGAATGAGAGGTAAAACCCTTGTAGACCCTGGATCAGGACCAAGACTCTTGAATGAGGTGATGCATGTTAAAATTATCAAACAGACATCCAAGGAAAAGCCTTCTGATATCACAGCCAAAAAAAAAAAAAAAAAAGACAGCACAATTGATTCCCATTCCTTGGTAACACCACCTGCAAAGAATGACATGAAGACATGGACAGTTTCATGAAGAAGTCAGGCCTGGACTTATTTATTTAGCCGTTCTGCCTTTTGATGGATACCACAAACCATGTACGTTATCAAGCAGCAAGGAACACTCCAAATTAAAAATGCAATAAACTAGAGTTTATTGAGAGGCATGAATATATTAGTCAAAAATAGACCAAACAAAAAAGGGGGAAAAAAGTTAGAATGGGTCCATGGCTTCTTTTTATGGTAGGATACTACTAAAGTGGTTCCTGAGTGGGAAAAATGAAGGTCAAGCCTTGGTTATTCATCCTGATGATGGGACAGTATTTTTGCCTTGTAAAGTTGTAACACACTAATGCTATTGCTGTCATACCAACAAGGTTTATGATTTCCTCCTGAATCTTCTTGCTGTTGTGTTCTCCATTTTTAAAAGCCTATTAAAATAACCAGGTTACTTGCAAAGAAGGATAGTCTTGCAGTATTCACACACGGAAATGAGACTCAAAGGATCTGGATTTGACTACTGATGGTCTCACTGGTCTCCTACATAAGCTTAAGCAGTAGCTTAGGTTGTGGATATGCAAGTGGGTTAACTCAGTGCAAGACAAGCTGTCTTCGTTAAAAACCAAAAATCTGAAGCCTGTAATCACAAGATGCAGGCTTTAACTGTTCTAGTTGTGTTCCAGGAATGATAAATTTACCCCTGGATTAATCAGGGATAAGCATTTCATCACCTACGACATCTCCCTTTTCATACGCTTTTTCTTCCTTCACACACAGTTGTGATGGGGTGATTTGTTGGGTTTTATACTCTATATTTCATTTCTCAGTTCAGGTGATGCTTATTCACAGTCCATCAGTATGTTATGTCTTGAGCTGGGAGAAACGTTTTCAGATGAGCAGCTAGAGACTGAATCAATTGAGAAATTCAGGGTGTTTTGGGTGAATCATTTCTGTCAAAAAAGCAAAAACTGAAAACAACTTGACAAGAGCACTGCTGTGCTGTGCTGATTCCAGCTTTTGAAGAGGTTCCATTTCTTCTTCTGGAAATAGCAATTACACATCTTTTGCTAATAAATCTTTGCAATAATCCCAGAAAAAAAACCTGTTTTTATAAACTATGAGGTATTCTTCAGTGGGAGGATTCCAGTTAGAAACATAGCAACCCTTTCATCAACATAAACAGATTGATTTTTTTCTTTGTTTGGTCAGTGGTGTAAATGCTTAAAACAAAAATCAATTGTTTCTGCAAGGTCTGTGTTTTACGAAATGAGAGCCATAACACCTCTTGTCTGTGGGTCTGCCCACTACAGAGGCTGTGGTTACAGAAGTGTTTCTCTTGCCAGCTGTTCTGATTTTAGCTATCCCTTAAGCATCCAGTCCCCCTCTTCCTCACCTAAGCTCCCACTGTCTTGTCACCTCATTCCCACCCTTGGCCATGCATTTCTGCTCCCACATGGCTCTTTTCATCATGATCCTTTAAAAGGCTGTCCAGATCACAGAGTGAGCTGGTTTAAAATAACCATTCATTTTCTTACCCCCTTTTTAAGGATTATTTTTAATCTGGATCAGTTCCTTGAGTGACTGATCAGAGAACAACGTGATTCACCAGATGGCTACACCAACACAGCCGAATTGGTACTTAACGTAAATGGGATTTCAGCTTTAAGAGTAGTGGTGGTGCTGGAAGAGGGGAGTTGCCGTTGTCACAGAATTAAATGCTCTGTAAGGATGGCCTGCAGTCAGAGCAGTGATTGCAGCTTCCTTCAGACTCCACTGACTTTAATCTACTGCTAACTATGTAGGTTTGTCAATACAGGGTAAGGCTTAGTATGGACTATTAGATGAAGAATTTATCAAGTATTGATTTAGCTCCTGCTAGGTTATCCAGCCTTCCCTGACCCTTCTACTGCTTCAGGTTCATTGTTATTCATGTCTGAATAACTGCTAGTAAAAATTAGGGTTGGTAATTTGGGTTTGTAATTGGATCTGATAACTAAATTAAGAGTGAAAAAAAAGAGGAAGAATGTGCTAATCGTGAATAATTACAAGCCCAAATTAACAAGTCTATTACCTCTTCTCCAAAACAAACATACCCCTTCAATCTTAGTTTTAGAAACTGAAAGGTATGAGTTGCAGGCTCCTAAACAAAACCTAGAAAGAGAGAACATTCCAGCAAGAGTCCTTAGCACCGAGACCTTTCAGAACGAAGCTGCTGGACTGGAAAATGTCCTTGTCCCAGGTTCACAGCACAGTAGAGGTAAAAGGCAGTGCCTCAAAACTCTAACATCTAAGGCAACAGGTCTGCCAAGTTTTCAGAGTTCAGCAGGAGCTCAGGGACAGAGCACAGGGGGAAATTTCTGCAATGCTTTTCATTCCCTGTTGCAACACAGCAAGGAAAGTAGGACGAGCCTGAAGAGTTCTTGTGAGAGAGAGTTATAGGCAAACGGAAAATCAGCCCAGACTTCACCCTCCCTCACTGCAGCCTTAGCTGTCATCTCAGGGTCCTACCTGTCATACTGAGGGAGTGATTTTGGAAACGCACCTTACCTTAGCTGTCTTTTACTTGTCTATTGTAGAATGTGTGACCTCCTGACGAGGCATTGTATGCCTTTTATACAATGCAACATATGTTAATTGATTGAGGAGAAGGCTGGACTGTATGTGGGGTGGGTCAATCCCCAGAAAGGATCTAAGCTTATTTTCAAAAGACTTCCAACGTGACTGTGGTTTTACCACTGACAAGCAGCCTTGCTGCTGTAGCCCTTATCAGCATGGCTGGGAAGCTGTCTGTACAGGCTGGGCAAGTGAGCGTGTATTTTTGTGCTTTTGTTGAATCACAGTTATGGGACTCTCATTGTAGGCATTCATTCTGTATTGCAGCTCATTTGTGATTAACAAAATGGAGACTATTTCTCTTTAGAAATACAGGGATGCAAATGTATGATATCAGCAAATTTTGTACTGCTTATCTGAACCTCAGTCATGGAAGAATGCAGTCTGATGTATTCTTTGAGTGCTGGTAAATGGTGCGTGCATTAATTGGGGTTGGATCTCATACTTTAAGGTTTGGAAAAGGCCTTTTGTGTGAAATGGTCAGAATGCATTCTGCAAGCCCCTGAAACTCTTATGGCCTCACGTGTCATTTAAGGACGGAGCTGTGATTAACGATTTAGAGGGATCCTTGTCTAAAAACTTCCACACCATTCAGAACTGGGTCATTGCCTGCTCCTGACAGAGAAAGGTTACAGTGTTTTACTATGAATTTATAAATGAGTTCTGAATCCTGAATGGTGCTCGGCAGCACTAAAATGTTTTTTCCCAAAATGCAAAAATAATTAGAGCGTCTGGAAATTTTTGAACTGCCATCAATACTTCCATAGCTAGGTGGGTTTAATAGCATACGCTTTAAGGATCTGAAGTAGCAGTTTATTTAAAGGTTGACATCACCTTGGCTTGAGAAAATGCCTTGACCTGTGACTGATGTCCTTGGGTTATTTTTCCCCCCAAAGTAGCAATGGACCCCTCTTTGCCCACCGCTGTCTCCCAGTTTAAGCCTATGTATGACATCCCTAACTAGGCATCATGCAGTTGGAGATAGGATCTATTTTCTTATGAGCTTGCAAAAAAAAGTTTAACTATAGTTCAGTGTGCATGACAGTATTCCTCCATCTTTTTCCACTATTTTGCATTACAACCTATTGCCAGAGGCAAGGAAGCAATCAATAACTGGATCATTCAGCACTCTGAGGAGGGATCTAAACTATGGAGTGCTGTTATCCTCTGGGACTTGCATGTACAGTCCAGAAATACTGCAGCTAGGTGAGCATGCAGATAAAAATCATTACAATAGATGTCCCAGAGGCAGCTTTTCCCAGTATCTCCTTTTTGGGAGAGAAAAAAAGCCACTCTGAAAGCCTGTATACCTTTCTTCGAAGAGATTGATGCTCACAAAGTGTTCGTTTACAATATTGCTCATTTTTTGCCTTTCCCTTCAGGTCTTGTTTTTTCATCTCCTCATATGGAATTGCAGTTGTCTCAGCTCCTAGTTTTGCAGGCCCCTGTTTATTCCATCAAAATACCTCTGCTCCTCCATCTACAGAGGAACATTTCACTCTTTCTGCTCTCCCTCCACTAATACACAGTGTCCATCTTGTTGCTGCATCCAGCTGCAAGTAGGGAATACAACAGTTATGATGCATTATGATAGGAAAATAGGTCACCTTCTTTGACGGCTACTTCTTAGACTAGCTTTAGTCTTTAGAAATTTGCAGTCGGCATGTCTCTTTTCTCTTGGCAACACTCTGCTTTTGTGTGCCTGTTCAGAATATTGTAAACATAACACATTTACCAGCGTTTTTTTACAGTAACACTATATATCCTTGGGCATTGTGCAAAGTCCTAGGCAGAATACAGAAAGATGAAACAAAGCTGGGATTAAAGCTCTGTAGATGCTCTTCTCTTGTTTCCAGAGTTGCTGTCCTCCAAGAACACACAGGTCTGAAGTGCTCTGCATCCTCACAGTGACTGCAATACTTGCAAACGTACTGATAAACAACACACGCTCACATGCTGAGCAGAAGGTTTCATATGTCTCTGAGACATATATATGTCTCTACCTCTCTATATATGTGTCTCTCTCTGTATATATGTCTCCATAAATGGGAGGATGGGGTTGAAATGTTTTCTCAATCCTCCTACCCGCCCCCTGCCTTATTTTATTTTTCTGAAGGCTTTCTCCTCTGCCTTATCTTGTTCTTCGTGTCAGTTGCGAAGTATGCTGAAGCAGTCTGCTCCTTGTCACATTTTAGGAGGAAAATGACATTGATATTGGACTAAATGCAAAAAGACTTTCCCCTAGTGAAAACTGGCTAATTGATGTCAAATCAAGTAACTGTAAAGAGCTGTGATGGCTACAAATCAGATCAGAGAGGGCAATACCAGTTCATTCTACTGCATGCAGGGGCTGTGCTTTGCAGTTTAAACGACAGCACTTTGGCATTCAGGGCTTCTTTATAACCCAAACAAATCAAATCTCAAATCTTTTTGATCTTGATGCCTGACAATAGTTGATGATTAAAACTACTGCAGTGGAGCCTGGGAATGGATTATTATCATAAATAGCTGCAGTCTTGCCTTTCCCTGTTCTCTTCTGTGGGTCTGGACGCTCAAGGCAAGAAAAGCTGGGGAGAATATAATAGATGCTAACAAGAGAGGTCAAGCGTGACCAGGGAAAAAAGTTATTTCCAATAGATTAATTCTAAGGATACCAGGCTTCTGTGTCTCTTTACCTCTGTGCTTTAGATTTCAACCTAAAAGGTAACAAAACATAAAGGATATTTTAAAAGCTAAAAGCAAGTTTCCCAGTGGTTATTCTTTGAATTAGAACTGAAATATCTATTGTTCTGTATTAAAGAAGTACAGTTTCAGACTGTGTCCACTCACTGTTGCACAGAGAGATGCAAGCTCACTCTCCAGAGGTTCCTCGGGACACATAAGTTAATCCAGACTCCACTCTGGCCCTTAAAATATGGTAAATCTTTTGAAGAACAACAGGGAGGTTAAAAATTAAGCAAAGAAGAACTGTGAGCAGTGATGGCTGACAAAAGGAGTAAGAGGTCTACTTTTTTACTCAGGTGCCAGGCTCATCAATTGACTGATGAAGGGACTATTTTTCCTTAGGCAGGTTTATTGGGACCCCAAAGTTTTAGAGGTCCTCTGACCTTTTCTAGTAAGTGTCGTGAGTTGGTAGGGCACAAGGCACTTTCACCCCAGAAGCCTCGTGGCACATCGTAGCCCCTGGCTTGCGCTAGCCAGCCTGCCTGAGAGGCCAGGCAGCGCCCAGGACACTGCCAACACACTGTGAGGCTCTGAGGTGGTGGGAGGCTTGTAATCACTTGAAACAAGTCACTTCTACATTTTTGTAAAGAACTGTGAGGATATGTTTTCAGAAGAAAAGATGTGAAATGGTCTGAATATGGAATATGGATCTAATTTACCATATCTTTATGAAGATATGGTCTAGGCAAGTTCCCTCGTGTGAAAATGTCCCATGTCCATCTTGGCCTCCACCCTTGGTTTTCCTGCACAGTGTAGGGTGATGCTCAGACTAACTCTGAAGCTGATCTGTGCTCAGTAGGTGGATATTTGGACTGAAGTAATCCTGAGGTTCAAAGAAATACTGTTAAGAAGGGTTGCAGTTTTTCACCAGAAACAGAAACTGTCACTCTAGAAATAGGTCTCAGGGAAAAAACACCTGCAACTGAGCCATGTTTCTCTTCCTACCAGCAGCAAGGGTTAGCAGTCCTACCCCAAAGCCTGTTTCCATCCTGGATTGGAGTGAATGCAACATCAGTAGACACATTGGCAGCAAAATATTTGGCACACATCACTGCTTTCATCCTTTCCAAAGCCCTGGAAGGGACTATTAATCTGTTTTTGCAGATCTTTCATATTAATAGTATGATGAAAATATAGGAATGTCTGTACCTGTTTGAATCAAGGGCTGTCAGAGTTTCCTCTCCAGCAGTAGCCATCAGCAGGTGCCGAGGGAAAAATAAGAATGAGACAAGTGATTTTTCAATTTCACCTTATCAGACTACTTCATATCAGGAGATTTCATGAAACTGGTTTCATTTGCCTACCATGCACAGAACAAAGGGATAATGAAGAAGAATCTTTCTGGAAAACAGGAAAATCTGCAAGAAGAAAATTATTTGAGTGTCTGTTAAAGCAGTGGACTAGATCTTCAACTGGGTTAAATTAGCACAGTTGAGATGAGGCTAATTAGTTGATAGCAGTGCGGGCAAAATGATTCTTCTGCTTTCCAAAATTTTGTTGAAGTGTATATTTTAATTTAAAAAACCCACAACTTTTCTTTGTTGTTTCAGATTTCTATATATACTAAAAAAATGGTGGAATTCACTAATGAAAACCTTGGAAAAAGTTCCAGTTTTTGAACAAAACCCTTGCTTAGCGATGTTCTATTACTCTGTTAGGAAGGACAGTCCAAGTGAAATCAAAACCTAAGACCTTTTGGATAGCATCACCCAGATCTGCTCCATTGCTTTTGTTTTATGTCAATTTGGTAAGAAGGTACCTGCTGTCGTGTATTTCCAGGAGAAGCATGCCAGGTTTTAAAGCTAGCTTTAATTTTCTCATTGTAGATTATTTTTTTAAGAAGAATAAAAATGGAAGAAATGTTAAGCCATGTGCTCAGTATGAATTAATATCATTCCTTGCAGCAGGGACTTTACATATTCTAAGACAGCCAGACCATAGATAATTTTTTTCTCTCTGCAGGACAATAATTAGTAATAAAGACTGAATGATTCTCAGTCTGATTGCTGACACACATTTACAATTTATCTCATGGCGAGCTCTGAATAAAGGACAGATTATGAGTTAGACAAAAGAGATTCATATTCAAAGACATCCCTTAAAATTTAGTTAGCAGACAAGGTTCTAAAACTTAGATTAGGTTTTCAGGTTGGTTTTGGTATTGTGAAATGTAAAATTTAGCTGTTATATAGGAGGGTGGAGGAAGGGAAGGATGGAGAAGGGGTGTACATTTAGACTAGAGAGAGCAGACTAGTTGAACCAGGTGGTGAAACCTAATGGTGAGAAAACAGCACTGCTTTTCCACTATTTAGTGATGGTACTGAGAGAAATGCCAGCTTGGTTTCTTTATTATGCACCCATGACACGAACAGGAGCTGATATGGCAGATCAGCTTTGATGCTGGAAACCATTTGTCTTGTAAATGCAAATGGTAACCAATTAAATAAAAGTGGAAAAGAAAAGGATGCCTTTTCTGCTCTTTACATTAGAACACAACGTTGATCTGACATATGAGCAAGAAATCTTACACTGCAGACTGATCATGGGTGACCAAAAGTAGATGGACAGAAAGAGCTTCAAATGATCATTAGTAACATGAACCAAGTAGAATGGTTCATAAAAAGACTTCTTTTTTTTTTTCCTCTGAGACGTTTACAGAATTGTCAACATTCCTGGTAAGCTTGGCTTTGAGGAGCTCATCAAAAAGAATTTAAAGGACAGCACGCTAAACCCACTTCAACCTTATACCACAATATCAGCCTGGAATGACCTTCCTTACAAGTTACGTGTTCCTACTACCTTTTATTTCCAGGCTTTTTCAGTCATCTTGGCCCATTCAGCCTTTGCTACCTATATCAAGGTTATACGTAACGAGAATCACTTAATGTCTGTGTATGGTTGTAGTTTTTGTGATGTGGAAAATATCTTCAGCAAAAAGATCCCAAAGACAACATATTCTTTTAATAAAAATTATTCAGCCCAAAGCAAGACAAGAGTTACCATGTTGTTGTGCCTTGGATGCAAAATACCAGCCTTTGAAATTCTGCAGCGTTGAGCTAACAAGCCTGCGTGGTGATGTGGTGTGAAGGGGCAGTGATTTAAAGATCATTTTAAACATTTACTCTGTTTTATTGCAGTGAAGACTTCCCCTTCCCTAAAATTTAAAATTTAAAATGCACCTCCTCTGAGCATAAGGGCAATGCTTTTTGCTTTCTGAGGTGGAACAAAGTATTTCCTTGATGAAAAAAATATGATTTTGATTTTAAGCAGTAGGAACATTTTCCCATTGCATATTTTTCATGCTGTGGAAACTAACCGTCCACCAAATATTTCAAATGTGAATTCTCAAACAGCTCTGCTGAAAGACATTTTCCTCCTCATTTTATATTAAAGCATAGTCCTGAATGTTGTGATTCCAAACAATATTCTGTCGGCATTCCCTCCCTCCATATATCAGGGTATCATCCCCAAAATCCCTATGCATAAAGGAAGTTTTCCATTCCACTTGTAGAACTAGAAAAGCAGGAGGATAAAGTTAATGAGATGGAAATGAACAGGGAAAAAAAGGAATGATATAATTTCATTTTTAAACCTTAAAATGGGGGGGAAGACAGAATAAACTTAACCTAATCATGTGGTTCATAGACATGTATGTGAAAAAGTACAATGACACAGACTCGTTCATCTAGTGAAAAACTGAGCAAGGTCCCTTGGGCTTTGGTGTGTAAGGCTGTTTTACACTTTCTAAGAATCCAGCCTAGGAGATTAGTGGGTCTAATTCCTCTTTAAAAGAAAAAAAAAAAATCATTTGCCTTAATCCATTTAACATTCAAACATCCCATTAACCTAAATTAAACACTTTCTTGTAGGTTTTTAATTTAGTACACTGACCCCCCAAATGGAAAGGCCACTTACAATTACAAACGCCATAGTGCAGCCACCACACTTACTGACTAGCAGTCATCCTTATCATCTCAAACATGTTTCTCATCTTGGCAAGCAGGAAATCTTTTTTCTCTGTGTGTGTGTGTGTGTGCGCATGTACTGGCAGTTTTTCGCCTATGTGCTTTTCTGTTAGTGTTCCTGAACTTATGCAGCTTTGGCAAACTAATAAAGGGAAGGAAAGGGCTATCAGGCCATTATTTTAGATCCTGAGGTTTCTATAGAAATGGTCCAAAGGGAGAAAAGCCAGCCATAAAGTATGGATCCCAAGGACAGCCCAGGAACGTTTCCCTACATCACCTGGCAGCTCAGGTCTGCCACGTGCTTTGCAGGGTAAGGTGAGACTTCAGGCAGGAGGCTGCCACTGATGGGGCAGGTTTAGTTTTCCTTGAAGGTTCAACAGAAATCTTTCTCAGGCAGCTCTGAGCTCTCCTGAAAAACAAAACATCAGGGTGCTTCTCCTCGTGCCAAAAGGGCCTTTTGAAGAGAGGCAGAAGCAAATGCTTTCAGATTGGCCATGCCATGTTCCTGTCGTGTGGAGCATACAAGGGAACTTCAGCCGTGAGCATAAGCTGGAGAAACAGTTCTGAAGCTCTTGAGATACAGGGGCTTTTTTATGCAACTTGTTGATACACCTTCACTGGCGATGGTGCCCTGCATTATGCTGGAGGGAAAGCAGGGCCTAATTTGTTTCAAAGACAGCCCAGTGATGTATCAATAAGGGTAGCTTACTTAACTGAAACGTATGTGCAGAGATAAGTTTGTAGGTACCTCAGTCATCTATCTGGTCTGTTTGCTCAGCTCTCTCTGTGGCATATGCCTCTGGCACACATTAGTACACATTAGTCCACTGGTCTCAACAGGCTATTGAGTCAGCGAGTCAGCTGAGCAATGGAAAGTGTCCTGTGTGCCCTTGCCCCACAGCTGGTATGAAGACAATTGTAATTACGGGGTTGTATTTGTTATGCAATGCAACAGCTGTGTGAAGCTGTCACTGTGTGCTCACTCAGGTGAAGTGTCCCGCCAAAACGTTCATCCACAACAGGTCTGCCCAGCTTAGTCTGTCTCTGTGGTAGCCTCTGGGCTGACCTACACAGAGTCAAATGATGAGAGTTTCTGCCTGCTGTCACAAATAAACAAACCAAAAGATCAAGTACCTATTTCCTATCTAATTCTCATTTTAGGTACCTAAACCAAAAATTGAGATTTACTCTGTGCTAATCCTGGAAGAGCCAAAACTCAGGTTTTAGCTTTCAAGTTGCTTGCACACAGGTGTCCAGTTGTATCTTGGCATTTCCAGGACTGAAAACTTGTTGGTCCTACACCTGAGCCTGAACAAAGGTTTTTTCTGCCTATGGGCCTCATGGACCCCAACACAGGTTACCTACTGAAGCCAGAGTTGGTTGCTGCTGTTTTATGAAAAGCTGGTGTCATACCAGTGTCTGCGGGGAGCCTGCTGCTTCCTTCCCCCCTCTCTGGTCCTTCATACAGTGAAGGACACATTAAATTCTTGTCTTTGCTTGTGAGAAATATAAACCTGCCTCTTTGCTAGCTCCCTGGCGTGCATCCTGCACACCTTAATGGATTAGCCTGAGCCATTTGCACCAGCTGCTACACTCTATAGAAAAAAACATCATTAAGACGGAGAGAAAGCATCCTAGAAGAGGGTTTCACTCTATAAGTTAGGGTACTTGTGTCCCAAAGTTTGCCTACCACAAGGCACCCAGACAGACTCCCTCTCTCCTTCCTCCCCAGTGACTACCTTACAGCAAAAAGCTGGACTTGCTGTGTGTGACCTGACAAACTGGGGGTCTTTTTGGCACATTTCTAACTCTGTTTTCACCGAGAAGTGGTGAGACCCCGTAGCTGGTAGTATAGCAGAGGCTCAGGTTATCTTGGTAGTTATTAACCTTTCAGAGTGTATGCAGAAGGATTATACTGAACCTCATGACACCTACCAGAAAGGCAGCTCATCAGAACAAAAGTACTGTTCCTCACCAGACACACCCACACCTCTTTCCAACACCTTCCCCATGGGTTGGTGCAGAATACTGCTGTATCTTCTCTTATCCAGGCCAGTCAAGCGATTCAGGGCAGGGTTTAGTCCGCTAAGCAAAAATGTGTCTGTTATTTCTTAGATTCAGCTCTCCTTTTGAATTAAAAAGGAATTAAATCCACCAAAATCCCAGTGGATCCACCAGCCTCCCAGTCATCTGTTTTAACAGGGAATGAAACAAATTTAATCTCCATAGATCGTATTGCACACCGCATCGCCAGCTGTCTTCTAGCAGGGGCTGCCGTTGCTCAAAGGTCACAGTACAAATCCCTTGATTAAAAAACAACAACAAATGTTTTAAATGGGTAAGACCATAAGACATCACCGTAAAGCAGATTATGAGAAGTAGATACTGTTAAAACGGTTTAAACGCCTCTTTCAGGCGTGAGTTTAGTTATCTGAAAGCATATTAGAGACAGCAATAAAATTTAATGGCCAGCAGTAAAGTGTTTATGCGTGGCCCTGAACGCAGTGTTGCCCAGCCACAGAGCGTGTTAACGTTGCTTCGCGGGTCAGTCATACCCAGCAGATGGATCCGGGGCCCCAGTTGGAGCTGGCATTAGATTTGCTTGGGGAGAGCTCAGCAGAGAGACCCCGGAGAGCCCAAAACAGGGAAACAAGGAAAGCAGTGACGCTGCAGGGCTGTCAGGGCAGGAGCTCTGGCTCACGCTTCCCGAGGAGCTGATTCAGTTGGAAAGTTCATACATATTTTTTTTTTTTTTTTTTGTGTGTGTGTGTGTGTACGTACGTACGTACACACAGCCCCTGAGCAGATAGCGTTGAGTTTCAGCCTAAAAGCAATTGTTTTTTTCCAGCCCAGCATGAACGCTGGGGTTCTTTCAAGCTGCCTTGTGCAGACGGCAGGACCCTGGTTTTACAAGGTAATTGCAAGGTCCCTTGACTCTTTGCTCAGTGGTGCATCCTAGGACCTGCCACCATCATGCCATGCCAGAGGTGGTGCTGATGGTCATCTGACATCACCTACAAACTTCTGATGGACCAGCCCTGGGACTGTAAACCTGTCAGTGCATACAGACACCAGTAAAGACGTGGCCCTACAAAAAAGACAAGTCTGTCATCCTTACCTGAAAAAAAAAAAAGAAAAAAGGAAATGTATAACATTTTGTGGGTCACATATGTGGCAAGTATTTACAATGACAACAGAATGAGAGGCAGGTAGTGGGAGTCCATGCCACTAGCCAAGACGCCAGGTTGGGATTCAGAAATCTGATCTCTTTTTTTCTGATCTGTCAATGACTGTGATGTGCCATGCTGCCAGTCGCTTTACAAGCCATCCCTTCCCATCTGTGTTCTTATTTAGACTGTTGGATTTCTGCTTTTCCATGCATTTGTGCAGCACCTAAACATGGTGACCTAGAGTGGAGTACCTAAGCATTTCCATCATAAGAAGCAACCTCGGTCTGTCAGTGTGAGAAAACATCTGGAGTATGATTGTCTGAAAGGTGCTACGTAAAGATACAGGAGGTGGATTGTAATGTGAACTCTTTTCTGCAGTCATATTCCTTTCATAAATTAATCCTGTTTCCAAAGTGAGCACATACGCTTCTGGCTTTTGAATTCTGTTTGCCCCTTCTTAAGCATGCGAGTCTCCCAGGGTTTTTGCTTCAGACAGCAGGCCAGCTGGCTGCACCTGGCTGCATGGTTGCCTGATGCTGCCTGCATAGCTGCCCGGCCTTTTCAAAGCCCAAGAGCTCATTTAATACCAAGGGCCCTGTTCCCTGTTAGGGACAAAGCTTAGCAACAGCTTGTGATGCGGTTAGTCAAGTGCCGTATTCCCAGGTCTGGTTCCTGAGCTTGTTGTGCTGTTCCTGTGCTTTTGCCCTTCCCTCAGATTGCTGGAAGCCTTGGCTCTGCAACAGGGAGAGCGCAGTCTCCCATGGGAATGCTCCTTCTGCTCCTGCACAGAAAGCAGTGCCCTCCCCTGCCTGCATCTCTCCAGACCAGGGTGGGATGTGGACACATCCTTGTTAGCAAGCGGGCAGAAAAGGGAAATCAAGAGACGGTCAGTTCAGAGAGTTCCCTGTTCATCTCAGCTGAACCCTCAAAAATCCAAACAGGAGAGGAGAGGAGCTGGAACACTGCCATAGGTAACAGGCAGTGATGCATATTCAGAATGACTGGAGCAAGCAGAGATGTATGCATGAGCACAGCTTTTTATTTTCCTCAGAGCATGCATTACAATATTCCTTAAATAAGTAAAAAAATGGTTTTAGTCAGTTCTATTTGTTTTCAGCTGGGAGGTATGGATAGTCAAGGAAGTGAGTGGGAAGAGGGCTTGCATTTTGATTTGCAAACTGGCTAAATTCTTATGCTTTAGCCTCCCTCATCTGTGCTTGTCTCCCAGGACTATGCTAGCCTGTCTTGCAGAGTAAAGCAGGGAAGGGGTTTTGTTACACTAACAACACGCTTTCACCTTCGTTGTTTTCCTGCTGTTTGTTACTAGCCAGTCTGCACGGCCCGGCTGCCTGGGGAAGCCCTCGACAGGGTCCGCTGACGGGCTGCAGTGAGATCTGCTCAGTGCTTCCACGCTGGGCTGGGCTTGTGCTTTTACACTTTATTGAAATGTTCTGTTATTTTATAAATAGGTACAGTGGTGCCTGCAGCATGTCACCACCATTTATCAGGAGTCATTCTGATATTATACCTTAACCCCAGAGCTCAGAGGTGCTGGAGAGCATTCAATGTACCGCCTCAAGGTGAATGAACCAGCCCTTGGCCTTGCTTCAGGATACTGTGTTCATGAAACTGAAGTGCTGCCATCATTGCTTATCGATACCTTGCCTTGGACTATGCATCTACTGATTACATTCAGTTATGGCTCAGCCTGGTTATACTTAAACTTTATTTGATATGTGTGCAGAATTCTACTCATGTACCTAGCAATGTAAGTTGCTGATTATTACATGGCTGTTAGGTTTGGCTACTTATGAGACTGATCAACCAAGCCAACAAGTAATGAATTCTCTTTACAGCTTGCTGTCCTCATTTGGATAAGCAATTGACTAAGCAAGAGGCTGTTTTTAATTTGTGTTCATAGTGCAGAGCTCAGCTGCTACTTCTCATATGGTACAAGGGAACATCTCACCTTTTTTCCATCAGTTATGCACTGCTTCCCTCTCCATCATGCCATACCTAGCAACTGCAGCAAGAGTTATTTCATTCTTTTTTCTTCATGTTTTTGGAGAAGAAACTTATGTGCTTCTTGGCTCAAGTGGATGAACAGTCTCCTGAAATCACCAAATCCTAGACTCAGGAAGCAAGGGGAATATAAAGTTTTAAGCCCACCCATTTTAAAAACAAGCTATATGAAGTGAATATACATATTTTTGCTGAATTGTAATAGTTAAGTCATAGACAGCTTCCAGCATTAAGGGTGCCACTCTATGAGTTTAAAAACTTTTTTCTTTCCTTTTTTTTTTTAATGAGTCTTAAAAAAGACTAAGCTTCGAAGGGGTCTATGTTTACCGGCTGTATAGGAAATATAGACTACTAAAGTGTTAGTTAAGTCAAGCATAGATGCCTCCCTATGTGTTCTAACCAGCCAGATCATCAACTAGTATAAATGAACTAAGACTCATAAATGCCAGCAATGTTTATAGATCTGGTCCAAAGGTCTCCCCCCATAGCAAGATTCATCTGTTCTTTCTCTTCTTCATGCTAGACAACAGGAGACTTTTTATGTTGTTTGTTTGGGTTTTTTTGTCAAATGCGTATGGGAAAATGTATTAGAACTTAGGAAATTACTACAAAGGAGATGAAGTTTTTGTGTGCAACAAAATTGCCTTGGCATTTGGAAAGTGGGAGGAGAAGAGAAAGTAGGGAAATGGAACAAAAAAGAAAAAGGGGAAAAAAAAAAAGAAATAAAAATCCATCCTTGTTGCATAATGTCCCTAGTGGGCATTTTTAAGAGCGGTGACATAACATGTTACTTATTGGTAATCACCTGTCTAACAAGGTGTTTAGTATCTGCTGACTTAAGCAGCTAAAGGAAGCAGGGGTATTTCTCTTATCAATATTTAAAAGTCTTGTAAAATCCCTGCTAACTGGATTATCACCACGCTAGAGCTGTCATTGTGCAGGTCCAGCTCTCAGACTAGGATGAAAAACAGAAATGTGTGTGTCTGTGCCTGTGTTTGTATACAGTTTTGTCCCTCTTTCTCTTTAATTTAAAGAGAGAACTGGGACACTTCCACCGGGTCTGTGCACAGGAGTATTCCACAGCTAACTGGCAGATAGAAAAGTTGGGACACTTTTTCTAACAATGAGAGCTGAAGACAAGTACAAGCTTTTACTGCCTATCCCAGTGATTCAAAAACTATTGGAAACCTTGCTCGCACCCTGAAAAACAGGATGACAATGGAGATAATTTAAAGAAAAAATCACTATCGAGTTTCCTTTCTGCTTGAGCCAGGCTCTGAAGCATTAAAATTCATATTTCTTCAAAATTAAGAGCTCTAAACCTTTTCATTTTTAAGTAAATTAATGATTAATTTCTGACATAACAAGACTCCAGAAAATGGGGATTTGAGGAAATAGAGCTACCATGCAGTTCTTAGTAGATTAGAAAAATAACTACCACCTATTTCAAAACTAACAACAGTGGGAGGAAAAAAATAGTATTGGTTTTAGAGATGAATACATTAACCCGCACATTATTAAGGAGACAGAAACAATTTTCTTGCAACCGTAATGAAGAGTGTGATTGTATGAGTCCCTACAAGCCACTTTCAATGAGTCAGCACCAGTCAGGACCAGATACTGGTTGTTTTTCTGAGGTGAGCCACAAAGGGAGTGGGAAAAGGTGCTTAGGTTGGTATCTGGCTTATTTCCTGAGTTGTGGATGTGGCCCTGGAGGATCTGGTCTTCTCGGAAACAAGAAGCATTGGGGAAAAGGGAAAGGGTACTTGTTAGGACTGGGGAGTAGAGGTAGATCTCATCAGGACTTCACGTCACACTCTACTGCTTCCTGCTGCGTGAGCCGATCTCCCTCTGAAGTCACTAGGAATACTGGGGCTTGTTTTCAAGCTATAGGAGCTACTATACTAAAGGTACAATGAGCTGCTTTAAACTGAAAGTTTTCTGCTGTGGAAGAGGGTGGTCTTCTGTCATCTTTCTCCTCCTTTTGATTCTTTCCTTTTCCCTGTGCCAATGCGTGTGACGCCTGCTGAACTGATGCAGCCCTCAAAGCAGGCAAACGGCGCCCTGCTCTTCACTGGCGGTGGCTTTTCTGATCACCTGTTGAGAAGAATCAATTCACCAAAGGTCAGGCGAGTGTCAAAGCCTGTGCGGATAAGCAGAGACACCACAGAGCAGCGTTGCTTTTTTTGGTGTCACTAAGGTTAATTCTGTCTGTCTCACCTTATTGCACCTTAAAGAACAGAGAATAAGGCCCCGTTGGCAAATGTGGGAGGGCTGAGGGAACAGGTTGTGGGTGGGTGTAGTTGGAGGTGTTTCTGAAGCTGGCAGACCCCAGTGAGAAGATCCGTCACACCTTAAGCTTTGGCCTCGAGGTTGCATGCTCTATGCTAGCTCTTGAGAAGGCTGTGATCATTCTTGTCTATTGCCACATATCATAAATATTGTATGGCTGCATTATAGATTATGAGATTATAATCATTACAGGATTAAGCTAGAAACAGAACTTGGCTGGATGTGAGGAAAATTGTTTAAAATTGAGAAGAAATGTTCTGTCAGTGAATTTTTCTAGGAGAATAACTCTGGAGATTGAAAACTTTTTTATTCAGGTTGGCCAGCATTTGGTGAAAACTACAGTCCACACCTCGGTACAGCTGTTGTAACAGCTTTGAGCCATATCAAAGAAATCTTTGATTCCTGCAGTCTGATTTCCCTGATATCTTTAATAGATTAGCTGATTCAATGACAAACAAGGAAAGTGGCAGGATTTCAGATGTAGATAGAAGTCAACTAGGAGTTTGAATGGCTTAATCTAATTCTTCTACAGAGGACTATCCATAGCAGTGTAATGACTTCTAAAACTAAATCAGTTCTTGAATGACAGGTTCTCCTTGAGTTCATGACTACAGTGCAGCTAGCTACCCTTACTTACACAGCAGTTCCCAATTCTGTTCACAATTAATCTAAGCCTCTCTGTTGACACTAGCACACTTAGTCATGCAATTTTGTAAGTAAGAGCACAGTCAGACCTCTGGAGAGAAAAATCTCTTTATTTTCTGGAGCCACATATTCCCCAACTGCTTGTTATTTCCAAGATTTTCTATTTCTCCTGGCATGAAGGTACATTTCTCACTTTAAATTGACCTCATCCAATCATCTTTCTGTTTTTCTGCCTCTTGTACTGTATTTGTTTCTCCTAGAACACACTCACTGCACCCGTTACTGTAATGATTTAATGGTTCTTAAACCTCTTCAGCCCTCATCAGCTAGCTTTCAGTTTTTCTGCTTCAATATTTAACACAACTGTACTGGAGGAGGGAATGGAAGAAAGAGAGAAGGACACCTGACATTAAACTGTTCTCCAGGAAAGTGACTTTTCAATAAGGATCTATGAAATGGGCTCTTCTACCTTTCCAGCTTATATAGCCAATTGTTAAATCTTTTTAAAAAAAAAAGAAAAAGAAAAGTTTTAATTCTATTTTATGATCAAAGATCAAAACCCTATTTCTAAAGGGGAAAATAAAAAAGCAAACTGATCTATCTTCAAAGAACTAATCAAAACTGAAAGTGTGACTGGGGGAAAAAATGGGATGGCAGAGATTTCATCTCATCTTGAAGACAGACAGAAGTTAATGACAGTACTCTCTATGTACCTTTCTCTTGGCATCTCTCATGTACATTTATATTTTGCTTCCTTTCCCAGTGGAATCTTTATGTTTTGAGAAATTATAAAGACTTTTTGTGGAATAAATATTTTCTTGCCCCTGTGTATGTCTTTGGATATTTGCACATTCCTCTACAAAACACAAGCTCCCCCTCGTGCTCTCTCTCCACAGCTGTACCTGTGCTGTGGGCTGTGTGATGCATGATGCAGAGGGAAATGCAGGGCATCCTGGGAGAAGCATGGGTTTTAGAGAACTGCGATTCAAATCTCTGTTCACAACTTACTGCATAATGCTGGTAAAATAGATATCTTCCACTGCCTCTTCTAGAAATCTCCATGTCCTGGTTTTGGCTGGGACAGAGTTAATTTCCTTGGTAGCTGGTGCAGGGCTGTGTTTTGGATTTGGTGTGAGAGCGATGTTGATAACACACTGATGGTTTTGGTTGTTGCTGGGTGGTGTTTGTGCTAAGTCAAGGACTTTTCAGTTTCTCAGGCCCTGCCAGTGAGGGGCTGGAGGGGCACAAGAAATGGGGAGGGGACACAGCCAGGACAGCTGACCTGAACTAGCCAAAGAGGTGTCCTGTACCGTAGGACGTCCTGCTCAAAGTAGCAGAGGCGGGTGGCCCTGCCGATGACTGCTGGGGGGCTGGCTGGGCATCAGTCAGCAGCTGGTGAGCAGTTGTGTTGTGCATCACTTGTTTTCTTTCCTCCCTTCCCTTTGGATTTCATTCCTCTCCTCTTCTCCCTCCTTTTCATTATAACTTATTATTAGTAGTAGTAGTTTTGTTTTGTTTTGTTTCAATTATTAACTTGTTCTTATCACAACCCTTGAGTTTTACATTCGTTTCCAATTCTCCTCCCCATCCCGGGGCGGGGCAGTGAGCGAGTGGCTGTGTGGTACTTAGTTACTGGCAGGGCTTAAACCACGGTGCTCAAAAAAATCACTCATCAAGATCCTGGTGCTGCAGGATATTCAAGGAACAGCCTAGCAATGCCTTCCATCTTGTTCAGGTATTGGCAATGCCTTGCAAGGGAGACGGTCTCCTGCTGAAATATCCCATTTCATAAAAACCACAAGTGGTTTTTAGAGGTATTGAAGGAGATACTGCAGTGCTAAGAATGATGCTCAGAGAGACAGCTGGATGTGCTAAGTAAAGCTGAGATCAGGAGATATAACAGGAATTCAGCAATGGGCAATGAAACCGTGTATTACCTGAGATTTATACCTTTATGCAGCTCCTGTATTGCTGGTTTTACTAAGAAAAAAAAGACCCCCAGGCAAGTGCTGGGTAAGATATACAGGTGATGTGCTCACACCTGGCAATTCTAAGGATGCTGCAGAGGATGCTGCATCCAGAAAATTATAGAGGTTCCTTTAGCAGCTCTAAGCACGGGACAAGTTGTTATATTGTTGTAAGATAGCTTCAGGAACTTGCAGTTCTGATCAAACCTGCAGGCCTCACAACTGGTGGTGAAAGTAGGTAGAAACTGGAGTGGGAATTCGCCCTGCCCAGGGGAAAAGAAAGCTGCAGGGGTACAAGTGAGTTAAAGCAAAGCTCTCCTCTCAGCAGAAGGTGCAGTGTTCAGAACCCCCGGCAATATATCTTCTAGCCAATCTTAGCTGCTGGCAAGCTCAAATAATTGAAACAGACAGTTAAATGAAGGAAAAAGTGAAGCACTTTTGGAAAGCTTTTTGTCTGCTGGAGGAGGTGCTCTATAGCCGATAGCTGGAGCCATGACAAACCAGTCTCAGCCTGCACCAGTAACCATTGCTCTGTGTCCACCCCCCAGAGGGCAGGCTGGCCTTCAGCAGCAAGGTGGTACAATCCATCACTGATCTTCCAAATCTTGCTCAAGCAAGCAATGCTGAGAATACAGAAGCAAGCACTTTCACTCTCCAAAAAGATTGCCAGAATAAAAGATGTATCGAATGTACGCTTGAAATGGCCTGGTGTTAAGGAGAATCTCATGGCATAAGAACTCATGGAAACAAGAGCTACTTGACTTTTGCTTCCTTGTTTCAGTCAGTGAGTGACTGCTGGGAGAATGCATATGAACTTGCACAGAGCATCATAGCAGAGGTTCTGGTACATAATGTAACTCTGAGATCAAGTAAGCAAAGCTTTAGTAGGCTTTTGTCAGGGAAAGAGAGAGGCTTTTCTGAGACAAGGGTGGTCCTGTGGCAAATAGACTGTTCAGACCACAAGAGATATGGGTTGGATATAGAGACATGTGAAGAATTCTGTGTCCTGAGGTTAAGGAAGTCAGTTCTCTTGGTGTAGGGAAACTGACTTTAGTGTGCATCTAACCTAACCTGTTGATGACATCTATTTTAGGATAACTGAATTTGGTTGGATAACCAATGTATCAGAGTGAGAGAGCTCTCCCTGACTTCAGAGGCTTACTGAGAGTGTATGTGTTATGGCAAAGTTAACTGATTATTATGGTGATGAGAGATCCAGAACTCACAACACACCTCTTCACAGCAGCAGAAATAAATCCTCCTTGCCAATAGTTTGCATCCATAGAAACATCCCAAAGCAGCCCAGGAATGCTAAGGCACACATACTAGAAGCCAGCAACAGCTATGCATTAGCAATTATTCATGGTTTTACTGCGTTCATCAGTATAACTGAGCTCCTAACAGAATCTATTATAACTATAATCTACAAGACTGCCTGTTGTTACATTATAGGGCTATTAGGAGGGGAACTTTTCTCTTTCAGATTGCCTCATAAATTTGTACATAAACAGCCTTTCTAGAAACTCTCTTTTTTTGACTCAGAAAGTTGGAGATTGCTTTGTATCCGTGTTATTCAGTGTGAAAACCCGGAGGTGGAGTGAGAAACGGGAGCTAAGATCAGTCACTGATTCTGGCTGATCAACTTGAGAGCGATAGCATAGGTTGTATCTTTCTGAAAATGAGTACAAAGTGGACTCCTGAATCTGAACTAATCACCCTGAGCCCTCTCAGATTGAAAGGAGAGGAACTGTGCAATTTATCTCAACCTAAAATAGACATTTAGAAGAAGTTAGATGGATTGTGCTCCAGATGTGTATTTATTTCTGCCCACTGACTGTGAAGAAGGTATAACAGCACAGGTACAGACCTTCACAGTGTACACAGCTGAGGTTAGGTGAGGTAAATCACAGCCCTGGCTCTGATCCTGTGAGGCAGAGTTTACGTATTCCACTGACACCAGTTATAGAGGCTAGGTGCTTCTGAGAAATCTGGAGAGCAACCTAGTGTGTTCAAACCCAAAATGGAGACGCTCTAGACAGGTAATTGTCCTTGGAAATTGTTGGCCTTAAAAAGCACATTAAATGTTCTTCATCTCACAAGCATTGCTATTAGTAGTAGAAAGTATTTACATTGCTTTGCTTGAATTAGTTAACTATATTCTTTAATCGACCCTCTTGAGGAACTTCTAGAGAGATCCCAGAATATGTATCTTCTATTTTATGTGGTGTGAACGCACTTCAGGGGGAACTTTGATCCCTCTCACAATCCACAGCAAGTCATTGCAATACTGCAAGACAGCTGGGTCAGCCTCAATTACTTCATATCAGATTGTTTCTTAATTGGAGACCGTGCTGGAGAAACTTTGTGAAATTATAGCAAAAACAGTCCAATTAAGTACATTTTGCTTCTGAAAATGGACCCAATATACAAACTAGCCATCTTCTTTCTCAGCAAAACTTAACAATAACTAAATGAAGCTAACATTTTCCAACTCAACAATTCTCTAATACACAACATTTAGGTAGGGAATAAAATAAGGTTTATTAACTGACCCAGAAATTATGACCAAGGCCCAAGAAATTGCCCATTCCTAGCAAGAGGAGGAAATGCAAATTGTTCAGCTACAAAAAGAAGAGGTGATTGAAGAACTAGATACACTCAAAAGTCTGGTTATAAGAGAGGGAACTTTTCATGAGAAGTGCTCAGTGACCAAAATCACAATGCACTGATAAGTATAGATGCTATTCTAGATCTGAAAAGATGCTTCTCACTCTAATCTTTAAGCAAAAGCAGGAGAAAATTCAAGAACAACCCACAGTCTCTCTACTGATTTCAGTCAATCCAGTCAGTAGCTTGAATACAGCATGGCTGAACACTTCAGCTTGCACTGAGGCTGAATTCAGACTTTGTTACCACGGAAGATGCAGAACTATCATATCTGGGTCTTCTCTTGACCACCTCAAATGAGAGACCAATGACAAAGTGGGATTCAGTCTTGTAAATTAGATGCATGAAGAAGGAGAGGAACTGGGTGGCAAGAAGTTCTGACACGCTGGGTAGCAAAATGAACTGAATAAAGCAGATGGTCTGCAGTCTCATTCATGCCATGGAAAAGCAAGAGTGGACACTGATGCAATATCTGTAATATTAAATTAACGTATCCTTTATGTGGAGCTGAAGCCAGACAGCATCAAACAACATTTCTAACAATATTACTGGACTCTCTTATCCTGCCGAAATAGGATGTCTGTATCCAAAATTGTTGATTGCAACTGTCTCTGATCATCTTTCCAGAAACTAGAAATAATTTTGGAGAGTCCTAGATCACCTGTGCCAAGACCAGGCCTGCGAATATTCCTCACCCTTGTTTAATCTACTGGTACAGCCAAGTGCTAGGGCAGCAGGAGAGATTTCCCAGAGCCCACACCAGAACTGTGACAGTTCCTTCTGGCTCATTTAATTTCTGTTAACAAAAGCTTCACGATAGAGAAAGCACAGATGCAGTGTTGTTTGCCTGACTGAGGGGAAAGATGATTACAGTATGATAGAGAACCCAAGCAAAACAAGTTTTTGAGAAGTGCAATCTTTCCAGGACTGAAGCTTTAAGTTAGAGCTGAGAGGTTTCAAAGAAAAAACATCTCCACAGCAGCCTAGTCCTCTTTATCTTCTCCCCAGACTACTTTCTCTATTCCTTCTCCAGGAGGAAATTAATGGACCAATGCTACCTCAGAATCCTAAAAGTTTCATGCAAACTGCAACACTGTTGTGTGACTTAAAGCAACAAGGCTGGCAGCATTATCTCCTCTGAGCAAATTCCTTGATAGACATTTCCCACTTTGTCTTCCTCGGAAATAATTCACTTTAATTAATCCAACCCTATCCGACAGGTTATTCACTCATAAGCTTCCTCTGAGGAGCATATGGAAGTTAATTTCAGCCATTGAATGTTAAAATTTATATTCCTGCTCCTTGTTCACCACATACTGAGGTCCTTTCTAATCCCACTCAGCACTCCACTTCTGGAAGGGTAAACCACCCGCTGTGGTCAGAGCACAGTGATCCCAGATTTACCTGATATTTGTGGAGCCACCATGCATGCTGGTGATAGCCTGTGGTGAAGATGCTTATTTTGATTTTCCACTGTTCACTTTCGTTGGGTAATCGGGTGACAGAAAATGTTTTCTGGTTCTTTGTTGTCACTGTCTGAAACCAGACAGAAACGATGAGGCATTGCAGATTAGCACGTCATGACAATGAATAAGGATAAGAAAATGGAGAGTAAAGTGTACATGTGGACAGCTTCAGAGGCACTTTTTGCATTTATTTTGCTGCTTCTGTCTTCTGATTTTAAAAGGTAGATGTCGGTTTTGCTTTTCTAAATAAACTGTCTATCCTTACATTTCTAGGCAGGAAATTGTACAAGCATTGTCAGGAGTGTACTGCAAAAAAATTTCTAAATAAATGAATATGTTTGGTGGAGTAGTCAGTTTTGGAAACTGTGTATTATATAAGGGAACGCTTCAAAAGCAGAAGGAGGAAAATGAAGGATTAAATAGATTCGCCCAGTTACACTACTCCTTTGATCGGAAGCAGAATTAGTCATCAGCTAATGAGAGCTGATTCTGGGGTCTCTAACACTGCACTGTGACCTATGCAGTGAGTGCATTCATACCACCTGCTGGGTAAGACAGTGTTCCCAGGAAGGATTTCGTTGAAAACGAAGAAGCTGGAAAAGGGTCATGCAAGCTGTGGTTATAATAAATGCACAGGCATTTCCTATCTGGTTGTGAAGCCTTAATGTTCTTCATGTAAGGAAGCCACGTTTTCCTAACTGACTTGATATCCTGGGTTGGATTAGGGTCCTACCATACCAGGTCATGGAAGAGCTTTTTCTTACCTCTGATAATTCCCCATCTAAAGTGACAAAGCATGCAAAAAACAGTCAGAAAAAAACAGAGGAAGAAAGAGGTGAAAATCTGAAGATCACAGAAACCTCCTCCCAAGTTAGCGTTTTACCCACTGAGACAAACCAGCTCCTAAAAGTATGCATTAGGCCATCACATAAACCCCCTCAATCCTGTCCAAAAGCCAACAATTGTTCTTCTTTCTCCTCCTGTACCCGCATTTGTCCTCTTCTGTCCCCATTTCATCCGATAGTTTAATGGTGTATTTTACCTCATACTGATTCTCAATTCTCTATTTTATCTCTCCCTGGCCCAGTAACAGCATTGCAAGGCTCACATTTCAGTTTCACCCTGTGGAGAAGGAATGCTGATTTGCTTTCCTTCCAGATGTGAAGCAACCCGTTTATGTTTAATATTCGCTCTTCAGTCACACAGCGACCTGCATTTAACTACATTTTTATGCATTATAAATGCACATACATTTGAAAGAATAAAATTCCCTCTACCCGACATCACTCTAAATGGAGCTGAGGTGAGCTCTTGTTTCCCTGAGGCAGCCTGACATTTGGAGATCATTTTTAACCGTTTCGGTTTTGAACTGTACTTTTTTACTTCCTAGCTGCTTGTGCTGGTCGGTCTCCAAGCACTTCTCAAAACAGGCACTGAGTAACCCTCCAGATAGGGTGCTAAGGAATATAAATGTAACTTTTATCAGAGGAGGAAAATGGCTGAAGAAGAGAACAGGCAAATTTGCAGAACGTGTTGTAGGGATTTGGTGTCAGCTCCCATGGACGCCTGATGCCCAAGTCCCTGATCTACACTGCAGTGCATGCTCCTCGCAGGCAACCGGCTCCAAAACCCGCTTTCCTTCTCAGACTTGGATGATAACTGATCAATCTGCTACACACACATAGATACACAACTGCACTTGTCATTTCCTGCGACACTGTCATCATGGGCTGCGGTTTGTCTCTAAGCACCCTGATGTCGATAGGAAGTGTGGGTGACTTTGCTGTGTGGGTAACTGAGTCACCCAAACCCAGCAGAGGGTGGTAGCAAGCCTGGGGGTATCTCACAAACTCACTGGAGGGCTCAGGATTCATTCACGAGGCTGTGGAAGGAGCACCCATAACCCTGCAGTCTTTTGCCAACTTAGTTTCCTGCCTTTTTCAGTCAAGTGAAACTCCCGTGACTAGAGCAAGCTTCCACCGACCCATGCTACGTCCACCAAGGTGTAATAATTCATAGTCCAACCTGAATGTCAGTGTCAAGTGTCCAGGCTCCAAGGCTCTGAAGTGCCGGAAGAGGACGTGATACTGGCTTTGTGTTTTGGGGAAGACGCCTGAGTCCAAGTCTTCTGCAGCCACTGCAACCCCACAGTGTATGGCACAATGCTCCTTTTGCCTCCATGTAACACACAAGGATCCTTTACCAAGATTCATATTGCTACAAAACTCCTGCTGAAAAAAAGGGCAAAATTTTCTAAAGCAAGGCACATTTCATTAGCCTCCTCAATATGTGTGTTTATGGACAACATGTTTCTGAATGGACTTTGCAGGTGTCATCCACAAGTCATAATACATAGTAAATAATTGCAATTACTGTCCACTTAATGAGACAATGATGCTTTGCTTTAAAAAAAAACCCACACAGAACCCATATGCCTTCAAGTGTGTGTCGGGGGGTAAAAACTCTCCAGCACCAGCTGGAAAAGAATTTATGGAGTGAAAGCTACTTGTCAGATGATGTGAAATGTGGTATTTTATGGACTGACCCTTTTAGATCTCCAGACTTAAGGAAGATTTTTGTTTAATCAGAAATCAGAGTAGACCTACTACAGAGCATCAGATGGCAAAGTGGCATTGACTGTTCTCTTTCAGTCTGTTTAAAGACACTGCCTCACCATGACATTATTGGCTTTGATTTTTGAAAACATGTAGAGGGAAACTGCTGACAATAGATACTGCCATAATCTAGCAAGCAAAGGCTGATAAGAAATCAGTGACATGGATTTCAACAAATAAAGCATGACCTGTCTTGCAACAGTGCACGGAATCACTGAACAAGGTGACTAAGGATATGGTAGATTTACCAGTATATGAAGCCTTGAAATGCATTTGTTTTCAGCCATAGCAGTTTGTGCAGTTTACCACATGGCCATGTCAACACTTCTCCCCAGCGTAAGGGAGTGGAAGAGACTGGACAGCCAAGAATAAGACTATCCATTTTGGCAGTGTGCTTATGTCAGATGAAAGTTTCCTGCACCCTGAGGATGCACAGAATACTTTGTAGTATAAATAAGATTATTACTCTTGAGGAGCTTATTCACTGTGCTTAGAGTTCACTCTATACAGCTCTGCACGCCTGCATCTGAGGTAGTTGCCTTAGGATTCCATGCTAATTACTGAAGGAAAAATCGGGCACAACTCATAAGGCTTGGATGAAGCACATCTTAGAACTGTCTTTTTCTCTCCATTGACTGTCAAAGATGTGTTGAGGGTGGCTTAGAGATGTCTCCTTTATGTTGTGTCTCTCATGAACTGGTAGCAGAGTCAGTGAAGTGATACCAAAGAAATTCTATGCTTATTGATACTTCCTAGGATCCCTGAGGCTATAACTACCCAGTTCCTACAAGGTACTTAAGAAGATAATTTCCTGCAAAACTTCTGCCAAATTCTGTTGTGTTGTGCAGTCAAGGAAGTGAGACAAAGCACTCTCTTCTGCTGATCACAGTTTGGCCGTGACTTCAGGCTGGAGGCAACAATTCAGTGCTCTGAGGTAGATACGCAGAGGGACCCTTTTATAGACATGACTGGATCTTGTCCACCTTGCTCCCGGGAAGCTGTTTCAGTCTGGAGTAGAGCCACCATAGTCTTCATTCACTAGCTTGAAAACAAACTCTGCTGTAGGAAAGAAATCTGGATTTGATCCCAGAAGCACAGTTCATTCTAATTTCTTAAGACGTCTGAAGGGGTTTCTCTGGGATATATATTATGGGCATATTAAGGTTGTTAAGTACAATATCTAGTCAGAGTATAGAACATTTGAGTTCCTAGAAAACAGACCCCAGACATCTTTGATGACCTTAGAAAAGCAATGTCTTTTCTGAACACATGGAAAAGAGGTGGGGGGAAAAAATGAAAAAGTAAATGGCAGTCATTTCATTTTTAATCTTTCGAAATGTAATTTCAACATGATATGAATGATAGCAGCATGAGCAGAGATTGTTACTTTAATAGGATTATTGTCAGATGCTGGCTGTGTTTGTACTACAGCAATGAATTTCCTGCAGTGTAGACACATTTCCATGTTTGATAAGTTACAAAGACTGCTAAATGTATTTTATGTTAGATATCAGGTTTGCTGCAGTCTCTATCTTTCTCATATTTGAAAGATTCTATTAGTGCACATCTCACCCACAAGGGTGAGATCCTGATTTTAAGTTCTAAAGGTAATTTGTTAAAAGTTTGTCACATGGTGTTGATTTACTAATATCAACCATGTGTGCATGTAAGTACCTGTCTTGAGGAACCTTTCTTACTTCTCTGGATGGAACCAGAGACTGTGGCCACACCTCTACTTGTGGGTCTTAATTTCTCTGAATTCACTCAAATCCAGTGGTTGAATGCAGACACAGGCTTTGAGCTAGGCTGGAGAAAAGCTACAGCAGGACCCAGAACCTCCCTTTCACTTTAGCATAGTGCCAAATGTACCCCTTCATATACGACAGAGAGCCTGCTGGTGGCTGTGGCTACCCTTTGCCACGATGTCTGCGATGCTTTGCAATGATGTTATGGGGGCAAGCACCAGGAATAAAAGTCAGGTGGACTTTTTCCTCAGTGCTGTCTGTCACAAGGGACTGTAGGAGTCGTGGGGAGCGGAGCCTGTAGGTATCCAATGTAAACACACAGTGCGTACCTCGAGACTGCTCTCAGACTCTTTCACAGGTGCCTGAGCTTTGATATTATTTCTAGTGCTAGATTTCATTGCCTTGAACTGGCAGGCTGCCAATTAATTCTTTGTAGCGTGTATTTAAGCAACAATGATTTACAGTTAAGATGCCTCAGCTAATCATAATGTAATTAATAGTCTGTAATGCTTTTATGTCCTAGAGAAGGAAGCATTTCATACATAAGAGTTTTGGCTGCACTGCAATGATGGACTGTGGGACATCACTTTTTTTAAAGCTATTGCCTTCTTGTTTTGGACACTGAGAATTTCAAAGAGCTTGAATGTAAATTTGACATTTTGATACATTGCTCATTACTGCAGCGTATTCAGCTCTTAGGAAGGATAAGTAAGCACAAACTGGTTGAATTTTCTTTGCTGGTACACTGTGAAATCTCCCACTAAGAATGCAGCAGACAGTATCAAAGATATGAATTCAGCATTTTTGTATGTGTACCAGAAAGGGGGATAAAAAGATACTTACTGTGCTGGGAATCAAGCCAGCTGTCTGTTCCTACCTATTTAACTGGCTGTCCTTGTAACCTGGAGGAGCCCAATGTCCCCCAGTGCCAGGAGTTCTTGAGAGCAAGAGCAGAGGTTGGTTGGTAAAAGCAAGGCAAGATGACTTTGGACAGTCACAAAACCCCTGTCAGAGGCAAATCTGAACATCAGGTGGCCTGTGAGAGCAGGATGGGCTGCAGTGAGCTTTCCCTTGTGGAGCCCAGTGTAGGCAAACCTTTCACAGGAGCTGCACATTTGTAAGACTGTCCTCTGGTGGATCAATCATGCCTCTATTCAAATCTTCACAACTCCTATGCTGTAAGCAATTCTACTTGTGCCTCTTTCAATCATTCACAATCCTGATGTCAAAAACACCTGAGTCCAGTAAGACCACCTGCAACACCAGTTATGTCTTCTAGACAGAGGGGCTTGGATAGGCTGTAGTGGAAGGCTGTCTAGGGTCTGATCTGATCCTGCTGAGAAGGGGACAGAGATTAGAAATATGTCCCAGGGAACTTCATAATATGCTTTATAACATGTGGTGTCCCGAGATGCTCAGGGCTGGATGTGTCAGCAGAAGACAATTCTAGCCAGTGCTGTAGGCTCAGGCCAGGAAAGGGATTCCTTGCAGGCACTGCTTAAAAACTAAGCTCTGGGCTTTTTTACCAAGCGTTGTTTGGAGACACAAGCTTAATTGTCAGGAATACCTTTTCCTGCAGTTTGATGGTTGGCCTTTGGATTAAGCAATTGTTGCAGCCTCCCTACTGGTTATACTAGAAAGCTATCAGCTGAAATCTTGCTGCCTCATTAAAAAATGGTAAGGTGATTAAAGACTGAAGTCCCTAGAACAATTTCAGTTTTTTGTTGAGAGAGAGGCAATTAACTGAAATTGTGTAAATAATTTTTATATTTGTGTCTGTTAAGAGAAAAATAACTACCTGGATATTTTTTATTTTCATTTCAAACAAAATATTCTGTTGTGAGTTACTAGTATTAACAGATGCAGGGGTGCACCTGTATTTTAAAAACACAGAATAAAAAAGCCCATATCAAAGCAGAAGATAAATTCACTATTGTGTATACAGAATTCTGCTATGTTGTCATACCAAAGCAGCTGAAGAAATTTAAGCAGTTTTTCCATCCAATCAAGTCCCTTGATTAATAATGATAATTGAAGGCCCATGAGGAGCCCTACAAATAGGTTTCACACTGAAGCTTTCGAAGTGCATAAATAGTGTAAAACAGTCATCTCTACTTGCAGCCTTCTGTTTTTGCATAAAAGTAGTGTTTCTTTCTTTCTTTCGAGTTCCTCAATGAATGACCACTTTTGCATTTGACACATCTGAAGAGTACCCAGTACAGTAGCACTTTGAAAAATAATTCAATATTCTTCAAAAAATCATTAGGGATAAGTGACTTTCTGTCCCTGAGTCTCTTGGCAGCTGGATTTGCCATCTCGGCTGTGGATGATTTCATTAGGACATACGCTGGCTCAGATGGGTCACACCGGGCCTTGTAGATCTGTTTGGGACAAATTCAGTGATTACAACAGAGGGAGAGAAATAACATCCCTGAGTATCTGATTCTCTCTGGCCTGGTATGGAAAGGAAAAATATAGTTTGTGCTGTTCAAAGAAATCAGCAAGAAAGGGCTTCGTCTATATTTTCTTTCTACTTCAGTCAGGTCTAATCTTGCCTGACTACTACTTACAAAACCCCCACCACCACCACCCATCTGTTATATTGATGACATTTCAATTAACCTATCTTAACTTGATGCAAGTGGGTCATTGGGCAAGGACATACCCTCTCCACAGTGGGGGATGCCACCCTTCAGGTAGCCAGGAAGGGGACGCACAGCCGTGGCAGGGGGTGGCGGTTTGGGTCACCAGCAGTCAAAAATTGCTTCTCGCTCAGTCTGCTGAACTGACCACACGCGCTTGGGACTCTGATCTGGAGTTCACAGACTAGACTCAGGATTACAAGTTATCTGAATATTTGGTCCACGGAGAGGCAATGGTAATAAAGAAGGGCTCACAGATGGCAAAGTTAATCACATTATCATCCTGCTTGCAAGTAACTTCTGAAATCTGTATGGTTTAGCCACATCAAACCTATGGAACAATTAAGTTCAGTGGACCTTGGATTAAAAATAACAGTTATATTTACACATGCAAAGGGAATACTTTATAGTTTTACAGCATAGGTAGCAGGATTACAGACTGTTTCATGATTCTAACATCAAAAAATTTACTTAAGATCAATTTAATTAATTGTTACAGATCCAAATTAGTAGTCTGTTAGTGCCGGGAGTTTTCATTTCTTCTTTTTCATTTTTTCCAATGCTGTGGAGATTTCTCTCAAGTGCTCAATCTATTCCTGGGCAATAGTGTTAAATTTATACACTAAAAAAAAAAGAGAAAGTTAAGTAGTAAGTGCCAAGGAAAATTAACCTTTTTCTTTCCTCATTTACTGTGGGTCATTTTCTTCTCCCCTCTCTTTCATTGCAGTATTTTTTCCTTATGCACCATTTGTCATGGTTCTTGGGCTCCAAAGTCTGACAACAGCAGGTGGGATACAGCCCTCTCATTTCTTTAGGGCATCAAATGCAAGCAGGCATCCAACCCTCTCTTTGAAGCTGGCAGACTTGCGTCTGCTGAGAACCATTTCCCGACAAAATGTCTTATCTGCTCATCAAACAAAACAGCTTTATAAGTGGAATAAAAAAGAATTATGCCAGCCCTCTCCCACTTTCTGTGGAGGGCCATGAACAGAGCTCTGCTCACTCAGGTCACACTGCTCGTCTCTTTAAGGCTGGAGCATGGGAGAAGACCTTAAATTTTGTGGTAGATCTCATAACCTAGGCTACAAAGAAGAAAGTCTTGAGCTTTTTCCCAAAGAAGCCAATGGATTTCAAAGACGAAGAAAAAAATGTCTTTATGTAAATAGCCTTCAGCTACTACCCCTATTCCTATGCCAGGAGTGGACATGTGTCTACCACTATAGTTCACAATCTAGTGTGGTACATAAACTGATCTTTGCCTGCTGTTCAAGCCAACAGAGGAGAGAGAGCTGGGAAGGTGAAAGGGAGCAGGGCAATGTGTGCCATCCTTTTACCCCTGTGTCATGGCAGGAAACTGAGTATGAGTATGTAAGCATGACAGCACCCCAAATATCCTGTGACCTCCTCTGGAAGTCAGAGGCCTTCTTGTCCCCAGTTTCAGATCTGAGGAAATGTGGCAGAGGTCTGATGTGAATTTATGCAGCTCTGGTACCCACAACAGGATATTACTGCTTAATCAACAGTGACAACTCTGAAAGTTCCCAGCTGGGAGATATCTAGTTTTCATCAATAAATTCTTGCCTTTGCCACCTTGCTCATTGATATTATCTGCCTGTAACCTTAGCTAAATATCACACTTAAGGTCTAAACCTAGTGGGGACCTGAAGCACTGCGTGTAATAGCAGAAGTAATCAGAGGGACTTGAGGGTGCTCCTCTTACTGTAGAACAGCTCAGCAGGGGCACCCATGTTAGAAATAGGAGACTCGGGTTCAGGTCAGAAGACTATCTTGTCCAGAAAGTCTATGTCTGCCAACACTTTCCAATTCAGTTTTGTTAAGGAAAAAGCTCGGGGAGGAAAAAAGGCAACAGTTTCTAGTGATTCACCAAAAAGGCAGAACTAGAAACACCAGATCCCATCATTTAAAGCAGCAGTGGCAGAAGAAGCAGCTGTGCAACCCATGCTTATGACTGCAGTCAGTCTATCCTCTCAGAGGTTTCAGTACAGGTGCTAGCTACTTGCTTCAAAAATAAATTGATCTCAGTTTCTCGCCTAAAATGTAGAGGGAGTTTTTCTGCCCTACAGGAGAAAAGTAGAAAAACAATGTTAGGATGTGCTTTTGAAGCTCACATGTCAACAGCAAAGAACCTGATGTTTATTACTTTTAAAATTACCTTGAAGGAAAACAGCAATGAAACAAGCTTAATTCAACGGGAAGAAACTAGTGAGGGAGCTGTCCCAGGCTTCAGCTTTCGAGGTTGGCACAAGGGGAGAGTCCTGTTTTGAGAGTATGGGAGAACAAAGCAGAAGATCTGGCTAGGAAACCAAGCACTGAACACACAGTTTTGTTCATTTGTATTTGAGACATAACTACAACATTAGATAATGCTTCTGTCTCATCATGACTCTTAGCTCAAAGTCATTTCCCAGCTACTGGATTAGATGAAGCCATCAATAAGGTGATTGCTAAAAGGGACAATGCTCCTGTTTCATGACTCATCTTGATGGCTGAACCCCACAGATCTGTTGGGCCAGTCATCATTGGTCCAAGATGATACACGGCAGACATAGTAGTGACTTCACTTCATTTAAGCTCTGTCATTAAAGTCAGTGCAAATGTCTAGGGAAATGTCCATCCACTGATGAAATTCTTACCATTTTAGATATCTTGCAGGTAACTGTGCAAGGCATCCTAGTATTTAAGTAGTATGAAATGATGGCAAAGATCATCTTTTGGAGTGTGAGAAGGATGGATGTACTTGAATTCTTCACTTTGAAGGTACAAAAGAAATCTCTATTCATTAAGAAGTATGGTTATGAATATAAACAGTTCATAAGTTTATTCCAGTAAGTAATGCCTATGAAATCAGCAGCAAAACTCTCCACACAAATGGAGCGACACAGACATGTACGTTGTTGTCAGGTTAGAAATATTAGAAGGACCACCAACCATGGCCTAAGATTTCATAGGTGATTTTTCCCCAGTGCTGGGTACCCAGCTTGAAACTCCACAAAGCAAAAACATCAGTGATCTAAAATTCCTGATGTCCAGGACTCTTAATGAAATCTTGGATTTGATGCTAAAATCATGTGTGAAATATTTTATATGTTCTGCATGATTTGTTAGTTTTGTAGTTAGGTTATAAATATATCAGTCCTGTAATTCTAAAAAACAATCCTAGATAATCACACTATTCACTCAAAAAGGGCACCCCATAATCATACATTAAAATTATTGCTCAAAAGGTTGTCTGCTAATAAAGTATGAGCCAAATACTCCTTTTCTTTCCCACCCATTATAAACCAGTTTTCCCTCCTTCCTAATATTTTTAAATACTAGTTCCTCCAAAATGTTAATGCACAAATTTACAGAGATCAGTTTTTGAGGTAATCCCAAATTCAATGTCACTATTAGGAGGATGAAATATGTTTCTGCCTGAAGAAAAAATATCTTTGCTTCTTCCAGCTACTGCCTCAGTATTGCAGAACCCACAAGAACTGAGGCATCATGAGCAGCTTGAGAGAGAAGGGGTCAGCAGCCAGTTCATGCTAAGAGCTTGGCTCTTTTTTGGGGGTGATGTCTTAGTGCAAGCCAGTGAAATTATTTGGCTTGGGCCATGCTGTAGGGTTTAGACATAAGTTTATTTTCAGTTGTGTAACCTTTAGGATTTGGGGGTCAGGTCAGTAACATTTAGGTAGTCCCTCCACTGAGTTTTCTGTCTGGTAATGACTTGTGCAGAGCTTTATGGCCAGGTCTGCTCAAAGGGATAGGCTTTTCAGTGTGACAAGGTAATTTTTAGCCCAGGGTCAGAAAGAACATCACCAAGCAGAAACTCTCCCTGCTTTCTCCTCCTCCATCTTCTAGACCGACTATTAAATCACCCTCCCAGCTCACCCAGGGACCCCTCCTCAGCGCCCTGCCCCCACAAACCAGAGCAAGCAGTGGCAGCCCCTTTCCATACTACCGTCATATCCCTGCCCTGTATGTAATGCCATTGTTTCAAGGCAAAGCGGGCAAACCAAAAGAAACTTTTGTGCAAGAGGCAAATCTCCCAAAGGGAGATGCAGACATGGCTGTCTCCCTTTCACACCTACAAGCAAAAGGATATAGGTAATCTGTGTTTGAGGGAGCACATCGGGCACATAGACGGAGCAGCATCACAAGACAGAAAGAAAAGGTACAGCACGTGGCACCAGCTGTCATCAGATCTCCTCTAAACATACATGTGTTCCTATACATATACATATATTAAAATATATATAATGTATAAATTATAATATACAATATGTAAATATATTTAAGGGATTCGTTTGAACTGCACCTTGGAAACAGATTTCCCAGCACTAGAACGGCTTGGACCTGGCCCAGGCCCAGGATTCCTTCACATTTGAAAGTATGAGAGTTGCTCTAGTAATACAGAACTATTCACCAAATTCAGACTATTTACCAAATGACCACATCACAACACCTCCTGACAGGGCACCACACTCACCACATGACAAAGATGCAACTTAATAATAAATGTTGTTGCCAGAGGACTTTTTCCCCTCACATTGCACAGGTAAAAGTCGCTGGAGCTGGGATGGGGTTTTCTGACTACCAGACTACGTGACTGAAGCCCTTGGACATGTCCCCAGTGTACCACACTGTGTTCCTGACATTCACAGTGGCAAGTGGTTTTCTATTCAGGATGCAGGGCAGGTGAGCTGTGGTTAAAAGATGATTGCTTGCAGCCCCCCACGCAAATCCCCAGTATCAGCAGCGTTAAAATAATACAAACATCATTAGTGACAAAGACAGATTTATTGCCTCCAGCCAGACTATGCTTGTTAAGGGAGTCCTGTACCGCTCCACAACTGGATATGAATTCTAATAAAGTCTGTTTAAAAATGTGGTGGTATTCCAAAAGCAACTGTGCAAAATTGGCAATTGTGATTTTAGCAAATCTACTTCATGTAACTCCTCAGAGACCTACAGGTTTGCTGAGAAAGGCCTTTTTTTCCCCTCTTTTGAAAACTCTTACTAAGAAAGCAGCAAGTCAGGTACTTTCCTCGCTCCCACTCCCCAACAGTATGGTTCTACTTAAAGGGAGCAATTGTTTATTTATATCTGCATATATTGTGAAGTTGCCAAAATACGCATGCATATAGAAACGCATGTAGCAAGTTTACTCACAGTAATGAGGCATAAACCACGCTCTAATCCCAGAGGAGGAAGGCTGCTCGAGTTCCTTTGTCAGGAGGAGGTCATGTTCACTTTGAGATGATGCTGTTGGAGCTCCCATCAGTGCTAGATTTTATTGGAAAGAGTGAATCTGTACTGATAGATATCCTCAGGAATCTTCATAGAGATACCTCTGGAAAAGTATGGCCATTCTGTTACTGAACAATTTAGTTTGGATTAGCCCTCAGATGTAGGAGGAATCAGCATAAGTGGCAATTATGAAAGAAACATAAAAAAGACATGGACACAACAATACTGGGTGCAAAGAATGTGCTCTAAGGACAGATGCTCCATCCCCCCTTTTGAAACAGGCTCTCAGTCTTTGTCCCAGCCATGGATTTTATAGGACAGAAACCACCACCTGGAGCTGAAAGTAAGAGCCTGTGGGTTTTGGTGTGAGGTTTTTCAATAACGTTCATATTAGAGGTAAAGGGGGCAAAAAAGATGTTCACAGAAGATTTAGCAATGAACAGCCAAGTGGTAACTTCACCACGCTACCTATGGTGTTGCTTGGTGGGAGCTGTAGTTTGGGAAGCTAAAGGCATAGCTGAGCAAAAGCTCCTGCACTTCAATGCCATCCCCACTCTGTCCGAATCACAGGACAGTGCTGCCAGTCAGAGCTTCAGGACTTCAAGTGTGATTGTGGGGAGCAAAGTACAGGGAACAGCGGGTCAGCATGTTAGCTAAGTAAACTGGTTGGCTTGAGAAGCTTTTGAGGGAACAGAAAGTTAAAATGGGTCTTTAGACTTCTCCATATGAAATGCAGATACAGCCTTTGAGCCTGGACCACACTACCACAGCAAATAAGAAAATCTTACATCTTTCTTTATACTGCTTTGGAGAGTGTACTTGAAAGAGAGAAAGATGCAAGGCTGCTCGTTTGATTTTGTGTCAGGAGGGGTGTGTTTCAGGCTTCAGAGATGCTACAGAAGCAATTACAACAGTAAATAAAACTATTATTAAAAACCTGATGTTTTTAACTGCTATTTGCATGTAATCACTCTTAAATAAATGAAGGGAAAGTAAATGTTAGGAGAATAATTTGCTGCTAATCAAGAGTAATAAAGTGAGCAGCCTCATTTCCCTTCCAGACTTCTCTGACTTTAATGTTGTTTTCTCTCTCAGAAGTCTGACAGCAGAAGGAAGCAAAAGGCGAAGTAATGTTATGATGGGGGGTTTGTGTGTGTGTGAAGAGGTTCTGGGGTCTCAGGACTCTGGGTCTTGTTCTTTTTCTCTTCCTTCCTTTACCCAGCTCTGATACAGCTCATCTTTTAGCTGTGCATTTTGACAGACTGGGATGGGAAGTAACATGATGCTGAAAACTGTCATGGATCACCCTTGCTCCCAGCCTCCAACCACCTAATTTGCAGACTTTGACCTGACAGTGGGAACATAATCTATTTCTAGAACTGTAGAATAGGAAAATGGAATCAACCTCATTTTCAAAACAAATTGATTTTGATAACTGGAAGAGTGAGATTTTTTCCTCCTTAGGAGCCCTTATTTGGGATCTCAGTAGGAATTCTATTCCAGGATTATAATGTTAATATAGTATCTGACATAACTAAGCAGAACTGACCATTTGATTCAACCCGATTGAGTTCCTATAATAATATCTCCTGTGTACAGCAGTGAAGAAGGCACATGGTGCTGTATAACCACAGGCAAAACATTTATGGACAGGTGCTTATTATTCAGTTCTACATTGCGCATCTAATCATTTTTGAATGGAAAAGGAAATTCAATTCACTCCAATCACAATACACTGTTGCTGGTAAAATTGAATATAGCTTCAACAATGAAAAGAGAACTGCCAATAAATCTATGCTGGATGTAAACAAGGGTGGGGGAAATTTTCACAGTTGTTACACAGTATTTTAAACAAGCAAAGTTTGATTTTAATAATGACCCTACTCTCAAAGCACCTAATTCTTTTTAATTTATCCTGTCATTAGCCCATTCAGGAAGAATAATACTGATAATAAAAGAGAAAACACAGAGATTAGATGTTTCATGAGAGTCCTACAGCACTACCTCTGAACTCCATCCTCCCTGTTTTTCTCTGCCATCCCTACACCTCTGCATTCTCACTGTTTCCAGCCAGGGCTGGGCTGCGCTTCCTCCAACCCTGCTCACATAAGACTAGGTGGGCGTCTGCAATGCAGCGTTGGTGACTAATTTCGGTGGGATAATCCCAACCAGCCCTGTGCAGAATAGCTGATATATCTGACAGCTCCAGCTCCATCTATGTGGCTTGCCAAAGGCCACAAAGAGAGTAAGGTCTGGGATTCCATTCCCTGCCTTCCAGCTCCATCTGCTCTTTTTGTCACTGTTCCAGCCTATCCTAAGTACTTCTTCATGTAGTCCTGTTCCTGAGCTTTCCCGTGGCTCTATAGCTCACCTTTTCCTCTTCCCTTCCTCCTCTGTCTTTCATCTACCTTTTTGCTGCCTTTGGTATGTCCAACAAGCTTCCAAAACCCTGTCATGTATGTCAGGGTCTGGTCCAGGGCCAGATGCAATAGTGCTGCTGACAGGTTAGAAGGGGAAGGAGGGGCTGTGCTGCAGCATGACAGCTCCATCTTTACTCCATCCCACAGCCCAGAGTGAGGCCAGTGAACAGGATGAACAGATTTTTCTCTTAGATTCCTGTGTAAATCCATTTTATCTCACCTCTCCATTCAGAATTTGGTATGGGCAGAAAATGAAGCAGAGGGTGGCAGATGCAGTGTATTTGCTGAGGAAATGCATCACTCAGGAAATCAAACACTTTTCTGACACTTTATAATGGATAAAAAAACATGCAGAAGCAAGCTCCCAGGGTCCTGATTTCACAGCTGGGACATGACCCTTGCAGGCTGGCTGCCTTTAGCGCAAAGTGTTGGGAGGGTGGGAAGGGCTGATTCCCAGTCAGCAATGGGTTTTAAGGGAAGGGGATGTGAGAGGGGCCAGACCAGGAGATTCTTACCAGGGCACTGCGATTAGACAGTGCCTCACGGCGCTTTCAGCTGTGCTTTGGAGCAGTATGGGCTAATCGATCAGGTGATCGTGCTACAATGACATTTTGCTTATTGTGTCAGTCAATGTCCATAAATCCTGAGTAGAATCCAGTTTAAAAAATGCTGTTTATTATCTTACTTACTCTGGCATGGAATACAGACAGTGAAATAAATACCCCACCTTCATATATACTACCTTCTTGACCACAAGACCTTGTTTCATTCTTACCCTTCCAGACTCCTTCCCTTGGGAGGGTAAGAAGTAGAACTAGAACAACAAAATTGGGTTGTGGGAAGGACTGTGGTGAGGAGACGTGGATTTAGTAAATCAGGAAATATTTCAAGCCTGGTCCACTGGATGTGGGACCTTCCAGGAACCAAAGGCTTCCATGCATTTTGACTGTTAGGCTACCAAGGCTATGAGAGATGGAGAAACTTCCATAACTCTTCCCAAAGTGGTCGCAGAGACTTGAATTGTCTCCAATATAACATTTAAGACCAAAGATTTTAGACCACTAAGGAGTTCTGCAATTTATCTTCCTGGAATACCTCCCTTTCTTGATACACTGTCAAGTGAACATCAGCTTCACCTCTTTGAATCATACCAGAGTTTCATTCTGACTTTTTCTTACGAAACAGTGTTTCAAAGTCCTACCATGAGGGAAATATCAGCATGTTTTATTTTAGTTTGTTGTGTGGTTGTTGGTTTTTTTTACCACCTATTTTTGTCTTTCCCTTAAAAAAACGTTTCTCATTGGAATGTTCTTATTGATGGAAACTGCCTCACCTTGCTGAGCTTACTTACAGAAACTGCAAGGAAGTGTTTATCCCAATATATTTTCTTTATTATACCTTCCCATTTGAAATGGCAGCTGAGGCGCAAAATAGTTTAACTGGTTTGTCTAACATCACACAGGAAGTTTGTGGGAACTGTACCTAAATCTATGGCACCTAGAGGCTTGAGCACAAGGCTTTTCATCTGCTTCTCCATTTTATCTCCAGCTTTCCATGAGTACATTTGTCAAATAAATTTATGAGAGGAAGGAATAAATTTGAAATCCCTGTTATGGAACATTTCCAAGCAAGGATTTCGTATTCATCTTATTCTAACCAGGCATTTGATGCCTCTGCAGTTGGAGCATACAGACTTGTGTCTGTTGGACAAGGGTCTGGCTTTCCGTAGCATGATATTTGCAATGGATGGCTTGGACTCCTTCTGCAGATGATGAATAATTCATAGAAACCAAAGGGGACACACTTGTAAATGACAGCTAAATACAAGAAAAACAGCTCTTTCTTTGAAATGGACACTTTTCAGGGAATATAAGAACGAAATTCAAGGATAATAAGGAACCCAATGTCCATGTCTGGTTTAGCCCTCACCTTTCCCCAGTCAGTATCTCTCCCTAAACTGTTGACAGTAACCTGGGAAGAACAGGACAAAAAGTTGAAGATACACACTGTGGTGTGATAGGCCTTATCAGCACTGTCCTTTGCTAAATCTCTGGCATTTCTGTGTATACCTCAGGAGGGAATTTAATCTGTACAATAACTGAAATTGCTTCTATTTCAAGAAATACAGAATGTAATTGCCTCTTTTTTTTTTTTTTTTTACTATTATTATCTCTCGTTGTTTTCTGGATTTCTATTTGGAAATTTTAATGGAAAACATTTACCTTAATTTAAAAAACAAACACACAAAATCCAAATACCTCTCATTTTTTCAGACTGCTTTTGGAGCTACCCATGCTGATTGCTTGCAAGGTTTTTGTTCTTTTAAAAATTTCTTTGTCAATCTTGGATCAATGGACAGTTTTTGTTAAATCAAGAAGAATTGACAAAAGGAATAAAAGCAAAGAGGGGGGGAAATGAATCACAAAACAAATGTCTAAGTGATGAAGCTGTGATCTGACTAGTCGGGGGGGTGGGTGGTGGGTAGGAGTTTGCTAAAGACAGAATACTGGGCCAGCAACGCTGAACTGTGCAGTCTTACAGAAAAAGGGTCTTTGTGGCATTCAGATGATGCTGGCATTTGAAATCTCTACACAGGGACATTTTCAGAATGTGGTTCCCTTTGCATCTCAGTTTTATCTTTTCCTTTACCCTAATCCTCAAATTATTGAATGTTGCTCAGATTTTTTAGCAGCAGCCTCCAAGGCTGGTAACTTCTTCCTTAAACCAACACTTAAATAAGAAATGGACAGCTTTGATGGATGTAAAAGTTTCTGTGCAAGCACAGACTGAGCTTCCCAGCTCAGCAGCTATTCAAAGGAGGCCATTAAAAAACAGGAAAAGGTGACGGCTCTTCAACAAATGCAGCCTCCTTTCTCATTCTTGTAGCCATAGTACCTCTTCTTCAAATCCTATCATCTTTATCAAAATTAAGTTTTCAGGTGTTACTCAGCTTTAAGGCCAAATCTAACTTTTGTGACAGATTTACACCAGATGTTTCAGTCAGAGAGACCTTCAGCTAAGTCAATGTATGTTACTTGCAGAAATATCGTAACTAGATTGTCAAAATCCTCTCATTTTTATGCATGCATTATATCCTCTCTGGCCTAGATAGGCTGTGGACACAGGATATCTCATAACATCTCATATCTAAATAAGCTTTTATCTTGCTATCTCTCCTTTTTTCTTTATCAGCAATGACAAACCCCATAACTAAATTAATTTTTCTACTGAATGCAGCTTCCTCTTGTACTAGCAGACACAGCAATACTGATACTCAAACCTGAGCCAAACCTAGGGTGAATTTCTGAGTTTGGCACAAGCCTTCACGACCTTCTGCAAAGATTTCAGTTCTTATATAGGTAGGGTGCAAGAACAAGGAATGGCTCTTAACACAGACATACGCAACCTCCAGGAGAAAGCTCTGCAGCTGGGGATGAAGACTTGAAATGCTTCTGGAACAATACCAGTAGTGATTATATATTTTTAAAACTGTTCTTTATGTTCTTATTCTGTGCTTGTAAGTTCTTGTCTCACTGGGTGCCCAGCTGGGGCTGCTAAACAGCGCTGATGTACAAATAATCAATCACTGTAGTTGTTATTTTAATTATGGTACAGGGAGAAATTCCTTCATTTAATTGGGTTGCTGATAATGTCGGGCTTCATACTCTCATGTTGACTGCAGAAGGAAAGCACCTTTTTCAGCTCTTTCTGGGGAAAGCAATGAGAAATGTCCCAACCTTTCCAACAAATGACTTGGGGACCTGCCCAAGACTTGCAAGACTTGAGTCATTAGCCTTCCTTAGTCTACCTGGATTTAGACTCATGTTTTTCCTAACCTGGGCTGTATCACTGGTTTAACAGGAATTGAGGGCAGAGTGAAGGAAGCAGCTTTGCTCTTCTTCCTTCTGATGCTGAATCACTGTGTAGCCGAGGATACACAAGGTGTAGGTCAAGCAAGAGCAATGACCTCTGTGGACTGGAGGCATTCTGAGTTTATGGCGTCTGTACATTTCAGGCACTGCCAAGCTCCCAGCACCCTGGGAAACAAATAGTGCATTTAGACACCACAGATGCTGAGGTACAAAGTGAATAAATAGATATATTTTCTACTGTCTTGGATATAGGTGGACCGCAGTCATTCTTCAGACACCGTGTACTTCAGTGGTGGGACTCCTTGTCATGGACAACTGGCTATTCAGACTGACTTGGGTTCAAAAGCAACTGTACAAACTCACATGTAGAAATCCTTTCAGAGCTATGAAATATGAAGCTAATACTTCTGGCTCAGGGACTGTCTGTGCTGCGGGTCACTAGAAGGTGTTGTGATTTAACTCTGGCTGGTAACTAAGTACCACAGAGCCACTGGCTTACTCCCCCCTCACCCAAAGGGCTGGGGAGGAGCATTAGAAGGGAATGTAAAACTCAAGGGTTGAGATAAGAACAATTTAATAATTGAAATAAAATAAAAATGAAAGAACAATAATAATAATAACAGGAACAGTTATAATGAAAAAGAGGGGTAGAGGAATGAAATCCAAAGGGAAGGGAGGAAAGAAAACAAGTGATGCACAACACAACTGCTCACCACCCACTGACCGATGCCCAGCCAGCCTCCCAGCAGTGATTGGCACACCCTGGCCTGTCCCCCCCGTCCCACTCCCACTTGATAGTCGAGCATGATGTGCCATGTTATGGGACACCTCTTTGGCTAGTTCAGGTCAGCTGTCCTGGCTGTGTCCCCTCCCCATTTCTTGTGCCCCTCCAGCCCCCTTGCTGGCAGGGCCTGAGAAACTGAAAAGTCCTTGACTTAGCACAAACACTACCCAGCAACAACCAAAACCATCAGTGTGTTATCAACATGGCTCTCACACCAAATCCAAAACACAGCCCTGCACCAGCTACTAAGAAGAAAATTAACTCTGTCCCAGCCAAAACCAGGACAGAAGGTAAGAGTTTCTGGCCAGCAGTGTCCTGGGCTCGCTGTTCTTGTTCACACCTGGGCATGGGGATAGAGAAAAGATACCAGGTTTGGTGGCCCTGTTTTCTGCTCCCTTACAGTCATTCTTACATTTTCAAGTACACCAACACCAACTCAGGTGATACCTAAGAGCACAAAATCAATCCCATGGTGAGTTTGCTTAGAGTAGAGGTTGGATCTACAGAAAAGCCGTTGGGATGTGCTTTTGAGCCATAAAGCCAACAGGAGTATGTGGGTCTTTGCTACAGTGGCAAAGTTCCCTCTGGGTGACAGCTCTGAAGGCTCTGCTTTCTTCTCTCTCCACACCCAGTCCCTCTATCAAGCCTGGCACAGCACCAGTGCTTTTGGGCAGGGTGCTTCTGGGTTTAACTCACCCAGCTGATCTCCCTGTAGCCCAGCCCAAGAAAGCCAGTAGCCACAAGCTGCCATCTTGCTTTCCAAGTCTCTCCCTGCTCCTTGTTGGTTTTCCTTGGCATGGGCCTTTCAGCAGACGTGAGGCAAACACTAGACATGTGGCAGCTGTGCTGGCACAAACAGAAAACACATCAGTGGGAGATCCAGAAGAACAGATGCAACCCAGCAAGCCCAGATGCCTGCACAAGCCTCTGTGCCCAAAGCAATGCCAAGTGCCTCAGCAACATGTAATGGGCACCATGCCCTCCAAACAGACGGACATGAGTGTTGACAAAGTAGAGAACACATCCAAGCATTAAACATAGGCTTGTAGTGGGGCACTTGTCCTAGCCAGACAAGTCAAAACAGATAGCCAGACCTGTAGATCTTTGTTTTACACATCTTAATTACACAGCGTGATTACTGACCCTGTTGGAAAGGCTCTGGTTTTTAGGATATTCACTGTGTGCGCAACTGAGGTTTAAAAAGATCTGTCAAATGTGTGACAGGGGAACAATTGCCCTATGGAAAAAAGATGCTAATTTCTCTGTCTTTGGTAGATGATGTTTATATAGGAGGGAGCTGGACTATAATTAATCAGATTAAATTCAGAACAGATATGTGCAAGATATCCCAGTGAGAAAGGAAGAAGCAGGCGCAGTAAAGTGCAGTGAGGAGGAGCTGGCTGTGCAGGCAGGCTGCACATCAGACTCTGAGGATTTTTGTGGGCCACCAGATGAATGGGGTTCAGTAACACACTGCTGTTAAGAAGGTAGACCACTTTCCAAAATAGGCTCTTGGCTGCTACCAATTTGTAGCTGAGGGAAGGTGGTCTCTCTGTACTTAATAACCTTCACTGGACCTTTTCTTCCCCCCTGTTGCTGAATTTGCAAGACTTGTGATGTAATTATTTCAATGCCCTCATGAGGTCTTCTGGTAGGGTATAATTTTAGACATCCTATATTAACAGACGTTCAGACAAAATGGAGAAAGTCCAAAGGAAAGCAACATGGGTAATAAGAGGTTGAGGAAACATGACCTATAGAGAAAAGCAATAGAAATCAGGTCTATTTAATCTGAAAAAGTAAGAGAGGTCTGTAATGATAGTTCTCTACACTGTCAAACACTCTTAACGGCACGGGCTGTTTTTTGAAGGTGATAGGGCATCATGTAATCAACTTCATTTGCCAGTAGGATGTGACAGTTTAGGATTGAAGATGAGGAATTTTGCACACAGACTTGGAGGAGGGTTTTAAGACCTTAAATTATGAATTACACCAAGTAAAAACACCAGAGGATCTAAGGAGAGTATGTGATTAACAAGCATTGTTCAACTCTGATATTACCCCACAAGACAGCGAAAATATTTTTACATCACTGCCATGACAGACCATGCTGTCTGTATGGTAAATCAGGACAACTTTTCAAAGAAAATTTCAGAAGTCCCCATTTTTGATAATTTCAGTTTTCCCCTGGTAACTTTTACAAAATCATTCCTGAAATTCTAAATTCTACTCAATTAGACTTGTAGCAGCAGTTATCTTATGTCAAGGGGGAATATTAGCAGAATAAGATGCTTTTGAAGATGAGTACAGGAGGCAGCTTTAGTTCTAACATTTTAGATCTGAGCTTTCCTGCGTGTTGCTCTCTTGTTTGCTCCAGGGGTTAATGAAGCCATTTTTACAAAAGAGCATGGTTCACCTTTAGCAGGGTGCTAGATTTCCCTCATGCATATAAGGTGATGTCAGAAGGGACCCTCATGTCTATCTAGTTTCAGAACAGGCCACTTCACAGAGTAATTTTTGCTCCATGCTCCTTTTTTTTTTCTTTCTTTTGTTGTTGTTTTCTTCGACGTACTTGGCCTTGGACAGCTGCTACTTCTTTGCTGGATATCAGATCCTTTACTTAGAGGAAGAAATTGGGTGGGTATGCCTGTGCCAATATCGGGTTCATACGCAAAGTGACGTATCTTGAAGAGTAACCAACAGACACACAAACACATTGAGAGAAACACACACACTCTCTCTCTCTCTCTTTCTCTATCCCCCTCCGAGGTCATCATGCAGAGGAAATATTCTGATCAGTACATTAGTCACAACACACCCTGGTAAGCCACTGCTTAAGTTAAATGAAAAAATGAATATTAAAAATATGTCTCGTATTTGAATTAAAAAAAAAAAGAGCCCAAGTTCTAATAACCCTGCATGCATTTATAATATTCTCATTTAGAGGTTACAAAACAGGCAAGTTGCTTATGTACTAAATACTAGAACAAATAACCATGAACGAAATGTTAAGAATGCAAAGCCAAAACCATTTGCTAAAAAGCATAAATAGAGCATCATTTCAATTGGTCAGATGCCAAATTAAATGTAAAAAGAGACTAACAAAATAAAATCAGAGCAGAAAATGTTATTAGAAATTAAGCTAACAGAAAGTGTATGTGCATATTTTCTTGCTTTTGTGATTATCAGAGACATTATTGGGGAGGGAGGGGGGTAAGTTTCAAGTGCAGGTGATAGGTTTGCATGTCAAAATAGCAGGATGCTCTGGTCAACAGCTAATGAAAACAAAATAAATAAGGTAAAACATGTTTCTCTTTCAGATCATATTTTTAACAGACCAACTGAGCTCTCTAACCAAGTGATACTGTGGAGGATTTAAGTGGTGGTGCAGGGCGTTATGCAGAGAGGATACTTGTAGTTGCATTTCTGAAGCACTGTGTGAATGTGTCCTAAAACCTATCTTCCTGCTTGTCTGGGTGTTGCTAGAGGAGCAGTCCTGGACTTGTCTGGAGAACACTCTTGAAGCAGTTGGAACCCCTGCCCCAGAATCGGGGTGACTTGGCAGAGCAGATGACCACTGGCTCTTTGCACAGATGGTCTGGGGAGGCAGCAGTGGGGGACAGTCAGCCATCAGGGAGCCTGACCTGCTCCTGGACACTGCCATGCTGGCACATCATGGAGTTGCTGATGCCATCAGGTTTAACACCCCATCCTTCTCCCTCGGTGCTGAGAAGTGTAGATCATGTCAGAGATCCGTTCACATGCTAGGGACCTGGCTGGAACACCCTCACCCTTGCCTTCACAGCAGGAGCCACTTCAGGCTGCCCTTGCTTCTATTGCTAGTATCAGAGCAAGTCCTTTCAGGAATGGATGAAGCCATGGGGAGCAGGGAACAGTGTAAGAAAGAAGGAGGATGGCGTAGAGCAGGGTATCTCCATTTCTAACACAGGAGAGACCTGAGAGGGATTTTTACAGAAAGGGAGCTCTTCCAGAGGAGCCCACACAGTTGTTAAGGGGCCCAAATGCTCTCTAAAGCTCTGTCTCATCAGTATGTAGGAAAAGAGCAGAGTCTAATTCTGCTTTTTCACATGAAGGAGAAGAAAAATCGTCCCCTATACTTTCTGGAGTCCTCTTGTCCCATCTTGTTGCAACCCCTCATCATTAAAGAGAATGAATTTTGCAGCCTGCTTTCTACTGGTCATGGGGGAAACTCCTGAGAAAATCACATCAGTCAGTGGTCCCTCTATTCCTGGCCTTGCTGCATGAACTGTGGAGTTAACACAAGGTCTGTACAGACATGTGTAGGGCTCTTAACTGAGTAAGAATATTGACGCATGGTGCTGTCCAGAAACAGCTGGTTGGTCCTGAATAACTTACTCAAGCACAACTTGATGTTGAGACACGCTCTTCAGGAAAGAAAAAACCATGTCATCAAGGAGACTTAAATACATATGACTGAGAATTTTTTCTCCAAATATTTTCTTGATTAAACAGACATCTCCATTTTAAATTGGATGGAAATCCAGAAAATCAAGCATTTAGCTTTCTGACATAAACTCCACATTTTTTCAATCAAAACAGTTTTGATTTCTGTTGATCATACATTCTTCTTTTCAGTAAAATTGAATTTGCAACCAGATGTTTTTATAGTTTTAAACAAAACAGGGGGCTGGCCACTGTTGATTGTAAGACTTTTTACTAAAACTTGCCCACTTACAGCATCACTAGGACACCTGCCAATAGAAACACCACTGCGTATTTCAGTTGTTGCAGTCACCACCATTTCTGTTTGCATTGCAAAAGCACCCACTGCAGTACTGGTGTCCAAAGGAAAACCTCAGGAAAGTGTTAGTGGTAACTACTTCTGTGCCATTTTGAATGACTGCAAGAAAGACTATTAGGTCTTTCAGAGGTTATGTTTTAGATATACCTTCACCTCTCCCAGGCACAGCCATCTCAAGGCTTCTCATCCATATAGGTATGTCTGGTGGGAGCTGTGCCCAGGGTGTGCTGCCGCGGGTGTCTGCTGTCTTCACCTGTGTGGCAGCCTGCTGTCACGTGTGAGAATCCAGGGCCACATGCCGGACAGTGGGAACCAGGACCCATGGCCAGTTCAGTGGACAGCAGGGCCTGGGCTGTGGCCAAACTGAACAAGCAAATGCTGACCTGCAAGAAAAGAGTTAGAAAGGCTTTGATTGTACTCCCTAGAAGGGAGGTTTGGTTAGTGTAGGAAGATGGTGAAGCCTTGCCTTTGCCATGTGGCTGGAAGCTATTCAGCTGAAGAGCATGGTTTGATTGATATGGCCTGTCCGTGCAGCCTGGTTTAACTCGGAGAAAGACAAGGCAAAGTACAGCTAGTGGAGGAGCGGCAGGATTCATAGATGCCCACAGAGCAGAGCAGTAATAATGCCTCGTGAATCTCTGTTTAACAGGTCCAAAATCTATGAGGAAGAGCAAGCAAGAAGAAAACCCAAAATGTTATTTTAGACGTATGAGGAAAAACTTCACAGCTCTGCCCATGCCATTTTGAATTAGCAAGTTGTTCTCAAGTAAGGTGTAATGGGAAATAAACCATAATAAAAGCAAACAGTACCTTGTGTTTCACAGCCTGTCACTTCGTTTGTTTGCTACCAGAAAGGAAGGCACTGAGAGATTTCTCACAGAAACAGTTTTAATCTCCATGCAACTTAATACTGACAGAAATACACCCACTAGTACCACTGCTTTCCTTTACAGATATATTATCTTTTCTGTTTTCCTTTCAAGACGAACAGGAGACTAAACCATGTACTTGTCCTACACACCTTCAGTCTACCTGTTGTTGTGGGACAAGACTTTCCTCTACATACACCAAAATGAACTTTCAATTAGGGGGGAGAAAGTAACAAAAGGAAAGATGTTTGTTTTCAGTGAGCAGCAGAAGCAGAGCTAAGAGAAGACCTTTCTCAGAAGATGCTTTTTCTCAGACTTGTCAGGGGGGTTCAGGTGAGGACCCACTGGCTGAACCCTGTTCTCATTTAACACAACCGGGAGCTGATTCACGCGCAGGCAATTGCCAGCTTTTCCCAGGGCTGCCACATGCCCAGCCATCAGCTGTCAGCCCAGCTTTCCACAGCACAGACACCATCTAAGCAGGCAATAACTGTTTTATAACCCTCTACAGGTTCCTGCCTGAGGCACTTGTTTAGTTTCCTTGACCTTAGACCTGGCCTTCAATTTACTGATAGGTTTAGGGAGACTGGTCCTGCCAAAGCTCATAACACTGATGAATCTCAGAGTAACTCAATGATTTTCATAAAACCTCATCTCTAGGAGCCACGTGGATTTCATGTTTCGCTCTTTACAAAGTGTAGGCTTAATAATTCTTGTGGTTTTGGGAAAAAGCTGTAAAAAACCCCCCCAAATCGTTCATTGTATCTTCAAGACATAAAACTAGAAGACCCATGAAATACTCCAAAATTAATGTCAAATAAAGAAACATCATGTAGTGTAAAAAAATACTGAAGGGTTCTGGGGCACCTGGCTTGTAGGTGCCCATGTTGTTCTGCTATATTTATAAAAGGGGTGCTTTGTACCCACAGAGGGACAGTCCATCAATGAGACAGGCTGAGCTGGTTACCAGAGCTGTGTGTTCAGCAAAGGCCCCAGCAGCATTTGAGCAATTTAGCACTTTCCAGGAAGCCAGACAAACTAACACAGCCTGTTTATTTCCTCTTTCTTTCAGTACTCCCACGCTGGTGCCTCTGTAAAGGAAAATATTGATGGATCTGAAATATGTACGACATAGGCTGGGAGTCCATGGCAGTCGTCCCCTAGCAAGCTGTTTCTGAGGCTGTTTCCTTTAGTGAGACCATGAATTATTCTCCATCTTTCTCTTACTCTTTTTTTTTTTCTTGGCATATGAATTTGCCACCTGCTAAGGTGCTGTGCAATCACAACCACCAATGGCATGGAGGAAGAAATAGCAAAGTTTGCTCTACAGTAAGATATTTGCAGAAGATTTCAGGTTCAGTAAAGGAATCATTTCCCCACCTTAAAAAAAGAGAAAAATATTTAGGGCCAGCCTGTCAATTTTTTAAAATTTCACTGAAATTCCTGTTGATCCATTTAACTTCTAGAGGGTGTTATGCTTCATTTCAAAGTGTAACATGCCTCGAGATCCCTATTTATGCACTGCATATTTTTTAACCATATCCTTCATTGGGTTGCCATGAAATATAGCAAGAAAACTTTAGGGAATATTGTGTAAAACCCCACTCCTTTTTTCTTTATTTGCATACAGAGCTGGGCAGGGTGGTCTCAGTGGCTGGAAATGGGGACAGGGAGCCAGTGGGGACCCAGTGGCAGCTGGAGAGAGCCCTGTGGGACACAAAGAGGTCCTGAGGTGGGGAAGTGATCAGGTGCAGAGCTTCAACTCCTCCAGCAGCATCCAAAGGTGCTGTTCCTACTCCCACCCTCCATTCCTCCTGTAAGCACAAATAAAATTGCTTTGCCTCAGCACGAAGTTCCCACTTGCACACACTGGAACAGAAAGGAGTGTTTTGCAGCTCAATTCCCCCTCTTTAACAAAACCCAAAGGGAAAACCCTTCCATCGGATGACTAATTCCCGCAGATGACTTCAAAACTCACTAGAGGGAGTTTAAACCTCGGTGAGAAAAGCAAGGGGCTGAGATTGCTTAGGAGACCCAAACTGAGTATATTGCATTCAGTCCTTTTGTGCCAATGTTTTCTTTTAGCAAACAAAGAATACACCCCTTGGAGAATGTGCCTGGTGCTGTGCATCATCCAGTAGAGGCCACAGCACAGTCACGCTGTGAGCAACTTCCTAGCCTGAAAATGGATCATGGCAGCTGTAATAATGCAAGATTTAATGAAAAAACAATGAAATTTGTTTTTTCAATATATGTAGAGAAATGATTTATTTTAGTAACGACCCGAGGGAGGCAAGTGTTGAAATCTCTCGGTGTTAAACTGCATTCTCTGCTGAGCCTTCGTTTGGTCAAGAAGAAAGAAGTCATCAATATAACAGAAACTGTGCTCTTTTTTTTTTTCCTTTAAAAAATTAACCCCTTTTCACTTTTATGCAAAATTCACAGCAAGCCAAAACATTTCAGAAACAGCCTTATTACTATCATTTCCCTTCCTTTCAGAAAGTACATTCCTTTGTGAAAATATCTGGTAAAAATAATAACTCCACCTTCAAGGGTTGTTAGATCACAGTTGGTAGCCAAAGAAGAGACACATCCACCTGACAAACCCTTTGAAATCCAAGCAGAGATACTTTAACATCCAGAAGGGATAGTTATTCATGTGGCTGCATTTTCTTTTCCTATTGTATCCCCACTATTCATCTGTCAGACTTCTCTGTTCCATCTCACCTCTAAGACCCCAGTTAATCAAGACCCTGAATTTGCTCCTTTCCTGGGAAACCCCCTAAGGCAGAATGCCCAGTGGCTCTGCAAGCCACAGGCTATGATTGCTTTGATTTGTATTATTTTCTGTGGTTTTAGCAGCAAGTTCATACATTTTTTAAAGAGAACAAGGAATTCCTACACAATGAAAGCATGTCTAGCAAAAAAATTGATCAGAGATTTTATCTGTGCTTGTTTTGATAAAGCAATCTGCAAAATAATCCTCCCATTGAAAAAACCAAAGTAGTGCTGGGGTTTGAGTTTGTGATTATGGTCTGCCCTGTTTCACAGGTGATTCAGTTCCTGTGCTTTCCTTTTGTCATCTGCATTTTGTGTTCCAAAACAGGATGATTTTCACAAACCATCATTCTGTGTAGCCTAACCACCCTCTTCCACAGTCCCCAGTACTGTGTTGTGGGGGACATACAGTCTAAAAGGCAAATTCAGCCTAAAGAAGAAAATTTTTCAGGAATTAGATGAAGATATCATGCTGTCTCATTTACTCATGGCTCTCACAACATAGTTCGTAATTAAAAAAAAATCTGCATATCTGTTTAGTTAATAATTCTATTCATTTGTTTAAGCCTTTGTGGAATGCTTAAAATACTTTCCTTAGCAAGAGGCCAGCTAAAACCTCTGCAAAACATTTCATGTTAGTAGTTAAAAGAAAATAAATCACGTTCTTTTTCTCCTGATTTCTATTTCTTTCATGATTTCCTCAGTGAACAGGCATTGAGAAGGAGCCTGTCCTTTCACCACCACTTTGTTTCTATAATTGAGATAAGACAGCTCAGCATTACAGCAGAAACTTAGGATTTTCTTTTAGACCAGAGGACAGAGTGGTGTACTTCTGCTTTAATTCCCCTTCTCTTTACAATAATGTTCCATGGGTGCCTGTCTGAAACCATCTGAGTAATGGAAGCCTTTTAAGTGCAGGACTAGTAAATATAAAACTGAAATGCTGTTGTACCGTGTCCTGGTTAGGCATTGTTAGAAACCATGGTTAGAAACTTCTCCCTCAAGCAGTTATTTTTGTTGCTTAATTTGTTCAATTTATCTGGAGCTGCCTGCAGAAACCCGGCATTAGAAGCAGTGTTGAGCACTTCTTTCTGGTGGAAATAATCCCTTACATTGTACCTCTTAAAACTTCTATCAGTCATTAAACATGAGTGGAATGATATCAGCTTAGTTTCAGGTTTTTCTGTGCGTGTTTAGAGGAAGTTTCCTGGTGATCAATGTCTGTCTTTGGTCTGAGTTGTCTTGACAGCCAGACATCTTCCTCAAATGTCTGTCATCCAATGTGTAAACCTCCTGATAGGTATTTAGTCAGTGGAAGGGAAATTGATTTTGCATATGAAGGGTCTAAGGCTAGAGAGGGGAACCTAGGAAAGGATACATGGAAATCTGGGTACAGATGGAAGGAGGAGGAGGAAGGGAAAGATGAAGAACAGGACTTTATGTAAGTACATATTTTTGGGAGTGGGAGGAGAGAGCAGAAAGTAATTCTGCTCAGTCAGAAAGTCAGAAGTGGCAAAAGGACATTTAGGAAACTTTATGAAGATGATAAGGGGAGGGGATATTTTTGAGGGGAGAACAAAAAGGTATGAAGAGAAACCTCTAATTCTCATTCTGTTCTTCCTCTTCTGTTGCATGGAAGAAAATTGCCATGAAGAAATGTTATCTTTTGGCTTCTCCCATGTCCCCTAAGGCTATGCGCCCATGTAAAAGGGTCTCAGTTATTCACCCAATATTCAGTCCAATTTTTAGTCTTCTAAGTCTGATCAATCTTAGGTAGGGCTTTTGGCAGCCATCTGAGAAAAGATACTGGGTGAAAAATTTGAAGGTTCACCCTGAGCGATAGCACTGATGGTAGGCAGCAGAAAACCACTGCTTTCATCCCTCTCTCCTGTCCTCTGCAGTCTCAGTGGCAGTGAGTAGCTGCTGCTTTGCTATGCACAGGGAGCATAAACGTTTCCAGCAGGGAAAGTAAAAATTTGCAGACAAATATATATATCCTTGTTACTCTGAGGATATATATGAGCAAGTGAAGAGGAAATCAGGAACTTTGCAAGAACATTGCACTCAGCAGGACATACCACCACAAGGGGGTAAGAATGAAATTGTGCTGGAAAGAAACTTGAAAAAATTCTGAAACCACAAGAAAGTTTTGTTGTACACAAATCTAGTGCATGTCTCAGCAGTGTATTATATTCCACTGTCTTGTTTTCTCTTTGGGTGTTTATTTGCATTTAAAGCAGCCCAACATCTGGTGGAGGATAGCATGGCAAGTTTCAAACCCTTTCCTTGGATAGCATCACTTCAGAATAAATGAGTGCCTGGATGCACTGTGCAGGGAGTTCAGTGATTTGTGTGGTTGAGTTTTACATATTCATTTGGAGAAACAAGTGGGATTTGAAGCAGGTGACAAGGGAAGAACGGCATGTGTGGCTAACTCAACATGTACCACATATTTTGTATGTAGGAAGAAAAGTGAAAAAACATGGTGTGTTGCAGGCTAGATAAGAACACTTTTTAAATTATGTCTCCATGATAAAAGGATAGCTTTGAGGAGCATTGTTGCTATATCACAAGGAACCACACAAACAAAAAGATTAAAAAAAAGGTAATGTTTGTTAATACCATGGGAACTCTGTGGACACACAGGAATCTGTTATAATCCATTTTCTAGCTCTCTATTTTCTGTAAGTGTGAACAATTTGTTCAGCTTGTCTGCTTGTCTTTTGCACTGGATTTTTAATAAAGCGCCCTTAGTCCTGGCAAGTCAAGCGAGATACATGACGACGTGTCAGCTTCCCTGAAGGATCTCAGGGACTACCGATTGCACATCCATTCACCTGCACATAATACTCTTAGGTTTGTCTGCTTCAGACAGTGGCACTCAGCTACCTCTCATGTGTTTTCCCCATAGCCACTGATATCCACTGCAGACTTAAAGGATGTGCCATCTTTGGCCATGAGCTGGAGTCATTTGGGAGGCTGATTCAAAAGAAAAGATTTTGGTTTAAGTAGAAACAAACTGAAAGAGGAGATAGATAGCTGATTCTGTTTTAATTAAGTGTGGAGATGGAGTTGTTATGGCAAAAATATGAGACCCAAGTGCATGGCATGGAGAACTCTAGACAGAAGAGCCTACAAGGGAAACAATGCATGTGAGACCCTGAAGAGGGGACAGCGGAAAAGCATGGAGTCAACAATTTAGGTCACCAATTGCATATAATTAAAAAAAACCACTTAAAGGTTCCAATTTTTCTTGCAAACCTACTTACATGTTAAAATGTAACTTTTCCCTTTCTCAAACCTCAGAAAAAATACCTGTTCCTCCATTATGAACAAATTAACCTTTATTAATAATTAATATAGATCCCATGATAATCTTTTGCATAGAGGATGTTTATATGTATTTGCTTTTTTGAACCACCATCAGGAATATCTGATGTCCTCCTTGTGGTCTGTATACACCAGTGCTTTTTTTAAGGAAGTGCAAATAGATAAGGAGGTAGCAGTGGGCAGCTGTACAGAGCTATCTAAGCTCATTCTGGGACTGAGCCACATCTGGTTCAACTCCAGGGATGTACTGAACGCATGAGCCAGGCAATGGCTCCCTCCTTCTCTCAGCAGAACAAGGGGAAAAAAAAATGGGCGATGAGACAAGCAAGTTTCAAACAGTATATTTCACACACACCCAGGCCTTTCCTGTGCTCAGGAACTTATGGATGACTCAAAAAGAAAAATCACTGGGAAAACATATTTCACTTGAGTGTTTCTTACGAGCAGCAGTAGTCTTGCTCTCACTGTCTAAAATGACATCTCTTTAAATATTCTCCCCACATCCCTCCAAAACAATAGGGTCAGTTTTTGCTTTTTTCCTTATTATTGCAAAAGCAAGTGTCCCTACAGTTTTACAGCGCCAGATCTGTTACTTCCCAGGATCAAAAACAACCAAACAAAACAGCAACAAGAAAAGCAGCTCATTTAAAATAAGCACTAATAATGACCTATGATCTCCTGGCTTGATATCTGTTTATTTCTTTGTGAAGAAGGTGTTTATGGGCCTGACATGAGTTGTTTTTATTTTGCTCCCATTTCTTTGATTTGAGAGAGTTTTTGTGCATAATGCTTTTTTTACCAGAGAAGTGCTGTATGGCCTGTGTCTCGAGCGGTTAGAGTGAAAAAGATGATTGGGTGAAGTTAATTCCTTGGTAGATGCGACAGATAGATGGGAAAGACCTTGAGTGTCTACACTGATAAGGGGTCTGTCACGTCAGGGAATAAGGAAAAGTACAATATTCCTGGAAGAGCTTTAAATTACTTTTTCATTCTGACCTACTTTTCCTCAGGTTTTTAAGGTCTGCTTGGTGATGACTTGATAAGGGTGAAACTAAGAGTGACTGATAAGAAAACCAGCTTGAGCAATGTTCTGGTGGCTCTCACTGAAAATAATGCCTGATTTACTATGATTCTTCACTCATTTTATTTAGCCCTTTCACTGGAAGTCTTGCTACTGTGAGCACCAATTGCAGGAGGCAGGCAAAGATTGCAAATAACCCTTCATCATAAAAACGCCTTTCACAGTAGATGGAGTTGTCCACCTTTAGTCATGGTAACCCTCTAGAAATGGGATTATTGGAGGTGGAGGATTGTTCTTTGGGTCTGTGGAGAGTTTTGTATCAGTGATTGGTTGTAATGACCTGTCTGACATGAAAGTCCAGCTCTTCTCTAACACATTGCCCAGCACGCACTGCCTCAGAAGGGCGAGCTTCTGAAGTGTCCCAGCTGCTGACTGGAGCCCAGGTTCATTCCATATGACTTCAGATACTTCCGCATATCTTTAGATACTTTACCATATCTCCTGCACTGGAAGCCAGTTTCATCCCAAGTCCCCTTTTCTGTTAATTAAGAAAGAAAGAGAAGCACTCCCAGAAGATATTGTAAGGCTTGACCCATCTCTCAGGACCCTTTGCAGTGCTTCCTGACACTAGAAGAAATGAAACCCCTAAGTTAGACACTAAAGATAGGCAGGATGGATTCAGGTCTTTGGCTCCAGCTCTACTACGCTGTGAGCCACCTCTCAGGGGCCACCGCCATTCAATTCCAGCTGCTAGTGTGTACTGAAGGTCAATACAAGTTGCTTGCACATGGCACAATTCTGACTGTGAGGAAAAATTAAGAAAAACTAATAGGCATCCAGCAACCACTCATGCTGAAAAACAAGTCCCTTGCACACAGGACGGTCTCAGAGACAAATGGTGGATGGATCCTTAAGATGTTGTGCACTAAATCGCAGCAACTGGAAAAAGAAGCAATACGTTGTTTCCATTTCCCTGTCTTGATGGCATAGCCATCAAATCAGTGCCTGCTGGGTTCAGTAGCTTCCTCTGTGCCTCCAGCATCTACAGGAACCCAGTTTCTTAAGAGCTTTTGATTAACTTTTAAAGCCCTATCACTGGAAACATTCATTTTGTACACGATCACCATTAAACAAACAGGGTTACAATTCAGCCAAGATTTTCCAGTTCTAGGACAGCCAAAAGTACTTAAGTTGATGGTTTGAGACAGTTTTCAGGCTATAACATGGAGTTAGTGGGAAGTTAAACACCTGCATTTACATAATTGCTTTTTAATTATGTTAGACTTTTTCAGGCAGAATATTCCTAATCTATACATCCTCAAATAATCTTTTAAAATAATCCCAGCTAAATGAACTCTCAGGGGTATATATGAAAGTAAAAGAAATAGCTTATGAAATTTTCTTTGTATGATTTGGTTTTATTTTTATCTCAGATAATGCTGTGGATAGGGATGTTACTAAAAGAAACAAAACCAAGGTTATGAAATACTTGCATATCAGAATAATTTAAAGGATGGAATAGATTTGACTAGAGCAACATCCAAAACATATGCATGATCTGAATGGTAGATAAATAAGCACTGCAAAAATAAAATACTTCCTTAAACAACTGCATTATAGGGAAACATTCCTACTGAGGTATAAATTGGCACTGTAAAAAGAGCAGCAGTTGCTAAAGCAAATCCCAGACTCGTTTATACAAGAGGAAAACTGCCAAACCACGTACATCTCCAAATTGCTGCTCCCGGTAATACTGGGGACTGTTCCATTAAGGGCTGAGTTTCCCAGACAGAGAAACCAGGAGAAACCCTGTGATGTTTTTCTGTAGTTAGGGACAGCCAATTGGACCTGCAGTAAAATGAATCTCTTCCAAGCATGTGGAGCATTGACCGTTTGCTAAGCCCCATGTGGTACCAGGCACTCCTCCAGAACTAGAGAGCGTAGTGAAGTGATTATGGGATTCTGTGACTGATGGCTCTATCACATGCCTGAGATTCATGGCTCACATAGCCACGGTCCAGTGACCGTTGGTGGTGTGCCTGCAGAAAATGTGAAGGAATTTGCATTTTAATGTAGCTTAGCCAACAGCAAAAAAGGGTTAAGACTAGTCATCTTAATTTGCATTTGCAGTGGGCAAAATAAGTGCCCAAAGACAATGGCCACAGCTTGATGTTATGCGTGCTGATTTAATTTGGCATCTGAGGCTCTGTCGTGGAAAAATCCTTGGTGGTCTGGTTAAACCACATACCCGCAGGCTCCCTAACACTGAATCTCAGCGTTCTGCTGTTCCCTTTCACCGTTTCTTCTGTTGCCTTTGGCTATCAGCTAGCTGTGTACATTAAAAAGGCAGCATTGCCTCTAAGGATATTTCAGGCTTTTCTTCTTTGCAAGATTAGACAGCATTCTCGCTGTTCCTTAGCTAGAGGAAAAAGGCGACCCTTTTAGTCTTTCCATTCTCTTAACGATTAATATCCCCCTTGTTTCTTCATTTCTTTCCTCCCATTGTCAGTGGCCTTCAGTGCAATACTTTAAGTGCTCTCTTTTCAGAATATGATTAGGTTTTAACACCATTCTTCCAGATTTAAAAATAACGGTTCAGCCTTGGTGTACTACTCACCCTGCTGCCTTACTTGAAAGGCGCTTGGGTTTTAGTGGCCAGCTCCTCTCCCTTGCCAAAATCCTTCTGCAAGTTTCCCAAGGAAATGGTCCCCCTTCCACGTAGTGCTTATTTCTGGGGTTCTGCAGCTTCTGTTTAGACAAATGAAATGGGCTGTGCCCCTCAGCTTTGCCGTCTGGTTAGCAGGGAAAATCAAACCGGAGGCCTTTGGGGTGGAACATTGTGTCATAAACAAATCATGGATATGGAAGATTTATTTCTGTTCTCTCAACACAAGTAATAAATGGAAGGCAGCTGCACTCATGATTTAAGTCATAGTATTTCAGTTTCTATAGATTATAGACACTTAGAGCATCCTTGGAGCTGGCCATGGGCAGCAGGGATCTGAACCTGTGCTTGCCAGACCCCAGGAATGTGTGCTGTCTAGTGTTCTATGCTTCCTCCACATCCTGAAACCAACATTGATTGAAAATGATGTTATCAGAGGCAAGCACTGAGTGTAACAGAAGCCAATGGAATGATTGCAGCACCATTCCCCCTCCAGTGTTTAGAAGACCAAGAAAAAGACAGATTTTTAGAAGCAAACTTTCCTCCTTCCCTCTAGGCTAGTTTAGATGAGGAAAAACCTCAGACCTTTGAAACCACACGGAAGAAGGTTAACGCAAGTGAGTTGTTGCAGGACCAGAAAAGAGACTTTCTGAAGTCTGGTCCCTGCTGTTGCAAGTGGGAGAACTATGGAAACTGTCCCATTATGTCATCAATACTCGTCCTGAAACCAGTTAGATTTCTTCCCTTTGCTGGTCCTTCTGAGAGGCTTTTACAGAGCTTTTCTCTGCTGGTTAGCAGCTTTCTCCCGATTACCAACCTAAATTATTATCTTTATTTTGCCGTTGCTTTACTCCTGCCCGTTTTACTTCTCTATTTCACAGTTTCTTCCAAATAAAACCACCATCCTGGATCTTTGTCAACTGGCAATTTGAGACAGATTTCATTTCAGCCCTGGTCTAGAGCCTGTTTAAGTCAATGGGAGTCTCTGTTGAGTTCCGTGTGCTTTCCAAGTGGGCCTTTATAGGCTACCCCTGTAGTTAGCTGGATATAAACATCTATGTTGATAAAACAATGTGCCTAACAAAACTATACTATGACTTACAGGCTGCAGAATCCTTCATTTACCTGTTTTGGTTGGACAGTTCAGGAAGGCAAGACATGAAGGCAAAATATCCAACATTTCAATAACAAGTAGGATCTAACAGCCAACAAGAAAGGCACTAAACTAAAAAGCAAGTGCAATGGAGCACTTCCTTATAAAGGCATTATAAAGAAGCCACCTTTGGAATTCTTTTACTACCATTTGTCTTCATTTCACTCCTGCTTATTTGGGCACTGTATGTAACCAATGTTCCTGGACAGAAAAACATACAAAATGCTCTTTTCATGTTCCTTTCCTTTTTTTTGTTGGAGTTTGTTGGTTTTTTTTTAAATGACCTGGAAGAGGGAAACCCTCTATTTCTCCAAAGATGACGTTATCATCAATGATATTTAACTATTTCCAAAATGTAGGGCTTTTCTAATTGCCATCCTATACATAAGGGGTCCCTTATTCTAAATTTTTATCATTTTTCTCAAATGTCATGATGCAAAGCTGTACTTTACAGTTACAAAGTAGTCATTGGACTTGTAGCGATGAAAACACTACACCATAAGAAGTGGTCAAAACAACACACTTTCAGAAGTAAACAAAGCTGCTAAGTTATTGACGGATTGATTGACCAACATTACAGACAGCAGAAACCCAAGTGACGAATCATGCAGATAAATTAGTCACATAATATTAAGCAACAGATGTTAAAGAACTGCAAAACTAACTGCAGCTTGAGACACAACCAACCTGCAGATAAAAAAAGTGGTCCCAGTTTGGGACTTAATGTAACCTAAACCCAGCACAACAGAAGTAAAAGCAAAACCAGTGTGAGCTGGAACATCTCAGTGGTAAGTTAAGACCCAGCAATCAGAAAGGACACAAGATCCACAATACCTCAAAAAAATCTCGGTAGCCTTCCCAGAAGAGTTGGAATTGTTGTTCCCTTCCTATTTCACTCCAGTCCTAGATAAGGAGTTGATTTAACTATTTAAATGTTTGCAATCATTAACCTTTCAATAAAACCACAGCTTCAGCTTATTAAGCTCATTAGCCTGTAACAAATGAAGCTTTTGAACATGCCAAGGAGCAAAATATAACTGGATTCAGAAAGCAATTAGATGCATTTGGAGGGGATGATAGGTCTCTCGAGGGCTATTCAGCACAGAGATGTGGATGCAGTCTCTGATTCAGGAGGTCCTTAGGCTGCAGAGTGCAGGGTGGTTTTATCAAGGGAACACCACACGTGTTTGTCTGGCTCTTATTGTCTCTGTTACTCTTTTGTTCCTGGGTCAGGTGGTCCTTTGATCTGATTCACTAAAGCTGTTCTTGTGTACTATTAATGCTTGGCCAGCAGCCAACACACAGAATCAAACTAGCTGAAAGAAAGTAGTAGAAAGCATTAGTTTACACCTTCTAAACTAAGCAGCCTCTGCAGCAGAACGGTGGTACAAACACTACAGCTGAAGCCCTCCGTAAGCCTAGCTTTTGACCAAAGATTAAATGTTACTCGGCATGGAAGATAAAGGCTTATTCAGCAGCAGCTGATACCAGAGTAATTACCAACCACGTGCAGCTGTAACAAAGTGTCCAAAGCCTTGATTTTTGTTCTTGCCTTTTTTCTGTTTTTTCAATCTAGATAGGAACATCCTTGATATAGATGGATTTGCATTACTGCACATTGTAAAGAACCAGTTTTCAGTGCCTTCTAAACCTAGGTTGCATCAGGAAGGAATACTTGGCTGTATCACCTTACAGTTTACATTTTTGGACCATGCATTGCTTTCTTGGAGGATCACTCTTCTTATCAGAGATCTAAGGCCTTTTCAAGACCCCCCCGAGATCTCTCCTAAGACCAAAGCTTCATGCACATAGATTTTCAACACTGCTACATGCTTCTCGTGGACTTACTTCAAATGTCATCGATACGCCTACAGGTGAAACTCCCACTTGTCGGATGGCACAGTCGCTCAACACACTGAAAACAATACCAAAAGGATAGAGAGTTCGTCAAGCTACCTCTATGATTAGTGAGAGATAAACAGCATAAATCCACTACCAGTGCAGTTCTTATTCCAGTTTTCATGCTTGCCATACTCTCTACAAATTTCTTACTTTCAGTCCTCTATGCTTTTAATGCCTCAGAGTAACTTTATTGCTCAAGTAAACTCTAAATCTCAAGGAACTACTCAAAATCACTGAGCTGACTGTGCAACTGTTTTATTCCAGGGAAAGTTAAGGAACAAGAAAAACAGAAAGTAAACATTTTGTCTGCATTACTCAACCTGAGCTGTGTTTACTGAACTTCAGCAGTGTGGCCTAGAAAATTTTTGTTCTCCTTAACGGCTGGGATTATCTGTATTGTCTATGATGCACAGTGGATATGAGTTTCAGATGAAGTGTTAGCATAACACATCTCCCTGTTATGAAGCCAAGCATGGCTGGGGGACTGCTTATTCAGACCAGTTTTTACTGGGGTCCCTGAACCACTTGCATGAAGGGAAAAGGTGTTGCTTTCAATCTTATCTGTGTGGAAGGTATCAATTCCACATATGTCAGTTGTGGCTAAACAAAAAGCAGGACTGTGCTCATATTTTGTTTCAAGATCATAATCTTGTGGAAAGTTGTCTGGGAAGCTGCCTATATTCTTGATTTAGCTCACGAAGGCTTAGAGTTTTACGTACCATTGCATAAATATCTGGCTATGTCCCCACCCAACTCTCATCACACAGGTGGTCTCAAATATATTGTAATTTGTGTATGTGATTGCCAGAATTGCCTGTAGTTTTTTTCCAGATGGAGAAGAGTCCTAAGAGAGTAGCATGTGGTCCATCTGGAAACACTACAATCAGCACTACACAAGCCAAGCTAGAAACATGCTCTAAATGTCGTACATAGATCCAATGGCTTCTCAAGTGAGTAACCGCAGGCATAACTGAATATCATCATTAAAATGGGGTGGTGACACCTGATCCTTCAGAAGGCCACTGCATTAAATGGTTAGATGGTGAGGGCAAGGTGTGAGACAGTAGGCAGAGATAAAATATATCAGCACAGAAGTCCAGACCCAGGAACTTTATGACTATGAGTGAACTCACTCACATGTGAAATTACTCCATCTTCTAATAGGAACAAAAGTCAGAGCAATTTATTACTTGCAAAGATGTAAGATTGTGTCATGTATGTGTAAAGGCATTTACAACAGAGCAGTCGTGTTTGGACTGTGAGAAACTACTGCACAGATGATCTTTAAGAATGATACTAGGAGCTTTGTAGTTTGTGTGTTTTGGGCTTCTTTTGATGGTTTTTTTTGTCATGTGTCCCCACACCATTGCCCCCCCCGCCCCCGTCTTTCGTGAGATTTCAGCTGAAGAGACAGTGGCATTGTTGATTTTAAAAGGGCAGACTTCACAAGCAGATTAACATGCTCCATATGTCTGGTCAGTTTGTTGAAGAGCCAAAAATGTGCATCTATTAAATATAATGAACGAGGAATGATAGATGATGTGTCACACTCCCAAGCTTGTAATTAAACAGGAGGGAGAGGGTGCAGGGTAAAGAGTGGAGAAAGCATCCTTCAGTCACAGATCCTTGACATGGAGATGTCAGTTGTTCAAAAAAGGTTTTAACATCTCTGACATGAGGACATCTAGGGAATGGAAAAGTAAGCAAAACAAAACACTGGAAGGGCATTTTAACACTGTGTTAGGCAAATGAGAGGATAAATGATGACTATATATTGGATGGCAGTGGGAGGGTTATAAACATTACAGAGACAATTGCCGCTAAATGAGGTGTATCCCAGGCATCTGTCCTGATGCATTAGGAGGCTGTTTTCAAAAGAAAAAATTCTCCCATAACATTAAAACAAAACAAAATAAAAAGATCTCTTCCACACAGCTCACATGCCACGAATAACTCAGCAGCATGTGAGTCAAACCCTTCCAGAGGCAGGCTGTATTCTGTCTGCCTCCTTTTGGGCATTATTTGAGCATGGACATGCACTATCTGTAAGCCTTGATTATCAGAGCAACCCTATGAGCAAGCTAGCCTGCCCTGCTTGTCTGGACTTGTGTCTTTTATGCCTCTTTGATCTATGTGTGGTAAATCTGAGAGCATCCATGCTGGCCCAGCCCCCGTTGGAGGGAATTAGTTGACTATTGTCTTGCTGGATTGCTCTGATCACAAGAATTATTGGTTTCTTTCAAGATCCATTTTCTTTGTTTCATGCCGTATGAATCTGTGACTGTCTGAGCTTTCTGTATTTTTTTAATGGAAATTTCCAGCCTACAGATGTAAATGCAGTGCAGTCTGAGAATGTAATACCTATATTAACATGAGCAGCATTCATTTTGTTACTGTTAATAATATAGTCAGCTCTTTCAGAACACTTTCCTTCAGTATGCTTCAGGTTGCATTGTAATTTCACAGGCAAGGAAACTGAGGCAGAGTCAAACACAGCATCTTGGCCTGGAAAACAGTGCCACAGCTGAAATACTGTTGAAGACTTATTAAGTGTAGTGCAGTGACCTATCCAGAAAGCACTGCCTCTTTTCAGCCTGTGGGAAAATTATAGTCTAACACAACTGTGGTTGCTACTTCAGTGAAATATTCTTATTTCTGAAAATGAGCTCACGCCCAGTACTGTTTCATGTTCTTATTATGCTAGAAGCCTCAACAGTTCTGACTTCAGGGAACTGAAAGACTGGGTCTCCCCCATTGCATTAGCTGATTGATGCTGGCAGAAGGTTTTCAAGCCACATTTCTTTTCCAGTGGTCAGTAGATCAATAGTGATCCATGGTGTAGCCTCAGGTGTTCCACAGAATGATTGCAAGTCCCTTTTAACCACCTGAAAATATGTCTACACATAACAATGCAAAATCAAAATAAAGCAAAATAAATGAAGAGGCAAAGTCACAACTAAGTTTTACTTAGTTGAAAGTGAGATCTATTCTGGCACAAGATGTTGGACGGGTTTATTTTTCAGAACACTTCACTTACTAGAGACTGAGAGTTATTTCTCTCAAAGATTTGTAAACCAGCTATCTTCCAAGCACCACTGAAAGGTAGGGTGCAGAGATTCTGCCACCACGCAGCCTGTCACCTCAGAAAGGAATGAGAGCTACCTGCTGTTTACAGCTCTGACAGCAGAGAGCCATAGCAGAGATAATGTTGATACATCTCTCCAAAACGACAAGATGGTCTGGAGCAAAAAAGCATCTCAGTAGGATGGAGTCTGTTTGCATAAACACAGCATTGCTTTCTATGAGAGCTATTGCTGCTGTTTGTACTACAATAACATCCAGGTTTGCTCCAGGGCAGTAGGGCTCTGCTGTACATACTACAGTCAATCTCATGGAGTAAGAAGCATCTCTGACCCCAGAGCTTTGGAGCCAAGTGGGTAAGGGGAGAAATGACACTTGAAGCACAAAGAAAAGCTGGCCTTTGTTTTGGGGAAACACTGACCATTTAGGATAAAGCTCCATTCAGAATAATACTCTTATAAAACTTTTTGTAAAATGGTACATTTTCTGACAAAGGGTGTCAGACAGGAAAAAAGCTGGTCTAGCTGAATCTGGGAAGCGAAGAAATGCAGCCATCTCCAAAGAACTGGTCTGTAATAACTGCAGCAGAGGAGATGAGCTGCTTGCCTGAGCTGGTCTCCATCAAAATGGGTTGCTTTGCCCTTCAGCAGTGCCGTGCGTCCCCCGGCAGGAAACCCACCTCAGGGCATGGCCGGCTTGCAGCATCCTCGTGGCCTGCTCCATCTCTTCACACTTGGGGCAGCCATATAGTACCTGGGCTGTACTGGTTTGAGGACTGGGCCCAGCTGAACAGGCTGGAGAAAGTGTGTGTCCGCTTCTGAAATGATGCCAGAGCAGAGGTCTCCTCTGTTGACTTTTAGAAGTCCCTTTTGGAGAGAGATGACATAGGGAAAGCATCAGGAATGAAAGTCTGGCATAGGCTTAGTGAGAGTGATAGTGGCAATGAAGGACAGAGTACTTCAATCTGAAAAAAATGAAGCATTTTCTTTCTGGTTGAAAATAACTGGGCTTGTAGCTACAATCCACTGTCCCCTGGTTAAGGAACTCCATAGGGGTTTTGCCAAGCCCCACAATATAACAAGCACGTCATGAAAACCTCTCCCCTCCCTGAGCAGCAGAGAAGCTGCACTGCTCAGGAACAGGATGGATCTTGGTTTCACTATCTTCTGCTTTGCCATCTGTATGGGTGGGAGAAAGGGAGCTTGCCCCCATGCATATCCTTTGAAAATTGTAATTTTCCTGTAGGACTGCCTCCATCAAAAAATTCTCCTGGAATAATTTTCTCTCTCTGTGTCACTCTGCCCCAGTTTCCCTCACTTTTTTCAGCAGCTGAATGTGAAACCAATTCAACATTGGAATAAAAATTATTTTTCCCTCCTTATTTTGAGAAATAAAATCTCATAGTTGATTTGATGAAAGCTTCTATTTTACAGGGAAATCAATTCCTCCTCCAACCCCACTTCATTTTATAACAAACACTGGAAAAATACCCATTCCCTCTAAACTTGACAGATGCTACCACAAGGTGAGATGGAACCACTGTTTCTTTCAGAATAGTCTTTTTTAATATGCTATGGACATGGAAACACTACTTCATCCATCATCTGAAAAGTTCATTTCTTCCTGCTGCCCTTCACCCCACTTTCAGGTCTCCCAAGCCAACTGTGACTGTGCAACATAACTGACTGGTATAAATAAGAGTTGAGGAAATGGAAGAAATTAAGAACTCCTCCAGCCCTAAGGCTAAGTATCACCCCTCTATTTGTTTTCTCTGTATACTAAGCTTAATACTTTTTCTCAGCTGGGTACACAAGCTAATATGCTACATAATCAGAGGGAAAATACCACCTTATAGAAATCTCATTTCTTATTGTGCTTGAGGTTTCTGTGGATACTGGAAATGCTTTACTATTTCTTATTATGTGGGCAGAATAGGGAAGAAACAACACCAGTGAATAATTATTTTTGGCTTTAGGGTCTCATTTGTATTAGAGTCTAAGCACTGATAGTGGAGGGACACTCACTCATCTTCTTCCATCTCATATGTGCTGCTTTGCTGCTGAAACTCAAGTAATTACCATGGAGGAATTCAGCTGATGTGCAAAAAACTTCTGTCTCTGGGGTACATTTAGTGATGGACATTCACAGTCCACCTGTAGTATGCATATGTCCATCATAGCAATGATAAGAAACTGTCTCCTTATCTACATTATGTGTTTCGTTCAGACACTCTGTGGGGCCCAACCGTTCCTCATGGTTGGTGTATCTGCAGGAAACATCCATCTGGGTGGCCTTGGTCTGTGGCAGGGTTTGCAGGTGTGAGTAATAACCTACTCACACCCAACCTATCTATCTAAAATGGGGCATGAGTTTGAAAGAGTGCAAGTCTTAGAGAAATCCTCTTCAGCCAGATGATTTTCACCATTCATCAACTCAATTCAACTGAGGTTAAAAAAAAAAGAGAAAAATGGATAAGGACACTCACATTAGGAGAGGTGCAAGTTAATCAATATAGCTCCTATCCTTTCAGAAGTCTTTTAATAAGCTCTAAATATCATAGCATAAGAAGGCACTTTACAGAAGAGAACTTAGCTTGAATCAGATATTCATCAGTATGAGTAGAAATTGGTAAAACATAAACCCTACATTCCCTGTCCCCCAGGCGAGACCTCCAGCCCCCACTTCATTCTCAGCTGTCTTGCAGGGCTGACTAAGCTCAGCCAGCCAGGTCACCTGGCTTGTGATCAGATTTGTGTACTGACTATCCAGTTATCTAAAATAAGATGAAAGTTTAAGAGGCAAAATGGGGTTTAGAAGGAAAGAATAAGAACAAAGGCAAAAAGTCCTCTTATTTCTTTGGTCATAAACATCCCCACTAATTTTTTGGTCTTTGGTGCTTTCCACGTTAGCCAGTAAAGATCTACAATAAAGATCCTCTGTGGAGGCAATTCATGCCTCAAAGCTACGCTCTAGTCAGGACTGTGGTCCTTTCTCCTGGGGGTACTGTATAGTGCCCTGGCTTACACCGGCGGGTTGGCCATGGTAGTGACAGCCTCAGGACCAGCCCCTCTGCTGCTTCCTCCTCTAAGGAAATACAGAAAGAGCCTTGCTTTACCACAACAAACCATGCACAGTGCTAGGTAAGCATCTTGCTCTGAAGATAGTTAAAATATTTGCAAAGGCTATCCACAGGTTTTATATTCATTCTATTATTTCAGTTGCCAAGAAACTCAGAGCATTGCTGCAAGGAAGGGCAGATGCAAGGAGAGAGGCTAAGGGCCATGGTCAGACCACCTACGGCAATGCTGGAAACAGCAGTGTAGGTAAACTGCAGTCTGTGGACAGCTCACATTTCCCTTACTCAAAATCCTATCTTACAGTGCATAACACTGACCATGGCTCCCTGTACTTTCGATGAGGAAAAGCATGATGCCAAGCTTGCATACCCCTACTAGATCCAACTGAGTACAACTTCTTTTTTCTCTACAGTGTGCAGAGTTGAAATAAGAGGGAGTCTATTTTAGTGTTTAAAGTGCCACCACACTGACCAGAATATGGCTGGTGATTTACCTGAGCCAACACAGGAGATCTAAAATAAAACAGACTAGTACTGACCCCTTTCAAGTAATAAAAAGGTCCTAAACACCTTCCAAAGGATAAGACTTCTTTTTTTAACTGTTATTTCTCTTTGATCTTTCATAAAGCTGTAAAAATAGGACTTGTTGCTTACAGTGTTTATTTAAGCTCCATCTTTTATATAGGCAAGGGAATATTGAATAGTACTGCCACATGTGCAATGTAAGATGTTCTTTGCAAGCCTTTTTTCTCCGCTGAAAGCTCAGGGTCCTGGAGATACCGGATTTTGCAATACCCTCAGACATTCCTACACACACTCTTTCTCTAGTTTCAACATTTCAGGAAAAACTTTGAAAAATTCTAATCTTCCTTTCCACTCCTTTGTCTTCCCATGAACAGCAACAGAAAACAAGTGAAAAGATCACAACGTGACTTTTTACAGCCTTCTGACTACTGAGCTAATATCACAAACTGTCTGCCAAAGGTTTGACTCGGGATTTATCCTTGACTGAGCCTGGCAGTGTGCATGCTGGTCTATTTATTATGGCAGTAGTATGATCCTCAGAGCACTTAGTTTCCTGTATTTCTACCTGAATAGGTTAATACTTCACCAAGGCTGGGAGAAATGCTGAAGTCAGTGTGTTGTGGAGCTGGATACTGCTGGCAGTGCTGTTGCTCATGGGAAAGAAGTAAAAAGATGGATATTATCAGGCTTTCAGTGCAATCAGAACCCCGTGGAAGTGGCTGCACTTCCTTAAAGGGTATCTTTATGGGTAGTAATAGGAAAACCACAAAGCCCTGCAGAGTGACTTACCCTGGAGGTTAAGCCATGAAAAGCTATGGGCTGTGAGTCTGATTAACAATAATGACTCAGAACCAGGACCTTTCCTTTGCCCCAAAGTCCCATTTGTTCCTAGTGTACATGACTGGTGCAGACAGGTCACCATTGGATTCACTAGGAAAAGTGCGTTGCCTGCAGGTTTATCTAAATTGATGATGTATGCTAAATAGCCTTGTCCTGAATATCCTGTATCACAGCAGGGACAGAAAGAGGGGAAAAAGAAAAGGGGATCTTGTACTCAGGTATGGCCAAAACGGAAAATTGTGAAGTGGGTATCAGGAAGGGATAAACAGTGAATCTGTGGAGCAAATAATGCACCACATTAACTACAGAGCCAAAGTTTTTTTGTCTTGCTTTCCCTCATACAGTTTTTTGTTGGTTTCTTTGGTTCCTTGCTAAACCTTAATTAAGGAGACACTGTCAGAAGCAGTCCCTATTCATACATAACTGCCTGACAGTCACCCTTTTCCTTTTGAGTTGAGCCTTCTGAAAAGCTGACTCTTAGATCAAATACAAGCTTTTTTTTTGGAAAAGACCTTTTTTCTGCATCACAAGGTATTCAGCTTTACAATCATATGGCAGCTTAACATAGTCTTCAAGACAGAAGAAAGAATGCCGTACGGCAACATGGCTTGTGAGCTCTCCTAGGAAAACCTGCACCTGCTTTCTGCCTGCACATCCACACTCATCTCTGAACCAAGCCACGAGCTGATGCTACACAGCTGCTATGAGGCATTATGTCAGAGCTTCATTTGCCAGCATTTCTGCCACTCTGGATTGCATTTGTGTCTTGTAAAAGCTCCCAGAGCACCTTCATCAAGCTGCTAATGTCAACCAAGTAAATAATGCATGCTTCAACTCTGGGCTAAATATACATTTGTCTGATAGACTGTAACAGCCACCAAGTCTGTTGTGCTAAGCAATCCTTAGCTGTACATTTACTGGATCAATGGAGTGCTTACAGCTTTGACATATAAATCAGTATTTAGGTAAGTTTTAAAATAATTATTAGATGTAAAAGAGCATTGCTGTCCATATATAGCACTTACATGGAATGAACCTTCTCTGTTGCGTTGCTTTTTTTCTGGAGCCCCCAGACCCCTGAACAGCAAAGGTACTTGCACACAACAGAGTAAGCTGAATTCAGTGTCTGAGCTTACTCATTTCAAGTATGACTTCTGCAGTCCACTCAGTATCATTTCAGGCATGAGAGTTATGTCTTGTTTGTTGTAGAAGAAAGAGAAAACACTGAGATACTGGTCTACTTGCTCTGGGGCCTGCATCTGTTAAGGGCAATACGAATGCCTGAGGATGCTTCTGCAGGACCAGAATATACAGATGGCTTATGCAATTGAACAAGAATTGCAATTTAGTACTCATTTCCCCTGTGGGCTCTGAGATACATCACCTCTCCAATGTATCCTGAGATACATCAGCCGCCTTCTTCTGGCTGGACATGCAAGTTGGAGGAGGCAGCTGGTTTTATCACTCAAGCCATTGATACAAAATAGGAGGTACCAGTGACTGAACTTTCTCTGAGGTAGCTACATGGTGGATGCTGGAATGAAATTCATTACTGTTGCGGCACGAAGCAGTCTGGTCTCGATGGTGAACCAATTCAGAAGATTTGTTCTTCCAGTCTTTTCTGATGGTAACTAGGATGGTGTGGACATAGGATCTTGTCTCTTCTTTATCCATAGATATTAGGTATACAATGTGGAGCACACACACACGTGCACCTTTTTTTGAGTTTAAGCCAGATAAAGCCAAAGCTGTTCTTAAATTTCAGGGAATAATGTTATCTATGAGATGGTGATTCCAGCCTGACCAATTTCTTGGTTTAGTAAGATCTGTGGAAAGGTAAAATGAGAAGAAACCTGCACTAAGTCAGGACCCTATGAAGGTGGCATGAGCATTGGGGCCCCAGTGTGACCTAGCCAGCAGTAAGAACATTAACTAAATAGCTGCTTATTGCAAAATTACTGCAAGCATCTTCAGGTAAAAAAATCTATGAGGGATGCTGTGATGAGGGAGGCTACTGCTAAAGTCTTCTGTCCATCATACACAGAGGAAAGGAGAAATTTCTAACTAAAGACAAAGGAATAGTTGTGCAACCCACTACAACAGTCTTATTTTTAAACACATTTACTCTGAAGTCTATTCTTTCTATTTCTGTTACCCAAGACCCAACAATACTGCAATCCAGAAATCAGGTCTGCTTGAACTTGACTTTCAACAGCCAACACACAATATTTCACAATTAACTCTTATTACTACTGTCTTTAGAGTCCTGACTCCTATTCTCCATGTCAAAGAATCAGCTGTCTGTTCCAGACCCTAATTGTGTTGATCATGACCTTTGTAAACTAATCTGCTACAGCCATTTGAGTAATTAATGTCTTATGCGAAGATTAGTACAATCTGAATAAATAAATAGACTAAATAAAAATAAGAAATTGTAATAAACATCATGCCTGGCAGTAAAATATTGGGTTAAGAATTCTAATGATGATCATGATTTATTAATGCACTTGTCAGCATCTGTTGCTGAAAGCATTATGTATGCCTCAGTAGGATTTGCCTTGATTTGTTGAATGTAAGTCAGATACACAACAATCATGTAATGAAAAGTATTAGTTTCTGAATCCCATCTTTTCAATGTCTAAAGGAGAGTTGCTTCATGCACTCTCTGCATCTACCTTTTCTGTATAACTTTATTTTGAACAGTGAAAAATATCTCCAAATCAATTTGTCAGTCTGTGTACCATGTTCCGTCAGCTCCTGTGATCAGGAAAATTCACCCTGCCAAAGCTGATTTGAATATTTCAATGTCTGATGGTGAACTGAAGAGTTACACACTATTTTTATATAATTCTTTCTAGAAAGAGGAATAAGCAGAGGTAATAGAACTCAGAAACGGATAAACTTTAGTTTTCCCCCTAACTGACTGAAGGTACCTTCACATACGTCACCATTTCTGGAGAAACTCTGTTGATGTTAAAAGTGCATTAAAATGAGGAATGGATACGCATTGTATTTATACTATAGATACCATGGTGCTCATTTAAGTGGGTTATTTTGCAGTCAAGACTGGTATTTGCATGTTGATTTGCATTTTCTTTATACTTTCAGCTGTCCTATCATATATCTGAATTTTCTCTCCAGGCATTTTCTAGGAATTGCTAAAAAACACCCCAAAGCCAAAAGAATCACTATTATTTTTGCATTTGGGTGAAGAAAGGTAGCTAAATTCTGTGGAATTTAAACTTCATTTTTTATTGTAACTTTCATTGCAAAAGATCCTTAGGTGCTTTAAGGTAGGGCTGACTGAAAATCAAATTCTTACAGCCATTTTTGAAATGACAGTTCTTATAACTTCTGCAGTATCCTCACTGTCCATGAAATGCAGCTCTTCTGGGTATGAAAAAGTACAGTGGTGGAAGTTCTAGAATTCCTGGATTTCCATTCCCCAATCAAAATTGAAATGTTATGGTTTAATCACTGAAACTTAAAGCATTAGGAAGAAGTATCTCATCCTTTCCTGGGTTTAAGTACCCAAATATCTTGAGAAGACTGGGGTCCACAATCTCATTCATCCTGCTACTCAACGTTTCCTATCAGTTGTAGAGGGTGTTTCCCTATCTAGCATGCTGGGTCTTGGCAATCCCATTTGAGTTAAATTAGCAGTCTCCAGCTTTCTTAAGGAGACCTTACCTTTTCCCTCTTGAATGAAGCACAGGTAGGGAAGCCATAGCACAGCAGCGAACACTACAGTGAGTGTTAGAGAAGGTGGCATCCACTGAGAGCAAATATTCCCTAGACATGTCTTTGTTGCCCCTAGGCAGAGTACCTGTAAGCTGATGGTGGTAAAATGAGCAGGAAAGAGAAAGTGGAATGAGCCTTAAGAAAACTGACTTTCAGATGTCCAAATATCTTAAAAACCTTCAGAATCCCACCCTAGTGCTTTAAGACCAGTATTAAAAGTTTGCTATCTTTCCAGCCACATCAGCAGTGAGAACCTAGGCTGGAAAATTATGGACAAAGTGATCCATTGATCTATTAGTTAGATGCCTTACAGCAGATTTAATGAACAACAGAAAAGAGTTTCCAATGCAGTAGGAGCTTGTTAAACAGATTGCACTGGTGTATGGAAATGTCATTTTCATAACAGCCCTATAACACAGATGAATAGTGGTTTAAGGACAGAGGTGGCCTTTGCTGAACCTCGTATGTTCTTTTGCTCTCTGTTTGTGAACCCTGCTCTCTAGAGGTTTATTCCAGATATGCATGCAAGGGTTCTTTTTAGACAAACAATAACAAAAATCGGTCTTTCCCTGGGCACATCAGTCCTCTTGTCAGGTTTATTTCACTGTACCTTTTAAGACGTCTTTCTTTTCAAAGCATTTAATGAAATACCACTTGGTGGGATATCAGTGAGGAAATCTATTCATATAACAGGTGTAGTCTTTTAACCCGTTCAGTTCTGTATTGCACTTGACTTTTTGATCTCCTGTGTGTTTAGACTCCTAGCAAGTTTATACTTTCAACTGAAATTTGTTACTTAAGGAAACATCTGGATTGTCAGAATTGTGATGCATTATTTATTTATTCATTAATTTTTTTCATCCTGTGGAAGGCAAATCTGTTCTGTTAAGAGAGATCTGTTCTTTTAACCTCTTGGACACTTGGTTTCTCTGTAGTAAGGAAGAGCAGAAACATTCTTCTTCAGAAAAAAATACCCAAAACAAACTAACCAACAACATGAAGAATTGTACAGGTGGCACAGAAGTGTAATACAAAGAGTGGCAAGCGCACTGCCGTTGCTGTACTGGTCTGCTGCTACTCTTGTTCGGAAGAGTCAGCATGTGATAGAGACACGGGAAGATACAATTAGTACTCAAACAAGGGTGACACCTTTGCAGTTGTCTCAGGGAGAGCCACAAAGCAGGGGGTAGAGTCTTGCAGTTTCAGTTTCATCAGGACAAATACAATAGCTACTGCTGAAAAGAAAAAACAAAACAAACAACAAACATTGGCTGGCTTCATCATTGTTTTCTTTTAATAAAATTCCTGGCACGGAGATGAAATTGGAAAAACAAAGGAGCAAAGCCTGTTCAGGTAACTGAAAAAAGCTTTAGAAAACTTGGAAGGATTAGTGGACAGAAGTAGACAAATATTTTTTTGCATGGCATTTCTACTTGCATTGTGTTGCAACAGCTCCTAAGTAAAGTGCAAGAGGCTTTTTATTGTCATATCAGATTCACATGGTAAAATTTAATGTAGTACTTGTCAGCTTTAAATACTGGAAGTATCAATAAAATGTCAAATTTTACTTGACTTCAATCCTAATGGTTATACACAATCCAAATTTACAATCATTTAACCTTTCTTCCCTACCCCTCCCTCCAACTTTTTTTTTTCAGTAAAGCGCATTATATGAGATTGTTTGGGAGGAGCTATATATTTTTTTTTGCTTGATGTTTGGTGATTCATTGGGGTTTACATCACTGCTGAAATGTTCTTTCCTTAGAAATCAATGGCTGAGGACCGGAGTAGGGACCCAACTTTTTAATTATGGCTAGAAGTAACGTAATTGTGGATTTCAGTGGCTCATACATCTCTTTGACAGATCATCTGAGTTTGTTGAAAGTTTTGAAAGCAATGAAATCAATTTCTTGGACAGTTAGCTAGCAAAAAGAGAAAGCATTGATGTTAATTGGAGTGTAGACATAATATCACCTAATACCTCTGTATTTTTGTGAGATGTTTCACACATTGAAGATTCTGGCCGTGAGCACAGTAAAGAGGAGCATAAGAGATGCCTGCTGTTTCTTCTCTTAAATGATTTTTTATATTCCTGGTGCCTCAGTGAGCATAACAGTTCTGATTGCATGATAAATCCAGCATTGCCGGCCCTGGCTATGTGGAGAGTGAGTCTAGGAATATTTCTGAAAGTTAGGATATGTTGGCTGACAATACAGGGTATCAGAGTCACAGCACCCTATTCCAACATTTAGTGTGCTCTTACCCCATACTCTGCAATAAGACTTCTGTCTCAAGCCTATAGCACAGTCCATTTAGGAAGTCTGCCTAGGCATCAGGGAGTTATAGTAAATAATCTAACAGTCCTTTCAGGCTTCAGCTGTGCATTAGCCTCTGGCTTAAGAAATTATCACCCACATAAAGATTAAGCAAGGTCTTTTTAAATGCAATAAGCACCTTTCCCAGAAGCTTTGTTTGAAAGTATCTGTAAATGTCATGGCTTCAATATTAATAGTCACTGCTGCTGTTGGTTAGGCTAATTCTCAGTGACACTAACCCAAACTCATTCCATTTACTGTCCATGTTACTCTACCATCCTGCAAAGAAGTGCCTGTGCCTATTAATATCCTTTTCACTAGCGATTTTATGATTCCTGTGAAATACAGAGCAACAGGACAAAACTCAACTCAGAAAGGAAGAGATTTACCTCATTCACTAAGACGTTACCAACGTGTGTTGTAGCCTTGTTCTGTCTGATTAGTTGGTGCAGTTGTCAAAAAATTTGGCCTGAGTCTGTTCTCAAGAATCAACACAAATCAGGAGGAACCAAATTATCTAGAGTCATTCCTTGTTACTAAGGGGAAAAATAGGAAATACAATGGAAAATTGGAAATACGTGTTACTGGAAATATTAATATTATATTTTTTCCTAAAAAGACTCTCAGGAGAAAAAAGAAAACAGCAGCAACAATGCATTCTTTGCAAAAGACACACAGTAACCATATGTAAGCAGTGGAGAATGGCAGGCACAAACATGGCTTCCCAAGGAAATCCTTGGGCAGGGAGCTCCCCAGGTATTTCAAGAGTAAGGTAGGATTCCTCCAAAATTCTAAGTAAAATAAAATTCAGTATTAAAAAGGCCTTCCTAAGATGACAGAGTAGCATCCTGAAGTGACTTAGTTCTTCATTATTGACCCTCAAGAACCAAGAAGAGTTCAACTACCTCAGAAATTAAAATGACCTCCAAAGTATTCATTGAAGTGGCATCACACCTGTAGTTGTGGGCCAGCCCTGACATCCCAAATGAAGAAGGGAGTGAGCAGGGACAGTTAGATACTTTAGATCTTTGCCACCGTCAATGGGGCAACATCACTTGACAAGATGTTCGGTGTCCTTTGGGTCAAAATGTGTGATTGTACGGAGAGAAATTGTCCACAAAATTTGACAGCATAAGCCTGATTTAACAGTGAAAGCACAGGGTAGTTGTATGACTTTTTTAACATAACACAGTGCCTAAAGATGAAGCAGGACACCCCAGCCTCTTCAGTCTTCTGCTTCTCCTTGGCACCAAAGTCAGAGCAAAGCAGCATCTGTCAACCCCAGAAGCCAAAGGAGCTTGTGGCAGTTCATCTGCCCCTCATTCTGGACATAGCAACTGCTTCTCACATCCAGCAGAATTGCCTGACACATGGTCACTGCTGTCAGTGGCTTTCTGGTGTCAGGTTAATAGCACAGCAGCACTTTGGACTGACAGCTCAATTGGAGAATAATCCTGGCATCCGCATTTCAGAAGCAAAGACAAATCCTGCAGTAGAGGCCAAAGGAATGACCCTTGAAAGAATTAAATGGTGTTTGTCAAAGATAGCTCAGATTTTCTCAGGGATTAACTCCTAGCAGCTGTTTTATACGGCATGCCAGGTAACTGTGACAACTTAGAAACTACTACTATTTTATTTGTCTTTTTGCTTCTCAAAAAAACCTAATTTTTGAACTTTAACATGCACTGGGCAAACCCCATTGCATAACTAGATCCAAAGGAATCTCTTTTCTGTTTCAATTGGATAAGAATCTGACTTCTGGTGTGATACTACTTTAGGATGTATGACTGCATTGGTCCACTGCTAAGCATTTCTGTTGTAAATGCAGTAATTTTCTCATAACAGGTAATTATACAAATATACATACACATATATAATAAAAATCTGTTCATGGCTGCATGCCGACTTGATAAACAAATAAGTAGTGACATTGTCTCTGAGAAATCTTTGCAAAACCCATGCTAGGAAAGCCTTTACCTCCGTAAGTGAAGATTAGGAGTCAAGTGGAGCTTCCAGGCCTTTGGATCCAGTCATGTTGCCATGTTTCAGTCTTACAGCCTTGGAAGTCTCAGGGCCCAGCTTACACTAGTTCCAAACAGATCCAGTTACAGCTGAGCTAAAAGAGAAAAAGGACAGTCACTGCTGTCCAGTTGTTGTCCTTGAGCATCCACAATTTAATCTTCACTGGATAATTATATTTCTCAGGCCATTTGCAGACTATCTTATAAGTTTGATTGGAAGTCCATGTCCTTTTGGAAAGGGGACTTAAATTCACCTGCAGCTCCTCTGTTCACACCTGACTGGTGGTGACAAAGAGACAGGCTGAAATTTCAGGGGTTTCTAATGAAACACCACGCTGCTCTCACCTACAAGAAGTAGGACTATCCTCTCCAAAAGTAGACATGGAAAGCACAGGTCTGACCTTTCATCAGCTCAGCGATTTCCTCTCCAAATTTAGATATGGTACTCCAAGGAGTATATGACCTTGATGTTTGAATAAATCCCAGGCACCATAATATAACTCTTGCCCTGCAGAATAAATTTTTCTTCAACCACCTTTCTGTGCTGTTTTTTGCCTTGGCTGGCAAAGGGCAAAACTTTTGTCAGGACAGAGGGTGGAGAGCAAAGATAAAGCTGATGAAGTAACCTTCACAGTCCCTGAAAGACCACATTATCACTGTGTTGCTCTCTCCTAACAAAAGTCAGTCCAGTCTTATTTCCTTTTTCTGCTGAAAAACAAGACCTAAATTGCAAGTCATGCTTATAGGGTATAAATCAGATTTGGTACATCTCCACCACCTGAAAACTGACTCCAGACTCCCTCCTGTTTTGGGCATGGGATGATGAGGATCCGTGCCAGAGGCTATTCCTTCTGACCTGCAACTCCAGAGACATCTCTGCAGAGGGAAGCTATATGTAGCATTGAAAAATGAAGGGCTTTACCCTGGTAACCCAGGAAAAACTCCTGATAACAGCAATCACTTTGGAGAGGACCCTAGGGAACCTAGGGCCTGTAAAAGCTTCTCTCTAGGGAAAGGAAGCTAATGAAAAAAGGGAAAAGCAGTCACCCTGTGAATACCTCTCGAGCTTCTCAAGAGAAGCCTGGCTAGAAAGATACAAGACATGTTAAGATGGACAGAACAGAAGTCAGGTCTCCTGAGGTCTGTGCCTTGCTCTGTTGTAGACCCACAGCATGAGATTGGACAAGTCTGGCTGAGAGTTCTTACAGAAAAAAATGGTGCCTAGTGGGAAGTGCCCAGGATATAACCATTTTTCTGATTGAAAACTGCAGTGATATGTAGTGCTATAGTTTTCTGCACTGTGCGTTAGAGGACAAGCAGGCTTGGTTGTGGGGTTGTGGCACTACCTAGGGAGCTACAGCACGTGAGCAACAAAAGAAAGGTCTGGGAATAACAAAGAAGACACTGGGTACCTCTGTCCTGGTGAATATGCGGTGTTTGTACAGATGTCTGGAAAATGAAATTGTTTTCTGTAGCCAGAATATCCAGAGAAAGAGTGGATAGTAGCTAGGTTTGGTGCAATATACAAACAAACTTTCCAGTTAGTCACACAAAGCCTAGGAAATCCACTTTCTAACAGATTAAAAGTTTTATATTAAGGAGTCTGTCAGTATAATGCTGCAAAGAAGACTCCTGAAAGGTTTCAAAAACCAAACAAGAGCCGATTAACTTCAATATCAAAGCAGAGGGGCTCATTTAGTCCAATGCTATTGATCTTAAATACAATCTCTGCCTAGACAGACAGCAACTTCAAAAAGAAAAATAACAATAAATAAAAAATCACACTCAAAAGCAAACCACAACATGACAATTGTAAAGAAAATGGAAACATCTTATTTCAGTTCCTCCAAGAGACACAGGAGAAATGCTGCCCATGATTTTGCATCTAAATACATTCTGAATCAAAGTTTTTCATTAGCCAGCTAAACAGTATCTTCTTAAAAGTCCAGATAAATAGAAATGTCTTCAATCTGGTCAGCTGTAGTAACACCCAGTGGTGCACATAATAGGGTATTTACTAAACAGTATATTTTAAAATTGCAACTACCTTGACTTTACAGCTCCAGAAAATTCTCAGTAAGATGAATTTTACTCTCCTTTTACTGAGATCAGGTGAAGATGAAACTGAGTCTTTGAAGTTAGGTGGCTTACTACCCACATACTGACCGAAATTCCAAGGCCATGAGAAATTTTTTTACAACTTTACAAGTTCATCCTCCGTAGAGGAGTCTTTTAAATGCTAGGCCTGTGTAACAACTGTGTAGGTTGTGTGCTCTGAGTCAAGCAAATACTTGAGTACAGGACTGAATGTTCTGTTGAACTGGAAATATGTATTTCTTTGTATCAATATCAGCTGGTGTGGTGGTTTGACCCTGGCTGGATGACAGGTGCCCACCAAAGCTGCTCTATCATTCCTCTCCTCAACAAGACAGGGGAGAGAAAACATAACAAAAGGCTCGTGGGTCGAGATAAGGACAGGGAGATCGCTCAGCTATTACCGTCTGGGCAAAACAGACTCAACATGGGGAAATCAGTTGAATTTATTACCATTCAAATCAAAGCAGGATAATGAGAAATAAAAATCAAAACTTCAAACCACCTTCCCCCACCCTTCCCTTCTTCCTGGGCTCACCTTCACTCCCCATTTCTCTACCTCCTTCCCCCATCAGCAGCGCAGGGGGACAGGGTATGGGGCTGCAGTCAGTTCCTCACACTCTGTCTCTGCTGCTCCTTCCTCCTCTATAGGAGAAGACGGGAAAAGTGTCTAACTGCCTTTGTACGGTGTGCGCATACAACTATGCTTAAAGCTGCACCTGGTTGACTGCGCTGTTGATGGAACATGGCTTTTTTTGCGGTGGGGAATTAAAGACAGGCAAATGCAATGTTTGCTGCTTTGGCTACATAATCTGCTAGCCTGCTGTTAGTCCAAGATGCCCACTTGGCTTGGGCAGATGTCTGACTTTGACCCATGTGAAATCAGTAGACAAATAGTAATTCTAACAACTCTTTCTAGGATCTTTCCAAAACCCTTTCTCCCCTAACACTGTTTTTCTTCTCTTCCTTTCTCTCAATGGTATTATTAGCATTTTGAGATCTTAAATTAGTAAAGAAAACACCTTTAGGAATTACATGTCTGCTAAATTAATCAGGAATGTACATAAGAGTCTTGCAGCTGCTTGTACAGGTTATCACTATATTTTTGAAATGCATAATGCATAATTTTACTGTCTCATCTTTCTCCAGAAGCTCCCAGTGTTTATATCTGTTCTTTCCTGTCAAAAAAACATATAAAATGACAGACTTAGGCTCAAAGTGCAATTCATATTCAGGCTTAAAATGATTAGGCATTTCTATACTGTTATCCATCCCCATGAAAGTCGGTGCAACCTCACATACGTTAAAACCATGAATATTTTGCAAAAATCAATCAAGCTTTCTTAAGATGTTAGTAAACCAAGGTACGATTTCAAGGTGGATCCAAAAATGTTGTTGTTTTTTCCAGCACAGGATTCAAATATAAAAGAAATAGTTTCAAGTATCTGGGGACAAAAGGACAATTATTTCTTCTCTGTCTTTTTTAGCAATACTGCCATGTCCAGTACATACATGCACACAGACATACTAATGTACTTACAAGTGAATGTTTCATTCAATTATTTGTCTGGGACATGTCTTTAACTCACAGTGTTCACACTTTTCACATGATTTTAGCACCACTTGCCTGGACTGAATATAGTGTCCTTAAATATTATTTATCTACTCTCCTTAAACTTCCCAACAACTCTGCCCATAATATTGTTGCGTTACAAAAATTTAAAATGAAAATTTGTGGGTATCTGTAATCCCAAGGATCTTGCTAAATGAGTTAGATTTCAATTAAAGACTTTAAATTGATCTCTGAAATACTCAAGCTGTTCTGCCATCCTTTTTTTCTTTTTTCTTTTTTTTTCTTCTTAAATTTTCAATAAAGAAATATTATCCTTCAATAAAACCTGCTTCACTTTGGGGCTCATACTACTCTGTCAGTTATTCTCCAGAGACAAAGCAAAACATTGAGCTTCTTACATGATATTTGGAAATGGAAAATAGACATCTTTCAACTCCAAGGGAGCCAAAAATATATGTATTTGTGGAAATCTATGTTACTATAATGTGTTTTCATGTAGTTCCGGTGTGAAAGAATACTGCATGAATAGAAGTGCAATGAAGAGAGCTGCATGTGAAAAGCCCTTTGTCCTGAGGTGTTGATTAAAGGTAAAGAGAAAAAGAATATAGAAATACTACTGCTACTACTACTACTACTAATGAAGACACCTTGCTCCAATGGAAACTGCTGTTTATTTCTCAGATGCCACAGACTAGACCAATCCAATATTATTACCTAAAACAGTGGAGAATCCACATTCTTATCTAGGCAGGCAACTGGCATTTGACTATTTCAACTTGCAGCTAAACATAAGAAGTGCTTCTGGCAGAAAAACCATTAAGACATGATAGCTCCAACAGTTGTACAGATGCCTGCAGGCACTTCTGCATAACCAAGCTTTAATGGAGATGTTCATGGTATTTACTCAGCATTTGCTGTGTAAGTTACATGCTGAGTCAGGAGAGAGATGAGAGGGGTTTCTATAACCCAAAGGTTATATGTTGATGATCTTGCAGCTATAGACTGAAAAAATGCATACAACTCAGTTTAATGACCCTCTTGGTTTAATAATGTAGCATATCATCATTTGTAGACATGAAACATCTGTTACAATCACTTATCATAACTTTTGTAGTGGTAAAGAAATAAAGAAACAGATGGGTTCCCTAATGCCAATGGTGTTAGTGTTTATTTAGAAACCACATATTGAATCACAGGCAATCTTTTCTTTTTGTTCCCCTGCTCCAGCAGCAGGGATAACACTGCTAATTTCATCAACAGCATGAAACCTTTCTCAAAGGGAGGGTGACTGGATTCTAGACACTCCCCTGGATTTAGATGTCCCCAAAAAGAGCTAATTGCCAGGAAAGAGGGAGGTTTTATTTTGGGGGCTTTGCAGACTGTGCCTGCTACCTGCTACAAAACCTTAATTTTACAGTGGTTCAAACCTTTACATACCCAAGTTAATTGTAATCTCACTACCTAGGTACCAGTAGGCATGACAACATGGGGTGGACCAGACTTCCAACTTCACATCAAGAAGCCCCAAAGGGTTTATACAGGATCTACTGGGGTGCTGGTAGTGTGACTCAATGTCCACCAACTCCCAAGCTAGATGGTATACAGCAAGGTCAGGTACACATGTGCGCAAGGCAAAATAATCTCTAAGATTAAGATCACTATTTCAGCTAGCTGTTATCACTGATCTTTATGATTCTTGCCAGAAATAATTTTTAAAAATTTATTTATGAAGTTTACTTTTCCTGGAAAAGTCAGTTCATCAAGTTTTGACAGTCTCACTTTCCCATACGTTCTTCCACTTTGCCCGCCTCTACCTAAATTTAAGAGCTGCTAAACAGCTAAAATCTTCCTTTTGCACATTTCTGTAGCATGTCAGAAATTTAAGATTTGAATGCCATGATCACTGAGTCACCATATCAAGTGAGATCAGATCCTTAATATTTTATTATTTATCCAAAGCTGCTTCTATCTCACTTCATGATGTGGCAGGAATTTGAAGAGAAAGTGCCTCAAGATGGCTGAAATTTCATTGCCACCATGCAGACTAACGTGGGACTTGTATGTGGAGATGACATTTACCTTTGCATCTCTCAGCCCCAAAAGCAAAAATGCATTTACTACCTCTACTTAAAAACAATCTTATCTCTAGCTGTTCACTCTTTTTGGGTTTTTAGTTCCATCAGAATTGCTGTTAATTATCAAATTTTTGGCTACATCTCACACTTCTAATTAAATTTGAGGTTCCTGTTGTCCGGAAACCAGCAGAGAATAGTTAAATGGGGCTTCTGTAGTGGCTGATGCAAAACAGCTGTATTCATGATGAAATACAATTAAAAATTCAATATATCTTATCTGCTCCAGCCAGTGATTCAGTTGGAACAAGTCAGTTGCTGCTGTCAAGTGTGTCCTTGTAAACAGGTATTCAGAAGAGTAACTCTGCCTGTGCTGAATTGTGTTGCTTTTCTTCAGAAAACCAAAAAAATAAAGACTCAAGGTCCAAAACGTATAACTTCATATATTTTAATTCTATATACCAGAACTGGGTTTTTTTTGCAGTCTGTAAAGCTAAACTGATTTATGCCACTTGAATTTCTGTCCCACAAACTGCTGGAGCAACAATCAAACATTTGTTTCCAAGTCAGACAAAGGCTGTCGAGTTATACATACTCATATACAATATATATGCCAGGTTTAGAGAAGAGAAATCAACACAAATCAAAGCAGCAACTACAAAAAAATTACAATGTGCCTTTTCAGTCAACATACGATAGTCCATTCCTCTCAGCCAACAAGGGAAGATGGTTGATTATATGGGAGGAATTAATCATAACCACAAGTATGTATCTTTTTTAGTCCATGGTGTCTGACAGCGGCTAAATAGATTTCTAAGCCGTCACCAAAGAAAGTATGAACAGAAAATCCTATAGGGAGCTTGGAAACACTAGATGAAATGAATGAAATATGTTTCTATTTTGCACTGAATCAATCCACACACTTTCTCTCTCCTTTATCTGCAGTTTTTTATTGGCTACCTTAAGGTGACCTTTTGCCATTCTTGGGAAATGAGGAAGGAATTCTCTTGAAAATGCAAGACTGCCCTTTTCTATAAATCTGATGAGGTGATAGATATGTGAAACTGCTTTACAATCTCTATTGGAGCATTTAGAAAAATAACAATGACATTGAGTTGGAGCTCTCTGCCTAAAAGTTAGACAACTAGGTTACGGAAGTCTTGTATGTACCATGATACATAGTAAAGTGACTGGTACCACCAGCAAGAGATTGATTCGACCCTACAATAGATGCTTAAAACAAATGGGGGGGACAGCCTTCTGAAGATGCATGTGTTTTGCCTTGGATAACAGTGCAGCCTGAGCATCTAACTTCAAGCTAAGTGAAACTCACCCATACTGTGTAGAAATAAGCATAAAAAACTCCCTGTGCATGCCTACAATCCACAGTTTCGTTATTCATTGCAGCCAAGGGATAGCTATCAAAAATCCATGGGAAATGAGAGCTTCTTAGATGAGGGAACTGCAGAACTTGGCCCCAAAATGGGAGAGACAAAAGATAAATACTAGCAGTTGGTTGACCTCTTCTCCTTTCTCATACTAGGTACTGGGGCAGGCAGTGGTCCTCCAGTGGAAAATCCTTTGCAGTTCACTCTACCATCCCTACTCTCCTTACACATGCTTCCACTTTATGGCTAGTGAAAGCAACTTGGGACTTGGATATGCGTTCTCAACTTGAGACTAATGTTTGGCACCTCAGCAGTCAGGCAAGCAAGGAAAAACATTTCCCGGCACTCCTTCTGATACAGGCTGATTTTAGTGAGAAATAGGCAGCTTTGATTTTAAGTGTCTGGGGTGAGAATAGGAATCCCCAGCTCGGCTTTTGTAATCCATAACAAAGGCAACAAAATATTATCTGCTTTAGCACTAAGGATGGGTCCAGCCTATAAAGTGCCAGTATTTTTTAGCTATTATCACATCCTTCTGGATTGTGAGTTACGGACTTGAATAAAAGTCAGAGCCTATTTGATTGCTGTGGCTCCTTCCACATCCATCTCCCTAGCTCTCTGTGCTGAAGAAGTGTTGCCCTCACTGTGCATTTACAAAAAAGAACACTCCTTTTCACAGACCTTCTCCGTTTAATCTGTGCAGATATTTTAGCTGATGTTCCAAAGGAATGGTTTCATTAGGTTCAGAATTGTGCCTCTAACAAGCCAAGTGTTTCTAAATCCCTCTTAAAGCTTTCATGAGATGTCTACATGTGGAAGGGGGAGAAGAAAGGGAAAAAAGTAGATGGGGTACCTGGGAGGGCACTGGAATATGAGTTGGTGGTGAGACCACTCTTTACATTCCCTGATCTTCTGCCTGGGGTAACATCTTAGGTAACACGTTAGGTCCTGTTGTCCCACATCACTAAAACTAGATTCGGTGTGAATCTTCCTTAATATTTTATCTAGACTGAATCTGAACATGAATTCTGTGTGGCTGATTCTAGTTGCTGTTAAATCTCTTCACTTTGAACATGAATAAAGTCAGCCATTGAAGTTATCGGGAGCTGGGCTTGCAGCTGGCAACACCCTGCCTGTTCTGTGTTTCTATTACTAAAACCCATCAACCAGGATTTATATTACAGTCGTAACATTTGTTTCAGTATACTTACATTTGTTACAGTAGGTTTCAGGCAGACAGCACATGAATTAGCATTTTCAAGTGACACCTACAAATGTACAAAATACAGTCACCACACAAGGAGCAGCACATACAAATCTAAACTTGATATTTTTTTCCATTAAAATTATTCATAGGAAAGGAAGATGGGTAGACTCCAGTACTGAAATAGTACCACCTTCATTCAGTTTTGTTTAAGCCCTACTGATAGCAGTAGTATCACTTCTTATAGACAGTCCTTCTTGTTGCTCTTGTTGAATTTACCCCAAGTTGTTTTTTTGTTTTTGAACTCTGTAGGGAAATGAAGGCAGTGGATTGATTGACATTGATAATATGCAGCTGTGGCCTTGCTTTAATGATGTGCAGCTGTAGCTCATCCCTGCAAAGTGGTTAAATAGCCTGGATGAAAGAGAGACAAGGTGGCCCTGGAGGAAGCAGAGACAAGGAGGGTAGACCTGGAGGAAGCAGAGATAAGGTGCAGTATGGTCTGGTCTCTGGAGGGTGGAGAAACAGCATGGACAGTAGAATTTGACCACTGGTAAAGTTTTTTTGCAGCTTGCTATTTTTTTGTGTTGCCTTTATTTTCCTGACCACTGGAACTCAAACTGCAACAGAACCCTGATTCAGAAAAAAGTTTCCAGAAACAGCCTGACTTCAGAAACAGTTCCATTTAAAAAAAACAACCAACACCCGCCCCACTCCCCCCCAAAAACCAACAACCCAACTAACCCCAACAAAAAAAAACCCAAAGTCATGGCTGGTCAAGTTTTAGATTTAGTTATAGCCAGTACTCAGCAATAGTTTTGCAAGATTCTTCATATTTTTCCATCATGGTTAGTTATACTCTGAAGAACAGAGGTAGAAGAGAGAAAAAGTTTTCTAATTCATGTGAGCCAGGTGACAATTCTTTTTGCTCAAAACCATGTTTATATCCTGATCTGGTACTGGACTGGACCACAAAAGTGGCATTTTTTTAATATCTCAATTAGAAAAAATAATTTCAGTTCAGTAAAAACTTTGTTCTAATTATTTCAGTCTGAAAATATTTTCACAACTTATTGCATTACAAAAATGCAGGTAATTATCAAAATAAAAATAGCTTTGTACAGAAGAATCTCTAGAAATTCTCATTTCTGAAATGTAAAAATAGCAAGTTCTAACTTCATAACATTCTTTGAAAGACTGGTCAAATGGCTTTTCACTTTGAAAAATTTAATTTTCATTTAATTGAGACTTTTCAAGAAAAGAAAATATTGACTATAATATTCTTTCTTAGCTCTCAAAGGAGATGGAAACATATATTGAGCTTTGGCTAAATGTGCATGACTCCTTTCCCAGTAAAGCCACAGAACTCATATTTCAAAGTAATGAGTGTGAGGGTCTCCTTGTGTTCTGCTCTGGCTGCTTATAGTATACACAAGGCAGAAAGCATCACTCCTTGGTTTACTTTATGTCTGTGAACAATTACATGTACGGACTACATGATTTGTCTTATGCAAAACAATCTGCATGAGACAGGAAACAGCATACTGCCATCTCCCATCTGATAATGCAAGATGACTTACACATACCCAGGGAATAAAGGCAAACTTTAGAGATGACACAGAAGAATCACCCAGTGGTTCTTTGTGTGCTACAGGGACAGTTCAGCAATACTCAAAATACATTTCCTAGGCATCAAAGCAATGCCAAAATATAAATATGTTTATCTCACCAAATAATATTGAGCATGAATGTTCACGAGCCTGGTGGTCTTCTCTTAACTATGTGTGTAGAAAAAAAAGAATATATCCATTGTGAATATATTCTCAAATCGTACTTGTGTTAATAAAAATGAATACCAGCTGAGTGGCTTTTCCGATTGGAAATTGTTTTGCCTTTAACAATATCTAATTGATTTTGTCATCTTAAGTGGCACCAGATTCCTAGGCCTGGTCAACAAAATTCAGCTCTTAATGACCTCCTAAGTAAGAGCTGAGCTCCAAATTTCTTTATATGGTGTCTAACACAGCAGTGTGCTCTGAGCATTGTAACCTGTGGCACAGTTACTGGCAGAAGTGCCTCTTCTGGTTTCCGTATGTGGGACCATATCCTTCCCATGGATATATCATGCCCAAGCTGGTAAGGATGAGGATCCTTGATTTCTACAACTGATCTCATTAACATCCATAAAGTGTGGATAGCTAATCTCTTCAGTGTTGCTTTTTGGTCTTTAAAATACGGTTTAGGTAAACTTATACCAATTCTTGTTTAGGTGAAAATCAAAAAGGCAAAGAGGAATATCAAAAGGGAAACAAAAGTGCACGCGGTTGAATTACCTTACTCCACTTTCAGGTTTCTTGAATAAAGGAATATTACCTAGTTTCATTCTGGATGTCAGCAGACGTGTTTAATTAAAATCTTTACTGACAGATGAAAAAAACCCCCATCCTTTCCAATCCAGAAAAAAAAAAAAAAAAGAAAAAAAGAAAAAAGTAGAGGTTCATTTGTAAAGCCAGGGAAGCAAGAAGAAAGTAAGGTGCAGAATCAGAAAGGCAGATTCCCACCTGATCTTTTAGTTCCGTTTCCCAGTGTGGGATGCTGCTGTCTTTTATTAGTGCTTAATTCATCTGTTGATAAGGAATAGTTCTTTATATTTCAGGTAAGGGAAATATAATAAGTTTAATCTATTCAGACTTCAGAAGTGCGTCTGATATGGTGCAGCACGGGAATATGGTAGTTACATTGCAGAAAATCATTATTAGTAGAATAACTGCAAGGCAAGTCATGATTACAGAAGAGATTACAACAGCATGTGCTAAAATGAGAAATATTTAGCTGAAGGGAAATTATTTGTGGAATTCCCTAGAACTGGCATCAGGGTGATACTTCTTCAGAAATTTAACATAAAGAGACTGTGCTAATGAAATTTGTTATGACACAGGGTTAGAGGCACTAAACAAAATTAAAGAAAATCTGGATATTACAATAGTATGAATGAGATGACATTACGGTCTAGATTAATTGAAATCAGTTGACTAAAGTTCAAGGACATATTCCCAGAAAATATAGTCAATGTTCATTATAGAATGTAAGTTATATTTATTCTCAAATCCTCATTAGGAAATGACAGAGGAAAAGTAATATTTAGGTAAATGAGTCAACAATAGGATGACCAAGAGCCACTGGGGTGATGTGACCAAGACAAAGGCAAATATTGAATTGGGTAGATAAAGTGAGATACCCCGAGGAGAAACACAGGGCAGTATTTAATGTCTCGAAAAAGACATTAGACAAACTGCATAGACTTATGTCAGCTGGATCTCAGAAACCTCATTCACACTGGACTACAGATACAAAAGGGAGATGGGAATGAGCAGAGGTATGCAGAAGCAGTTGTAAGAGAGTAGGTTATAAAGACAGCAGAGAAATAAGTTCACTTTGCTTCATCTGGTGGAACAAAGTCCAAGAGGAGGTTGAATAATTCCTCTGAGATAAACGCTTGGAGACAGTCACAGATTCATTTGTTGGAAGGCATCGCTGGGCATCCTCTTGTCCAGCTCCAGCTTAAGTCAGTACTGTCACCAGCAGTAGCTCAGGCCAACTACGTCTTTGCACAAACAAGTCTTAAAAAACTTTTAGAATGGGGAAGCCACACCTTCTCTGGTGGTCACTGCCAATACACTCAGGAAAATACTTTCCTAATCTCCAGCTTGAACCCCTCCATCTGCAGTTTGTGATCATTTCCCATGGTTATGTTCTCTGGCAACACCAAGAGCATTTATGGATCACCTCTGTCTCAGAAAAAGAAGAAATATTTCTACTAAGGAAAATGTGGTCCTAAACAGATAGATATAGATCTTTCTGGAAAAATCTGTCCTCAAAATCAGAGGAACTTTTTCTGCGTTATTGGACTGGGGTTCTAGAACAGATTTTGGTCAGGTAGACTGGGAGTCAGAGGAAGGTAAGGCAGTCAGTCAACTTTAAGGCAAAGATTTAATAAATTTCTGAGTGGGAATCAATTACCTCTTGGTTAAGATGTGGTAGTGCCTTGGATTTTGTGATGTCTTTCCAGCTCTCTGTTCTGCAGTCACAAGTTTCCCCTCATATTTTCCCTATCTAATAGAGCAAGGACTCTGTAAATGTTTGCACTTTCCCCATTAGGTGCAACAGGAGATGGTTATGTTGCCAGTTATTGTCAGTAATTTTAACACAGTCCAAATACCGTTTGTTAGAAACCCGTGCAGCCACGTACTGTTTGTTAGAAGTCCCAGCAACCAACTAGACCATGGGTCTGCCAGGGTTACACAGGGGTATAAAGGTAAATCAGTATCCAGAGGGCTGGACAGGATCACTGTTACTCAGAGTAAAAAGTCCCCTGGAATTCCTCACAAACCCTTTGTGGAGATAAACACTTATCGTGAGAATAGATTCTTTTGCAAGGATATTTTCTACAAAGCAGAGAAGTCTCTTAATATCAGTCATAAAATGCACACAGAATTCCTTTTACAGACAGGGATATGATTGTTTCTAGGAATGATTATTTTTCATGGGTGACCTTGTACAGTATTATTCAAGACAAGGTTTTTCGGCACTGCAATAGTTATAAACATGTCTGAGTTTTATATATATGTAGGTATTACAAAAATAATAATTTTGATGATGGCTTTGAATGGAAAGAAAATCAACGTTGATTACTTGACAAATGCTACTGGAGTATTACAAGACACGGAAGTTATTTCTTTGTAGCAAATTTCCTCATTTTAATGGCTCTCAGGAAAGAAATTCATATTTTTATGAACTGTCCTTTTCCTGCTTCTCTTTCTTTTCAGTCTTGTCTTTATCTCTGGCACTTTCTTTTTAGAGCCATTATTTTATTAATGCATGATTATGCATTTGCAACACTACTTTCTTCAGATTCTGACTGAATACCTTTATTCAAGTCTCTCTCATGTTGAAATTACAATATAGAACTGAAAAAGAACAGGTTTTGCATTTTTCCCCTTCAAGAAATAAAATAAATAAATAAAGAGGTCAGACAACACCATGTGCAGGTGTTCCTGTATGAAACAATTGATATTATTATATAAAAGGAAATGGAATTAGATGAGTTTTACTGAATCCCTTAGGGAAATCATTCAATATGCACTCTTATCAAAGTCTAATAATGGCCCGGCTGCTGCTTGTTTGCTTTGATGAAGCTGATAATAACAGAAATCTACATTTATTTGCATTTTTTCTGCTAGAATGCACTGAGGCATTTCCAAATGTAATTTGAAAATATTAATCTAACACATGTAGATTTTTGAGTTGCATTAATTAGAAAGAGATCAGACGCAAACTCATGAGACAATGTTCTTCTGGGGGCTGCGCTTGACCACCATGACTGTTAACTTATGTTCTTTCTGAGAGTCACCAAACAAGAGCATTGCCTCACTTTTTAAAGTATCTAGTCAGAGACAGTCACTGCACCAAGGGTGCACCAAGTGTAGGGACAGAGTGAAGCTACTGAGAGTGATGCTTTGCAGCTTTAGTGAGGCAAGCTATGAAGGTGTAGTAAGGAGCTACAGAGACCTGGAAGTTAACTAGGAATCTACCACAACTCCCTTCTTCAGCATTATGTCTCTGTCTGGACACATAGTTCCTTCACTAATGCCTAAACCTCTGAACCCAGGTATGGCCCCACAACTTGTTTCCAAAGGTCTGATGTAGGAGGGAGAAGACTGTGTTAGAACCAAGTTCTGGTTCAAGCCCTGCCATGAAGTAACAACTGATGTGACTACTGCCAAAATCTGAAAGAATCAGAACCAAACATTTATGTCCTAATTTTCTCTACTTTACGTGTCCCGGTTCTCTGTTTGAAAAATATGACTTTATGAACAATGAAGGAAGCTGATTTCATTGTTGCAATGGATGTGACAAAAATTACGGAAAGTTTATGGTTGGAAAACCTCTGTTCTCACCAGAATGCCAAGGGGTTTGGGCACTTCTGCTTAGAATTTAAGATGGCTTCAAAGACAGGGTCTTTGAAACTAGGTCTCACCACTCTGCAGCTGGCACAATCGCATCCTTCTTACCAAGAATTCAGCATAATATTTTTGATAATCTGCATCATCAGTTCTTTCTTCTGATACTTCCCTTTATTTACTATACATCTTGTCACACAGTTACTGGCTGCAGCAAGGCAACAGCTACTCACGCTAACTCAACATGCTTTGTTCCGTTACTCCAGTGAAGAGTCTGTATTGACTCAGTTCTCCTCTCAGGAGCCAGAGCCAAGCTTAGTGGCTTCCAAAAATTTCTCCAATCAATACCTCCTAAGGTCCCTGAAGTGCTGAATCAAGGTCTGTGAAGCAAAACTGAAAATGAGCTTAGCAGGTTTTAGCTGCAGCCTGTTATCTGTCACAGGAGGATTTGTTTTTTTCTGCATGTTTGCTTTTTTTTTGTTGTTGTTGCTTTTTGCTTGTTTGTTTTTTACTAACTTTCATTTCTCAAAAATTAGATCCTGCTTCTGAATCTGCAAGCTGTAGCTGTGCACCAGGTAGGCGCTACTCAAACTTTGAGCTGAATAATCAAATAGTTCTGATTTCTTCACTTCTCCCGGAAACAAACGATGCATCTAAGGTGAAAGGATATAATTTTGTTTAACTTGATTCTTATCCTTTGTCGCAATTTGAAATGTATGTTGGAACAGAGACATAGTTCCTGGCAGAGTGATGCGGCTTTCCAAGGCAAAGGCAAATTTCAAATGACTTTTCCTGTATCCCTCAAGCAATGTGTCGCGGTCTAACCCCAGCTAACAATTAAGTACCTCGCAGCCACTCACTCACTCACTCTCCCCATGCTGCCCTACCCCCACCCCCCACCCCCGGTGGTTTGTTAGGAGGAGGAGAATCAGAAAAAGGTAAAACTCATGGGTTGAAATAAGAACAATTCAATAATCGAAACAAAGTAAAATACAATTAAAATAACAACAACAACAATTTTAAAGAAAAGGAGAGAGAAAGAGAGGAATTAAACACAAGGGGAAAAAAAGAAAACAAATAAGTGATGTACAGTGCAATAGCTCACCACCCACTGACCAATGCCCAGACCGTCCTGAGAAGCAGTCGTCAGCCCCCAGCCAGCTCCCCCCAGTTTATATCCTGAGCATGACGTTCTATGGTATGGAATATCCCTTTGGACAGTTCAGTCAGCTGTCCTGGCTCTGCTCCCTCCAGCTTCTTATGCACCTGCTCACTGGCAGAGCATAGGAAACTGAAAAGTCCTTGACTTAGGGTAAGCACTACTTAGCAACAACTAAAACATCAGTGTGTTATCAACATTATTCTCATACTAAATCCAAAACACAGCATTGTACCAGCTACTAAGAAAAAAGTTAACTCTATCCCAGCCAAAACCAGGACACAATGATTCTTTCCTTTTAAGGCCTGATCAAGAAGCTTCCCTATAGCATTATATTATATGCGTCCAATCCACTTGCCACAGCTGAGATATGCTGGGACCCTAGTTACTGTTCTGCGTCACTGCTCTTCTGTCCTGTGTCATATCTGCCAAAAATGTATGCATGCTTTGGATAGTCTGGGACATCTCAAATGGCTCTACATGCATTCATTCAGAACACTAAATTGAACATTACTCTCCCTGTAAAGTACATGCCTTTTACAGTGCAGGTTTTGGGAGCACATGATGTTTGTTCTACTGAGTGCTCAATGATGTTCATGGAATGACTGTTCCTCTTAGGAAAGAGCTGGAATTCAGCTAAGGATAAAGAACTTTATCCTGCATATCTAGGGGCGAGCTGATGTCTGACCTGCCAGAATAGTCAATGAAGAACTTGTCATGGAGGTGGAAGAGCTGTTCTTTCAGCTCACCAGCCACAGTCTGCTTTAAGGAGACCTGAGTCTCCACTGACCTCAGTAGCTATTTAAACACCCAGCCCCAGTGTGGGTACCCAGATGTAGATATCTCTATTTAAATGCTTTGATCTGGCATTGATTTTTAAATCTTAAATACCTGTTGCCCACAACTGAAGTGCTGGATGCATTGAATAACCTCGGTATTTCCGTCCATTCCTGTGCATCTATTCACTCACCAGTAGAATATTTGAACAGTTCGGTGCTTCCCTCCAGCCTGGTTTTAAGTGACTTGTTTGATGAAGCGTCTAACTCATGAGACGTGAGAGCATCCTCTAATGAATCTCAGTTAGACCCATGCCTATAATACCTAACTCACATTCTCTCTTTGATGAGCATCAGTCCATTAAACCCATCTATCAGAGATCCCTATGCTTAGTTTTATGACTATTGGGAAATGATTAGAATGTGATCATAAGCAAATAGACATGCCTGCTCCTTTGGGCAATGATACCAATACCATGACTATTTTTTGGTCCTACACATCTTGCTTGTCAAAGTGATCCAGCAAGAATTTATAGGAAAGGAAATCAACTACAGTGTTGTGTTGTACTGCAGATTCATTCATTTGTGATGCTTTTGCTGATCACCTGTATTGCTCAGCTGCAGCTGTCTAAATAAGACCTTTTAGTGATGCAGCATTCTTAAAGTCATTTGGTCCATTCTTCATTATGTGCTTTTTTAAATTGTTATAGCAGATTAACTAACTAATAGTGGCTAGCCAGAAACATTCATCCCAGGCAGGTTATTTCACAAGTCGAGTTTTTGCTTCTGCTATTGAGAGCATCTGGTTCTGTTCATGGTTGATGGGAAAGGTCTGGGCCATTGGGCAGATCCAGATTAGGAATGCCAGTGTGGTGATGTTTTTGCATTTACAAGACCAATGTAATAACCTCTGAAAATGTGAGAGCTCTGTGGTATATAATGGCATGAAAACGTCCCGCAGCCCTTAGAATTCATGGCCTGGGGACTTCTGAATCAGAGCTGTCCTGGAAAATAGTCAGTAACTTCTGAAATTGATGAGGAGGTTTGATAGGTGATAATGTAAATAGCTTCAGTGCATTAGAAATTATTACCAAAAAACGTTTTTGAAGGATTTAAAGTTTAAGAGAATAAACATGTTTGTTTCCTGGGGATATTCTGGGGTATTCTTACGTCTCCTCCCTCTTCACTTCCCTGCCTTCCATCTGCCAAGTAAAGTGAATTGCAGAAGTAAAAGGAGAAATTTAGGGTAATATTAACATTTAGGCATATAAAGAATACCTCAATTTCAGAAAGTTAACTTTTTTCTCCATAAACCAGAACAGAATTTATAGCAAAAGGAGAAAAAAGAAAAAAAGCATACAAAATTAAACTAAGCCAAACCCTAAACCTTTTAATGAGAAGTTTCAGTTTCTGTTTGCAATACCAGCTAACGGTGGGGACAGTGTCGCTATTAAAAGAGGATAAGGACTAAATTAAGCATCTATTTGCAGTATAAACAGTATTGGAGCATGTAAGAGGCATTATAGTTAAAGCTGATTGCATACTGATTTCCACTGGCATGTAATTTAGGTCCAATTTCCCATGGAATTATAATTTTTAGTCCTTTAAATCTAGGGATAAGTGGTGAAACTCTGAAGGATTAGATGAAGGCATTCATGAAACCCAGATCTCCTTTTAAAGTCTTTCACAAAGTACTTTTCACCCTCCTTTTAGACAGTGAAGAATACTTTCTCTTCTAAGAAGATGAAGGTTTTTGAAGCATGGGAGAGGGTATCTATGCATCAGTCTTTCTGATTGTCTGTCTGTCAATCTATCCATCTGCCTATGTAAGTCTCCATCACACTCACACTTGGGTGTAAAGCAAGGGGAGGAGGGCTAGCAGACAGACACTGAGCACACAGTGTGGGGAGACACCTTCATTCCCTTGCCATATTGTGGGAACCCCAAACCCCTGGGCGTTAAGAAGAGGTCACGTGGACTGATGGGGTGCATGGATGTCCACCAGTAGCATCACTGGAAACAGAGAGATATTGCTAACAAAGTGGCATTCAGGCAAGGGGTTTCATTTAAGAATTTAAAGCTAAAGCAATCTAAGCTGCATTTGACATTGGTTTCTGGATTACTTCCTGCCTGGAATAGCAGCAGGGTTTGGGACAGTATAACCTACTGAGTTGTGTACTTATCTTTGGGAAGTGGGAAGCATGCAAAAAGGGAAAAAAGTATCAAAGAAAGTCAAGAATTTTAGCTGTTAATAAGGAAGGTGCATGTTTATGAAACTTGCCTTCTCCCTAGATTGCAAGGAGCAAAACTGCATGAAATATGGTGGTCTTGCAGGAGCTGGATCTTGATGATTATTTATAAGGAGCCCCCACAAACCACTTTAGCAGTATTTTAATTCAATGCAGTTAGTGTTTTCATAGTTATTGTAAGCAAAGAGAGGTTTCATGACCCAGCTGAATATGCTCTGGGATCCATATTACTGACACAGAATATAGGAAACCTGACGCCTTTCTTCAGAGGGCAGCCCTGCTAGGCATACAGGTAAGCTATATACCAATAGGCCTCCTGAGTCTCCCATGTGAGCTGGTAAGCGCAGTCCACTTCTCTAGGCAGAGAGTCCTCTAAATGGAGTAGAAAATAAAATCTTCTTGCAAAACTGAGATTTTTGGTTCTTTTCTCATCTTGCTTCAGATGGAGCAATGTCACTTGGCCTGGAAGAAGGGAATAGGCTCACACTTTATCTGCCCTGAAAGTAGCTGCTTGCTGTGCAACATCCCTGTCCTGGCAGAGTTTAACTGGCCACAGCTACTGGAGGAGAGAGTAACGGAATGAAGTTCAAGGGCCTGTGTTATGGAGAAGCACAAACTGAAGACCTTAGTGGACTTCCTTGACTGTGAAATCTGCAGCAAAGAAGAACTTCCAGAAAGAATCTGCTTCTGATCTGGAGGCATATTTATCTAGTGTATCTGTTGTGAGGTGTCTGGCTATTACTAGAGGCAGTGTATTCCACAAGAAAGGGTTCCTCCCAGGTCCATGCTGTGGTGAACAGATAGAGTTTGAATCTATATCTGTTTTCCAGTCTAAGTGAGATTACTCCACCTGAAGCTTCTGTGAGTGTGGTCCTGGCACCCCCTTAATTTCCCAATTGTCTTCAGCAAATCATGAAATTAAATAGCAATTAATCCACTACAATAGACCATGCCACAGTCCTATTGCTCATCTATGTGACACTGCAAAGACAATAGCCTCATCCTTGCCACCACTGCTGGCTGCTGGGGTTACTGAAAGATCCATTTGACCAGCTTGTTTCTAGATGTGCCCTTCCCATATTATGAAAATTCAGATGCATGTGTGCCCTGTGGTAGTGTCAGAAAACAGTACCTTCTTGGTATATGGAAAGCTGTGACTGCTTTTAACTCCTTCAGCCTACTTTCAAGAGCTACCAGTTCAGGGCCCACCACAGGACTGTACCAATGGACTGTGGAAACTCAAGATCAGCTTCCAAGGTAATTCAGCTTTGCCAAACAATGCAGTTGCTTACAACCAAGGTTTGTCAGTCTGCTGTCACCTTCATAGTATGAAGCCTACGCCTCAGCTATGGAGAAAATGTAACTATTGTAGCCACAGGCTTCTAGGAAGAATGGAGATATCCTGCAGAGTCACTGTCAAATGGAGAAATGGATTTCCTCAGTGCAGTGATAGAGTCGTACAGCAAGTTTCAGCAATCTAATTAGTTTCTTGATCAGAGGAAGACAACACTTCAAGGCAAATGAAAAGGTCACTGCAAATCCCAGAGAAGTATTCATGTCTTTCGTCATATTTGCTGACAGATATTTAAATATAACCACACACTTTTCCTGCAGACATTGTCAGCATATGCCAGACAGCTGACAAGCAGCAATGAATTTGTATCACTGCCCTGACATATCAAGGCTGAGGAAGTGGATAAAACTACTAAGTGCTCTTTTTGTGCTGCTGTGAGCTAGGTCTGGGTCAGCATACACTTACAAGTCTTGGTGATGCAAAGAGGACATCGTGACTTGTCTGAAGGTGGTTTAGCCCAGTGAACAATAATATCAGCAGGGGAAAGGAAGAATGTTCTTTCACTGGAGCACCATGAGAGGGTGTAGAAGACGGAGGTCTTCCAGGTATTTTTTGTATGACCTTACAATGTTTCAGGACTGAAACCTAACCACACATTGACTGCAAGACTGACTTCAGGTACTGCTGATGAGGTGGGTTTGCTCTCTTTCAGTTCTCTCTCTAAAATGGGGACAAAGGCACTTCCTTTCCTCAGCCTTCATTATCACTTCTAACTGTAAAAGCTTCAAGGTAAGGATGGGTCTGGATGCAATTATGATATGAAAGGACACATTCACATTATAGCACAGGATCCTGAATGCAAAAGATGTTAACAGAAGAATGAAGTCTCCATGACTGGAGAAGTAACAATTTTTGTTGCATGTGTAAGCTGTTTAACTGGATACAGTATTGATCAATATTTTTATAGGAAGACTAGAAAAAGTACTAGCTTCCTCCCAGAATGGTATATCATTCCTTCAAAGAACCTGACCTTCTTCCATATCCAGGATTATTCTCTATTCCCGTGCCATGGTGTCATGCTTCCAGCACACTTTCCAACCTAACAGTGAAAAGCATATGTGTTGATACGCCACATGGACACTTCTCAGGGTACGGAACCAGTATATTAAGTCGTCTTAGAAATGTTGGTTCATACAGACTGTGAGCAAGAGATTTCTTGCTGGGAAAAGACAGCAATGAAGTTACAAGCTTGGAGAGAGAGTAAGGGATTTTAGAAATAGACTTGTATAGTGCAGACAGGTCTTTGTCTGCACTCAGAGACCTGGTGAATCAAATCTCATGCTTCAGAGTATTAGATGATTGATGCGTAAATCAGAAAGGAAAGAATCTATCACTGTTTATTCACTAATTAGATAGAAATGTGGGAATGAAAGTATAAGTTACTTCCCTTTGATTGGGAAAGTAATGGAAGTGGGATGCATAGCATACCCTGTATTCCTGAAGGAATACTAAGCTTATATGCATTAATAGCATGCATGTGTTAAAATCATAAATAGGTGACATGACAGGTTTTACATGCTTAAGTGTATCATCCACTGATCACTTCTCTCAAAACCAAAGGTAAGGTCTTACTTTACACTGAGTTCCATGCCTCTCTAGCATGTAAATGTGCAAAATAGATGTGTGAAACATTTTTAGATGTTCAAGAAAAAAAGGAAAAGAAAGACAGACATGAAATAAAAGCAAAGTCAAAGAACACAAATATTCCCTAGGAAGCAGTGAGATTTTTTCCCCCCCTCCTTGCTTCTGGATACACAGACAATATATGAAATGCTTAGGAGGAAGAGTTGCCTGTTAGTATTTATGTCCTCTCAAAAAAATCTTCAGACAGAATAAAAATTACAAGTCTGACCCATTTTAAGCTCCAAGTAGGCCAGTGAATTTAATTAATTAGGGAAGCACGGGGGTGGTAGCCCCTCCTACCCATCAGCATTATGCAGCCTGATGTCTATGCATAAGTCATGCGGTGCATTTGTGTCATTCACACTGTGTCTGTCACAGCCTCTCGTACCAGTTCATAAGGATGAACTGCCACTTGCATTATTTTGCAAGGTGGATCTGGTGAAAAAAAATAATTGTTGCTTGGTCCAAACTGGGAGCTGAAGAGAACATGTTCAGTGTTGTTCCTCACATAACATTTATATCTCTGTGTGTGTACATATAAACTATGTTCTACCTATACACACTGCCCATCCTTAGTCATGGATGATGGCTTTTGTAGCTTTACAAATGTTCAAGAAGAAAATATTTTTGTATGGATATTGAAGTCCAGATTCATCACACACCGAACTAGGATGGCTGAATTACAAACCTGAAATATGAGAATATTGAGAGGGAACTTTCTTGATGTGTGATGCTTCTCCCGTTTTTTTCTCTTTTTCTTTCACCAAATTTCCTACATATGATTACACAAACTAACCCCTTGTGAATTAATTCAGCTTCAGAAGTTGGCAGAAGACTAAGCTAAGGACAGGGAAATTAACCTTTTCTAAGATAATATTTCACCTGATCAGTGCCTCACTGATTCACAGCACAGCCACCCAAATGTTTGTAGACGTGTAGGGACAAGGACCACGTATGGAGCAGGACTGAGAAGCCAGAGTTCGGAGAAATGTGAGAACTACTTTTTCCAGTGGAAGTGCTGGCTTCTCCTAGCTTGAACGGATAAGACATAAGATGGGATGTCACTTTTCCTCTGTATACCTGTTTATACCTCTGAGTATACCTGTTTATAGATACGAAAAAAAAGACAGGAAGATTTTAGAGCTTGCCATCAAGTTGTCCACCCTGGATAGATGATCTCTTTGCAGTATCTACACTGTGGAGAAACTTGGCTTGACAGGAAGCCATTGTCATTCCATAGGTTAGCTTTACCATGTCCTCCATTTCTGGTCAGAACTTAACCAGCAAAAGACATTGTAACCTGCTTTTGATATTCAGTCTTTTGCCTGTATGTTGTAACATATTTTATTCCTCTGACTTTATAAAGTGCAGCACATCTGTGTGCTCCTTTTTGAAACCGGCATGATTATTTCACTGCTCTATGTATATGGCCACTGCAGGTTGCAACTATTATGTGAGTTATCAAGGATGTGAATGTGCTTCCTGAAAGGCCCCCAAACCCCTCCAAGTCTCCTAGGTAATTGCTTTTGCCACAGAAGTGTATATGCTCTTGCCACGAAGTATTTGCTCTGAATCAACTAACTAAGGAAGTTAATCTTTTTTTATTAATATACCTGTAGCAAATTTCCTGAAAGAAGGAATATCTGTTCCTAAGTCAGCTTGCTTGGATATAAGTTAACATTCTGAACTCCACAGAAAAAAGAAGATTATGTCCATTTATGATTTCTCATATTGATATTTCTCATGTAAAAACTAACATGATCTAGATTATGGTACTAATGAATTGTGACAAAGCTATTTTTTTAAACTGAATGTATTAAAAATACAAACTTTCAATTATTATTTGAATTTCAACTATTATGGTAGTTTTTACTGATCTTTACCAAGTGAACCTAGGAAAAGAATGCATTAAGGAGCTTGCCTTTGTTCATTTTAGAGGATTGTGTTACTTAGGAAGCAGCAAGCAGTTATGTGTTTTGACGGTGGTTTGTTACTTTTGACCATTACTTTCAAATTATGCTTCATTGTGCCTGCTGCAGGGTGATGATGGTGTTTTGTACCAGAGGGGGGACAGTCAAATGTGTTCCTATTCACAGGACTAGAACTGGTGTACTCAGAATGTTGAAACTAAGATCTAATCCTCTCACTAGCAAGACAAACAACTAATACAGGGACTGAGGTCCTGGATCTGACCTCAGTATTAAGTAAATATTTTGACTTTAACAGATGAAGAGCTGGAACGAGGTCACCAGGTACCTGGAATACTGCTATGGTACTGAATTACATAGAATCTCATCCTAACAAGAAGGTCAAGCGGCTGCTCAGAACATTACATTGGGTATGATCAACGTGCTTGGGAATAGAGGAAAATTACCATCCGGTTCAATTCAGTCCTCCAAAATCAGGTAGAGATTTGATTCCAATGGTCATTGTCAGTAGTTTAAAGAGGTAAAACAGATGTAACAATGGGATGAATAAATTTCATAGGCATTATTGTTGCAGGGAAAGTGTTTAATTTAGTTTCCAGTTAAATAAATTCACATATCTCAGTCTTAATTTCTCAAAATGGACTCGGGTTTTACAGAACAGCTTCCCATCTTCACAGTGAAAATGATACCTTTACAAATAACTGACTTTCAGATTGAGAAGTGGAATAAAATTGAAGAAAAGATTTATTTTTGTTTGTCAACTGGAAACACTGTTTCTGTGGCGTTTTTTTAAATTTACCTTGAATGAAAAAGGTGTATATGTATACACACACATACATTCATACAGAGTTAGCCTAAGTGCTTTCTTAGACTGGAGATAAGTTTTTTATCTCCTTTCTCTTTTTGATATTAAAATCAAAGGAAACAAAATGGAAGTATAATGTCAAAAAATGCCAGTGTAAACAGAAACAAATAAAAGAAAATGTTGTTAAATGATCACTGAAATGTTTTGACTTCTTTCAAATGTCCCTTTTGAAGTATTCACATTTTAAATGAAACGATTCACGGAAATTAAAGTGAATTTCCTAACCTGTACTTTTTACTTCAATCTGAATTTTCAGGGGGAAAAACCCCCACCCTATTCTAAAAATGGTGCCCACTTAGGCTGTCTTAACTTTACTAGTCCTAGGAAGGTTTCTTACATGCACTTCAATTATAAAGTGTCCTCCCTTTTATTTTTTGAGCAAGAGCTACAAAAGCCAGCTACTTGCTCACTACCTTTGTTCTAGGCTTGCTTAGGAAATTGTTTCTGTTCCTTTAACATTTATTTGCCCTCAGCAATGACCAGCAGAACCTTCAGACATGCACACATATGCACACATCTGCAGTAAGAAGCAAGACAAAAGCCTGACTTCATAGTGTAGAGCTCTCTTTTCATTCCTATTGCATTCCCATTTATGCTGCACTTATCTCCATGGGCATCTAACTGCAGCTCCAGTTCATTTGTTAATGAATGTCCAAATACTTGTAAGCCTATAAAATGTAACGTGTTTCCCTCTCTTCTAATGGAACAATAGCTGTAGTGTCACAGTCTCATGGTTTCTTCTACTGCTAGTCTGTAAAACTTTTCAGTTAAAAGAGGTCATTTACACTTCATAGCTACTGAAGACATATGTTTTGTGTGAAACTATTTTCAACATATATTTCACAGTCAAATTGGTAAAAGAAGGTCTTGGCGGCCAGAAGAGAAGCAGCATTTCTCTGCTTTTGGGATCCTTTTCTGCAATGATACACATCATGGGCAATTACCTGTTACGTGCAAGCCAAATCCTATAGTCCTGACTGATCAAAGAACAGCTAATATCACTGGACCTTGCATAGTTGCTTCAATAGCCTCCACAGCCCAGATTTTTAGAGCTATTTAGCTATGTAATGATGCAGGTAGATGTCTAGAGATTTTCTAAAGCACCTAAGCAGATTAGGTCCTTAATGTCTAGCTGCTGCAGCAGAGCCAGGTTTTCACTCAGCATCTTCCAGGTGAAACTATGCCAGATGTGGGAATGAGAGATTTTTCAAAGTAGAAATGCGGTACTTTGAATGTCATTGCCAAGCCATTTCCAACTTCCTACACATATTGTGCTGGTTTGGAAGCATAGGTATTTCCTTCTGCTGCAGAGCAAGTTATGATGTGAACACCACAGATTAACCAAGCAGGATTTTTGAGGTGGAAGAAGGGGATTTCTGTTTAAGGGAAAGGGAAAGGGACTTATAAGGTAAAAGAACATGCAGTATTTAAACTACATAAAAAATGGGAGAGATATATTGGGGTTTGGGTTATTTTTTTCTTTAAATATCTATAGTTTGCTTTGTTTGTGGATCAGAATTGAATCTATTTTATCAGGAATCTGAGGTTAATCTAAAGTAACATTTGTTTTAGTTTTAAGTCAGGAATGCAAACTAAAATCTTCTAGGCAGAGCAAACCACTGTGCTTCAGTTTGAGTCCTGGTGGATTAAACATATTTAAAAATAAAATCTAGGTATATTTCAAAGCTCACTAGAATTCTGAATGTAGGAACTGGCATTTTTTTTTCCCCCCAGAATCATGACAAATGTCTGAAGCAAGTTAACAGCCTGAAGACTATTTTCGCCTGATTCTTTTTGCCAGAAACAGCGGCAGGCGTATTCTCCCAGGAAGCTGTGTAACACAACATGCAAACATTTTGGATAGGAGCTGAAGAAACATTTTGTAGATGTCAAGCTACAGAGGGAGTTCAGGTGCTCAGGTAAAGATTATTGGCAACTTGAGGGCCCAAATTTCTCCTCACCTGATGAAGCCTAATTACTTTATAAGAGAGTAATGGACTAAATTAGCCTCTGGAGGTACCTATCTCTCTTCATTACCTCTGCAAGGAGTGTAAGGTGAATACGCTCAACAGTCTCCTGGGTATTAAGCAGAATTTTTGTAAGTGAATCATATTGCTGCATCTTCCCTTTTTTTCCTTTCATTGTATTGCTTGTATATACATGCTGAGGATGCTGTGTTTATCTAGCCTACAGTTTCCTAAGAAGGGGAAGTAGAGAGGGAGGTGCAGATCTCATCTCCCTGATATCCAGTGACAGAACACATGGGAATGGTTCAAAGCTGCATCAGGGGAGGTTCAGACATATTAGGAAACATTTCTTTACTGAGAGAGCAGTAAGACACTGGAACAGGCTTTCTAGAGAGGTGGTTGATGCCTGAAGTCTGTTAGTGTTTAAGAGGCATTTGGATGAAGTCCTTAATAATTTGCTTTAATTTTGACCAGGCCTGAAGTGGTCAGGCAGCTGGACTAGATGATTCTTGTAGGTCCCTTCCAACTGAAATATTGTGTTCTATAGACATGTATGCTTCTACATACATGTGTTGCATAGTCCAGCCTGTGAGTAACACTGCAGAGCTTTCAAGATAGAGTGAGGCTCTTCCTTCCTGTCCCTGGAGCTGCTCTGCACAGGTAACTTTGCCTGCCTTATGGAGATATATTTACTTCCACCTGATTCATGTACCTTTCATTGAAACCTGACTGTTTCTGGTCAAAAGTCATACACAAATTTTTCAATGTGATCAAAATTGATTGTGAGTGAACTCTCTTTCTCCCTCTGTTCTTATGCTAATTTCCAGCACTGAAATATTTTCTGTTTTCAAAGGGGAGTGAAAACCTGCAGCCAGGGGATTCACACCAATGAGAACAGGACCTGTTTCACAGACAAGTAATCTGCACAGAGATTCAGTACAACACAATCAAAAAAAGATCAGTGGCATTCATGGCAGATATGTTTTCAAGCCTCTTGCCTTGAAGAAGCTCCTGTGCACTGACTTTATATGTGGCTTGTGACACTAGGCTGGTATACTGAGTGTTAAAGGTGACAGGAGAAAGAATACTTGTCCTTCTAAAGATTTTTCTGCCTTTGGTTACAGCTTCAGCTGAGAGGTCTCTGAAGACCTCTCTTTGTGATGGTTTTGTCATTTCCAGTGGGTAGAGAAAGGAGGAACCCTTTAGTGAGATTTGGCTGTGTTCACATCACTACTATACTTGTCAGATACCTTTTTAGGATGCAAATCAACAATGGTTCTAGTTAAATACAGTCCTGCTCTTTTTTTTTCTCTCTACTTCTTGAAGTATATAAATCCTAAACTTTTTAAATCCCTCCAGACAGAAGCATTCATTCTCTCTCACTCACAAACACAGAGCCAAGTCCTGTTTAAAAAAACCTCAACAACAAAAAAGCCCCACTTTAATATTGAACAGAGTCAGAAAGAAAAATCTGCTTGTCTACTTACTGAAAAAAGCCCACAAAAGTATAGATTTAATGTGAAGCTAAAATATGTATATATGCACATACACACACAGGTGTTCCTGTAAACATGGAAGGAGAAGAGGTTTGGCAAGACAGGTACAGTTACGATATTCAGCCATGGATATAATATTTAAATTCAGATATACCCCTGAAGGTAAAGAAAGGTCATCTTACAGGTGAGCAGTATGGAGTTACCAGGGAACTGAAAGGGTCAGGGTTGCTTCTGCCACCACCTCTGTGACATGTAGTTTTGCTGCCTCCATCATCCACTAACTACAGACATGCCCTGTGGACTTACCTGAAATTTAAGAGACCCTATTGAAATGTGTCATTTTGCTGCAGCTCTTTCATATACTTTCAGGCAAGTTACTAAGGCCAGCCATTGTTTAAACCTCCATGGATTCTTCTTCCATTTCAATGAAGCAGGGAATGAACAGGTCCCTGCCAGGAGTTATGGTCTCTGTCATAGCATAAGCAGAAGGAAATGCATGCGTGCTTGGCTATTTGGTATTTTAGTGTATACATCAACCTGTGAGCTGCAGAAAAAGAGCAGGGGAAATTGTAGTAAACTGCTAGTGATACAGAAACTCCAGGTAGGACAGGGAGGACTGCTGGAGAAGATAACATCTGAAATATCCACAAGTTTTACCAGAAAACCTGATTCTTTCTTCCTCTCCTCTTTTAAAACAAGGACCATTGCTTTGCAGGTGTATTATGAAGATAAATACTTTAAAAAATGTGTGATACTTAGCTCTACTATTAATGGCAGATACCAGAGTGCCTCAGAAACTTCAATCCAACCAGCAGTTCTGACTTCTGACAGGGAAGGGTTTTCCCCTTCCAAAGGTTTACTTCCCAAGGCAATCACCAATATTTTAAATAGCATGTATAGGTAGAACCAGAATTATCCATTGTTAGTCATGGCAGAGCACAGGCAAACTAATGTTCTTGCAAGGGAGGGAACATATCCCTCTACAGAGTCAGTCACAGACATTTTTCAGTGATTATCATTCATCAGCAATTCCACATTCAAGCCAGCTCAACCCTGCTCGATGTTGACTGGACATGGAGGACATAACAGTTGAATGTCATCTCTCCTGACAAAAATTATTGCTGTCCTGTGAACACTGAAGTTTTAGTTTACCTAACAACACTGAAAGAAAAGTTAGTGCTACCCATTGGAGCCATAAATGTCAGCAGTGGCAGTTCAGTGGGGAAAATAATCTCAGCCATTGCTGTTCATTCACGTATAATGAGAGCTACAGCCAATGCAATTGTAGTGCTGGGCAGAGTGACACTCTCTGGTACCATTAGATTTTATCTCTGGATATAAAATCATGGCTATTAGGCCTTCAAGAGCTTGAAGATGACAGTAGGGACATAAGCAAGGAGTAATGATAGTTTATTTTTAATTGTTAGATCATTACCTGCTAGAACTCTAATGGCTAGGATGAGGGTTCTCCTATTGATTTCAATATTCATAGCTTTTTTTTTTTTAGTTTTGGGAGTTGCTCTGTTTTTTGCATAGATACCACAAAAGTGGAGGGTGATTGATATTGGTAAGTAGAAGGCATTATGGCTTATACTCTGAGAGGAAGGGGTTATTCGGGAAGAGGGTTTTTTTAAAAAAAAAAGTACCTGACTTGAGCTTTTGTTATTTCTCCCACCCTGCCTGTCAGCTTTATTTACCTGTGCTCTGGATTTCCAACCTTCTTTTTCTCAGAAGTGCTGAGATTCCTTGGGTGGACAGATACCAGGAGGAGAGATCTCCCTTACTCAATCTCTTTGTGATGGGACACAACTGGTTTCTGTACAGACTAGGTACTACTGTAGGGAATAATAATTAGGGGCCCCCAAATGCAGCATCAGGTTAATAACCTGGACTGACGTGCAGGGACGAAACAAGCAACATAGAGGTTTAATGTCAAGCCCACAAATGTCTTGCTTTGACTTTTTCAGGAAAAAGTGGGTATTTGAGATCTTGGAAAAACTGACTCACAAAGGCATTCCAGCAACTGTCACAGGCAGAAAAGCTGAGATTTCTTATAACAGAGAGATCTTGGGACAGTACATGGCAAGTTTCCCAAGAAATATCTGATCACACCAGGAAGGGAAGCATTAGCCAGTTTCAATGCAAATACACAGATCAGAATTTGAGGAGGATGCCTGTGTTCGGTTTTGCATTTACAGAGAGAACCAGGTGCTATTTCATGGGCAGCAGTCTCAGTCTGATCTGAGAGATCCTAGCCCAAGGCAGGCTGGCTGCAGATGGCTTGTGTCTAAGTAACACAAAGGAGTTTTCTGTTTATGGGAGAGTTTTCAATTTTTTTTGTTAAGCAATAACCTTGTTAAAACAGTTTCAAAAGGGTTTAGCTATAATAGCAAGGGGCCATATGAGAAACAAAAGCTAGATTGTTGAAGTGATCCTTAATAGAAAGATTATGCAGCTTGCTGCTTTGAAATAAAGTGTGCAGGAGTAAAGACAGGAAAGGAAAAGAACATTTGTCCTTTTTTCATTCCAGCTTAATAGCCACAACACTAAGTGACTTAATCACTATAAGCTGTTGCTGTTCTTTTTATTTTCCCTGCAGGCAGCCTCTTCCCTTAGTGTGCCTGTATCAGATGGGGAATTCAGAGCCACTTGCTGCCAGTGCCGTAGGCAAGTGAATGAATGACCACTGAGCTGTTGCACAATCTGTTTGACTGGCATCCCATGGTGCTCAAAGTTTTCGAAGAAAAGGAGGTCCTAGTGCCAGCCTGCATTACTGTCAATATTGTTAAAAATAATAAGATTTTGTTCCACCAATGTAGCAACGGGGTTTATCTGGACAAACTATAGAAAAGAACAGGAATGGTGTAGGAAATGGAATAAGGTACCTCTGTGATTCTCACTTGTGCTGGAGGGATTCACTGAACCCTGGAGAGGACTGGGCTACAGGGACTGTGGATTAGGAGGAAAAACCAAGGTGTCTCAAAGGATGTGCACATAGCTGTAGTTCTTCCCCTGAAAAATGGTGGAAGTGCTCAGTGCAGAAGGGAAGTGCAGAAGTTAACATCTTCCAAATGAAAAAATTCCTTTGCAGAGGAGGCAAGATTTCTGAGTGGACATGATTGGCTGGGCCAAAACGAAAATAAAATATTTTGGTTTCCTTTTTTTCTTTCAGTTCAGCTTTGCCTAAATTCGCAACTACTTGCATCAGAGCATTGCCCTACAGGAAATGCATGCCTTCCACTCTCAGTATCTTTTGTGATGGCCACCACTGTTGAACCACTTTTCTCACTGAGCAAGTAGTTCCCTTCTCAGCATCAAATGCCAGAGATCCTGGGAAATGTAGGCTAGTCTAGCTCAGGTGCTGTAAGACAGGGGACATCTGGATGACACTTCTAACAGGCACTGCAGCAGTGCAGGCAGATGTTGCTTAGTGTCAAAGCAAGCTGCAATGTTTCAGTGAAAACAAAAATCAAATGGCCTTGAGACACCAGATTTTCTTATTTCTCTGAAAGGAGAAAGACAAAAAAATTTACTTAGCATGAGCAGAAAACAAGGGTGGAAATATCAGCAGATCTTGCAAAGTAGAAATTCCAGTTTCTGACAAGCTGTAAAAAGGACTGTAAACATGAGCAAAACTACTTTCTTTTGTAATTACAAGAGTTTGTAGTTGTACCTGATTTGTTGGGTTGGGGGTGTACCAACTCCTCTTTGCCAATGCAAGGTGTTAACTGAGCAGCAGGAAGTGCAGAACATACAGCCTGTTTATAACTCACATTTCAAATTGTTTCTTTTGTGGAGGCAGAAGTACCCATCAGGCCTCTTGCCAGAAGGTTTAACTCCAGCCATCCACTCGCTGTGATACTCGCATATGATGACTGCCTGTGGCATCAGCAGTACAAGTTTCAAACCCAGCTGGCTTCTCTCTGACACAAAGGAGACAATTCAATTCCATAGAAGGATAAGCTCAGACTCTGTATTTTTGTTCTATGGCTTCTCTTTCCAACAAGAAAAAACAACTTGTGCCATTTTTGTAGCAGATGTATATGAAAACGTTAGAAATAAGGATCAGTAGTTAGTATTTTCTCCCAGATAGCAGAAATCTTGATTCTTTGTTCTCCCAGAAAACTTGTCTGATCTTGAGGAACACATAATTTCTGTGCATGGTTAAACCCCCAGCTTCCACAAAGGGCCATAATGTCTTGGTATTTCAAATGTATGTGGTGACAAGAGATACTTACTCAGAGGTGCTCAGAAAGAGGATGTAGCACGGGTAAATTTACAGAAAAGTGATATCCTTGTTTTTAAACATCCATGAAAACAAAAACGATTAACTGACTACAAAAAAACCTGAACACCACCAACCCCAACTGTTTAGCTGTAAAACTCTGTAAGATGGTATTGTGTGAACTCTAAACTGCTAAGCTTAAGAAAGTAGTTCTCATTTGCTCTGCATGTCATGAAAGTGTCATATCCTTTAATGAAGGAAGCACAATAATTGTGTGATATGGATATCCTGCAAGATGTGTATATCTATTCAACCTGACTTTGAACAAGATCATCCCGCATTCAGCTGAACACCCAAACACAAGAACCTCAACCCTTCAAAGTCATTCTAGATATAAGAAACAGTTTCACTGGAAGTGTTTTCTCTTCATCTTTTACTCACACTATTTCATCTTACAATAGAAGCTGCAACTGTTAGATAGGTGACCCAAAAATTGTAAGCAAGAGGCTAATCTGTATACAGAGATGCCCACCCTCATTTGCACACAGAAATTTAATGAGAGCAACAGGGCTTTCACTCTGTTTCAAGAGAAGCCCAATTCTGGAATCCAGTGCAGTACTACTTTGCAATGTGCTGAAGTCTGGGCTCCTCTCTATGTGGACCCTGTGGCACTGCTAAGATTAAAGACCTGCCATTGGTGGGTGGCATTTATGAGAGTGTGCAAATCTAAAATTTGAAAACTTACACAATAAATGAGTGCAGATAATGCAGAATCCGATGTGCAAGTTTTTACTTGCCTCATTCCTACCCCACGTGAAACAATGAAACAAAGTGTTAAAGGGAAATCTTGACATTACCATTTATTTGCCTACATTCAGAAGTAGGTCTTCAGTGATAGCAGTGAGGAACAAGAGATTAAAATTTTCCATTATCACTATTGGTAGCTATTTTTCAGTGCTGCTGCAAATATAGGGGTTAAGGCTCAAAAATCTCTTGTGTGCGGTAGAAGTGTGAAAGGAGGAAGAGCCAGACAACAGAAGCAGATGATCAGATAAGAAATCACTGGCAAGGCCCAGAAAGATATGAGGTTTGAGCAGGGAGGAAGGGGTAAGAGATAAGATACAAGTCAGCGTAGAATTATGCAGCAGTTTGAATGTCAAGATGAGAAATTGTTGTTGTTATGTTTTTTTTCCTCTAGCAGAACCAAAGCCACAACTGAAACAAATGAGATGAAACACTCAAACCATAAAAGAACTCCTGTTTGCTGCCATGACTGAGGTGAGAATGGAAGAAACTGAGATGGGACCTATTCCAGGTGAGGTCTGGGGTTTTGTAGAACATAAAGCAAAGATGATAAAAGACAGAGACTGGGATAAGTGATAAACTCCCTCCTCCATCCTAACCCCATCATTTTGCAGGCTAATAAGCATGAAGATTAATTGACAGAAATATAAAACTGACAGCTGTATGTGGAATTGTCAGTGTCTGTAGCAGGTCTGCCTACTTTATGTCATTGATGTTACTCCTTCCTTCGCTAGAAAACAGAAGCAATTAGCCAAGTTAAAAGTGATTCCATCGAGGCTGGGTGGTCTCAGGGACTCAGACTACCAGGGACTGCATATTGAGCTGGGCCAAAGTAAAAGAATCAGACAAAAATAGAAGGTGAAAACTTGAAGGAAAAGAATTATTTGTGAAATTGTTTCATATTTGGCAGATACTATCAACAGCTCTCCCTGCACTGAAGAAGAAAAAAAAAAAGGTTTGTGGATAATGTATTTTAAAAAATTAAAACTGTAACACTTCACCACTATTAAAATGAAAAAAAAACCCAAGTATTCTGGATGCTAAAAGTATTACATTTTGAGAATTTTAAAAGAAAATATTATGAGTGAGATTTTGTAAAATGAAAACTTGGTAGTATGAAATGTATTAAAATGTATTTTTAAAAAAGAAAAAAAGAATTGGTCAAAGCCTGGATGAAATGAATCACTTTGCTTGGGACTGAGCACAATATCTGCAGATGGCTTTTATGAAAAATCAAAATAGACAAAGAAGATATCTCCATTTTTATTTAATATACAGCAATTTTCCCCCGATTTTTAAAGTCAGCCACTGAATAAAAGATCTGCTCTTCATTCCAATCTAGTTGTGATCTAGACAGGGTTACATGAAGATAACCATAGTACCTTTATCTTACAGATAAAAAAGCAAAGCACAGAAAGAACAGATGACTTTCCAAGATTACATGTGAAAAGCAGCCCACAGGAGGAAGATTACCAAAACACCAGCCTAAATAATAACCTAATTTTACCTGTACTGCAAGGCGAACAGTGAATGGGCTTTCAAATTACCACATGCCACTAAGTTCTGTCTTTGTGTAAAGTAAGGCTTGCCTGTCTAGAAGTAATTTGCACAGCATTTCAAGGTATGGGTTCCACATCCCAAATCTCTACATATGATGACAAGGAAAAGTACCTGTGGATAAGACAGCCACAAATTTATCATTATCTGTTGCAATGACTGAAGATGAAATTCCATTTCAGACCAGCTTTTTTTCCTATGGCATTCCTGAATTCCTTATTCTACAATACATCACAGAGATTGCCCTGGGAACGATGTGAGCATTTTTTCCACCACAATGCAAATTAATCTCTTTGAGACCCTGATGTTTCCTAAGAGACGTGTTGCCTAGAAATCATTTATTTCACAGAAACGGTCCAGTTTCTTTCCTCATGTCCATCTAATATACTCAGAAGCTGGTCTTTCTATTACTGTTGTTAGAAGAATATCAAGGTTAATAAAAAATACAAGATGGGGTTTTATTCTCATAAGGATTGGTCACAGCTCTATTGACTCAATGACATGCTGACTAATATTGTGAGACACTGAGCTCCTTCACTCTTGCACCCTTCAGTGCCAAGGGAATAGCTCATGAGTTCATGAGTGTTCATACACCCGAGGCAGTGAAGCACAACACAGGTCAATGTGCAGTTGAGAGGGGAAGTTTGAATCCCAAATTCCCACTGAATTCAAGAGTGAATGAAAATGCTCTGTAAGTCACTCAGTGCAGGCTTACACCTTACTCATGCCAGGATCTCTTTCTGAAGAAGGTTGGTCAACTTGAGGCATAAGCAGAGTAGGTAGCTGCTAATGAGCAACAGAACTGGGATGAGAACAAGACAGTTCTGCATGGTACTGTCCTAACTTGGACACTGAACGCACCAGATAGCAACGGGCATTCGAGGCTTTGCTGATTTTAAAGGCAATCTGCCTGCTGCTGCCTTTGCTTTCCCAAGATGTGTGGGGAGAATGGAGAAGACACACAGAGTGAATGCTGAAGTGAGCTGGCCTGGGAATGAGAACAAAACTGAATTGCCCTTACATTGCTGAAAGTTTTACGTTGGTACACTTTTGAGGACAGACTACTGCATTGGACCCGAGTCACATAATGGCGCTTCTGTTGCCAGCCCAGGACTCCGGAAACTTAATCTCAGGTTTTTAGCCTGAAAAGCATCTGCTGCTCTGGGAACAGTAACTCAGCCTCTGTTCAGACTATAAGAAGCAGATATATTGTCCTTACCCACAATCACATTTGTACTGTGAGCATCAACACAGTGAAGACTCTAAGTGCTCTGATATAAGATGGCTATTTCATTACCAATAGAGACAGGCCCAGCTGCTCCTGCTGTCAGTGGAGATTTTCCCTTGTTACAGAACAGGAACTGTAGTGATTCTACATTTTAGCTTTTATTTTGGCTTTCATTCAGTACCTCATAATGACCAGTGTAAAATCTTTCAAATCACTAATGCACCACTGCAGGGGAGGAACATCTTTACAATTCCAGAGAATCGTGACCTTCCTGTGCTAAGATCAAGATCTTATTTAACCGAGATCTCAAGCCCTTTTTACAGAAATGGCTAGGCAATTACTCCCTGGCTCCTGCCTTTTCTGTATAGAGGGAACTTTGGCTTTCTGAAGCACCAATTAAAAAGCCCCACAACCCTCTCTTCGAATTGCTTCATTGTTCCTGTTAATTGTCTCGTTTGAGTCCTTGCCGTAGTGAAAGTACCTTGTTACAGAGTTGTGAACCTGCAATCAACTTTGAAAACTTCCACTTTACAAGTCCAATCTTGTGCTTTTTTCTTTTTTGAACTTCAAGTGAAAGGAAAAAAAATAGGAAAATGTATTAGTTGTTTCCTAAATCAAAGCCTTTAATAACATGTTAATCTAAGTTATTATAGATTCTGAAAAGCAGTTATAGACAGCTGAAATTTTCCTATGGCTTACTGTCAAATATACAAGAGAGTGTTTGGAAAGTCTGTAAGCACTGTAATCATTGATAAAATATATTCTGCAACGGGACTCTAAATTTGCAGTAATTATGTACCATTTAGTTAATCTCCCTACATTATTTATGAAGAGTATTTTGTAGTTAAATACTTGAAGAGTTGACAGGGTAATGTTCAACAGCCACTTGGAACAGAAGTGATGGATAGGCAGTAAAAAAAATTCAATTTTAAATTACTCTCTTTGTGCTCATTCCCCTGTTTGTTTTTAACTCAAAGACATAGTGTGAGATATTTTTTTTTAAAAAAAGGAAGATAAAAAATAAAAGCTTGCTCTCTGTATGTGTGTGTATGCATCTGTATGTCAATGCCTGCTTTACAATGAGACACAAAGAGTTTGGTTTTTTTGAGAGACCTCAGCTACCTGTCCTTTTCCACACTCACATGGATGCAAAGTTTCCCATCCTGATTTTGCATTTGCATGAGGAGTAGACCTAGACAGAGATCAGTGTCTTAACACGTTTAACCATGTCACATAACAGACATGGATACACATGTACACTGAACCTCTATACTCACAGTCTTAGCCAAGGCAGAACAGGAAAGACAACAGGGAGCAAAAGATGCCTTAGCTGTTCTCCTTGCCCTTTTCCTGCTGCCACACAAGAAGGGGACTGGGACAAACCACTTCTCTGCAATGACACCTGTAATCTGGGGAAAGTAGGAAGGAGAGAGAGCTCCCAAATAGAGAAAGCAATGAGGGTAGAACAAGAGAAAGTGTCAGATGTACCCATGCTGTGCCCAAAAGTGGGCCTGACTGGTGGAAAGTCAGGTGGACAGATGTTCCCCCAGCTTCATAGGAATTGCTGTTGTACAGCATTTCTGCAGCTTTTGGGGTGGAGGGGGTGTCTGTGTGTGGGCAGGGGCTGTGTGAGTGCATGTGTGCACATCCTCCCAAAGCACAGACGTTACCACCAGCTGGGACAGGTTCTTAAAGTATTTCCCCTTGTTCTTTTCTAGCTCCTAAACCCTGAGATTAACTGGCATTAGAACTAATTTCCAGCTCCCTCTGGGATTTCCTTCATGAATAAAATCTGCTTTGTTTGCCCACGTGAGCTGTCGGTACAGTATGTATCAGATTCATTGTTTATGACCCCGTGAGACGTAACATGCAAGTGCTCTTCCTTCAAAATCAAATTAATGACATTCATTATAAGGTGGGTAGTGACTCACCACCAGATGACAAGCCTGTCGGATGCAGGATTTATTACCCATGCTGGTCAGTGACATAAGTTTTTTTGGTATTGGGGTTTTTTTTTGCATGCTGAAGATGAGTGCACTCTCTCAGAAAGGAACAGCCAGCCGGTCAGTTTTCTGCAGTCTTACTGCACATGCAAAAGCATTTTTTTCTGTGAATGATTCAGTGACATCCATGGTTATGGTGGATGCCTGTAAGGCATTGTCACTAACAAAGCTTCACTTGAATTAGGTCTCTGTGCTGTGTGTGGTTTTGTTGAAGGTTTTTTTACTGGTTTTGGACCAAAGGGTTAAACGTGTGGTAAAGACCCAACAGGTGGTTTTGGATGAAGTTCATCCTGAGACCAAAAGCAGTTGATGTCAGAGCTACTGTCCAAGAAATGGCTTTTCCACCTCCCACCTGTGCTGTGGCAGTGGCCCGAGCTGAAGTGGTATGTACCACTTGCGGCCAACACAAAGAGAGAATAAGCAGCTGCAAGGGGAAACCACCTCCTCTGACGTCAGCCTGCACCGTGCTGGGTTTGAAGATGTTCTGGAAACATACCTTGAGATGAAATCGAACTTCGGCAACAAAGTTCCATAAAGTTGCATGCATTATGCATTCATGATTTATTTCCTGGAGTCAGAACACTGATTACGTGACAAAATCCCAGATTTGGTCAGGCATCTGCACAGGGCAAGCACTTGGCAGAGGAGGAATGCTACTTTTTCTCTTCTGATGCGTGTCCAGTGATGTGGGACATGTCTTGTAACTCACTTTCTACATTCATAACACTGAGTTACTTTTTTTTTTTTTAATAAATAAAATGCTATGAGACTTGTTTATAAAAAGAAATACATACTATTTCTTTATGAAAGCAAAGAAAAACTTGAAACATAATCCACAGATACGAAGTATACAGAGGTCTGCCAGGCTCTGTAAAGAGTCTGACACAATAAATGCCTTCTCTGTCTCATCAAGAAATTAACTCCAGGAATCCATCAGAGCAGCACTATTGTTATTACTGCTGTAATAAGAAAGATACAGCAGAATGAACTCATCCAGATAATGCCTGGTTGGGAATGTGATGGGTCTGCTGCTATTATTCCTAATACACCAGAGGAAGATGACTCCTTAGTGATGTCTAATAGCACGCCCTGTTGCTATTTACCTTTCCTGAACCTTTTGTTCACATTTTTGCTCCTGTGTTGGGATGCCAAATGAAGGAACCCTTTTTACCCACCCAAAAATGTCAACAGAGAGGAGTCTCAATTTATATTCATTGTTCCCCCTCTTTGGATCACGCTGAGATGCTTCCCCACCTTTCCAAGCATGATCCTTACCAGAGCATCGAGGCTGATACATAGATAAGGGGCAAGGACTCCATCCCAAATGAACTCTAAACCAAGACCTGCATTGTGAGCATTTAAGGACTTCTGCTTTCCATATGCCAGTGGTTAACTTAGGCTTGAGAGTAATGAAAGGGCCTGTGGTGGAAGGCAGCAGTCACAGGAAAAAAAGTGGTGACCAGCTTCAGTGAGGAGGGAGGGTGGAGTGACAGAGCAAGAGCTGGGTCCAGCTGTGGTGCAGCTGTTGCAATATATTGCAAATAAACAATTGTTCTTGAAATAGCGGTTTAAGTTAGAAGTATTTCAACTAATTTTAACCTGTCTAGTTGAGGGTAGTGTTAGCAGCATAGCTGTAAAAGGACAGAGCTCAGCAGTTGCCTTAGCATTTACATTAGCACTCAGGGAGCATTCAGGTGGTCCTTGGTTTTCCTGTCAGTTTTGCTTTAAAACCATCTTTGATGTGTCTTCCCTCTGCAATGCAGACATGTGGAGAAGGTTACTTTAACTAATGCAGAAAACATATCTGAGACAACATTACTGGCTGGTTCCCTTCAGCTTCTTGCCATCTCCATCTTTCCCTTCCTTGGCTCAGCTGCGCAGCAGTAAATACAGAGCCTGCTCTGACCGAGGAGAGCTGAACCAGCCTTGAAAACTGAGGAGGACTGAGGGACCTTGTCTCCTGGGATTTTTTTACTTTGCACAATTATACAAGCCCACTGACCATTACAGCGACCAGGTAAATAAATATGCTATAAAACTCAAGATGTTAAACTCCCACTGGTCTGGAGTCTCAAGGGCTGGACTTCTCACTTCTTCCTCTCCATTTCTGGCATTCAAGTTAAGCAGGATATTAGGAGATGCCAGGCTCCTGACCAGGAGGCCATTCTCTCAGGAACAATTGACATTTACATTAGGAGCAAACAAATACTTTGAAAAATGGTTCCTATCTGACTCACCCTGTGATTTTATTGAAGCAGTTGGATTTTTTAAAAAAGGAATGCCTTTAAGGATTAACGATAGGAGAAAGCAGTTTAGTAAAAAGGAATTGACAGGTTTCCATCTGCTAAGCAGGCTTTTCATCTTGATTGCAAAAAGCTATGAACAGATACAGACACACAGACTACACACAGTTATTGACACTCACTGATGAGCCATAAATTGTTATCCTATGGCACTGTTAACAACTGCTTCTGTTAATGTAGCTGTATGCTCAGACCACTGTGCAAGTCAGCCTGTCACTGGCTTGTTAGAAGGCTAAATAAAAAGATGGTTGCTAAATGCACAGATGTTAACATGACAAGAATCAATTTTTAAGCTGGTGTCTGAAATCTGAGCAGTGCTACACACAACATATAAAGTCTGGCCTGAAAACCATATTTTTTCAGCAATTTCTGCTATTCTGTTCAAAATGAAAAAATGAAATGTGGCTATTTCTCTTTTTTTTCCTAAATATTTTTTTTAATTTTGAAATTAGATGTTAATGTATCATTTTTAAAGAATTAAATAATATTTACATACTTTAGTAAAATATGTGACTACCATATGAAGATTACATAAAATGTTTTTACCTTTTTAAAATTAAACTTCTTTGAATTATTTGAAATAGGAGTGTTTCTTCAGATTTTATTATAGGAGATATTTCATGTTCAGAAAGTAAACTGGACCTAAGTTTCACATCAAATGAGCAGCTGTCTTCAAAAATAAAGAAGAAAAAGGGAACTGGTTCATTGCAGATTTTGGTGGTTTTTTTGCTGTTGTTTTCTTCAACTGAAACTGAACACAATGGTGAGGTTTTTCAAAGGAAGCAGGAGTTGAGTCACTAGACTCAGTTCTCTGGAGCATTTATGTCCTGAGTGTTGCTTTGACTTTCCTCTGGAGTCCAAAGACCAGATATTCAAGGGGTGATATGCCCCATTTTATAAGTCAAACAAATTAGAGACAGTTATACAGGGACCCCAAATGACTTCCTAGGAGAGGCTACTAGCCTTTGGAAGGAGTCGAATTCAGGCCATTACATATGTACACCATGACACTTCTGATGGACAACACAATTGATTCATAGAGATTACCCATGTTCTTTTGCACTGAACACGAATGTGATGTGTTAGGGTGGGAACAGACTGTGTACGTAGGGACAATGCTTCAGATATTGCAGGCAATTGGACTTGCAACTTTCCTTTTGTTCCTTTTCAAGCCCCATGCTCATTCCAGATATGAAAACTCTAATGAGCAGTGAGAAATAAAGAGCTTTGTTTGTCTTTTTACCTCAAAGGAATACTATTTAAGAATGAGATTTATGAGCAGTGCTCCAAAGTCCTTTCACCAAAGGGCTTTAACAAGAAGTATGACAGGTGCTAGGATAACTTTTAACCCAGACAAATAGATAAATAAATAAAAGATTTGGAAATTCAACTTTGTTCTGCAGGTGGACTTAAGCAGTTTGACATTTCAGACTGGAATCCCAGATTGTCTGTTGCAGTCAAGGATTAAAGAACAACAAGTAATTCTTTCCTTTTTTGTTATTGTAAAAGTACTCAAAGAAAGCAAGAGACACAGTCCCAGAGAGCAGTAAGTGAATATAACAGCCCATTTAAAAGGGCAGAGAACAAAGAAAACAAGGAATCTGCTTACTGAGGAGTCTGGTGATTGCCTTCTAAAACCACTTGAGAGATTTCACCTTTGTTTTATTTCTGCATTAGAATGAAATTCAAAGTAATGAAAAGGAATTTTCTTTAAAATTCCTCTTTCCAAAATAAGAAGGTTGGGGGTTTGGTGAGGTTCAAGGTCCTTGGAATCATCCAAGATGTCTTCTACAAATCCTTGGAATATTTCTGTCAACAGTGACATTGAGCAACACATTTTCAAAACCTGGTTTGATTTGCGTGTGCTCCCCCACCCACCCGCCTGGGGAGCAGAATTGGAAAGGAATGTAAAACTCAAGGGTTGAGATAAGAACGATTTAAAAATTGAAATAAAATAAGACAAAACTAATAATAATAATAATAATAATAATAATAATAATAATAATAATAGTAATAATAATAATAGTAATAGTTATAATGGAAAGGAGAAGGGGAGAGAAATGAAATCCAAAGGGAAGGGAGAAAAGAAAACAAGTGATGCACAACACAGCTGGGCACCACCCACTGACTGATGCCCAGCCAGCCTCCCAGCAATGATTGGCAGGGCCACCCCCCTCCGCTACTTTAAGCATGATGTGCCATGGTATGGGACACCTCTTTGGCTCATTCAGGTCAGTTGTCCTGGCTGTGTCCCCTCCCCATTTCTTGTGCCCCTCCAGCTTTCCCACTGGCAGGGCCTGAGAAACTGAAAAGTCCTTGACTTAGCACAAATACCACCCAGCAACAACCAAAACCATCAGTGTGTTATCAACATCGCTCTCACACCAAATCCAAAACACAGCCCTGCACCAGCTACTAATAAGAAAATTAACTCTATTTCAGCAGAAACCAGGACAAACTCTCAACTTCCTTGGTGGTGGGTCCAGGACTGCAAGCCTAAATCACCCTCTTACTCCCACGAAGGATTAAGTCTTTTATTAAGAAACCACTTTGAACTCCATTCAAGTAAGACATGTTTGTGGGTAATTTTAAGCTGTGGGTAGTCATCTTGTCTCCCTCTTAAAGTGGATCACTTTGAAATGCTTGGCTCGACTGAGGCCAGAAAGCTCAGCATTTTGGAGGATCAAGTCAATAAGCAGCTTATTGAACTGCAGAAATTATCGGCTGGAATTCACTGGCTTGTGTTCTGCAGGTCACACTGGGTGATAATAATGGGCCATTCCAATCCTAAAATCTAGGAATTGATGAGCTTATGTAGAATACTGATATGCATAAGCCTTTTCCGGACCAAGGCTGAAAGTAGCAAAAAAATAGAAAATATTCAAAGAATTGAATTTGCTGCTGCCTGCCCATCGATATTTCATTCTTTCATCTGTTTTGCATCTTGCAATCTTTGCCTTTTTCACCAAAATTAAGATTGGACCGATATGAACTCCTGCACACATTTGATTATCATTATACATATTAGTTCTGGAGGAGAAAATGGTGCTGACTAGTTAAATTGTTTTCTGCTGAGTTGTTCCAGTATTTGACTTTGCAACCAGTGTTGCTTAATAGCTGGGAAAGCTAGTCCCCCTGCAAACCCCTCCCAAGCTTTTTGGTCATTTTTGCTGTTGGCTTTAACATAAAATCTGAATATCACAATTAAAGCAAGTGTATATGACATTTTTTATAAAGCTAAATAGTCACTCAAAGGACGAAGAGATCTGAAATACTGATGGGTAAAGACAAGAAAGGTTAATAGATCTCTTTCACTGCTTTCTTTGAGGGAAAGCAGGTCTCTACAGTGTGTCTGTCTGCCAGTTCCCATCTCTCCCCTTACCATCATCACTGAATATGTTGATTGATATTAACCACATCTGACTGAAAAGTCACCAGGAGAAAGTGGACATATAAATGTGAGACAGATCCCACAGTATCCCACTATGCTAAAGGCGGGAATGTTGGCCTGCATGTTTTAGAAGCTAGAGAGATAACAGAGAAGATAAACCCAAATGTATGTCCCAAATGGTAGGAAAAGCTTCTGTCTGCACTCTCAAGGCATCAAAGAATCTGTGTCCAGGACCTGTCACAAGCAATTTGGCTGTCTTCCCTGCACTGTCTTCAGCACAGCTTGTCCTAACTTTTAAAAGAAACTTTTAAATGTGTAATTGTTTTTCCTTTTTTATTTATTTATTTTTTAATTGCAATTTTGACAGTGGAAAGGTTGAATCCATCTTCTCTAAGAACTGGCGGCCACACGAACACCTGGAGTGGTTATCACAGCCTCAGTCCTTCTCATATCTCTGTAGCTGACTGACAAGACTTCAAGTACATTTGAATAATAACGTCCTACATTTTTCTAAACATCTAAGTAGATACATAACCTTCATTGTCCAAGGACCCCAAAGCACATGAAACATACTAATTAACTAAATCTCACAATTGCTAAGTACAATAAGCATGAGCCTGACATTTGATTACTATTTCTAATTATAACTGATATGCCTGAGGTACAATAGTATATAAGGAAAGCTCAAAATCTATTATAAGTATAAAGATTAATCTCACTTTCCCAAAGGCAAAGCTGTGAAAAAAAGCTCTGGATTCTTGCCTCCTGCTTCCTGGCTCAAGCCATGCACATGATTCCTTTATTTAACTGTTTGCACATTAAATCCCTGATTCGGCAATGTCCTTTAGCAAATTTAATGTGAAGCCTACAAATAATTCAATTAACTCTGTGTTGCATCTAATACACTTTGAGATAGGCAAGTAGTTCTGTGGAAGATCTGGTTGAATAAAGCCATTAAGGATGTATGTCCAGGCCTGCAGTTAAGAAATTCTTTGATGAAGGTATTTTTCCAAATCATTTTGCAAACTGGTCTACTAATCACCTTGCAGTCCTTCTAGTACTTTAAATCCTTTAAAATACGTTGCTAATATATGAAATTTCAGTGCAATACTTAAACATTGACATGATTATTACCACATGTACAACTCCATCCCCAGTAAAAAGATCATGCAGGACTGTGTGGGACAATGTCCACTAAATATATACATAAGCACTGTTCTGTAGTAAAGATGGAAACGGGAAGTTTATTCTTTCAGTAGACATTTAGTGAAGTCTTTAATGTGCACCACACTTTCTGAGATTGCATTTCTATTCTCGTGCCGTAGCTTTATAAATGCATCACTCAGAAGCACTCACCTTTGAAGGACCCAGAATACTGCTCCTTGTCAGGCCTTGCCCATCACATTGCTCAGATGAAACATTGATTGGAAACTGTCAGTGTCTGGGGAGGGCAAAAAGGCAGATGTGGTTCTATGGCCTGCACAGTATGATAATGATTTCATTCATTTGCAGAAGGTGCTTGCTCATTAGAGACCGAACATGATTTGTGACAGCACAGCACTATGGATCATTTGCAAACACTGCTTTTCCCCACTCAGAGCATGAGGAACTGAGAACTGAGCTTACATGAGATAATGCTTGAGAAGCCCATACTGGATACCAAATTAAACAAAGCCATTGGCTCTCTGGTCATTGAATCTGCTCTCGAACAGTGAGCAATGCCAGATCACGAGAAACAAACATTTTCATGACGAGCAGGAGAAAGACTATGTCCCCACAAATTTGTACTGTTTGACTTACTAACTTACCTTATTGAATAAACAGACACCTGAGAGATGCTTTTCTACAGTTTCTTTGTTACTTGTGAATTGGCAGTGAGATTCCTTTCCTTCTGTCAAATTTGAATGGCGTTGGTCAGCACATTAGAAAGTTATTGGTGAGAAATGGATTTTTTTTTTCAATTGTAATTTTGGCAGTGGAAAGGTTGAATCCATCTTCTCTGAGAACTGGCGAGATATGTCCCTGTATCTAATTAACTAAATCTCTAATTTGATACAATCTAAATTTGTTGCTCTAATTCATTTTCAAAAACCTCAGACTTCCCAAATCTGGTGGCAGATGTGGGGTAACACATTTAGATAAATCTAAATTTAAAGTAAATTTAAAACTAAAGCTAAATAATATTATATATTATTAATTTAGTTAATTTAGTTAATTAGATATCCGAGTAAGCAGGATATGACCCTGCAGTATGTGTGTACATGTGTGTGTGTGTGTGTGTGTGTACACATTGTGCAATAAGTGCGAAAATAAATTTGATTCTTCAATTTCCTACTAGAACGGTATGTTAGGAGAAAGGCTGAGTGCATGTGGAAGATATCATAGCTGGATTTTCTGCTCTTGGCCATATAGGAAGAATATTAATTCTGTGTCTCATGATAAACTTACTGGGTACACTTGGGGGTCTGGCTGCTAGGCATCTAGAGTTCAGTAAAATTGTTTCCCTGAATTAACTCCCATGGTGGTCCCTCATCTGTGGGACTTTGGTTCTGTGGCATAGAGCTGAGGGGAGGAAGCCTGGAGGTCTGTAGCTGCAGTTACCCATGAAGGCCCCTCTAGAACCCAGTCAATGTAGAGAAATAGACGCGCTTTGCATACGGGTGGATCTTACCTGCATTAGCATTTCCTTTAGTCCTAGAGGAATTTTCCCCCTGAAGCACCGATGTGGGTCCCACCAAGGGTGATCAGTACAAGTCCCTACGCATAAGCGCCGCTCTTGCAGGCTGTTGAATCTCAGCCCAGGGAAGCTGCATTTCAACGCTGGGAGGAGTAGACTGAAGCAACACAGGAGAAATAAAAGAGTGTTTTTCACGTGCACTACTGTCCTACATAGGGAACATTTTTCTTGTTCCAGTTTGGCAAGTACCACTTTGGACTTTGAACAACGAATGCCAGGAGCACTAGACACTTTGTCCTTGCTGATCCCATTTCCTCCATCCTAACCTTGCTGCCTCACAAAATCATGGCTGCTGCACCTGGGCTTGGCCAAGCCTCTCCGGCCTAGCCCGGTGCGGGGACCTCACTCCTCATTAGCCTGAGGTAAGGAGGACTACGTCTGAAGGATACTTGGCACCACAGAGACAAAGGGCTTTATAAAGGCCGACTTGGCTTCCACACTCTGCCAAAACTTTGCTGCTTATGTTCAACCAGACGGGCCATTAAAACAGTGCCAGAGGCCTTTAGCGCTTCGTGAAAAGGAAACGAAGCAGCAAAATGGGTTTTACACTCAGAAACAGCCATCCCTTCCTGTAAAAAAAACAGGATTACCTGTTTATCACCCACCCCCTGCCTCACTGAAGCACCTTTGCCCTCTCACAGCTCCCAGGAGGGATCTGTGACTGGGGAGATGAGCAGACCGGCCTCTCCAGGTTGGGTGGCCAGACTCGGGCGGCTGGAAATCACGGGGCAGTGTCTGCTGCTCTGTGTGCTCATGAGGTTTACACTTAACTGGGTATGGAGGTAAATCAATCCATTAACTTATCCCAGCCATGGTCCTAATTAGTTGCATATGTATAATCAGCATGCTCACAGGCATCGTGTTGGGGAATAGCAGGCTGACAGACACAAATTTGTTACTCTGCATCTGCTGCCAGATTTGGAAAGTCTGAGGTTTTTGAAAATGAATTAGAGCAACAAAACCCAACCAACTTTGCCAGCTGACAATGTCCCTTGTGAACAGATGGCTAGGGACACCTTTTCTGCAGAAAGCCCCTTTTGACAGGAGACAATAAAAGTTCACAGTTAAAATTAAGTTGTTTCTGAAAGGTGTGGAGGAGTGGAGAGCTTTCTCTCCTTTTACTGTGGTTTATGTATGCATCATAAAAGACAGAAATGGAAAGAACCCAGTGCTTTAACACTTGATACTATGCAGATAAATCCTACATTTAGGAGGGCTGCGTTTTTGTATCAAAATCCGATATTTGGCCTGACTGAATCTGCATACTGAAAAGATGGTCCCCAAAACCATTAACCCCTGAAAAGTATAGGTGTAGAGGGCTGCAAAGCAAAATGATTCCCTCAGCTGTGTTAGAAACTGTTGATTTTGTAGCCTACTGTGATGTTTTGCCTTTGCATCATGATTTTAATCTGAAACCATAATGTAGTGTTCAACTACTAAAAGAAGCCTGAATTGTTAATAAAGGAACATACACTCATGTGCTCACCAGTGTATCAAAACTAGGGTTTTCTTATTTTATGAATTTTTTATTACATACTTATATTCAGTATGGTAAAAATTATAGCTTTGTTTAGACTCCCAAAAAGTTTGAATCGTGTGCCTTCTTACAAAGTTTAGCTTTGTTGAATTACAACATTAATGCATTTTTCAGCTCATGTGGTTTTGGGTTTTTTTTTTCTTCTTCCCCTGACTACATGTTGAAAGAAAGAAGTTAGCTTTGTGGCCTCACTTATATTTGATTTTCCATAATTATGGGCTATTTTGTGATATTTTCCATGGCAATAAACTGTTTGATGATGTGTGGCCTTTTTTTTTCTTCTCTTTTTATCCCAGTTGGATATTTTACACACTTCAGTTATTATTAGGAGAAAAATACATTCATAGAGGAAGACTCATCAAAATAACTATTAATCTTTCCAGTAAATCTTAACATACTCATTATTAACTAACTGTAAAAGTTGGAAAGTAAGTAAGTAGAAAGTAAGAAAGTAAGGAACAAAAAATTCTAGCGAAAAAAATTCACTATAAGGAACAGTATTATTCACTGCTGACAGGATTCCACAGTACCAGTTTAGATTTGGGACAATTTTAGCTAGTTTTAACAATATGGCTTAATTAGCCTCAGTGGAAAAATATTGTTTTTCTCATTAAATTAGCCAGCAAACAGTTCAAAAAAAAAAAAAAGAAAAAAAAGTGTGATTTTTGAAAGGATAGGTGTTTTTTAAAAATTTTTGGAAGGAAAAAAATTATTACAATTTCCTTTTTTTCACTGAAAATCTCAAGTTAGAAATTAACATTTTTCCCCAGAGAAATTTACTTTCAGTCAAAAAGTATTTCCTTTTAAAATTGTTTGTTATTTAACAGCAGAAAATAATTGCTAGTTAATGTCTGGACTTTCCCTTTGGAAAAATGTGGGGCTGTGAGAGTTATCTCTGCAAAGTTCTGGAACAAAATCCATTATGTTGCCTCAGAAGGGAAAGGGTTTCTAAGTGTAAAGATTTAGTAGTGCTCTGGAGAGTAGACTGATACTTCAAAAGTTAACAATAGTGTTCTTAGCAGGGACCACGAGTTCTGAATGGTCACTTTCCGAGAACAGATCTAATTTTATCCTACAGTTGGAAGCAATCTTATCTGCTGGTTGAGTCACTGCAACTGAGCTCTTCGTAACTTCACCCTGTGTTAAAAGAGCATCCAACAAGTGATTTCAGCTAGAGTTGATCAAAACAGAACATCAGAAGATTGAATCCTGATTACTAAACTTCCTCTGAACTTGACAGACCTCTATGAAAAGAGATTCTTATTTTCCAATGTGTTTTATAGTGAATTAATAGTCTTGGCTTATACTGATGCCACAGAAATGTCAACGATAATGAAATGCTGTCTAGACCTGTCTGTAACTAAACTCTCCAATAACTTTATAGAAGCTCCATTATAGAGCAAAATTTTGCAATAAATTCTACCTTTACAGATATTCATTCAGTACTTCTGCTTGCTAGAAAAGGGTATTGTTTCTTCTCAGAACCTCCTAGATGTACCAGAGTAGAAATACATATCCTATTAATAAGGACAGAGAAGTAAGTTGGCACAATGAGCAGTTGATCCTTCAGAGATCACTCAACTCAGAAATACACCCAACTATACCTTTCACTGTGCAGCTGAAATAAAGGTTAGTGAGAGCTCATCTCCTGGCCAAGGCTGGGAACACTGAGAGCAAACTATGTCAAGACACTCAAGTTAATGCACACAGATAGCAATGTGGAGATGCAGGACCTAATCCCTTTCTGTCCTTATTCAGAAGGAGAAATTTATTCTGTGCACCCACCTGATGGTCTCAGCCAGCTGATTGTCAGGTCAGCCTCCTGCAGCCCATTATTCAGATGAAGAGGAGCAGCTCTGGCAGTGAAAAACAGTGAATAAAATCTCTTTTGTTCTCACTTGTCTGAAATACCACCTGACTTGAGGGAACTTTTGTCCAATTGTTACATTTCAACAGAAGCAATCAGTTTCACTGAATCAGATTTTTTTTCCAATAAAGCACACATTGTAGAGAATCTGATTTATACACTGAAGGTTTGCAGAATCCAGCCTGTGCAATGCTGCTTCTGTTCAAATATCAAAACATTTTATAAAAAGTACATTGGGGAATCGATGTTTTGTTATTAGAAATGGAAGAGTGGTGATTTAGGAACAGATGAAGTCTCGCTGACAGACAGCAGTGGAGCTCACAGACCAAACCAGGAGTCCTGCCTCCCAGTTTGTTGCGTCAGTAGAGTTGTATGAAATCCTGTATTGTTCTCTCCATTCCTCCATTATGTGAGTGGCCAAGAGACTTTTGAAAGGTTTGTAAAGCATTAGAATATATTCTTGCATAGAGAGCCTGTTTGTCAATTTCTTCTCTGGAGAGATTTTGGTTATTTTTGGCTGAGTAAAATTCAGTCTTAGAATAATGCACTGTCACAGATTGGTTTTGGTTCTGTTCTAATACTCTGTTTGACAAAATAAAACTCAGTGTTCATGTTACTTGATCTGACAAGATGCCTCCTTTGGTACCAACTTTTAAGCTCCACTAAATTACAAAAGGGCTTAACCAGCTTTTCATTTTCCACAGATAAGGAGCATGATGGGGTGAGAGGAAGCGTTTGATGTTTCTCAGTCCATTTCTCAGTCATTAATGAAATCCCCAATGCTCTGACATCCCCAATTAGTATACTCATCTGTTACCTCTGCTTTGTTCAGTAATGCTGATCTATTGTAAAAAGAACCAAGGAAAAACAGTTCCTGATTAAGTAATATTGTTTTTACACAGAAAGGAGGGTGCAAGGGGGAATAAAAAGGAAACAAACAGGAATGTTAGGATTACTGATTTAGTTAATTATAATCTTTAATTGTTTGTCAGTGCACAGCTTCAGGCAGTTTTCCAAATCAAGCCCTGGATGTGGGACACAACTCTTACCAGTCATTCCAGAGGCCCTAAGACAGCTGGAAGCCACAGTTAGGCATAATGTGTGAGAAGGTGACACCTGTGAATAGCATCCCTTAGTCCTCCCACATCCTTCAGAATATGTTCTTCAAATCTTGAATCATAGGAAACAATTAAGTCTTTAAAACTTACAATGGTGGGGAAACAAATGGACTTTCCTCCTCTGCTGTAGCAAAGATGTATGGACTTGTTAGAATTTTTCTAGAAGAGGCTTGTTTTAACCTGGGAATTTGCTTTTTACTCCAAATGAAAAACTGTCAATCCAAACCCATCTTGAATGCTGAGGCCATGTAAAGTAAGTGAAAGAACAGTTCTGTTTATGGAAATTTCTCAACTCCTAGATTTACTTTTATTTCTTTTCTTTGCTGCCTCCTTACAGGTGGTGCCTTCAGATTCTGATGTAGGATTAAAAAAAAAAAACAAACACACAAGAAACCCCCAAGAATTAGAAAACCTATTAACTAAGATTTATATGGCGTTAACAAGCATCAATACATTTGACAGGCTCAATATAAGGGCATCCATTTTTGGCTTACATTCATGAATCAACCCCTTAGATTCTGGCTCTGAACTTCTGCCTAGTAGTAAATTTAGCAGTTCAATTTGAAATTTTTTTTTTTTTTTGAAAGGGTCTGTAAACCATAGTGATATCTAAACTGAGAAAGCAAATCCTTCCTTGCGATGAATAATTGCCTAAGTGATACTAAAACAAATATGTGCTTGACTTGCAATTCTCAGCCTAATACAGTATTGTTGGGAGAACTGCCAATAATGCAAATAATGTAAATTACAATGAGGAGAACCTGTGTGCTATGAAGCAGGTTTGGAACAAAGCTTGTGAACTTATTTCACTCAATTCTGGTGATAAATACTTCAGTTCATTATTAAGCTTCACTGGCAACCAGCATCAAATCAATAGTGTAATCAAGGGTAAATGCAGAAGAATGCAGCTTTCCCCATGTGTAATTTTAGCAATATACAGAGGAGATAGAGCTTCTCATTGCTTGTTTAGGAGCAACAGGTTTGTAGGTTACCTCAATTTTTCATCAACCACTTCACTACTATTGCAGTGAAATTTATTTTTGTAACACGTCTGCATAGCTACCCAAATCTTAAGTGTAAAATATGGGTTAACTATCAAGGTTCATTTTTGAATGAATGGGAATAAGTTCCTCTCAACTTAGACGTTCATTTTAGGATAGGATAGGTCAGCCTACAGGGGTTCTTCACCTTGCAATTGCTTTGCAATAGATGCTTGCTTTTATTGATGTAAGACTTCTTATCTTGTGGTAAGCCCATGTTGTCAAACGATTTCTTCTTCTGAGAAGAAACAATTTGCATACTAGTACAATAATACCAAAATAATGGAGCTACTCTGGAGTAGAATATGAGTCATTGTGTTCAAAATCAATGTTGCTTAAATCAGAGACAGGCAACATTATTCTCAAATTTCAGAAGCCCTGCCTTGTTCCGGTGGGGATTTTATACCAACTTGTGTGACGTAATAAGTGTAAAGCTCATCAGGAACCCATGTATATTTACACTTAACTTTTAATGTTCTGTGCAGAAGCAAAAAGTCTTCATGCTGGATTGAGCAAGACGGTATCATGTAAGTGACTTCCCATTCCATATCCTTCCTCCAGCGATCATATACGTGAGTAGTTACCTGCCTTAATTATCTCTTGATTTAGAAATAGAGCTTGTGTACTGATTATCTAGCTAGTTCTTACAGTTGTTTCTGTTAATGACAGTATTTTTCCTTGAAAGCTTTGAACTGGTTGAGCTGAAAAACAGGATGAAAAGGGGGGAAAGATGTCAATGGTTTTTTTAGAGCTGCTGAATAATTTGGCTTGGAAGAGACCTTTGGAGGTCTCTGTTCTAAACTCCCGCTCAAAGTTAGAAAAGCTTGCTCAGGGCATTGTTTAGCTAAGTTCCAAAAATCCACGTGAATGGATAACCAGAGCCTCTTGGGCAGTCTGGTCCATGGCTACTGCCATGGTAGATTTTCTGTTCCCCTCTCAGTAAGTGAAATTCCCTTTGCTGCAGCTTGTGGCTGCTGTCTCTTGTTCTTTCCCTGCACTTTGAAGTCTGGCTGCTGCTTCTGCTGAAAGCAATGACTGTCCAACTCTTGTAGAAAGCAACAGCTAGCTCTCTTGTTAGTCTTTCCTCGTGCAAGTTTGACAGATCCCTTTCTCTCTCCTGGACTTGCATCAGTATGTTGATGTCTCACTTGCATGGGTGGCCCAAAACCAGATACTACTCCAGAGGCCAACTTAACAAATCACCAAGTAGTAAGAATAATTAATTCCTTAGATCTGCTATTTATGCTTTCTTTAACACAGACCAGTACTCAGCCTTCATTGCTATAAGGATGCTCTGCTGACACATGTTCAATTTGGTGTGTACCAGCATCTGTGTGTGCTTTTCTGCAGAACTGTTCCTTGTGCAGTCAGTTCCCTGCTTACAATGTTGCATGGAGTTATTCTCTCCTGGGTGCAGAACTTGCATTTGAAATTTTTTAACTTCCTGAAATTCCCATTTGGAATGGGAACTGTCCAAACTTTCCCAGCTTGCCAAGGTCTCTCTGAACACCAGCCCTACCCTCCAGGCTACCAACAGCTCCCTCTCCCCTGCCTTATGAGATGTCACCTGTGACTTGGCTGAGGGTGTGTTCTCTTCTGTCAAGCAGGTTGTCAGTGAAGATGTTAAACAGTATTGGCCCATGACACCTGAGGAACAATACCACTCTTAGCTGGGCATCATTTAGACTTAAAACTGTTATGTTGTTTGAACAGTCCAGCCAGTTTTGCACTCACTTTTTAGTCCACCCATCCAGCCCCTATTTCCTCGGTTTGGCTACAAGGAAGCAAGTTGAGATGAACTATACTCACTGGTCCCCCCCTTGCCTACAGCGTTAGTTATCGTCTCAGAGACAATTTTCCATCATCTGGGTGTGAAAGAGAGAGGGGTGAGGAATATTTTCCATTAGGAGGGTTTGCACGCACAGAAGAACTCTAGCTTCTGTTTTCCCTATTATCAAAAGAAAGCCACAGCCTTTTGCTGAATATGTGACAACCTCCACATGTGAAGGGTTTAATCAGGCCGTTATTTACATTACAGACAGCCCAGAGCAATTCACAGTAAGTGACAAAAGGTAGCTCAGGACTGTGAAATCTAAACTCCTTTGTGAATATGACCCAAAGAGACTTCTGAAAGCCCTAGTTTGGGTCTGCAACCTATCATTAGAAACAACTCTGCTGCTGGAGGTGAGGTGAGCAAAATGAAAGTCCTTTTGCCTTACTGATCAGTAAAGAGCCTGTGCTACTACCGGGGCCCTAGGCACATTAGAGTACAGGTCCTTTGTCAGTCTCAAATGTCCCCTGCAGTTTTAGCTAAAGATCTGTCTACTTTTAGACTCTGCAATACTGCGCTGTTGGAGATTGTTTGATTCCTATGGGGTTCAAAGTATTAGCATTCTGGGGAGCAGGGAGCAGGGGAAAAGGAACACATTATTGGTACGTTATAAATGTTTATCTCTGATCACACGGTTTTAACTATCCTTCAGAGAACAAACAAACAGGAAAGCCCTGACTCTAATTGCAGCTAATTTGCTATAAAATGAATGCTTTATGGTCATTGCTTTCATGTGAATTAGTCCAGTTTTACATGTATTTAAGGGATATCTGACCCAAGGAATCTCTTAATAAAGCTGTTGAATAACTAAAAAGAGCATACCACAGCATGGTAAATGATCAGGGCAAATATAGCATAAACGAACTCTTAAGCCTAAAATGTACTTTGAAGCTTTAAAACAGAGGAATTTCCCAGAGCAGTGACCTGCCTACCTTTACCACCCAATGGGAAATGAGTTGTTTCTTGTATGCAGGGCAGAAGACCCATTTCCCCCACTGTTTCTGCAGAGGAAAAGGAAATGCGTATGCCTTGCTAGGCAAAGGTTTCCTTGGGAGTTTATTGGTGTGTTCAGTCCAGGAAAAAGTGCACAACCAATTCAATGTGAGCAGCCCACTGGAGGAAAACAGTGAGACAGGTAACAATCTGACTGAAAGGCTCAAAGCAGGGTGTTCATGAATTTTGGGAGAGGAAGTTGCCTCTTTGTTTTCTCTGACACCCCATTAGGGAAGAAGAGGCTGTGGCTGACAGTGTTACAAACCCTTTCATAACACCTCTGCCTTCCCCACCAGTTTCTAGTCCTAACTTATTGCTCTTATTTGCCTCTTCCAAAGGCCCTGGCCCGTCATTTCATATTACTGTCTTGATACCACACCAGTCAGGCGGATAGGAGACATATCCATGTGCCTGAGATGACTCCTGCCCTTCTTTGAAGAGGTTGCAAAGGCTGCTGAGCTAGTAGGGCACTTTCCTTTCTTCATACTGACTGCAAAGGCCTTCTCTAGTTCTTTCTCCTGCTGACTCCACCCTTTGAAGGCTCTTGCTCAGTCACTTATTTTACAACAGATTGGGAGGGGAAAAAAGACTTTTCAGATCATCTTCCCAGTGGAGCAGGTGCTAGGGGATTTTGTAATAATACTTTGAATTTCTATGGTCTCTCTCATCCAAGAAGCTCTGAAGGACTTTTAGGTTCATTAAGTCTCCTGATCCATCAACATTATTATCCCCTCTTAGAGATAAGAGCACTAAGTCTTAGTGCAAGCAGTGCAGATAAGTGAATGACCAGGACCAGGAACGGGGGTATCTCACCTCCCGTTCTTCAGTAGTAACCACAAGGAAACATGGCTTTGCCAAAGCCCCTTAATGTGGTGATCTATATTTTACATAGTTTTCACATAGCACTATGTGATTTGTTTTAATGCAAATGTTTCTGTGAAAGGTACATAGGTTTCCACGATCAAAGGAAATATATGATATTCTGAAGGCCAAAGCAATTGAATATTAAATTATATTGACACTTTCTATTTATGTTGCACATAATGATGAGACTTTAGAATATAAGATAATTGGATAAATTATCTCCTTTTCTATGCTCTATATTTCAAGTTTTTAATTGCAAAATCTACAGAAAGAAGACATAGTTGGGGGGAAAAGAGCATGCTTGTAGCTCAGTGCCAGAGACATAACATCTACCACACTCCTGACAGGGATTACTCAATCATGGTAATCCATGTGTGCTTAGACAGCTGTTGATACTTGACAAAATTGACAGTAACCACAGAAAGTCTCTTCATTATGATATACAACACTGCATGGGTAGGAAAGTGAATATTCTAGCAAGCTCATGATGAAAGGAAAATATAAATATCCTGCACAGTCTTGCTTTGTGAGCATAAACCAACAGGCTGGAGGCTACTTGCTATGCCAAAGTTTGCCATGGATTTATAGTTTGACCTTGGGAATGGCACTTCTATGTTTTGTTTCCTTTCTTTTTTTTCTTTTTTTTTTTTTTTTTTTTTTTTTAATGAAAAAGTGATTCAGAACCAGATGAAATCATAATATGATTGAAAGGCAGAAAATGGCCTATTCCCTGTCATCCCACCCAAAGCATATGCTGTCTTGGCTAATTGGAAAGAGGCAGAAATAGCACAGACCTTCTCTCTCATTGTATAAGTTTGCGTTGCCTGGTTTGAAACAGCAGCATCCTCAGTTCCCAGCCACCAGCCACTTCTGCAACAATAAATAATCAAAATGATGCATTTGCTAGGGTGAATGAAGTCTTGTACAAATAGAAATGGCTCTTCAGACTTTCAGGGAGATAGTGACTCATGAACAGGCATCAAGGCCATTGCTCAGGTAAAGCTCACCACTGAATCTACCCTGAAATTTTCTGAAGAAGCAAGAGAATCTGCCTGGTCCTGCCCAGGCCTCACTATGGTGTGATCTACAGCTCCCGTCCACCCAACCTTGGCTCAGCTGCAAAAGCAGGTGCTGCTCTCTGTGCAATACCACATTCTGTGCATGTTCCCTTGTTCCCTACAAATCACTTCGGGTGAGCCAACAGCCATTTCAGGCTTTCAAAGCAGCTTGTTTTTATTCCTCAAGAAAGAGTTTATAGCTAGGATTTAATAAGCCTGTAGTGCTTTATATTTTGGAAAAAAAAAAAAAAATCACATTCTGCCTGACACAAGCTATGTAAACAAGGGCAGTGATTATACATCCAAGTAATGGAAAGAATGTGATGTTTATACAGTAGGATAATAGACAGAATATTTCTGATTCAATTGGTGATTATTTGCCATAACCAATGGAATTTTTATTTTAGTACAATAGGCTCTGACATTTTCATCCTGGAGTAATTGTGTTCACAAATCTGGTATCTCTCCAGTCGATCTACTGGGTATTCTAGCCTAATATTTTCATGCTGTGCAGCAATTAATTTTCTGAGGCTGTAATGTATGTTGGTTTTTTCAGAATTTCATTCTTTATATTCCTTTCACACTATTTTTCAGCACAACTGAAACTGAACTCTGTTGGTATTAAAAGTAGTGCAAGTTAATCTTTCTTAGCCAAAGTTGGAAATCTGGCTTTCATCTTCCTTAAATCACACCGGTGATGGTAGCTACACATACTAAAAATGGACGTGCAATAATAATATTTTTGCTTCTTTCCTGTCACTTCCTGTTTGCTTTTCCACATCTCTCTTCATTCCTTCCATGTCTTCTGTTTTTGAAATATTCTCTTCTCCTGTATTCAGTCCTTACCTAAAAGAAATAAATCACCTCATTCTACCCTCCCTTTTTTAACTCCCACAACTCACCTTTACTCTCTAACTATAAAATGTAAAACGTCAGACTTGGTAGGAGCCTAAATACAGAGAGAGAGAGGACTGCCCAGAGCCTTTAATTAGAATCTTTCTTCCACATCTAAACAGAACGTGGATTAATGAAAGACTATGCATTGCAGGTTTTGGTTGGTTTGTTTTCTTAGTTTTTTTCTTTACAGACAACAAAAAAGAAATCAAAGTCTTCATTATGGATAAGTCAGTCAGACAAATCCAGTAAAACACCTGACAGATCACACAAGTAAAGCAGCTACCTACTCTCCTTGCTGTCTAATGAACCTGGAAGGAGTTGAGGAAACTGCAGAAGCAGCCAAGAAATTACCAGAACGTCTAAACCCGTTTTGTCTAACCACAGAGATGATGAAGCCTCCTTGAACTTGCAAGTTTGAAGTTAGAGGAGAGACAAAATATTCTGAGGAAAATCACATTAATGATGCAGAATATTCACTCAGTGAAGAATAACTGTCTGCTAATTCTTTTGTATTGTCTGAAGTATTTAAAAATAAATAGGACAAAACAGTAGGCTTCTACCACCTCTTCCAGGTAACTAATATTAGAGACCAAGAGCACTTCCAACCAAAGAGTTTTTCTTACCAGCTTGTCACTACTTTACTAATGCTGTAAGTCAGAGACCTTGTATGACCTGAAGCAACCCTCCTTTTTCTCAGGACTTTTCCTATTGTTTTTTAATCCCTTTATAGGTCTCTCTGTGGCCTCTGTAATGGATTTTGTTTTGTTTTGTTGGGTTTTTTTACTCTTCCCTTCCATACTAACAGGAGGATTGGAAAGGTATATTATCTGTGATATCTATGAGAAAGCAATAGGCCAGGACCCAGCACAAATGGCTTCTGTTTCTTATCTCTTCATTGTTTATTTCCGTTTTCATAAAGAAAAAGGCTAACAGGTAGAATAGATGAGGAAGCTGCATCAATCTGTCTGGCTTGGTCCACACACAAAATTCAGAGCTACTGTGTGTACAAATCTCAGCTTGTGGGGTAGGAATATTTAGACCAAAAATGCAGAATCCAGAAAAAAGCTGGATACTAAGAATGTAAGTTCGTACTGTGGATTTAGTTTGATGCTTCTGGAGGACATTTGCCTTAAACTCTGTAATGAGTGAGGAGATATTCTTGCCAGTGAGGAAAGTACTAGTGCTGCTTCCCATAGACAAGAAAAGTGACTGTTTATGTAGGCATTAACAAAGGCTGCTCTCACAAGGATAGTATTAATCTGTTTTATTGTCCAGAGTATAACCTAGGATCAGTTTTCGGGATGACTCTTTTGGGGAGTTTCTATCTACCATTTGACAAAGGAAAGTCTATAGGAGAGAGAGATTTTGTGAGTAACCTAAGATAAGATTTCTTTTCCTGGCTGTGTTCCTAGATTTCCAGGATGACAATTGACAGGATGTATCCAGAAGCTAACTTTAATTAAGGAAAGCAAACAGAAAGAAAGTGTTATCAGACGTGGGTGAACAATATGGTGTTCTTGCCCCAAAGAACTTTGCAAAAACTGAAGAAAGTGTTTTTGCTAATGTTTCCAAGGAAAACTTGGGAACTCATAACTTTAACCTATTTTTTTAGGTTACAAAAAAACTAAAATATTTTTAGGTTACTAAAAATAACACGGTAACATTAAAATGTTTTCTCAAATGTAGACTTTGCATGGTCCATGTCCTCTTATGATTATTATTAATTTTAAAGTACTAAAGCGGACTTTGCATTCATCTTTCAAAAAAGAATCCCAAAACTTTCTAATGGAAAGACTACATATGGCTTTTTTTCCTTCATGTCTGTGTTAGAATTTGAGGACAAAACAGGGGTGGGGGAGGTCCCCTAAGGTTAAACTAACTCTGCTCTGTGGCTATATCTGTTTATTCATCTGTACATCTCAGAGGACTTATGTCACTTCATTCTAACTAGCAGAAGTAAGGCTGTTAAAAATCAGTATTACTTAGTCATACAATGTGCCAATGTGCATATTACTTATTCTTCTACTGGCTACAGATAATATCCTATTATTGCTACCAGCTGCTAATTAGCTGCTAATTAATAGGTTAGTAGACTCTGAAGCCAGGAGGGACCATTAGCTCATCTAGTAAGACCACAGCAGTCTTAACACATTTCACCCATGCTACCAGAACTTGTGTGTGACAGGCTGTTAAAGCCAGTCTCTGGCAGCAGCAACCACGCTACTGAAGTCATCTAGAAATGGAAAACCTCCTGGTTCTTTTATATTTATTCCAGTATTTTACCACCATCTGTGTAAGATATTTAGACCTTTATTCTCACTGAATGTGTTTTCAGCTATTAGTTGTTCTCCACCAGAACAATGAGCTTTTTATTATCTGGTATTTTCTTCTCACAGAATTGTTTGCTTATTGTAAACAAGGTACCTCTGCATTGTACATTTCATGAGCTAAATAGACTGTTCCCATTGACGGTCTGCCTGCAAGATTTCTCATTCATCGCTGAAATTATTTCCTACACTCTCCTCACAATTCTATTAACTTTTTTTTTAAAAAAAAAAAAAAGCGGAGATGCTAGAACATCTGGAAAGTTTTACTAGGTACAGGATTGAAACCAATCCTTATGCCTCCATCTCACAGAAATGTCATCTAGACAATTTATTGAATTTGTTAGAGGGATATGCCAGATAACACATTACCACCCTTGTATCCATCATTCAATCTATTAAGCAGTATCTTCATTCAGAAGGTTTTTTGAAACATAAAGAAAGGTAATATACACTGCACTTCAAATGGCTGTATCTTTTCACAAGAACATGCAGATAATCATTCCTTTGTGCTTTCCCAAAGGTAGAGTGTCTTCAGTTTTAGTGTGTGCCTAAGAGGTGATAAAAGATGAGGTATAATCATGGCTCCCCCAGTTCTTGCTCAAAGATGCTTGATTTGGCACTCTGAATTCTTAAACCTTTATTGTATCTTCCAGCAAAGGTAATCTTTAATCTTTTCATTTTCTATGAAAGTAGCCTTGAGGAGACCCTAAGTGATTTCCCTTTTTTCCTTCATGTTATCACTTCTCACACCATACCCGCCCTGAACTGGTTTATTTATTTATGCATAATTTTTGGAAGATTTTTAGGTTCACATATGGCAAGTTACACATTATTGCATACCTGATTGTATGTACACTTGAGGCAGAGCAGTAAGAAATGAGGCAGGAAAGTAAATTCTTTTATAGCTTCTTTCCTACAAATGTCACTTTCTCAGTGTCCTCACGTCATGTGGAGGGGGGTAACACCAAAGGTACTTATCTGTTTTGTGTACATTATTCTCATGAGGCAAACATCACGGTATCACCAAGTAGGTGAACGAAAACACTGTGCTGGGAATGCAGTGCTGGAATGACATAAAATGTAAGAAAAAGGTACATTCAGCAACACAGTATGAGCAGGATGACTACATTCTCTTAAAGTTTTGGAGAGCTGCTCTCCTAACCCAGCTGGACACTGCATGTTCTAAAAAATCCGTAGATATTGTCAGCTTTGTATATTAAGGAAGTTTTAATCACAGAATAAATTAACCAACAAAGCTAAACCACTGAATGTTTCATTATAGCTCCTTCACAGCTTCTCAGTTCCCCATTTAGGTTTTCTTCAGTCATGGAGGAACAGGTTTCTCCCTCTACAGAAAATACAATGAAATAGCTATCAGTAATTTAACATATCCCAAAAGATCCTCCTTGAAGAAGAAATACATGCTCTAGAATACCCAGATGCACAGGGTTAGCCTATGAATACGCTTTTATGTAGACTGTTTCGATTTCTTCAGCCTCTGGCTTTGCCGTATAAATATATTTATCACTGTTCTGTCTTCTGGACCAATCTTGTGAGCTGAGATTCACATAATCTAAAAGATATCTGTTAATACTGGAAGTACTAAAGCTTTAAAATAGACACCTGCTGAGTAAAGGGGTGTACAGTAACTACCATGGTATGGTGATCTTAGCTGACCCTTTTAATAAGTTCGACTGTCAGTACTATGGGTTCAGATCAGTGGAGCTAAACAGCTGGTTTCCTTTGAGCTCACATGGGTTGGCCTCAGCTATGTGTTTCTGTTGTTTGAAATAGAAACAGTAAATATGGTACCACAGACATTACTGAGGATAGCAAAACATAAAATATTAATTGCACCGTGTGCAGTCATTACCAGGATAAACAGACAAGAGCATTTCCCAGTCCACTAGGTATTTTACTAAGCCATGAGATACATCTTATGTCCCAGTTTGAGACAGCAAGTCCCTATATCCCTCTTTCCTGAGACACAGCAGTGCAGTGATTCACTGGCTTCATGCCAGGAGCTAATAGCAAAACCAAGAATTGTATTTAAATCTTTTGTACCCAGCTAAGTTACTTAATATAATAAAAAGTACTTCTTGCTGATTCATGGAGACCTAAGAACAGTCCTGAGGATGCATGGTACATAATTTAAAGACAATTCTAAGTGATGTGAATTGCCCCATACTCTGTCAGATCCAGCCCCCTATCCAATCAAAGGAGAAGATGTGGGTCAATTAGAGACAGTTGGGTCTATTATTTACAGATGTTCCCTCTTTGAGCTATGACTTGAACTGTTCTTTCCCAATATTTTAGACAAACTTGCACCATCCTTGCCTCTTTCTATGATGAAGAAAACATCCATTATTGGAGCACCACAGTACGACAGTCCCCCTGTCAGAGAAAAAGACTACTCAGCTATGAGAAGTGTTTTTAAGAGACACAATAGCCTATCAGGAGGAAGGTAAGTGTCCTGCAAGATTGCCAGACAGGGGCTTTCAAAAGGAAGGAGTTATGTGTAGTATTTTAATGCATATTATTCCTTTTACTTGTGAATAAGGTGGAATGGGTCAGGGATGTTATGTCCAGGGAAGCCTTAGGTGCAGTGACAGTGTAGTTTTAAATCCTGATAGAAGTGAGGAAAGCAAATAACAACACAAAGACCCTGGATACCAGGTAAGCAGACTTGGGCTTCATCAGCAAATGGGTACACAAGTTCTGTCACTTTTGCCCAGTTTATCAGCCTGCCCAGAGACACTGGATTTTCTGTCTCTGGATAGTGATAAGACTGGACAGGACAAGGCCATGGGCATCTGCATCTAACTTTGCAGTTACCTCTGCTTTGAGGAGGGGGCTGGGTTACAGACCTCCAGAATTCCGTTTCATGCTAAATTATTCTGTAATTTATGCTGCAGTATTTTCCCTTTCTTTCTTTACTTGCACTAACTGTTCTGTCTTTTCAGGTCCCAAATAAAGGACCACCATCACTTTTTCTGTTTATACACATATTGTGAAAATACTCGTATATAATTTGTCATATGACATATTGACTCAGAGTTGTTCAATGCATCATACTGCTGGACTACATGTCTGCTTGCTTTTCCAAATCAGTTCTGTTCAATGCCTACCTATGATAAACTGCTCTTAGCTGCAGCTTTCAACAGATAACAACAACACAGTTGTGAATTAAAGTCTTGTAGTAAAAAGAATGAATCTATGAATTCTGTTTCAGTGAACCAAAATGGATTTTTATATTGGTTGCCTGAAGGGTTTATGTATTCACTCTTTAGAGATGAATTGTCATTCTATTTTACCATCCTCTCTAATAATTATTTTCAATTAATTGATGAACTACAATGAGATAGGACAAAAGGTCAGATGGTAGAGGTCTCAAAGATGAAATTACTGCAAGTATTATGAAAACTGGTAGCTCAGAAAGTATCCTCAGCTGAGGAAGTGCTGCCATATGATTTTGTGTTTTACTAGAAACCAGAAAATATGTGTAGGAGAGAGCTGTGAGAGTCCCAGCACGGAGAAAACTTTACCTGGAGCTCATTGCTAGATAGCAGAGAATGCAACCACAAGACAAATTCACTAGGAGATCCACCTTTCCTGATTCTTTTGCACACTGTGCAGCTCATTTTGAAAGTCTGTGCTAAGGATGCACTGCTGTATACTGTATAGTTAGCTTTGATGGTGTTCATGCGTTGTGATTATAGTAGGGCAAGTTTTGGCCTGCCAGTGAAACATTACAGTGTGTTGTATAATTGTTCAGCCCTTATGAGAAAGGAGAGGACCTTTTATTGGCATTTGACCTACTAAAGTTACAAAGCAGTAACAAGTACACATTGGGCAAGATTTTATTTTTAACACAGGATCTGTGAGTTCCTAGTCTCGGTATTGGTGACCCTTTTCTATCATAGCAGCTCTCAATTTTGATATCCATAAACTCTACAATGTTACAGACTGGAGTGGGTGCTGGTACTAGGAATGGAGAAATTGCATAGGCAATAGTTGCTGGCATTTGAGTATAGTAGCATCTAGAATGTATTTCAATGAATCCTATTTCTGAGAAAATTATTCCTTCTCCTGTTAGGGACAAAGTTTTTGCATGTAGCTTAGCAAATCTTGACTCTGTCAGTAAAAAAAAAAAAAAAAAAAAAAGGTATGTCTATATGCATATACATATAAATAGATAAATATATATATTAACAATTTATTCTCTCCTATGAGTAGGAAATAACAAATGCAGACACAGGGGAAAGGTGCTAAATTGTTTTTATTGCATTTCTTTTAAATATACAGTATGCCAGTTCAGCTCCCAGAGGCATTAAGCGAAAGAGCTCAAAAGCAACATAAACAAATTCAAGCACAAATAACAACAAATTCAACACTCACAAACACCCCTCAGTAACTTGACTTCTGTTTCCAAGTCAGGGTTGTGCCTTTGGAACCTAATATTTGAAAATGAATTTGTAGGCTCCTTATATTTTTCTGTTTCTGGGTATAGCATCTCAAGATTTATTTTATATTATTTTTTGACAGCCAGAAGAACAGTTTTGTAATTATTTGTTGTTTGGTATTTTTTTTCTGTGTAGTATCTAAAGAAAATGTTGAAACTATTGAACAGAATGCAGAAAATAAAAGAAAACCTATTATGGCTGCAAGGTTCAATAACAATAATTAAGGACCTTATTGCTGAGTTGTCATTGTTTTCTTGTGCTGAATGTTTATGTCATGTACTTTGTCTCTGTAGTACCTATCACCTCTGTGGGGAAACAACAAATCTATTTAAGTAATACCAAAAAACCAAAGATAGAAAAAGGTATTTATGAGTAGATTTCTCAGATGGCCTAAAAAAGGCTCATTATTTCCCACCAAAGCCAATAACAACTTCCCTTGCTCTACCAGGCACATGGAACAGGCCCTATGGAAGGTCCCAAAATTATTATGATTAATATCAGAAGATCAGATCCTTTAAACACCCTGAAAAAATCTGCTCTTTCTGTAGGTCTTGCTGGTCTGGCTTTGAAAGAAAATCATTACCACTTTTATCAAAAAGGTGGCCTTCCACTGCAGCCTCAAATAACCTTCTATCTGCTCCAAAAGGCATCTCCTGGCACTTGTTCTGCTGCTGAGGTCTCTGGGTTGTCATTTCCTGGAGTAGATTAGTCAGTAGATTGTGTGCTGATTCATATATAATAATATACAAAATAGATGGCTCAAACCTTGAAAGAAATACAGACATATACATTAGTGGAAATGGGGGAAAAATGCAGTATGTGTTTTTCGATAGTAAATTGAAATCAGACAAACCTGATATCTTCCTGTTATTTTTAATGAGAACTGTTTTCTTAGTTTTGTAGCCCATTTTTTAAATAGATATGGGATACATTGTGGCTGTAATATACCTGTACCAGTGCAAAGGATTTGATGCCCTCCCCGCACAAAGAAATCCCTTGTTACCCTAGAAAGGAATATTACAAATTTAAAAATACTTAAATGGGTAAAAAACCTTAATGTGAATATGTATGTATGTGGCACATAGGAAAACTGTCAGACTGGAGAGAGGCTAGGAGAAAAAGCCCTAAAGGATTAGTCTTTTTTGTGTTGTCTTTGACAACCTGGGCACAAGGTCATGCAATATCTGACACCAGAAGCAGTCAGTCATGATGCAGATGCAGTGGGAAATGCAAAGCCGGGGACAGAGGTATGTCCATTTTCTGCCTAGGACTGAACATGTACAGTTTTTCCATGCCTGTTCTCCTGGCTTAGGATAGGAAGAGCTGTAACAAATTGCAGGGAAAGGAAAGGCAAGGAGCTTGAAACTGTTGGTGCAGACATTTATTCCGTAACGTGCTGGAGTTTTTATTGTATACAGTCCAATGAAGACATACTGCAGAGATACTGTCTTGCAGGTTTAAAAAGGAGTGGCTGAAAACAGGTTCAAATCAACCACTGACTAATCCAGTGGCTACGTTAGGAGACTGGGATATGAGAAAGCCAAGTTTAGTTTCCATCTGGGCGTCTGGGTACTTAGGCAAATGAAGGAATTGCTCTGTAAAGTTCCTCATATAGTAAATTGGGATAAAAGTACTTCCTGACTTAGTAGTGGTTGTTGTGGGGAATAACATATTAAAGTTTACAAGGTGTTCAGCTACTGTTTTAAATGGGTCCATGTGAGCATCATTGCTCTGGAAGCTGCCACTGGATTGACTGGAAATTGGTGCCTTGCAGTGAAAGATTTAGTGCTTATTAAATTTATGTAAATATTTAATGGCCTGTGTATGGTTTGATTCTGGCTGGTTTATCTGGGAAACTCCATTTATTATTATTATTGGATTTTTGATTTTTTGCTACCTGCAGCTTCAGGTATTATATTGCTTATACACCCTTCAACTTCTAGTGCTCTGACACTCACAGAAAAAATCTAGCGCTGAGGAAGTACACTGTATCTGTGCAGTGGAGTAATCCTGTTTGCCCTGTGTGGGCATGAATCATTCTACTTGCTGTTAGTGCTCAATGGCACAGCTACGCATAGCGTGCAGTTGCAGGGCTGAAATTGTGCCATGCTTACTGCCATGGTGGGTGCCACCCACACTCACCATTAACCTCGGTTTAACGTACTTGTGCTTACACAAAAGCTGGTGACCTGTAAGCTCAGCACTCTCCTGGATTTAATACTGAAAAATAACTCCTGGGTGACTTAAAAGGCCCAAAACAGTAAGTGGAATTGGGAGGGGACAGTAAGAGGGAAAGGAGGTGAAAACATCTCAGATTCCTTTTTGATTTAAAATAGAGTCTTTGGGGAAAATGTCCTTTACTGTAGATAAAAATGCAGTGTGTTGTTGAGCAGGTGTAAGTAATTTTATCTAATTACTACAAATGTGTTTTCCTGTATATGAACCGGCTGGGAATATTGGATAGTGAAAGCATGTAGGAGAAGGTGGATTTGGAGAAGGCGGATTTGGAGAAGGCGGAAAGGAACGCCTTTAATAGCTGATCACGGTGAGCGCTCTGGGTTAACAGAGACATTGAGACTGTTCTTAGGTTTAGAAAAAGAAGTTTCTGCAGCACGGTATTGGGAATAGGCTTTAAGAGGCACACGAAAAACAAGAGTAAAATTGGCAGTGGTTTTGTAAATCTCTTAAGTATGAGAAATCCATTACATCCTGCAAAGGCATTCAAGTCCCATGGTCACCAGCTTTTCCTAGAAGGAGCCAAAGCTGATTTGGAGTAATTTAGTTTTGTGGAGCTGAGCTAGACACACAAGAACATGTTGAGTTCTTGTCAGTCTTCACAGATTCAGTAATGGAGGAAAACTCTCTAAAGAAGGCCAGAAGAAGAGAAATCTGGGCTGTTTATGATCCTACCTATTGTATCAGCTAGGGCAAGTCACACAATCTCCTTCTGACTTCATATTTTGCTCCACAGAGGATAAATGTCTAATCCAGATCAATTAGACTGTGGAAGATGCAGTTCTGCACAAGGAATGGAGCCAGTTAAAAGCTTCTCAGTAGTGCAGACAACACTAAATTATGCTGCCATCTCACAGACCTCAGTACTTCCCTTGACACTAGCAGCAGCCAGCACAGCTTTCCAGAGCTTTGGCAGAGAGGGTAGTAGCAATTTTGCTCTTCATAGACAGCCTAGATAGATGGCTACCTACTTTTCCAAGATAAGCATTGTTATACCAAACACAGTAACACAATAATCTAATATGGTTCTCTTCAGGTTGTTCACCAGGTTTAATCATAAGTTCATTAATATTGTGGCAATTATTATTCATATGCATTAGCTTTTAGGTGGCCCATTCAGGACATGAAGGACCAAAAACATGTAGCAATTAAAAAGGAACCTGGTAACATTTATACCAAGAAGTTAGGGTTCTTCTGCAGAGGATGGCAGCTATACACCCTTTTGACCATCATCCTGCTCTCTTTGGCTTTCTCCTCTAGCTCACTAGTTGATTGTCAGCCCCATAGTGCTGTTGAAGCATTCAGCAAATAGCATCTGCCTTGCTAAAATCAGGTGAGCATCCACTTCATGCGTGGCCTGGTTGACACTTTGACACTACATGTGGTTTAGTACCATCCTCTGTCCTGTCTGAGATACCCTATCAGCTCCTTCCTTACCCACCACTCCTGTGGATGGAAGGCCTTGGGAGCACAAGGCTCACCCCATCTGCCTGATGTTTTGGCATGTAGAGGGTGTGGTATATGATTCCAAAAAGTCAAGGACAAAAGCATGTTGTTACAGATAGGTAGACATTATCTGCTCTGTGTGATGCAGTGCTGTCAGCAGCACTAGAGATATGTGCTGAGGAGAGTGGTATCTAAGTTATAATCTAGTTTACCTCAGCTAAGACAGGTGATGCATTGTTCTTGGAGCGGCAGCACTGTGGGACTCATCCTTCATGCATTGCAGTGCCTGAGAATCATTTCAATGGTTTATGGCACCTAGTAGAAAGTCAAGATTTGGTGGGGGGAAACAGGAATCAACCTGAAAAACAATTTGGTTTCATAAGAGGGGAAGGAGAAATTGTAATATGACAGATGTGCTGTGCATCTCCAATTTACGACGTAGTCATGTCAGTGTGTTTTAGAATGTCACTGGTCCCCAGCTAGAAGCTGAATTTCCCCCCTTCACCCGAAGCACAATAACTGACCATGTGTGCATGCCCAGCTTCTCACATTGCAGAGTGATTGGGGATAGAGTACAGCAAGTTTGCAGGTGACACCTAGCTGGGCAGAAGTGTTGATCCACTGGAGAGTAGAAAGGCTCTGCAGAGGGATCTGGACAGGCTGGACCAAAGGGCCAAGGCCAGTTGTATGAGGTTTAACAAGAAGTGCAGGGTCCTGCACTTGGGTCACAACAAGCCCACACAATGCTACAGGCTCAGGCGGAAAAGGACCCGGGCGTGCTGGTTGACGGCCGGCTGAATATGAGCCAGCAGTGTGCCCAGGTGGCCAAAAAGGCCAACAGCATCTTGGCTTGTATCAGAAATAGTGTGGCCAGCAGGACAAGGGAGGTGATTGTCCCTGTGTTCTTGGTACTGGTGGGGCCATACCTTAAATAATGTGTTCAGTTTGGGGCCACTCACTTCCAGAAGGATGTACAGGTGCTGGAGTGTGTCCAGACAAGGGCAACGGAGCTGGTAAAGGGTCTGGAGCACAAGTCTTATGAGGAGCAGCTGAGGCAATGGGCATTGTTTAATCTGGAGAAGAGTAGGCTCAGGGGGTACTGTATTGCTCTCTACAACTACCTGAAAAGACGTTGTAGGCAGGTGGGGGTCAGTCTTTTCTTCCATATGACAAGTGATAGGACAAAAGGAAACAGCTTCAGGCTACCCCAGGGGAGGTTTAGATTGGACATTAGGAAAAATTTCTTCACTGAAAGGGTGGTCAAGCATTGGAACCGGCTGCCCAGGACAGTGGTGGAGTCAGCATCCCTGGAGGTGTTTGAAAAATGCGTGGATGCAGTGCTTAGGGGTATGGTTTAGTGATGGACTTGTCAGTCCTGGGTTAACGGTTAGACTTGATGATCTTAAAGATCTTTTCTAACCTAAATGATTCTATGACCCTAAACACTCTGAAAACTTTATCATGAGCCTGATGATATGTCAGAACAGAAGATATGAGCATGGACACGCAACCACATTGCAGTTATGCCAGATGTACTCTTTTTTTCTTTTTTAATGCCAGGACCATCAGCAATCAGACAGTGTTGAAAAGAAGGCTTTGGAGTACTCAGGAAAGCGTCTTTCTCTGGGGTAGATGACCTGACCTATGTAGTGGCACGTAGTGCTGCTACGTCAGGTTAGGAGGACCTGAAGAAGGAAGGATCTCATAGCCCATAGACACAGCAAGGGAAACAACAGAGCAGTTGGAGAGTACTTGAGCTTGGATTGTCAGAAAGCAAGGGCTAATCTTCCTGCAGTTTCTTCTTACACAGCTGTAAGACCATACATAAATGTATCATCAACATCTCCTATTGTCCTGCTAGTTCATTGCATAAGAAAAAGAAAAAATAGAAACAGATGCTGATCTCCATCAGGATGGATTTTAGCTTTGATTTAAATAAAATCACTTGAGATCATCATCTGTCCTTAAGTGAAGTAGTGGGTGATACCTCAGCCTCAGAGACTGGGAGACAGCCAAAGAGATTCCCAGTGTAAGAGAAATGCCAGTGTCTCAGGTGGGGAGAAGTTTCTCATTGAGTCTAAATCTGTGCACCAGTTCATGGAGTGTTTGTGGAAGGTTATGACAGGGTTAACAGGATCTGCAGTGACCAGGAACATCATCAGTATAGAAAATGCCAGTGCCACCTGACGACACACACGGTAAAATATAGAGTATTCTGAAATCTGCTTCATTGCGAAAAGCTCTGCTTGCTGGCAGCAGAAACAGCAGTCAGACCTTGCGCAGGAGGGCTCTGCAAGCTTTCTTATTTCTGGTCTTACACCTCAGTAAAGGTTTAGCTATTTTTTCCCTGTCTTTGCTTTACCTCCTTCTCATTGCAGTGGGTTTCAGAATAACTCTATCAGTTTCATGACAGTTGCGTCCAGGGGCTTCAGACTAAGGTGATGCTCTGCTGTGTTGTCTTCCTTCTGACCTGGGAAAAAGGCAGTTCTCTGTTCCGTTCATACAGGGGAGGTCCCTGCCAGAGAAAGGAGTAGTCTGAACTTGGAGGAAAAGTACTTGCACCCTACTTTGATAATGAGGCACGGGGTTGTTAACTGGCCTGGCCAAGATCTCTGAGAAATCTATGGCAGAGATATAAAGTGACTGCAAACTCCCCAGGTGCGAGATCTGACCTTTGAGAAAAATCTTTCTTACAAAGCTGTAGCACTAGGTCAACCTAAACAGCAGGTCTGGTAGTTCATGAAATCAAGTAGCAAAGCTTGTAGAGAAAACAGATGTTACACTTCTTTTGGCTGAGGCCCAGATTCACTTCAGCTTGTAAGAAGCAAGACCTTCTCCATTCTCTGGGAGAAAGTACTAGGTTTGGCATGGATGAATGGTTGGTTGTGGCAAATAAAAGCACTTCATTCTAATGCATCACTAATTGGGAGGGGACAGGTGACTTTGGAATGGACTGCAGGGGTTTCTGGAGAAGGATCAATGACATCAAAACAGGGAGACATTCCAGCCAGCTGGTCAAGCTCTGCTCCCATTTAAGGTCCAATTGACCTGAACCGCACAAGGTATTCCCAGCATTCCACCCCTACCTTTGGGGGTAAATTTGGCTCTGTAGTAGGTAATAGAGGTTTTTTTGGCTTCCTCACACAGCATCTCAGACTTACACCTTTCAAATAGGCTTACTTTACCCTACTAACATTAAGCAAAATACAGCATTCCCCTCCTTCAAAGCTCTTCCCTCACGCTCAGGGAAGCAGCTGTCTTCACTGAACTCTCTTTTCCCTGCTTAAGCAGGAAGTCTATTAAACCTTTAAGCTGGGAATTAAACCTCTTGCTTCTACCACTCAAGGTGCTTTCCCGTTAGAGGTATATAATTACATAAGCTAGAAGGACAAATTGTCCTGCTGGATCTTTAAAGGAGCTGCATACTCCATCACAGGTAGGTCTTACGCTGACCATACACAGCAGTGTGGATCTCCCACAGGCAGCAAGACACATAACACAATTGGATTCCTGTCATCAGTGGCAGCTTGGCTTGCTTAGCACCCAGAGAAGTGCAGGACCCACTCTGCTTTCTGCGCCTGACTCCTGCAACCTCCCCTCTCCCACATCCTGGGGTTGCTAAGCAACCTCCTGCAGCAGCGGAGTGAGCAAGAGCTGTCAAATTTATTATTTTTTGTCTTAAAGTAGCAATGTCTTCTATGTAACTAGAAAATTATGAGCAAGAATTAATTGTTGGTTGAACATCACAATCAGGCTTAATCTCCCCTCCTCTCTGCATTCCCTTGTTTGGAGCCCTGCATAATTTCAGAGGACCCAGGAAAGGATTGCACCTGAAGAAGTGAAATAAAGTTTGCAGCCAGCTCTATTTTTCACATTTGCAGCTGGTTTAGAAGTGAGGGCATCAGCAGGGTCTCCCACACTGTTGAATTTAGCAGCTGACAAACTGCAGAAAATTGAAGCCGGTTATGCACAGGAGGTTGTATTTGCCAAAGGCAGGGGAATTACATACATTTAAAAATAAAACAAGACTTAGACTTACCATAAATCTACAATATATTTTTCATAGTGATTAGCATGTCTAGCCTGTGCCAACTACGGTTCTTCTGAGCTGACCTTATGAGGTGGCAGAAATAACTCTACAGCAGGGGCAAGATGACATTGACATCTCAGGTCACTTAGCATGAAGTAGTCTCTCCTCCCCACACACTACATTTATACACATATATACAAGGAATTGAGAGACAAACACACATACAAGGTGGTAGTGACCTGTAGATTCAGATCTAAGCTTGCTTGTTTGAATAATGAGTCTCAGCTGGGAGAAAATAACCACCCATATCCCCTTCATCCAAACTAGCGACTGAGTCTAACTCTTGCTGGACTTTTGGACTTCCTCTAGCCCTGGATTGTTAAGGAGGTTTTATAGATCTTCCATAAAGGGATATCATAGGTAAGATTTATAACATGTAGCATGTAATTGGGTCTTGAATGGAACATGTATACATCCCATATATCATTTCACATAGGGAGCGAGAAAGAATAAAGAGTATTGCAAGGGTGTATGATTTCCACCTTAATAGGAAATTTATTAGTTTTCAATGCTCTCGTCACCCTAGGAAACAGACTACATCCCACACTTCAGAGAGAGATGAAAGAAACTAAGAAATCAGGTTGTTATTGTTAATTTAATCTAAGGAAAATATCTTCTGTGGCCTCAGATCTCTTGAGTGGATTAATTTGGTTTGTGATGTCTACTACTTAGCTAATACTGACTACCAGTGACTTCTGCTGCTTCTGTTTGAGATAAAGTGTCATGGTAGTCTCTTCAGCTCTGTCTTTTCAGACTATAGTCTCGTCAGGATTTTCCTGACCATGTCTGGTATTTCAGCAAGTGGCTTTTCCTGATGATTCATGAGGTAGCCGTGTGGATGGAAGACATGAGACACAACCCTAGGCTTCACAAGCTGAACCTATGGCTACAGATTTTCAGAGAGGGAGGCATAACCATTATATATTTCTCTTAAGACCTGAGCATAGAAGGATGTGTACAACAAGCTGAAGCCTTCATCTTCATGTGGCATGCACCCCTTAAGAAAAGAGAAATCAAAATACACCCAACTAAAATCCTCTTCATCTCAAGCAGGACTTGATAAAACTGTCTGAATAATGAACAAACAGATTCACTAGCACATTTGTGAACCAATACGTCAAGTGTAATTTGCTGCTACTTGATGGAAGCACAGTCTTTGCTTACTGGTTATATTAAAATAACTGATGGGTAGTAATGCAAATGCATGCTTGCAATTCCCAGGCTTCATGGATTTGCACCAAGTATGCATTCACTATTCATTACTTGTACTTTATTGGCGGCTTTGGAAAAAAAAGTCAGTCAGTCAGTCATGGAAAAGAAGTAAAGCTTTTGGGGCCAAAACCACATCAGTAATAATTATGGGAAACAAATAAATACCAAGTGAGATCATTATTCATCCACAGGCAAATGGGGGAGTGGGAAGGAGGAGGTTTTGAAGGATTCATAAACCTGGGGGGAAA
>JAVJGI010000065.1:21715811-21782175 GCA_035590275.1 Ibycter americanus | reverse complement strand
GGTTTTGAAGGATTCATAAACCTGGGGGGAGAAGAGCTTGATTTTTTAGTTTGTTTTATCCATTTTAATCAGATTTACTGGCTGTGCATCATAATGAGATGGTGTTACCTTTTTTGAGAACATAACATATATTTCTTACACTGAGGAGCAGTCATTAGGAAAATTCTTTCTCAAAAATAACCCTCCTTAGCTTTTCCACTCCTTATCTGTGCACGGGTTTATACAATTTTCAAGCTAAACATGTAAGAAGTTCAGGTAATGATAGAGCAGGTGTGCCCTGGGAAGACTAAATTATGGGAGACAATAAACAATTATAGGGTAGCATCTGGATGATTGAAAGAATGTTTGCAGCACTAATAGTTAAAGAAAATAATGATTCTTCTGCTCCATGTGTAGGTCTTTTAATGTCCAAGACATAGGTTTACAGATTCAAGCGTTTTCTGGATTTGAAACTTCATAAATAAGACCAATCTTGTGTTTACACTGGTGCTGTCTTAGACTGACAAGATCTAGCGTTTGCAGTATTGAAAGTCCATAGTGTGACAGTAAGGAACAGGGATGATCCTCATGGCAGAAGACGGAATAATTTACATTGATTTCAGCAAGCTTTGTGTGAGGCCATCATGACTCTTAAACCAGAAGAATTTGTCACGAGGTTCAAGAAAGTCTGGTTCTGAACTGTTGCATCTTCTCCTGTCACAAATATTAAAGTATTAATCTCTTACATATCAATAAATGTTTATGGGAAAGGTGAAAGGAACAGTCCCATTGCTGGACATGACTGTAAAGACCTGAAGTCTTCAGAATGTCAAAACTCAAGAGAACAATGTTTCAGAAGTAGATGGCACCATCTAGTCTCTTTTTATGGCAAGGTACATTTGGCCTTTCCACTTGTGCTTACCTGATCTCATTGTTATAAGTGTATTCAATGAAGACATATGCAAGCTTTGGGGCAGGCTGTTAAAGGCAGAGAGCAGAAGAAATCACTTTGAATGTCAGAACTACCAATGACAGTGAGAGGAAACCCAGGCACCATAGCACTTTGAGAGAGGTTGTAGTGAGACATCAAGATCATTAACAAATACAGCTGAAATTGCTTAAGCAAGCTGGTGTTGACAGCAATCTAGGCATATTCATTCAGGATCATAACAAAAAAATCTTATTTGTCTTAGGGGGTTTAGGTAAAAAATAATCTGTAATACGCAGTGCTACATAATTTAGAATGTTAATGAAAAAAAGAATCTAAAACTGATGATTGAATATTGTGCTTTAGCCACAGGAGAAATGAGCTCCCTGGGCTCTTTCCTTTTTGCAACCTCTGGAGTATCTTTCTGTCATCCAGAATATGAGAACAGATTCTTCAAAGTGTACGTCTGGGTGTGCAGTGTCTGTGTATGAATTAAAATAGACTGAACAATAGAGGTGATTTAGCAACCAGTTGATAGGCTTTGCTTTTCTGAGCTTGTTCTTGACAAAATAGACCAAAACCAAGAAAAAAAGTGTAAAAGCAGCTACAAATGAGGATACTTTCCTGGCAAGACACACTTGATTCTACAGATTACTGCCCCATGGTTTAAAAATGGCAATGTCAACATTTTGCAGTGTTGATATGTAAATCACCACTATAGACCATAACATTATCCATTTTCCTGCGACGCTTGTCTATGTCCCTCTATATAAGATGAAAACTCTAAACATGATGCCATGCCAAGACGCTCCTTTGATGTACAAAAACCACTGGGGCACCTGGACTTCCTTCAGGATGTGTCTTATGCCAAAACCTCCTGTCAATTTGAAGCTGGACAGTCTTGAATGCTCAATTGCTTTCAGTCATTTCTGAAAGGCTTATGTCCAGAATATAGTGACTGAATGAAAGATGTTGAATTTGGTTGTCTGTTGGCAAAGTCTTCTTCTGACTTCACATGAAAGTGGAACAAGTGGGTGTATAACATATTGATCTACTGATGACTCCAGGTGGAAAAGAAGATTTATCCAGGGCTGTTATATGACCCATTTCTCATTTTTCTGTATTAATTTATTAAATAAAATCTGTAGTGGAAAAATAATCTCTCTTCCAAAATGTAATTTTCCCTCTAAAAACTTCTGCCTTGAACAGAGGAGTGCCCTTTTAGACATGAAACTTTGCCAAGGGTTTTTGTATCTCAGAGAACATAGATTGGGGGTCCGGATCTCATCTAACAAGACAGCATTTGTTATCACCTTCAGACGGAAGCACTGCAGATAGTTGCCATACAAGCTCATCACCAGGATTGTTTTTCAGTGTCAAAACATCGATCTTTAAATTTGCATATTGGCAGAAGTCTGGATCTAGGATGTGTTCAAAAAGAAGTCTAGTCCCAAGGGGCTTGGTCATAGGATGGCTCCCATAGTATGTGGAGACAGGACACCCTTTGGATCACCCACTGAACCAGCTAGGGTCTTTTGCTTGTGACAAAGACTGCAGACCTCACCAAGTCAAGTTAGAGCCTGATGGCTTGTTGTAATCAGCAAGAACACAAAGAAAACAAGGACAATCCTCAAGTTCATGGACACACCAATACTCCCTACTCAAGCAAGGTTGTCTCAGCCCTCGTCCACATGGCAAGTGATTTTGCTGACATCAGTTGTGTTAGTCTGAAGTAGTTTTTATGAAGCTGAAGCCACATTACAATGGATAAGAAAAGCTCTGCATAGTAAAAAGTAAATATTGCTGAGCCACAGATTGACTTTCAAGGTTAATTGGACATCTAGTTTTAGGTGCTGTCACAATAGATCAGTCATGTCACACTGTAATCAAAACTAACACCTTACAGTAGGCTTGTTAACTATTCTAACATAGGAGGTAATTGTTTCAGTAATAATGGCAAAGGTAAGGAATATTCCTTTGTGCATTACAGACATTTATAGCAGCAGCACCACCCGTCCCTTGGAACTGTGAGCTGTACTGCTTGTGAAGGAAAGACCTGATTTTTTTGTTTGCTTGTAGCACCTATGTAGAAGTATGGACGAATCAAAGTGATTTGTGGAAAAAGATCAAAAATAAAGAGCTGCTTGGTCCAGATGATGACAATAAGAAGCCTTACGAACAAAACCATAGTCTGCAAAAGACTGTGGCTGTATTTTTAAATTGCAATATGTCATATTCAAGTATATAGAAAGATAAGCCTAAAAAGTTGTCAGAATGGAGGATCTGAGGATAAAACCATTTACTCCACAGATGTGTCTTCAAGCAGGACTGAAACCAAACCTCATACACAACCATGTTATACAAGAGGTTCATGTTTTGGACCATGGGGCACAACAGAAAAGAAGGGGAACCATTCCTTTTAGCACCTCCTCTGTGTAGCTCTGCCCAGGAATACACCCCAGTAAACATTTCCTGTCAAGAGTTTCCCAAGGATGCATCACTGATACTACGATGACGGCAGGTTTGTCAGCCCATCTATTAGCCTTTTCACATCTTTCTCACTTCTTACCATGATTGGAAGGTTTCCATGTTTCCTTTGGCCTGACTTGCTCTACCTGCTAACATAAGAAAATGATTTGGCTCCTTCAAACATACCAAAATGCTAGCGGAGCAAGCATTTTTCTTTTGGTTCTTTCAGACTCACTTGCCCGTGTGTCCAGGTGATGTTTGGTGAATTCCCTCTGTGGGCTGAAAAGGACCTGTACCAATGCTTGAAAGCCTCAGAAATGCTCAGGTTCCTGGAGTAATTCAGTTTCTCTGAAACAAGGCATTCTGGATTGCCCCACATCAATCCCCTCATCATGTCTTACACTAGTAGTAAAGAATAAAATTAGTACCCAGTCTCCAGAACATGAAGCATGGATTAAACACTTCATTACTTACCAGAACTTTTATAACTGCTAGTAAAGCCTGAGTTTTAGTTATGTTACCATGACAACAGATAATGATCTCAGCTAATTATTTTAAGCCTGTTTATGTATTAAAGCTGGACTTGTGTCAGGGTCCTCCTGGACATACTTTGTTGTGTCCATGAGTACTAGGATTCTGCTAACCTCTAGTCACAAATGAAAACTTTCTTTGTAAGAAGGATAAGAAATACAGAGACATATTTAAAAGAAAAACTGAGAAATTAAATGGCAAATGTGAAGCTACAGAAAAGTATAAAGGTGAAATGAGAGGCAAAGGAAGTTTTCCTAAAGTTATAATACTTACTAAAAATACATTTTTAACAGATTATGACAAATGCAAATATTGCATTCCAGTGACTCCTTTGAATTGTGTTATTAGAAGCATCATTTTCCCAATAACAGTATGTTACATAAAATAGGGGCACAACATTGCCTATGGTGTATTCAGTCTTTTTTTTCGGAGTGAGACTCCTCTAGAGGATGACATGAGCACATGAAAGGAAAACTTGACCCAAAGAACAAGGAACCAACCAAACAACATTTTCCAGGATGTTCTGTAGCAGTGCATCACACCTGAAAGAGATGTGAGTTTGTCTGAAGACGCTTAATTTTCTTGACAAAATTTGAGATTTGCTAGCAAAAGCAGGAACTCTTAATAAATACTGTTTTGCACATGACCCCATTTTCAATTCAAGATGTTATACTGACAGACATATATGTCTCTTGTCTATATATGACTAGGTCTTGTATTGCAAGAGATGTTAAGGTAATTGGAAAAGAATTACTGCATTGAAGTGGAAATATGGTCTGGACAGGAAAAAAACACAAACAAAAACCACCCAAAAAGCAAAAACCAAAACCAACCCCACCAGCAGAGGGAGAGGGCAAGAAAATCATAGAAGAAAGACACAACTGGGTATTTAAGACTGAAGAAGGAAGAAAGGCCATGGTAAAAAAGGAAGTCCTGATCTGAATTTAACAAGACCATGTTGTTACCTAGCCATAACACAGAAAGTATCCTTTACATGCCAGTACCTGTAGGTCTAAGGACTGCTTTAGCCCCCTTCATAACTCAGTGCCTAAAACCAGAAAACAAAGATCTTCAAAGCAGTTTTGCTCCCCAAGGCTATGATTCAGGTGTTCTGAACATCAGTGCATTCCCCCTTCCCTCAGGCTGTTTTCTTTGGCAGCTGCTCAGCTTTTCCATTAAGATTTGTGCATTATTGCACAGGCTGCTGATAAGTTGTTGCATACATGGCTGGCTTTGCCAGCTACTGCTTGAACCTGCTGGCAATTTCCTGGTAGGTAGGAATTAATTCTCCAAAGGAGGGAAAAGTCTGTGGTATATAAATATGTCTTTTACTACTCAGCCTGCCAGAAACTTAAACCAGAAAGACATTTTTCTTCTTTCTTCTGTACAAACTCATTGCCCAGCTTCTTTACTTTCTTCACTATTAGTAGATGCTTTTCTCAGTACCCCTGCAGCTGACCTCTCTTAGATGGATGATGTCAGGTAGCACTTCACCAACAGTTTTCTTGATAGTTATAGAGCAGCTCAGATTCCTTTGTTAGACCAGAAACATCAAGATTCTCCAAGTGTAAAAACAGCACTTCTCCTTCAGAGCAAAGTTAATAAAGCTCTACTTGACCACACACAAGGAAAGGCCAGAGACCAAGCAGCAAACTATCAGCAAACCAACACAGAGCCTCCAGCTCTGTCTCACACAAGGCTTGTGCCTTGTAGCAAAACCTGCCATGAACTATCCTCCCAAAAGCTGGCTACTCCCTTGCTCTAGCAGAAATACAGCGTGCCCTGCTGTGGACCCCACATCCCCTGAGCTGTAGGAAGAATTACAAGAATTACCAGCCTGGGAGATAGCAGAGTGCTTCCTTGTGAGCCATGAGTTGGGTGGTAGCCACCTCCAGTGCACATGACTCTAAAATAATACATCTTTGTTGACCCATACCAGACTGGTTAAAAATTGTGTAACTAAGAACACTCCCAAACTCATAATTTCTAATTTTCTTAGCAGTAGCAGACAGCACAAAAAGACACTCACCTTCCAAGCAAGCCTTTAAGGAAAAGAAAAAAGAGAAATCTGGGCAAGCATCACTCTCTAATCAGCAATCAAACTTCCCTATGAAGCTCTAGAGGGCCTGATTAAAAGCAGATGTGGGTAATCTTAATGAGGGGAAAGATATAGCTGCTGGGAGAATAGAAGGTTTCATGAAGAGCCCTTGACTCTGTAGTAGACCTCCATACAGGGTTAATAGATTTGAGCAGGCAGCAAGCTATGGTTTTATGTTGCTTTTTATTAATCACAGGAATTGTGTGTTGCTCTGCAGGATGAGCAGAGGGAATCTGTTAAAGTGCAGCCCTCCCTAGCTGCATGGCTCTAAAATTGAAACAGTCTTGGGTGTTTCAGTCTCTCAGTTTGAGAGATTTAGGAAACACTTGTCTCCCAGATATCCATGGTGTTGCAAGCTACCCTTCTTCAGTTACCGTGTCTCCTTGAAGAAATGTGGCATAGAAGAGAAGGATTCTGCCAAGCAAACACTCCAAAACCAAACCATGGTGAGTGGGGCAGTTTTATTCTTCCTAATTGGTGATGCCTGTGGGTCTCTGCCTGTTAAGGGGTTGGGGATTGAGGGGCGAGGTATTCCCTTCAGACCCTCTGGCAGGGGTGAATTTTCACTATCTGGCAGGATAGTGAATTTTCCAAAGGTAAATAGAATTTATCTTCAGCTACTGGAAAAAGAAAACACACAGGGAATAATGCCTTAACTGGCAGCACTGTGGGATAGAATGTTTGCATTTACAAAAGAAAAGAGTAGTCCATATGTCAGTAACGGGAGGAGGTTCAGAAAGCATCAGTGGGAGGAAAAAATGACACTCTGAGACTCTCTAGTTAGAAACTACCCTCAACAGCTTAATGCAGTGATTTTCAGGTTCTTTTGAGCTTCCAAGTCCTAACAAAGCTCTCCAGAAGTGAGGATCCCATGTGAGCATGTACTTTCCACAGATTGCATGTACTTGTGTGTTCTGACGTTTCTTCAGGTGCCTAACAGGGGTGTCAGATGTGACTGTAGATAACAAACAGTTCATAGACCACAGGACACTATTCTTGCATTTGGCTGGTCTGTTTATCTGTTTCCACATCAAAAGACCATGTGAACATATTCACAATGCATTTATCCTTACCATATTCCTATAAGGCAAAATGATACTTCAGCCCATATTTCAGACTAGGTATTTCTGACAGTCATGAATGACTTTCCCATCCTGAGCCACTTTCCACGTCTTTGGTCGCCAAAATATCTTTGTCAAATTGTTTCATTATTAAGAGGTGACACGACATGGTTAAGAGTTTTTTCTCAAAAGACTTTTTTCATTTTAAAATGCAACTTTATTGAAACTGTACTTTTGGCACAAAAGAGTTATTTGGATGAATTTTTCAGCTAAAAATGGGACAATGTTGCCCCAAAAATTGCTTGGACACTTATAAAAGCAAGAAAAAAGTGTTCCAATTTGAAGTGCCTTTGTATTTAAACATTAAGCTAATTTTAGTGAAGCCTTTTTTTTTTTGAAGTGAAATGAATATTTTATCATTTTCAGTATGAACCTTCTTAGTGGGTCCTGACAGAACGTTTCAGCATGACCAGTTTGGGGGAAAATTTGTGGTTTGCATTTTCAGAAGAATTTTTAAAATAGCATCTTGAGCTTGTTTCTTTCAGAGGTGAGATTTTCTTTTCCTGACTCAATTTTCCCTGCCCTGTTCACCTGGAAGATGATTAAATAAACAAAAAAGCTTTACTATTACAAAATTCCTCCTCATGATCAATGCAAGATTTTTTCAATGGCCTCCACATGGCACAGCCTCACAGCTATGCAAAACTGAAAATAATTTTACATATTCAGATATGCATTGAGGAAAAAGCAATGGTCTCAATGGTAAATGGCTTTATGCACCATAGAGTCCAAAGTTGCAAACAATCTTAGAAGACCCTTTTTTATTGAATAAGCCATGTATCTATCAACTTTGGGGTGTTTATAGATTCGTCAAAGGCAGCATGGATTCAAAAAAATGCATAGGAAAAATGTGCTTTTTCTTAAGGGTAAGAACTCTCTAGAAAAACCATGTACAAGCAATAACACCTGAAACAAAGACTTCCTGGAGCTGGAAAGAGGCTGTTATAAAAATGTGCAGTAATCCAGAACATGTCTGTGCTGAAGCAAAGTAAGTACTGTTTCCCGTTTAAACAATGGGGAGAATTTAGGGAAGACACTGGAAATGAGCCCAAGCTAACTTTATAAATTATTAAGTGATAATAATTCAAAATTAATTCTAGTCTGCATAACTTAGGCATGTAATTTACCTTCTACTTTTTGGTAGTCAGTGAGCAGTTCTTTTAATTTTTCTAATTCTTCTAATGTAAGCACTTGTATTTCCGCTTCATGTCAGCAACAGTAGGTGTTCCTGAACACCTCCCAGGTGATATTCTTTACCGAAATGAAGCTTTTTGACTTAGGCTTTTTTGTCTAAAGACTGTTCCCACAAGTGCTGCTGCTAGGCAGGTTGGTTCTAGTGGTTACTTCGATTTTGATGGTCTGTAAAGGTACAACCACAAGATACCCACAACCTAGATTTAGTGTTCAAGTCTTCTGCAGTGTGTCCCCCAGGGCTGTGCTCAGATCACATCAGCTAGCAAAGCATTTCCTGAAGGATTTGTTGAAGCAGAGAGAAAAGTAGTTTGTTGGCTGATATTTATCTGCCGTGCAATACAGCTCATTCGCTCTAACACAGACACGTATACCTCCCAACTGTGTTTACACAGCAGCTAATTTCTGCTTGCGGCTGCTGCTGTTTATAAGGAGAACCAAGCAATTGTTCCTAACAATTCTCTAAAAATAAATGTACTGCCTTTACTGGGGTCATTAGAATTCTAAATAGTGCATTTCATGATCATTTATAATGCAACAGCCTTAATGAACACTGCCAAATTGGTCTTAGTATTCTTGAACCACCCGTTGCTCAGTTCCTCTCCCTCTTTCCATTGCCTTTATGGGAAGAATAACAATAAATCATTTTATATTTAGAAAACTCCTTTTTACCCAGAATGAACCAAAAGGATTATCAGCCCTCTACCTAGTCCTCAAGCCCTCAGCCTAGAAAAAGAAAACATCAACCATGACAGGAATTGGAGCAATTTCTGGAGGAGGACTTATCTGTATTTTTTTATTATTTTTGACTGCAGATATTACAGCAGAGGAGACTAGGATGTAAAGTATTCTGGGTCACAACCAGAACTGCAGAACCGAATTTGGTCAGACATTTAGCATAAATTTCTATCCTTGAAAAGAAATTGACGTGAGCTTTCAAATTCCATGAATGAAAAATTTCTTTTTTAAAGGCTTCTCTGAAAGGTAATAGGCTCAAAAAAGGTGTCCCTAATAGCAGTCTTTGGATGTTGACTCAGTATGGATCTGTAGGTTAAACTATCCTCCAAGGCTCAACAGGACCACTTCCTTCTATAGTGAGGGACTCCATCCTAGTCCCCTAACTAGCTCTGTGATAAAGGTTACATACTTTTCAGCATATTTGATGTGAGCTTGCTTTTCAATAGAGCTAAAGCAATTGAATTCAGAGCTCTGAGTTCTCTTAAAAAGGACACTGGCTGAGCAGAATGAATGGCTGAAAGATATTGATGAACAGTGTTGGATGGCACAGTGCTTAATAAAAATGAGTCACACCTTGGCAGCTCTTGGGAATGACCCTACAAATAATTTGGAAATTAAACTTACTGGAAGACAATCTGGTGCAGAGTCAATTTTTATTTTCCTTATCTCAAATTCAAGTTTCTTCAACACAACCAAACTCCCCCCAGAAGAACCCCAAAACCCCACAGTTAAGCACTCCAGGAACTCCAGCACTCTGGATAATGATCTTTGTCTTATTTCGTATTTGCTATTTGCCTTTCTAGAAGTGTCAGGGCTAGGACTCATTTGTTTGGTACAGGACATCCACCATCTTTTTTCCAAGTTCACTCAAGACTACCAAGCTGAATGTCCTATGAAGAAGAGATTTTTAAAATCTCTTAGAATACAAAGTGTATTTGATTTGTGTGGCAAGGTTTTGGTAGCAGGGGGACTACAAGGGTGGCTTCTGTGAGAAGCTGCCAGAAGCTTCCCCTATGACCGATAAAGCCAATGCCAGCTGGCTCCAAGACAGACCTGCTGCTGGCCAAGGCCACGGTAGTAGTGGCCAGTCAGCGATGGTGGTAGTGCCTCTGGAAGAACATATTTAAAAGGGGAAAATAAACAGTGCAATAGAAACCGCACCTGGAGAGAGGAGTGAGAATATGTGAGAGGAACAGTGCTGCAGCCCCCCAAGTCAGTGCAGAAGGAGGCAGGAGGGGCTCCAGGTGCCGGAGCAGGGATTCCCCGGCAGCCCGTGGTGAAGCCCACAGCGAGGCAGGCTGTGCCCTCTGTCCATGGAGCCCACTGTGGAGCAGATCCCCACCTGCAGCCTGGGGAGGACCCCATGCCAGAGCAGTTCGTGAAGAACTGTGTCCTGTGGGAAGAACTCACATTGGAGAAGTTCATGGAGAACTGTCTCCCGTGGGAGAGACCCACACTGGAGCAGGGGCAGAGTGTGAGGAGCCCCCCTGAGGGGCAGGAGCGGCAGGGACAGCGTGTGAGGGACTGACCCAGCCCCATCCCCTGTGCTGCTGTGGGGAGGAGGGGAGACATGGGGAGTGAAGTTGGGCCCGGGAAGATGGGAGGGGTGGGGGAAAGGTGTTTGAAGTTTTGGTTTTATTCCTTATTATCCTACTCTGATTTGATTGATAATAAATTAAACTAATTTCCCCAAGTGGAGTCTGTTTTACCCATGATGGTAATTGCTGAATGATCTCCCTGTCCTTATCTCCACCCAGGAGCCTTTCATTGTATTTTCTCTCCCCTGTTCAGCTGAGGAGGTGAGTGATAGAGCCGCTTTGGTGGGCACCTGATGTCCAGCCAGGGTCAACCCACCACACAAAGTAAGGTTATATTTGACAAATAAGTTTGGTAGGTAAAAAAATAAAAATGGTACAAAGACTTTGAATCCTAGTGTTGACATTTGTTAAAAAGATTTTTTTTTGAACTTTCAGAATAAGTGTTATTTTTTATATTTTCAGTGCTTTGCTTCAGAATGGCATATATATTTTTGAGAAGTTAAATCTGAACTGTATCAAAATTAAAAGGCTAAATCAAAGTTGAAAACCATGACATAGTTGAAATGAAACATGACATAATTGTGTTATTTGAAAGAAAGTTCTCAGGTTGGTATAGAAAAGGTGTTTTCTCTCTCATACGCATATTGTTTGTTTTAGCTCAAATATAAGTAATTATTGCTGCCCAATTTTCCAGTTGAATGCCAAATCAAAATGGCAGCTGTTCTGTGCATCAGTTTAATCCAGATGATCCATATCTTGAATGGGTGAATTTGTGGAGAGGAGAATTTCTAATCCCCACTGGATTTCAACAGAAAACAAAACTGTGCAGAGGAGAAGAGATGCTAAGAATTAGCTGTGTCTGAACGGTATAAAACCCCAGCAGAGTAATGAGATTCCACTACCTGCTGATTTATTGTTGAAGACTATAAAAGACAAGCAAGCATTGACATAGAACATGTTATCAATACCTGGTCTGTGGTGGTAACAGAGATGCTGAAAATGAGGGTCAGTTCAGCACATTGTTTCATACTACCTTACTTATATCCTAGTTGTTTGAAATGAATAGCTTGGTGAAATTCAGCTAACCTCCATCTGCGTATCTTAAAAGCAGAAGTACCAGAAATATCAATGTGTATGAAACATGCAACTCATCATTACTAGTATGCATCTGGCAACCCTAAAAACAGAAACATAAAAAACCAACAACAAAAAAAATTGCACAGAAAGGATTTACAGCTAATACAAATGGGTATGGGAGAAAAGTACTTACTAAACAAGTTCTAAAGGTAATTAATATTATTTTTCAGACTGAAAGGATCATAGAAAGTTTAAATAGGTGCCTCTTAGTATATGTGCAAACAAACACAGAGGAAGGGTTCACAACTTGCCATAGTACAGAAAAGACTTTCATAAATGTAAGTTAAAACAGTTACTTCTGTATATATAACACTGGTTAATACAAAACAACAGTAAAACAGTTTAAAAATAAACAGCAGCAGGCAACCAGGAGCAATTAACATTTCACCACTGATGAAAGAAATACAAAATCATCTACAAATTTCGGTAGCTGGTGAGACAGCCTCCAGAGCTGACATCCCTTCCATTCATCCTGGTATCACAGTCTTTTCAGTCTTGCATATTTAATTTTATAGTCTCATGAAATATGACTTGCTTAGTCTTATAGTTGCATATATAAATACAGACTTCTCTTAGTAGTTTCCAATTCCATTAAACATGGGCTGTTTTTTCCTCTGTGACAGCAACAGACTTTCAGAAGTCAAGGATATAGCAGGTGATGGTTTGAACTGTACTCTGTCCATAAATATAGCAGTGACATCTGGAGTAAAGATTAAGACTCCACATGCAGTGCTCCTGGAAGAAAACAGTTATATCCCCCTTTGCACCCTTCCACACTCTTCAGAGAGGCATGCACAATATATACGGAAATCATAGGAAGTAACTCCATCATTCCTGGTGAAGCACTCCAGAGGTGACGCTAGTTCGATTGAACGAGGCAGAAAAGTCCTGGGGAGTAACTGAGCTAAGGTAGCTGTATGAAAAGTTAAGCTTGCGATACAGTGGAACGAAGAACTGCAAAGAGTAATTACTGAAAGGGGAACTCAATTAACTGGAGCAAACAACTAATTGTGCAATTAAGGAAAACCCTGTAAATCATTACAAACCTCTTGTCATACAGCATTTCTGCACAGTCCTGCTGTAGTGGCCCTGCTCTATCAGCTAAGAGTTAGGGCTAAGCTGCAATCATGTTTTCATTGCTGTATGATGAACCACTAATGAAGATCACTTGTGTGCTTTTCTCAATTACCTTGAACAACAATGCGCATCTCCAAGCCCCTATTTCACTAATGTTTTGGAGTATGAGAAAGTGCAGGAAGTCATGCAGAATCATACAGCAGTCCATACACCGCATTCAGGTTTACAGGTTTGCATTTGTACCTTTAACACAAAAGACCAGCTGTTCAAGGGAAGGCACAAAGTTCCTTTCTTATCAGATCATTTAGCCAGAATACAACAAATGGTTATGTTTTGAGTTTCAATTCCACTTGGACATCATTGGGTGGAAAACTAGATTTGTACTTCACTGATTATAAGGCTTGCTTCTATTTAGAAAAGGTAGGAAAAGAAAGAAGAAAAGATGTCATTTCAGTATTATTCAGAAAGAGAATAATGGAGAAAAAAGAGATCTGTAAAACTAAGCAGAATAGTGAGGAGAGAACATGCAAACTAAGTTGGCAGGACTGTCTGGAGATAAGATTCCTTGAAACTTCACCTTTATGAGCTTACTGCAATTGTTTCACTAACTTTTTGTGATGAAATTGTCGTGTTGGACTCCTGCTCTGGCTGAGGATATTGGTTTTGTTTAGTCTCTAAGATTTCAGCAAAACTGGTTACACTGTTCACAAGACTTAGATAAGAGGGTAAGAGGGGGAAATAAAATGTTTGTGCTGCACTTTGTCATAGCATTTCTGACTACCTGAAAAATATTAATTCTAAAAAAATCCTGCTGGTTTTCCTCTGTGAATTTCCTAAGGGGTTTTGGTTTTGTTTTGTTTTCCCTCTCAATCTTTATATGTCAAGAGAACTCTGTTCCAAAAGCAGCACCTACTTAGAAAGAGCATGCCTGCATGGTTGTTGGGCCATCACTGTCACCTGGAAAAAAAGAAGCCCTTTTCCCCAATCTCCTTTCTGCCATATTGAGATGCATAAGCAACTTCTTTCTGAAATCACAACCACTGATATGCTCTCCAGCACTGACTGCTGCTAGCGAGAAGTGCCATGCTGACTGCCTTGAAGAAATGCCATCTTTTTACTAACTGTACAGTATAGGCAGCTGTTTCTTACACCACCCCTTGCTAAATGCATTTTTAAACCATGTTGACAAAAATAGTCTCTGAGGGAAGTGTGTCTTCTGTGGCACATCGGTCCCTAGCCGGGCTTAGAAAAGTTATCTATGAGGCTGATTATTGGTGACAATTCTGGTGACAGTACTTACGGTAGAAACATCTGGCTGGATGCTCTCAACTGGATGCAGACCCACTAGCCTGACCCACCATTTGCTACTATGCAAATGGCTTTATACTTCAGAGAACATTAGATCATTTATCTTCATTGAGCCACAGTTTCTAAATCCAATCATTAATGACAACTAGTCTGGAAATGGCTGTGCGAAAAAGGAAGTACTAAGGGAATAAACAAATTCTGAGAAGAAGAAAAGAGCAGGCTGGAGGACAAGAGACATGAGAATGCTTTCTTCTCTGAAAGCATTTGGGATCCTGTGAGCATGTTTCAGTGTGGACTGAACCACCGGTATTTCCTGACCAAAGTGAGCAACACCACTAGATGTGAACATGTGCAAGTGGACACAGCTGGCAAGGGGCAAGCCTAGCAGCTTTCCTGGCACCCCAGGCATGGGCTGCACTGATGTCTTGTTACCTGGTGGTTGTTATTGTCAATAAGTAGCAGAGCCACAGCTGGGATTCATAATCTACAAGAGGAATGGGAGGTGGCTCTTCAGGTAAAGTACAGACAGGGACTATGTCTTTTCTTCTGAGTATTTCTGTGCATCCAGACCTAAAATTCAGCCCAGCCTTGCTGTACTGATGCTGTCCACTTTCCTGAGCTACCTGAATTAAATTTTCCCTATTCCTCTAAGCAGGGTACTGCTTCCCAGATGCCTTGGTATTCAGACTTTGTGAAGAAAACGTACAAGGCACAGCCATGAGATGGTTGCCACAAGTTTCCCCAGAAAGAAAACTTCAGTGAGAAGAAGTTAACAGCTTCCATCTAAGAAGGACAAGAAAGCGACAGCAGTCTTTAAAATGCTTTGAAAATTCAGTGCACTCAAGGAGTACAGCAGAAGGGAGCCTGGTACCCAGCTTTCCTGGGCATCACAGGCCTCTTTTACAGTCTGCCCTAAAAACCCCATTTACTGTAGAAAGATGATTTGTAAAAGCTGTGTTTTAAGGGAAGAGTGGAAGCATTTTATATTTACTCCTGTATTATGCTAATTCACGTAAAGACTTGAGAATTGACGGCTGATTTTAAAAAATGTTGATGGGAATTGCTGATGGGTTTTGTCCGGTCTGTACGGAGAGGATTTTTCATCATTTCTAACCAGCATTCAGTCCCAGCACTAAAAATGCACATTCACCCCCGGGCCCACTGCTTAACTAATCACTTTATGCTACTTCAAAGCACTTTTGTAGAAACAACCTGTATCTAAATGAAGAAAAGCCTCTGACATTCCCCTTTCCCCTTTTCTGCAAAGAATGGCACATGAAATCCCTTTTCACAGGCCTATGAGGAAGTTTTAGCTTTAAAATGAGAAGATCCTGTATCAGCAAAGCACAGCAAGGTTCTGGACAATCTTCCAGCTGGACTAGTAGGGGGACAAATCTAAACCATTTTCCTGGTTTCGGCTGGGATGGAGTTAACTTTCTTCTTAGCAGCCAGCACAGCCCTGTATTTTGGCTATGCTGTGAGAACAATGTTGATAAAACACTGATGTTTTTAGTTGTTGCTGGGCAACATTTGTAATAAGTCAAGGACTTTTTGGGCCTTGCCAGCCAGAGGGCTGGGGGGGCACAGGAGACTGGGAGGGGACACAGCCAGGTCAGCTGAGCCCAACCAGCCAAAGAGGTGTCCTGTACCACGGCCGGCCTGCTGGGTGTATAAACCGGGGGATCGCTGGGGCCTGAGGGAGCACAGCTCTCAGGCAGGCCGCAAGTGTGTTCAGAGTGTCAGTGATCAACCAGGACACTCATTTAAAACAGCTGTGACAAGTTTATAATGAGCTTGTATGAGGAAGCAACCCCAGGTCACAAAGGACTGGGCTTGATCCAAAAAATTTGTTTTTGTTCCAAGTCTTAAATGTGCTGAAGGCTGCTTTGTTGAAATTTAACAAGATGTGAATACCTTTTCTTTCGGTGTCTCAATGTTTTTAAAAGGTGTGAAGCATCCTGTACTTAATGAGAAAAAGTGAAAGTATGTAACAGCAGAAGAAGCAGAAACAATAATTATGAGGAAGCAAAGAAATGAGATCTGGGCACATTCAGAGGCCCGTATTTTTTATGCTGAGGGTAACATGCATTGATCAATGATTCACAGGTTGCTAGTGGTCCACAAAACCATTCTAAATGGCTCACAACCACTCAAAGAAACAGTGTCACCTTCCTATAGCTAAAATTTAGTACTAGCTGTGCATAACAGACTATGAGAAATGTAGAGAGTCGTCAGGGGTCTGTGATTCCAAAGGCTTCTAACTCGTTTAAACCACCTTCATGAATATGATCATTTCTATTTTACAATTAGGATGAACAAAGGGATATGTAAAGAACACACAGGAATGAAGCAGCAAAATTAAGAAAAAAACCACACATCCACACTGCAGTGTTTGATAATATATAGGAAAGCATGACAGGCACGGCTGCCAGACTTTAAAAGGACTGGCTTGGCTAGGTATCCTCCAAGGACCATGTTGATGATTGCCATTTTGTTGTGTTACTGCCTGGAAGCAGTTACAGGGACATTTGTGGGTGGGGTGGACAGGGAAGTGTGGAAAATACAAGATTTAACAAAGAAAGGGAAGACCTGAGATTTCAAGTAGCAACAAGAGAGGGATGACATAAAAGTTACGGAAAAAAAAAAAAGAAAACAAGAAAAGAAACAAGAAAAAAAAAGTGACTCCCTTAGCAGAAACCAGGCCTGCTTGCTGGAGAAGTTCAGATGTTCAGCATACATTTCTGGACAGTCAGACAGGAAGGTTCATGCATGGTGGTTCCCTGTCCCCAGAGCTGATCGTCCTGCAGTGCCAGAGCTACATGTATTCATCCTCAGATGTGCTCATCCAGAGATCCCTCCTCCTAGGAACATCCCATGGTGCAGGGAGAGGGAAGGTTGCCTCCCTGGTTGTCGAGTCTGGGTGATCACCTCCTATAGTGATTGTAGTGACTTGGTTTACAACAGTATATGGATAGAGGCTGACAGGCAGTCCTGGTATTACCTCCTTATCCACCAGTAAGTACAAGTGACAGAATTCAGTTAAGGCATTTGGTACCTGATGGATAGAAGCCAACAATCCTATTCAAAGCTATCCCCTCATGTACGAAAGAAATGGTGCCCAATTTTCAGCCAACTGACTGCATAAACAAATTGCCTTTATATGTGTGTGTTAACTACCAGTCATTGTGAAGATCTAATGAAAGCCCCTGGGTACAGCCAGAGTACTAGCAATTTCTTTGCTATAAAATGAGGTTGCTATTCATTCCTGGATAAAAATCCAGCACAGTTCTGTGAACTTCAGCCTGTTCCTGTTTCTCCAGTGAGCATCAAATATCAGAATCTGGTCACTGGTCATCTGCTTGTTAAGCAGAAAGCACTCACATATTAAGAAGCAGGAAACCTGCACGAATGCTCCTCGTTTCAGAAGGCTATGAAACAGATGGCTTGGTTATAGCATCGTTCCCTTCCCCAATAAAGGTTTTGCTTAATTCTGTAAGTACAACTCATCTATCTCAGCCAAGGGGATCCTAGAGGCTTTGCCAGTTTTGTGTGTCTGTTTGGGGGCAAGACAGAAAAGTTGTTTTCTTGCCATGGAAAATAAATGTGCTTCAGTACAGCAAAACAAGAGGAAGAAGAAGGAAAAAAAAAAGACATGTTATAACCAAGGAAACAATGATTTCTCGTGCAGGAGAGGAAGCAAAGCATAAAATAGGGTATATGGGGAAATGGTGGGCAGAGCCCCATCTTGTGGCAGAAAATCCAATTCATGTTCCTCCGGCTGTGCATGAGTCACCATGTCCCAGTGACAATGTTCTGGGACGTTGCTCTGTGCAGCTGGCCTTTAAATATTTAAATGTATTGGACTACAAGAAAGATGTCTGTTCTTTGCCAAGCAGCTGCCTATAAACAGCTTTCTAAATTGCAAGTCTAGACTGCACTAGTCCAATCCAGAAGAGAACAGGAAGAATTGTCTAATGAACTTTTCCCTGTCTTGCAGAAAAGAACCCCTTTGTGCTGGGAAGGCAAGAATGTGTCTGTGTCTAGAAAGGAACTGAAGTGACACTGAGCTTTTTTGGTGTTCAGTTGTTCCATTTGTGAGTAGGGCAGGAATACAGCTACATGCTGACTGCTGGATGCTCTCTTGCTAAAGATAATTTCTCCAGCTCTCCCTTGCACCCAATCCAGCTACCAAAGTAGACATTTCTCCAGGTAATTTCATATTCCAGAACAGTCACCCCACTCAGATAGCTGCAAGCAAACAGAAGACTATCAGTCAGTGACCAGGAATTGCTATTTTGGGATATTCATAGTCCCAGAGCTGCAGGAGTGCAATGTAGAAATCTCTCTGATTTGTGCCTATGTCACTTCTCCTAGAATTTCCTTCTGTAAATACAACCCAAACCATCTACTGCATGTTGAGAAGGACAGAAGCAAAGAACTAGCAGCTAAGAATGTATCGATCATAACTATGGGACTGTGTGAAAGAGATCAGAGCTGCATTCACCTTTTTTCCTAAAAAGATTCCGCTCTCTAAGAGATTTTGGCACATTGCACTGATTCTAATTGGAGATGAAATTTGGGAATTAAGTTCCTAAATACCATCAAGTTCTGTTTCAATGACTGGGGTCTTTCCAGACTCAAAAATGAACTTGTCTGAGAACAGCTTACCTCTCTGGAAGACACTGCTTTAGGTCTCCAAAAAAGATTGAAAATCATTACAGAGTTCTCTCCTGAGCCTTCTCTTGCTTTCTCATCTCTGTTAATGAGCATTTATACATGAAAAACATGTTTTCCCATGTCATTTTGTTACCTTTGCATCTAACAGTAAGGTAAAATGAGTACAGAAAATGTGCAAAGTTTTTGCATGCTCATAAGTTCAATAGAAACTTCTGTCAAGTCAGATGTTTCATTATGAACTTAGGCCAAAACTTGTAGATACCTGAGTTCATCCAGGTGTTCTCAAAAAGAACTTCCTTGAAAACAGATCGATGAACTACCTTGCCCATTTATATATCTACCTCAGTTATGAGTTTGTGATGGCTCACTTCTGCTTTACTGTGAGCTGAGGGTGCACTAAAGGGCTGACCAGAATCCTTCACTTCCCATGGAGACCTGTGCTCAACATGGCTGTGGCCACAGGTCGCTGGTTAGCAGCCTCTGCCATGGGGCTTCTTAATGTTCTCAGTTTAGTTCCTTAATGGTGGGCATTTGCATCATGAAGATGAATGGCAACTTATTAGTGAACTAGTAAATGGGATACAGGCCTGTCATGGAAAAAGTACTCCTACATTAGGACATCTATTCCTAAGAATATAATCTTAAGTACTTTATGCAGAAATGTTTTGTGGTGAATACAGCAGTCATCACATCCTATACACATCAACTGGAAAAGTATCAACTTTCTTATTAATATTTTTTCCTATGGGATGCATCTAAAGAATGCCTAACTCTGCTATACTATGCATGCTACAAGCAAGACTTGAGGGAAAGTGCCCGGCATAAGGATCTTCAGGCTGAGCACAAGAAAAAATGAAGGCAAGAAGATGAAGTTCATAAACAGAACTGAGAAAAGGATTCAGATGTTACAGCTTACAAAGTAATGCTTCATACATTGGGCCACCCTTGCTTTCTTCCCTCTCCTTTAACTTACACTTTTTCTACCCTATTGGGTGTTCTTTCCCTATCTGCAAAAGATGATGGGTCTGTAAGAGAAATAGCTGGAAAAGAAATAAAAACAAAAAGCAAAAGCTGTAATTTAAGGTGGAATAGTTGATATAAACATTAGAAGGGCACACACTGGAAGATCATATGGCACTGGGGAATCTTTGGATTTATGGGGTGGCTTGCTGGAGTGGAGGGAGGTGACATCTGAGCATGTCAGAACTTCATTTACTACACAAAGTATGCTAACATTTTTTCTTTGATTCTAGGGAAGTACAAACATCTCTCCTAGAAACTTCAAGGGCCACAGAGGGGTCTTCACTAGTAGAAGAAGAAAGAAAAAATGCCAATAGCATGAGCAGACTGTGGAAGTTTCCTTGTTTCTGGAAGAATGTGGAAATATTTTTATTTTTATTCAGTATTTTTCAAGGTTTTATATTTTCTGTTAACAGACCATTTAAAGATACTTCACAAGGATTATTTTCAAAAGGTCAGAAAGTGGTATTAGTCAGGTTGGTTTCACTGAGCATCCTTTGAAGACTGTTTTTCTACAGTAAACAAGAACTTGAGAAATCCCTAATTGGCAATTAAATAGTTCCTGTGGACATCCTTATTTTTTTAAAAAAAAGGCATTTAAAAAAAAAGTAATGATATGGGCATAAAGTTTCAGCTTAGTTTACTAATGCTTTGGATAAATTTCTTCTCAATGTATTTCAAATGTGTTATTTGCAAAACAGTACTCTGTTCTGGCTCCAGCTAAATTATATCCTTTACAAATAGTATTATTCATTATATTTCTCCCCAGCTATTCTTCGTCTGTTTTCTTTGCTGATACTTCGTTGTTGGTGTTCACATTTTTGTTGCATTATGCAATGAACTTAAGAGCTTTAGCTGAGAAAGGTCTTGCAATTTGTTCGGCCCGGGTCCTTCACTGGAGAAACACGTCAGAGTGCAGTGAACTCTGGCCCCCAAAGACAGAACTGGGAATCATTGGTAGTAGATGCCAATACCCAAATCTAAATGGAGTGCGCCTCACCTTTTACAATAACCTTCGGTCAGGCAGAAAACTATGGCAACAAAACTCCCTTGCCTTTCCAGGTATCACTTTCTCATCAATCCCACAGCCTTCTCTGCACATCCTTGTAACCTAAAGTAAGTTTTCTTGCTTCTTTCTCTGTTCCTCCCCACTTCTTCCCAAATACAGTTTCTTGTATTTTGTCTGTGTATCCCTGCTCCTGTTGTCTTCATTACTGACCATGTGACTCAACACTTTTAATTTCTTCACTATGGATCAGCTTACCGCTCCTTTCTGTTATTTACACTGTACCCTGCCTGCTGTTGAATGTTGTTTAATTCTGTAAGTCTTTCCAAGTTACAAGCTGCTATGCACTATGTCATCTTGTATTGGCATCTTGAATCTTTAATAAAGTTGTTCTCAAATAATGTTTCAATAAATGAAATGTACCTGCTGAGATGAGGCTCTGTATATCAACATGGTGAGCAAAGGCATTTAATGGGATAGGAGATACAGACAAAGGGAGGGATAAGGTAGCTTAGAGAGAAAGAAAAAGAACCTTCCCACTATATTTTTGCATTTAGAGATTTCAGTTCTTTTTGTCTGAGATTTCTCCCACATAATTGTCAAATTTAATTATTTAGAACACATATCCAATAATGCACTAAGACTAATTTCCTGGGAAACTGTCAAACATGTAAAAAGGCGTGGTGAGAAAAGCCCTGGGGGGATTTTGTTTAGCATGACTGCAATTCAGAAAAAGATGTGTGTATGAATACTAAGGACTTGGGTATTTGCATATACATGTAGACATGCACACGTGTTTATACATGCATATATATTTATTTGCATAATAAAAGCAAAATTCCTATGAGAAAATGAAAAATAAGTGGATGAAACCTGTCCCTTTTTAGACAGGTAATAGCTCAGAATATTTAATTTCTGACTCTTTAAATTGATAAGGAGAGTTGATGGGAAGATTAGTCCTGACTTATTTGTGATGAAGAGGTGAGGTTTGTTTTCTATGAGGATTCATTGTGCTATAGAAACTCAGATCCTTACAGCTGCACAGGCACCCAGTTACAAATGAAAATCAATAGGAAAAAGTCATGTTTACCTCCTTAAGAATCTAAGCCTGAGCACCTGATCTAAGGCCCATTTGTTGGTTTCCATGGACTTGGGAACAGGTCCTATCTCAAAGATGCTGCAAATAGAGGCAAGGGCAAGGTCTGCTGTTCAGTGAATGGCAGATAATGTGTTAAAGCATTACTGCACTCAACTCCCTGGCAGCTTCCCTGTGTCCTCCAGGATGCTCCAAGGTTCACAGCTGTGAACAAGCAGCTGAAATATTTGAGCATCATGGGGATCAGGCATGCTTAACCAGCTAGAGAAGGACAGGACTGAAAATAGCTGAGAAGTAGGAAAGTGGGTGCATGACAGCTAGTTAAAATTAACAGCTGTAGTCCAGATATTTCCACTGCCCCTTGGTTCATTGTTCATGGATTAGCACTGATTTACCTCAAAAAGGTGCAGGAGGGACGAACACCCTAGAGCTGTACAGAAAGAAGCTGTTGAGACACCTTGAATGACAGTGAAGGGAGTCTCCCAGAAGCCAGCCAGGGAGATGCACTCAGCTTAATGGCCTCAGAGGAGCTAGAAGAATGGAGGAAACAGCAAAGGATGTTCATCATCTCTGTTCTAGTTTCAGAGGGCACAAAACAAATGTTTGGTGAAGAGGGGCTTTCAAACAGCAGAGCCCAATAAACTGGCGATAAACCATCCCTGGCCTGTCCACTCCTCTTAAATTAATGAGATTTTCATCCACCCAGAGTTGTCAAGATGGATAGAGAAAGGAAGGACTAAAGCAGACATTATTTCATGTCTTAAAGCACTCTTGAGATTTTAAAGTCCACAAGACATGGTGGAGCTTACTCGCTAAGTATCATGCTTCATTCTCCCCTTGATTTTTTCTGATTACTTCAAGGTATCAGACACTGATTACATTTTATTTGCTAGTCTTTGTCAGTGACTTTTGGGGCAGGTCAGGCATGCTTTGTGCATGTGTGTGAATGTGCACGGGCATCAGATTGAGGTGTCTGGATTCTGTACATGTTTTACACAATATATTGATAAAGCCTCAGGCTCTAGGAAAAATAAAGCTGGGAGAATCAGCACAGATAGTAATAGCTTCTGCTAATGGTGGTGATTTAGAGAGCAACCAGAATCTAAATCAGGTACATTTAATTTTTTGCCACCATAAAATACTGTTCCTGGTTGCTTGCTTTACTCAAGAGTACCCTGAAAACTAGAGCTAGGGAGAAGCAATTAATATTATGCTTCTCAGGTGTTAAGCAACCGTCTCCTGGGAACAATTTCTAATATTCAGAATAAAATTAGAGCCTGTGAGAGCTCTGCCACCCAGTATTAACACTCTCCACTTCCTAAATATTCCCTGATTTTACCATTTCTGTAAGTACCTGAGAATAGATGGTAATTCCCCTCAAAACAAACCCTAATAGCATAATTAAAGCTGCAAGGCACCCTTTCTGCTCCAGTTTTGAACTTCAGGGGAGCTCAGTGCTGTAATCTCTCTTCTGGGGTGATATATATGTGGCTCCCACTGAATTACTGCTGATCCTGAAACGCATCATCTGCTGTCATTCCCGGCCTGCTCCTTCTCTCCCTTCTGCTTGTGGTATTGTTATAGCACCTCAGGTGCAAATGTGAACTAAGTCGTGTTTAGCCACTGGTTTAGAAAAGGAAAACAAAGACACAATATTTTTGCTCAGAAAGTGTAGGTTGGTTTTTATCGTTATGTACAGAGAACTGTGAGGTTGGGTTGTAGTAACCACAAAACAAAGTGGCATAAGTGCTGAAGTAAGCATAACAAGTCTTCTGTGTAGCCAAATAAGAATTATAACCTAACGTGGTAGCCAGCGCGGTTAAGAGATGCTTAGGAAGTGAATATGTAAAAGAGCTGCAATAAAGTAGGAAAGGCAAGCCTGAGGGGTGGCAGTATGGAGTTTTCCATAGGACATATTTCTAGGTGTCATAGCAGCCCACACCTGGCAGGTTGTGTTCAGATAAACAAGGTACAGAACTGCTTTGATGTTGGAAATATGCAGAAGTTTTAACTCTGCTTCCTGATTTCTGCTTAAGTGACTTTCTCCAGTGATCTTTGTGTGACCGATCAGAAGCAAACCAGAGATAAGGTGTAGCAAATGTGTTACCTAATTTCAGTGTTATCTGATGACTGTGATCCAGATCTTCCATAATATGGGATATTGACACAGAACTAGTCGATTCTTTGCTGTCAATGAAGCTAAAGCAGGCTTGCATTCACTTCAAATCTCCCTTTGAATACTATTGTTAGAAGAGAGACTCTTAACTCTGTCCTAGGTGACACAGTCATTAGGAGAACAATTAACAAAAGCGACCCTGTCCCTTGCTGAGCAGTGAGAGGTGTCCTCACCTAGGTAGCTTTTCTAAGGGGAGCTGCACCAAGGAGGGAAGAACGCCAGCATCCCCTGTTGGAACTAAAAATAGGCTACAGGCAAGCACCATAACACCTGAGAAGGGCTATGAAGGAGAGTCCCAAAGCAGAAGTTACTCTTGATGAAAGGGAAGGCCTCCTCCATGGCACAGCCAGGGCTGGGGAGGAGGAGAGGAGCATAACTAGTGACGGCTCGGTGGGGCGGAGTTACACCTGCAAGAGACTGTTTGGGATTTGGATGCATATTCCCTGGCAAAATATGAATTTAAACGTTTCTGAAACAGTCGTTCAGGTATCTTGAGTTTCGCGGAAGTCTGCAGGCAGCCTAACATGAGGCATTGCAAGCTAAAACCAACTGTTGCTCTAATTTATACCTCAGGGCCTTTTTGCTGCTCAATGTCTGTTGAAATGGAGTGGGCCTAAAGGGAATGTAAATTCATCTCATTTCTTCCCTTGCTTTCGTCTATTCTCCCAGAATGTAACACAATATACTGCGTGTTTTCTGAAGAATTTCTGCTGATCCACTCAAAACGTAGTTTTTTATTACTGTTTAGCTCATGGCGTAGAGCTGACTTCCTTTGCCTGCAGTATATGAGCATGCAATGAAACTCATTTGGCCTCCTAACATCTATGCAGAAGTAGGTAGTTTTCCAGAAAAGAAATGGACTCCTAAATTCCCCTGAAATGAAATGCCTGCTTCCTCTGAGTCTCACTGAAATGAATGGGAACCAAATTTTTTTATAAAGCTGTCTTTAACGACTTGTAAGAGCTAGTGATAGAGACTAGGCCTGGGCCTGAAGGACAGCAAGGAGCACTTTAAAAGGTGCTTTTCACTATGAACTAGTGACTCTTTCAGTGAATGACTCTTCCTCTCAAATACGTGTGCCACTGACAAAATTAGACCATGCCACTGAATTACAGAATTTTTGGTGTAATTAGGCAGTTTTATCCTTTATATCTCAACTTTTATTGAGATTGCATATTGCATTTTCTTTTTGTGTTGACTATATTTTAACTTGTGATTCAAAGTAGCTCTGCCTGGGAATCAGTCACTGCAGTATGCTGGGCTTATATCAAGGATGCTGGAATACTCCACTCATGATGCAAAATTCAAAGGCTTTATTAATATTTTGCAATATTTTTGCATATGTCTCATTATGCATAAAACTAGACTCCTGTTTAGCATATGTATCAGTGACATGTGATGCAAAGGATATAAACTTAGTTACAGAAATACAGCTGTATCCAGTGCCTTCCAAAAATAGCTAAATATTCTTTATCTCCTTTAAAGATAACACTTCTGAAAGCTGTCAATGTATATGCCAACTTCTGGATCTAATGGTATTACTTGTAAAGCTAGTCATAGGAAATGTGATGGAACCACAGTCAGCCCACGTGAATATTTTTTTTATCCTAGCAAAACTGAGGTACTTTGAATCAGTTTAATTTCCCTTTTAAAGAAGGAAGAGCAAGATTCTAAGAATGTGACATTATCTTTTTTTAAAATTTGTGAATATTTATTCATTTGGAGGTCACCATTTGGCTACTTTACTGTTTTTTTTCCCATAGGGGAATGTGCAACATTTCAAATAGAAACAGACACAAAAGATTTGTGCTTTGTTGAAATGAAGCGTTTCTGAAGGTCCTAAGCAATCCATCCTTGTTCTTCTTGGCCACCTAGTAGAGCTCTCCTTCCTGGAAAATTTCAAAATTTTCAGATGTTTTTCCCACCTGAAATGAAGCCAGTCCTTGTGCAGCTCCAATCACAATAGCAGCTTTTCTTTATATATTTTTTCTCTTTCATAACCATCTGGCTTTCAAACTCTTTATTCTTGGTAATATTATTTACCTTTCTTCACAGTTCCTGTTTCAGTAAACACAGTTAAAATTTCATCCCTTTACTCTCAGGGTTTCTGTAGCTTGAAGGCCAAGACAATACTGCAAGGCATTTCTTGGCCTGATCTCACCAGTTGAAAATGCTTTGCAGAGGCAAAGACAGTGCACTCAATTGACCATGAGATTTGACTTCTGTGGGTTAAACCTAATGATTTTGTCTAACTGCCTTCTGACCCCAGCCAATGTTCTACATCTGACTGCATCCTGCTCATTTGCTGCAAGAGGTGGTTTGAATTTCTCTATCTAGCTAATAGTTTTTTAGAATTCAAATCATATTCTGATCTCAGAGACTATTTAGAGAAATTTGAAAGGAAACAGCCTCCTAGCTTTGGGGGATGTGCTTCTTAGCTCTGTGCTTTTGACTTTTCTTTTTGCTATTTCTTATTTTCCTGACAATAATACTATCATTATCAAGTTAAAGGGAATTCCCTGGCTGAGCTTGTCTTTTCACAGACTTCTTATCTGTTTGAACAGTCATCTGCCCAGAGCTTAGATCCTGCCTTAAAGTTTTATAGCAGTTGTTTTCATCAGATAATTTAGAGTTGTGGGTTTTTTTTAACATTCTTCCTTTTCTCTGTTAAAGATGCCTGATTTTCATGCAAACTCCGTAACACTGTTCATATCCCAGACTCCTGTGGTAGCTGCAGAGTTAGCCTGGGATCCAGGGCTAAAACAAAGAGTGGTAAAAGAAAGAAAGGACTCCTCAATGCAGAGGGAGAGCATCTGAGTTGCTCCACCATGGGTTTAATGTCAAGTTGCATCCCAGATTTCCTCCAGAATCTGTCCCTTTTCCACTAAAGACTTCAGTAACATTATGGTGCTTATAGCATTCTCTTATGTGATTTTGGGTATAGACACCATAGTAACTTAGGTGCCTTGCAATTTCCTTCAGCTCTGGATTGATCTTTTTTTTTTAATTATTTGTATGACATGAAATGAAACAGTCTTGTTGACATTCAAAAGAGTTGAACATTTGTCTGTCTTACACAGCAGGCACATTTTTAAGCTTTTGAAAGCCAATAAGCACATAACAAAGCCATTTGTCTAAGCATGTGCCATTGACTCTGTGCCAGGAGCCTCCAGACCTTCACAGTTTTGGATAAGTAATGAATAATTTTACCCAATATAAACTAATCAAGTGGACTACATCTATTGGTCCATAACAGTTTGTTGCTAGCCACAATCCCTGACACTAAATATGTCTTGGATGTTTATAACCCTGACTGCAAGCTGCTCCTTGCTACCTGTGCTTTATCACCTGCATATCAAACAAACTGCTTTTCTGTGGTACCATCTATCCTTCAGAGTGTAGAACTTTAGAAAAGAAACATGTCTAAGGCATCTGTCATTCAATTTTAGGGCAATGTTTTAACACATCACGCCCTGAGTATTCTGCTAAACCCTTCTAAACAGCATGTGGAAGAAGTGACAGAATTAAGTTTGTGCCTACTGCCCCCTGTCACAGTCTGGCTGCTAAAACAAAAGCTTATCCCATCACTGTACTTAAGCTCTGCTAGTGATGTTAGTCATCTCAGGAGGCAAACACAAATTGTGTTGGAGTGTTCCTGCCTGGCTTACAGTGTCTGAACACTCTCTGCTCTATCCAACCGAATGACAAGAGTCTCGTAGACCTTTTATAAACATATTTAAGGCACAGTATTGTACTGGAAAAGTATTCACAACAAACAGAAATAAATTCATTTTCTTAAGTTACAAAAAATAATTCAAGAAAATAGTAATTGAGCAAAGTTGACTCTGTATCACACAACTTCTTTGCTGGTATAAATTGACTTAGCTCTTTTTTCTTCAGTAGAGGTATACTAATTTATATTTTTGAAGAATCTGGCCACGTCTCTTTATTGTGCTAAAGTTATCTATGTTGTCGAATGTCATCTACTGCAAAGATCATTTACTGTGTACGGAAGTCAGCTCAGGGACAACTTGTCAGATCATATTATTCCTGTCTCTTGTGGTAAAATACAATCAGAAATGCAGAAAGCATTTCTCTTTCAGAAAGGTGAAAGAGCAATACAGAAGAGCAGAGACATACTAATACGTCTAGAAGGTGTCATCTTTCCTAAAATGCATGTTTTTCTGGAATGTGATAATAAAGAATGATACATCTTTGTATATTTTAGAGATAACTGACATTTTCTTGAATTTGTTTTCCTCTCCCACCAATATTTTAATGGAAAAAATTATTAAAAACATTTTAGCAAAAAATCTTACTAAGAAACAGTCATAGTAAAATTTCACTAATACAAAAAGGGTATTTTCAGCTTCATTCCTTAACCTACAGCTTAGTTGTTTATGCTTTAACTATTTACAATAATAATAATTGATTGCTGTAGCTAACCAGTTCAAAGAAAATTTGGAATATTGCAGTCACATGCACAGGTATTCTGTTCTAGTACAGGTATATTTGATAGAAGAGAGAAAGAGATTTATGGCTCAATTTTGGATGAAATAAAGTCAAGCTTTATAAATTAGCTTCATGGACAATTTTGCAAGCAGACACAAATGGCAAAAATATAAATTACGAGTACAATACAAAAGGGGTAGGAAAACTGACCAGCTGCTTTCCTACCTCTGGGTAACATTTTCAAGGAGGTAAGAAAGTAAGTGGACTGGGGTCATCTGAAGGAAAGATACCCTTGAGTAGAAAAAACATCGTATCAGGTATATGAATCTCCAGTTTTCTTCAGTTCTATTATACTGATTTCTGGCCTTGCTTGAGTCTCTCTCACCCAAGGGGTAAGGGTCTTTCAAAGTTTCATGGACTCAGCTTCCCACAGGCTGGTATTTTCAACAGGAAAAGCAGCATGACTGCACACAATGTGGAGTGGCTCCTTCAGAAACAAGTTAACAACAAGAAAATGTAATGGGGGAGCTGCGTACAGTCCGTCAAAACTTTATGTGAGAAATAGCAATGTTTAAATTTGAGCATTGCTTTGTGTTTCTCAGCTGGAGGGTCCCTTTGTCCTCTGTTATTTCTGTAATCAACACTGAATTACTATCAGAAACTTTGAGGTTATCAGAGAACCGTGATTCCAGGACCCAGCCCCACAGCTGACATGCTTGAACAGAGATTACTTCAGGTTGCTGTAAGAAATCAAGTCCTTTCAATTTATTACTTTTCAGTATGTGAGAAATGTCTTTTTTCCTCCTCTTCAACTAAAACATTTTTCCCTGGTTCACAGAGAGGAGCAACTTCTCTTGGGAAAGCTATAATTTTTCCTGCTCTCGTCTGGCCATCCCAGCCACTCTGATGAATCCTCTGCTTCTCACTGCTTGGATGGTTCAGCTGCCTATGTAACCCTACCAACTGAAGAAAGCTAAAATCTCTCTCAGTTCACTTTAAAATAATTGTATATGAACAGCAACGTTCCTACAGTATCAGAGCCAAGGTAGGGGAAATTTGAAGGGGTCAGATGTCTACACAACTTCCTACTCATGAATCAAAACCCCAAGTGGCTGGGGCTCACAGTATCAAGTGTGTGTTGGTATATTGTTCACAAAGACACCCCTTTGCAAGGAAACCTTTTTCTTCTCCAACAAGCTCCCATTTGCTTGACAAATCAAGGACTACGCCTCTGAAAAGAGCAAATGTCCCTTATTTAAATTACATTTCCTCCAGTGGGCCCTACTGAATTCAGCTCTTGTCCCTCCTAAAAGAGTCTTGAGCTCTTCCCAGTAGTGTCAAGTTCAGAGTCCAAAGTCACGTCTTTAGCAAGACTGAAGGGAAGCTGTGAAAAGATTCCCAGCTACAAAGCAGCAGATTTAGTGTTTAAAGGGAGAAGCACACTAAGTCCTAAGGTTTGTTAGCAAGTGAGGACCTGTTTTCCATCCTTCTGCCTGAGGGGAAGACGCAATCATCTGGCACATGTTTACAGGGCATGAAATAACAACTTGGCTGTTGTACATTTCAGGTCAGATCCCTTCCACTGCTGAGCTTTGAAGGGGGGGGGGGAAGGTGGGAGCACTGTGCATATATATGTATGTGTGGATTATTTGCTCCCATGCTTAGGATTTGATATAACTGTATAAGAACCTGCTGAATGGAAAACTGAATTCTTCCTGCCACTTGAATGACAAAGCTGCCAAAACGGTGATGAATATTTCTTTCAAGGCTGATAAAGTAATCTCTCGGTGCTGGTCACCACTGAGTCTCTGGGAAACCTTCAAATGCAATTTTCTCTATATAGGGTTGTGCTTATTCTGGTTTTCAATGAATTGCATCAGTGTAAAACCACCCAAAGAGGACACATAAGGAAAGAAAAAGACTTAACTGGTGTGTTTCTAACCAACTGTGTAGCTCAATATTGTACTGTGAGTTGCGTTATCAGTTAAGCTAATCCTTTCCACAGGGTGTGGGAGCAACTCTGGAGGGAAAGCAACATTTATTAATCTATATACAGGACAGTGAAATTACAATGACTGATTGGGATTGGGTCTTTGACATGGGTGAGATAGAGTAAACCACAGCCCACAGTGAATCTGGATATTGACATATGTTTAAGAGCAAGTGAGCTTAGAGCTTTTACCTTACTTGATTATCTCATACATACACTTGCCCACTTGCTCTCCCCAGTACTGCATTCACCAGGTCTCAACTTCCCTTCCCTACAAGGAGGCAGTGTTACCAGCCAAAGTCACTGACTGTCCCCTAGAATTCATCTTCCTGATCTCCATAATCTTCCCCACACCCAACATCTTTTCTCCAGTGGGCTCTTCCCCTTCTTCTTTCTGGCCCCACTTCCTGCTTCTGATACCACTTCTTTTTGGGAACCTTGTTTTTTGCAGTCCCCCAAGTTCCCTGTTTTCCCAACCTAAATAGTCTACATGCAGAGCAGTAGACTACAACGGATGAGCAGCCAAAAAGTTCAGTTTTGGACATTCACCCCCTCACACATGCACACCCAGGTATCTGCTGCCTGTTGGCATTCGCTATTCAAGCTATGTTTTTGTCTGTAACAGTTTCAGCTAGTGAAAATCAAACTGCCCCTCAGACTCAGCCAGGCTGTCCTGATTTCTGCCAGTTCAGAATCTGGCCCTAAGATACCTTGTCTGCATTTCACAGGTGGAAAAAGGGACTTGAAACTTTTTCAGGCAGGTTAGTTCAGCAGAAACCATGCCTAGAGGTGGAAAAGTCCTTTTCTTACTTGCTTGAATATTTGTGTTGCTGCTTTACAACAGAAACATTATTTTTCTCATTAAAATCTTGTGTACAATATTGTTTGAGCATCATGTAAAGCCTTCATATAAACAAGGTTCACCACTTTTCCTCTTCATTTTGCTTGTTTAGCTCAAGTCCTGCGTGATTACTTTAATGCAGGGGCTTGCCGCTGAGGGCAATTTGAAATGCAATACTTGCTACTCTCCCAGCAATGAGGCTACCTCAATGAATCCCCTGCTGGAACCTGTTTGAGTGTTTTGCCCCATTTCATACTGATGCAAAAAGCAACATTAAATGGAGAGCACAGACTGAAAGAGAGGGACAACTTCCCAAGTAAACTTGTCAAGAATATGAAAAGTTATACTACCTCCCTCTCTTCTATATTACTTCCCAATATGCTCACCTTCTGATGTCTTCCTCTTCTTAACATTTTTCTTCTGTGGTGAACTAAACCACTAAAATAAAATGGCAGAAAGATTTGGAGTTTAATGTTTGCATTTCTGGTCTCAAATTTTGGCAAGTTCTGTTCACTCCCTCCTGCCCCACACATCCTCCTCAGGCAGTTTCACAGATTTGACAGAAAGAATAATGATGAGCCTACACGGGTCCCTTGCCTTTTACTGCACGTCACTAGTCAAACGAATCCTTGGAAAAATAATTTTAGAAAATTATGCTTAAAAGACATCTCTGTGTATGTGTGCAGACAGACCTGAATTCTACTACTGATGTTCTGGGCTAAATGCATACTTTTTAGTCCAAGAGATTTATAGCCACCTTAGCTCTATTTGTGCCTGATATGCCCACCTTTTAGTATATTGCCTGCCTTGGCAACCTTCATGTGAGAGCAGCCTGAGTTGAGCAGCACAGGCTAATCTCTGAGTGGTCCTGTCTGTTAATTGTCTAAGAAAATAAAAGATCTACCATTTTCCAAGGATGTGAGCCAAAGTTTTAAGTTTCTCTATGGGTTATGGGATTCCTCTCTCCCCTTTTGGGAATGCTTTGTCCTCAGGGTAGTGCTCAGGATAATAGATACACAGAAGGGATTTGATGGGATGGGGAGCTGCTGGCATGCTGGGCATTAGGCTGTAGATTTCCCTTTGCAGAGATACACAGGTGACAAGAAAGGGATGTTTATTAGGAAACACTTTCCTCCCTCTCCTTGTGCAACAGATAGGTGAAATCTACTGGGACATGGGGGCTTGTCAGCTTCTGTTTGGCTGGTATGTTAACAAAAGGCATGACCTGGGAGCTTTTAGCTGAACTTGTATGGCAAGTAGGGAAGTCAGGCTGCAGTGTCTGTTGCAGTTTGTGCCTTCCATGGTTATGTGAAGCACTGTAGAGAGCAAGAGTGAGCCCCGCGTATCTAGAAGTGGCCTTATTCCACATTTGCACGGGCAATACATGTGTTTTAGTTGGTGCTTCTACTGTGTCCCCTGAAATGGGGAGCAGCCCTGCAGCTGTCATATTCCCATGGTGGCAAGAGTTGCTCAGAAGTTGCTTTACCCATTGCTAAATAAAAAACATCTGGATTGATCAGCTGGGTAATATTGAGTAACTGCCCCTGCAGAGCCCTGTGAAGTACAAGAAACACAGCTCTTTGTCTCCCTCCAATGGCTACTCAGTGTCAGAGCTTACAACTGGGGGTAACGTCCCTGCTCCTTTTCCACCATGGGCAAACCTTCCAGTGACTGCTCTTTTTAGTCTCTGAATCAGCTGCCTAAACATTTAGATGCAGAGAGTTGGAGTTGTAACTTTGGAACCAATCTAAAAAAAAGTGGATTTATATGCTCTAGTGCTTTAGGAAAGGGTGTTTCGTTGCCTGAGCTGACATGTGGGATAGAACAGAGGGCTCCAGCCTACCTCTCTGAACAAGTCACATCACATAAATTCTTTCCCCCTTTATAAACTTATCTAGAAAAACCAAGCTGGTGAATACAGCTGGGACATATGAATTTCTGCATCTCATCTTTAATGAAAGAAAGCATGTGGTCAATAGCAACAAGGGGCTGCCTCTTAGCTTACATCAGAGAGATATCCAACAGCAAAGCTCTCCTCTGTCCCGCTGTGGCACAGGGGCTGTCCTGCAGCACACTGGTCTGTCAATGCTGACGCCTGCAGCACCCTTTGGCTTTGGGAGGGTTTGGTGCTCTGCCACCTGACCTTTGCATCTGTGTGATCTGAGAGGATCACAACCTGCAGAAATACAGCCACAGGCAGAAACATTGGTTTGCTGCAGCTCTGGTTGTTCTGAAGTAAAGGTGTGCAGATCATGAATCGGTGCAAACAGAGAGGCACTGCAAAAGCAACAGAGTGCTGAGGGGAGCGAGGTGTTGTCTCTGGCTGTTTTTGACTTATGCCAGCAGGCTACAGCTAAGGTCAAAGTACTGTCCGTACAGACAGAAAAACAAGTATTATCAAAAGACACATCCAAAAGATACCTTCAGAAAAAAAAGTTGAAAGATAAGAAGCTTTGCCTAGAGATGGCCTGCAGTTTCTGTAGCCAGTATCCCCGCAGCCTACCCTCCTCTCTGGAGCCCAAGTGGCTAGCTGGGTGGGGGAAGGGGAGAGGAAAAAGGGATCAGCCACAGCTCAGGCCATAGCTCAGCCTGACCTCAACGCCCTTAAATTCACAGAAAGTCCCTGTACCAACTCTGCTGCTGCATCTTTTTGTTAAAACAGACAGGAGTAAATGTCATCATCAATATGTTCCAGCCAGGAAGTTAAGGCAATAACGTGCAAGGTGTCAGCAGAGCTGAGAGGGGAAGCCAGTGCTCGTGGGGTCTAAACCTAACAGTGACCCATGCAATCATTGACCCCACAATTCTTTTTACCGAGGATCTTGTTCCTGTCACTGTGACTAACAGCACCTTGGAGGCTGGAATCACATTGGTGGCTGAAGGTGGCAAAGCTTCATGGTGCCAAAGAAAGAAGTGATGAATATATGATAGATCCTCCAGCTGTGAGGTTTGTGGTGGTTACTGGGGAGGAAAAAAGGGAAGTTCAAGGCAAGATGATAAACCATAACCCTTGTATCCCTTTCCACACTCCTGTGGAACTTCCACACTTCTATAGAACTACACACTACAGCTCTCAAAATGATGAAGTTCCTCCTGTCTTTTGGTGACAAAACTACTGGCATCCCTCGTCATTCATGTGTAATTATAAAGTTGTGCTTAAATTGCAAGGAAGAACTATTAGTTTCTTAAAGAAACACACACATGTATGTGTATGTATATGCATATAAGATGTGTCAGTAAAACCTAGCTGTTTATGAGTTATGATGGTTTCTCCAAGGGTAACTTCTATCTATTGCATAGTACATATAAGAGGGCAACACAGTTACAGAGCTATGCAAGATAAACATGCAATAAACTACACCAGAGCTGGCTCTGGTATCCCTGTCCAGGGGTGATCTCAGAAACTTGCATTCTCTTTAACTATTACAGGCAGTGGAGATGGGATACGGCGTAATTGGAAGCAGAAAGTTCATGTAACAGCAAAGGTCAGCTGTTCTAAAGCCATCTGATATTTTGATGGCCATTTGGGGGACAAGTTGTGAATATTGCCAAATGGAAAGACATGACCAGGAACAAAACCCAGGAATCTTTCCTCACCAGAAACTCATCCTTCAAGGAGATCTTAGGAAATCTGAACTAAGAGTTGATGTGCTTGGTTTCTTTCAATTCTTTTAAAATCAAGCTCCCAGACAGGAGATTGCTGTTTTATTTACCTCTTGGCGACAGTCCTGTTAAGCCTAGACACAGGGCATGGTCAGAGAAAGTCAGATTGTAAATTCTCTCCCAGACCACATTAGCAAACAAATAAATAATTCATGAACTGGCACATATGCTTACTCCAGCCTTAGTTGCAAATTACTCTTTGCTTGTCTTTCCATCACCAAAATTAAAAGACTCTTAACTACCCCATTCCACAGCTGGCAGAGCACTGAAGAGCCACAGGTAGAGAACATCTCAAGGTAGCAGTCCCAAATCTGCTTCTTCCCCCCCACCCCAATCTTCTAATCTCCTGGCTAAATCCTAATGAAATGATGTGTCCAAAAGGAGATGAATAGGAAAATTTACAGGACAGAATTAAAAGCGTAGTCCATGCTTGCAGTTGCAGTGATAATTTGCACTTCTGGAGCAACATGTATCTACAGTGGGACAATAGTGCTCTGCAATACTAACTGATGCCAAGAAAACTTTGGTCAGCTCCCTTCAGGACAACTTAACTTTGCAAAGAGCTATTCTTACAGCAAACATTTATTTTTACTGCACCATTGTCAAAGGACATGAAAGAGTTATTGTGGTTAATTGATTTCTCTCGTGCTTTTACCAGCCAGATTCATTTATTCCTAGCACACTGTTCCAAGCAAAGACTGCTTTAAAGGATTTGAATTAGCAACAAGAGTATGATATTCATCTATCTGTGTGGACAGCACCATCATGACTACTAAATTTTTGTCCTAACCTACCATTATAGGGTTAGATGTTACTACCAACAACTGGTTGTCACATGTTGAGTTCCCAGTAGTTTCTGTTTGATTGTTAAACACATTATTTCTTATCCTCTGAAAGGAGGTGAAAAACCTTGGTGCTGTTTTTCTTTCTCAGTGAGCAACAGAACCGTTAATGCATCCTGGTAAGGTATTCTTTACTGAGTTACTCTGAGATGAAGCAAACCTTATTTCAGCCACAAAGATCTCTCAACCAACCCTGTGGCCAAAAAACCCCAATCCATTCACCAGCTTGGAATAACATCACTGCATTGTTCTGAGGTTGCTGAATCGCTGGACAGTTCTTGACGTACCCAAAATAAGATATAGGAAAGCAATTATAGCCAGAGTTCACAGTGCCCAGCACTACAGATCTCACCGTAGAGACTTATGACTTCAGCTGGAGATATCTGCCTCTGTCCCCAGTGCTGGCTAAGATGGCAGTCATCTTACAGTAATGAATCACCTCTAAAGAGAAGTGATAGAGGCCTTATTCCCATTGGAAAATGCTAATCTTTTATATGCAAACCACTTCACTGAAACATTCTGCCTCTAACTATAGAACTGAAAAAGCTTCAAAAACTGAAATAAAATGTGAAAATGGGGTCAAAACATTCTATCTGTGGCATTTAAAGCACAATGATTTGATCTTTAATTCCTTTTGGTTTACATTTCTTATTTATTTATACAAAAACATAAACCAAGTCTGAATGAAAAGTCTGACCCATGTCAAAAGGAATATCTCTTACCTCTAGATTTTTCCAACACGATTTCAGTGGTGAAACTTTTTCTGCATTTTGGATTTATAAACTCAAATCTGTAAGATTCACCCTAAATTGATTAAAAAAAACCCCAACCACAACAGTATTCACCAGAACTTGGACCTGAAATGGGTGACTGCTGCGGGTGGATTCCCACCCCACCCCCTTTTAATTAGATTTCAGGACAGAGTAACCTTTTAGGTTTTTTTATTTTCTGTAAATCCATGTTAGTTTTCCTATCAGCCCAGTGTCTGGAGCAGTAAGGAAAACGAATATATTCTTTCATGTAGTTAACCATCTGTATGCAGTAGAGGGAATGGCAATTGTCCAGAGGACAATGCTGCATAGAATTTATTTTAAAGTAAGAAGTTCATCTTTTCCTTTGCAAGATTAAAAAATCTCTCAGTTCTACGGAAATAAACTCTTTCATCCATGGCATGCATACCAGAAAAAGGCATTTCAGCACAATACTGAGTTGAAAGTCCTACTTGGGTCATCATGACATTGGTGATTATTATACTTGCTTAGAGAAGCAATCTTTTGTCGAGATCCAGGATTTAGACTGGCAGGAGATATTTTCAGATAGGTGAGAAAAGCCAGGCTAAAGAAATAGGAAGGCAAGGCTCTCTTCAAGCAACAACTTAGTCTTATTAATGCGAAGAGCATCCCAGATGGGAGGGTTGTTGCATGGTGTTCTGCAGAGGCAAAGACAGTTGCAGTTATTCTCTTGTCCCCCAGTGACTGGAACAGAAAAATGCCATTTTCTGTTTGTGGCAGCACTTTTCAAGAACAGCAGTGGTGCAGCACTACAGGTCATAAACCACTTTGCAAACACTAAATCACAAAACATGCAAGCGCAGACAGTGTTTTATTCCAGCTTTCTCAGAGCACAAATGAGGCAGCCAGCGAGCCCATGTCTAATGTATCTGTAACTATGTGCTACAGCTCATTAAAGCAATTTGCAGTGAAGTTAGACTTGTTGCTTCTGAATGACAGGACCCCAGCAGAAGAACCGGGGAAGATCTTTCATAGCCATTAACAACCAATGATTGGCATTGAATTGTTCTGAGGCCAAGAGGTAGGGACACATTTGCCTGTGGCTGTGGCAGGCTGCCCAGCTGGATTATTGTAATAGTCTCCCTGAACAGGATCAAAAATGTTCAGGAAGACACAGCTGTTGGTGCAGCTTAAGTAGTCAGTCTTCAAAATTGTTTGAAATCAAAATGACTGCATTGCAGGACTCTGATAGAAATGTGGTCTTCCAGACGGAGAAAACAGAGCTCTATGGTTGGGGATAGACCTAGGAGGCGTATTGGACCATGGAGGTAGCTGTCTTGAAACAAGCAAAGAGGATGCAGTAAGGTTGACCTAGGAAAGCACTATCACATTTAAGGTCACCAGCTGCCACAAGGCTAAGCCAGGAACAAGATGCAATTCTTCTGAGCTAAAATCCAATGGTTTACTCCCTAGTCCACACTTCTAGGCCAGAAGGAGGCCTATGACTAGCTCAGATGTCTAAATACCTTTTGAAATGCAAAAAACGCCTAAATTACATCTTTTGCCCATAACTAACACCTGCTTATTTAAAACAGGAATCTGAGTATTTACAGTTTGATTTCCTAAATATTAGGCTAACATGCAGGGTGAAAGTGATACAATGCATTGGGACACACCTTGAACAGGATAATTTCTTGATCTGAAAGCTGATTTCTAAATTCAAACTATTGCTCTAACCACATGGTCAGCATTTAATGTCTGACAAAGTGTATAGTATATAAAAGCCGTCATACTTCAGAATTTAAAAGGAAACTCAGGCAGTCTATGGTTTGGTGATGAGTATCTGGTCTGCTAAAGACCTCTATATATCATACCTCTTTTTGCTTCAGTTTCTTTCTCTGAAAATAAGACATTTTGCTACTGATCTCCTTTATAAAGAGTTCAAGAACTGAAAATGATTATTAATAGATAAAAATATCCCTATCTTTGGGGGAAAAAAAAAAAAAAAAGTTGGGCCTGTAGGTATTGTTCCAACTAGCAATTTACATCTCATTATCTTCTAGAATATTACTTTTACTGTAACACATATTCTTCTTACACTGTTTCCTTTCATACTTAGGTTGACTGTAATACAAAATCCCAGGAAAATCTCCCTCTCGTTTGGTTCAAGTTAATTATGCAGTAGTTCAGGGATTTTGATAAATTGATATTTCAGCCCCATCATCTTTGGACCTGAAGAGGATGGAAGAAAGAAAGACAAGATTTTCTCCTTAATGTTTTACTTTGCAAATGAGAAAAAAAAAAAAGTAATTATTTTGCCTCCATTACATGGGATCCTGCTAAGGCAAACCATAAATGGCTGTGCTACTGATGTTTGGACTCATAAGGGTGAGAGAAACTTTACTTCTGAAAGGGCCAATTCTTTCTCCTTCAAATGAAACGTGATAGTATGTTTGGAGGAAAAGGACAGAGGTTCTCATTCTGACCTCCTTTGGTAGTTTTGTAGAGGCACAGTAATCCATGGTACATGGATTGTGTCTCAGTATTTCTGGGTTATTTTCCTTTCGCAGGCATGGCCTCCATTAGTTATGGATCATGCTGTTCACTGGAGCAGCAAGACATGAGGTGACTGCTCTGTCCTGCTCCCCAAAAGGAGCATTTTGAGCCCATGGTCAGTAGCAAAAAATGTTGATGTGCTTTACAAATGGATGAGCCTTGTACCTCTGTGGGGCACTCTGCCAAATCTTGTTTACTGCCTATGAGTTCAATCCAGCGAGGTGCTAAGCCCATGGCTGAAGGTGCTGAGGGTGAACTCACAGGAGCAAACTTTAAGCTCTGACAATTTTGACTTTGTGAAAGGAAAAGGTTGTCAAAACCCCACTTTCCTGATTTTAAAGACCAGATTCACCTGCTGGACATCAGAATAGCTCAGCTGATTCAGAATAAGCTTAGCAGTTTAGCAGATTGTCTTTATGCTTCTTTGAAAGTTGTTTGTCTTTTTTAATCAACATCTCCCATCTCTCATGTCTGTTTTTTCCTGTCTTTCATTCGGCTTGATGCAGTAAGATGATTTACAATGCTGCAAGCATCACAATTAGCATGATACTAATCTATAAAAAGAGTTTTGATATTAGTAATCCTCCTGGCCACCTGAGGTACCTCTTGCCGATACTTTTTACCTTTTCATTTTTACACAGTTGTGTGTACATATGTGCATACACACAGGAGTGGAAGATGGTTATCTCTATATTGAAAAATTGTTTCTTTTTTTTTTTTATCTGGAGAACATATTTTATATGCTAAATAATAGTTCAAATGCTCACCGTTATCCCCACTTTTTTTTCCCCTGGAACATCAGAGACAGAGGCAGCATTTAATCAGAATCGAGAACTACAGATTAGCTGTTTTCCCTGTTACATTGTCTCTGAATCCTTTTTAAAAAAGTAATTAATTGATGGTTCTAAGGACAGGTTTAGTTTTTGGTTGGGTTTTCTTTTTTTTTCCCCACAAAACATGTGCAGTCTTTGCACATACTTTTACAGATGTAGTATGTGAGAGATGTGCAACCCAGTCCTTTATTGCTGCAGATTAAATTGACACCAAGAATGGTGTAACTTGTAAATGACAGTAATGCTTTCAGGAGATGCTAGAAAGTATTTATATGCATTAATGAACTAACTAGACCCCTTCAGCAGCCTCTGATAGAAAGACAATCACAGCTGGATGAGCTAAGGCGTAGACAAACTGAGTTGTTACTGTCACCCTCAGAGACAGTGGAAAGTCTGCGACATGCAACACCCACATGCAACCTGTGTGTTACCCACTGCATCACTCAATATCCCCCTCTACCACACTTTCAACTTTCTATTTGAAGACTCCTAAATATTTCCTAGCAGAACAGCAATTCCAGCAGAGGAGTTTTAACCTTAATGATTTTCTTGGTTAGTTTTTGTTGGTTTCGTTAAAGATGCAAAACAAATTTAGTGGCAACAGACAAACTGAAGGATCCCTCTGCCAGGACATATATACTCCTATTCCAGAGCAGGCCTTAGAGGGGAAAAAATTGATTGCCTTTGAAATGGACCATGGTAGCAGACTTTAGAAATCTCCTATGTTTAGTTGAAGTTTGCAGTAACATCACTGTTGGAATAGCTTATTCCTTCTCTCCAGCCAGGAATGGAGGGTACTGCTTTCATGGCTTCTGTGATAAATGAGTGTGTACAAATTCCCAGGTTCTGTTCAGAATGGTATTTTCAAATGTAAGGTTTCTGTTAAAAAGCTAGGCAGTTCATTTTGTCATGTCTGCTTCAACTTCAACAGAAGTAGAAAACTCATTTCTCTGAAGAAATTTACTTTAAAACAAGAAAAAAAGCAATTCTCCTAACAAAAAGAGGCATTTTGTTAAAAGTGAGTGTTAAAATGAAACTCAAAGTTAATTCAGGAATGACTATGGTTTCTTTCTGTTATTTATTTTTACTGCCTCAGTTATATGCAGATTGGAAGCACTTCTCAGCAAGTATTAAAGGGGAGAACACTAAGGACATCACAGGGGCTTCAGGGAAAAATTCACACCTGGGAAAGAGCACTGAACCAGACTGCTGTGGATTTTCAGTTCATGCAAACTCTGTTTTTAACACCCCAGCTTCTCAATGAGGTCTCAAAATGGCATGAATCAAAACAGCTCCACTGAAGTTGATGAAGGTATCAATAAACTGGGGTGTACCTTTGTCTTTGACATTTTACTTGTAAAGACAATGCCTCCAACCTCTGATGAGGAAGCACTGCAGCAGTCATTTCTATGATGTCTTCAATAAGCATATATGCAGTTAACTGATTTCCTCCATTATTTGCATATTTTGTATTTACTTACCATTACTTTTAACTGCACTGAGTGTTTAATTTCCTAACTGTTATTAATGTTACATTTCTTATTTCTGCAGTGTTCTAAGGTCCAGTTGCTTTCCTGTATCATACCAAAATAGCTCCAGTTAAGCTAATTTACAAATACCCAACAGCAGGTGACTGTTTATCTTATATGGTCTTTTACTCAACATCAAAACAAGAGGTGGAAAACAGCAAAGAGCCAATTTTGCAAAATGCAAATCTGTGCATTCCTGATTCTGCACACTTGCGTTGCTGTTGCAGGGCAGAACACATGAATCTCTTTCTGTATGCTCTCATATTTCATTTACTTTCTTAGTTTAAATTCCTTTCTTTCCTCTCATTTTTCTGGATATTGTGGGGCACCTGAATATTTTGATTTAGCTTATTTGCCTCAAAAACATGATTTTTTGTTAGTGAACAAACCGAGGGTCCTTTGCTTAGGTTTCTGTAAAACAGGCAGCCACAGCATAACCTGTTTGCTTTCTACGTTAGACATTCAACAAAGATGATGTGGGATAGTACTTCTATGCAGAAAAATATTCTCTGTATATTTGTGATAGTGGTGGAATGCATTTTCAGATTAACAGTATATTGAATAAAGACTCAGAAGACTTGAATATAAGGTCTGTTTTTCCAATTGGCAGTGGCCAAGTCACTCCATGTCATCATCACTCTATACCTTAACTTTATTTCTTATCTACTATCATCACATGAATTTAGCCTCAAAGCTGGTTGATGTAGGAACCATCTCCTAATACAACTATGACACCACCGAGAGAGTGACTTTTCTTACGCTGGAATCTATTCTCATTTACTAATAAATAAAAATTGGTATTACGGTACTACCAAAGTATCCTACATATGTTGTATAGGGACATGAGGAAAGGAGGCTTCCAAGTCTTATTTAACTGCCTTATAGTGAAGTAAGCCTGAGCCATGATGACAATCTTTCTCTACTACTGATCACAGCTCATTGTGCTTTCTGATTGTAAGTCCTGAATCATCACCATACCTATTCCATGTAACTGTCTAGAAGAGCTAAATGCAGATGGGAGGACTATTTAAAATAATGATCTAATCACGGTTAATTTTCTTGGTATTTACTGTAATAACATTAATTTTGATGAACCCCTCCGTTATTAATGTGAATGTCACAGGGCTTCTATAACATTTCTACTTGGATTCTGTATTAATTAACTGGGCTGTTAATCTAAAGTGTTACAGCAGGAATATAATAGCACATAACACAGTGAGGGGGGAAAAAAAGGGGGAAAAAAGATTTTTTAGTCCATGGGAAGTTATGAAATGAAAAAACAAAACAACAAAGAAAACACACACCCCCAAAACAACCACCGAAACAAGCCAACAAAAAACCCCCACCAAAGTCCCCCCACCAAACCGTAAAATGACCTTCTCTCTGTGTTTTCTCAGACATGGTGCAGTTTCAGTTCCTTGAACAGAGTCACGGTCTCATAATGGATTCCATTTACTGGCCTCCAACGGGGTGATGCATGGTTGGATTACCATTTGAACTCATTCCTCTTTACATGTAATGGGCATAAATTGCATTTATGCTTGCTTTATAGCCCACTCTAGTGCCATCATGGAAAAGAGCCTTAGAATAAATGAAAGCAGACCCACATTTCTTATTCGGTTTTCAGAACGTGTACCAACCTGTCTTTTTCTTAAGGAGTTTGGAGCTTACCAGAGTCTCCAAATAAAGAAAGACAAATCCATCTGTGAGAAGCAGTATGTCAGGTTTCAGTAGCATGAGACCTGGACAGCTAATATCTCCTCTGATTTCTGTCCAGTGCCCCTAATCACCTTCTTTATGAATTTTCTATATTACAGGCAAATGACCTGGAAGCACTATGTAATTCACTAACTGAGCCAAATCTGTTACAGTTTCCTTTTATGAGCCATCCCATGCCCTGCTAACACAGATTATCGCAGAGAATTTAGATTACAGGAAAAAGCACTCTTCATCTTCTTTATTTCATTTTTTTAAACCCTGGCTGAGTGGGCTAGAGATGGATTAGAAGCAGCACTGTGAATGTGAGTTAAAATGTGTGCTATTTCCTAGTACTCTGGTTGAGATACCCCTCTCTCTCAGACTTTGGTGTTATACATTTTCATTGACATAATCTGAAATTTCCTCCTATTCTACCCCCTTGCCAACTTCTCTTTCAGATCCACCGTTCACATTCTCTGGATCCTTCTCCTGGTGCCCAGCTGCAGTGCTGAAGGCTCTGAAGACCCAGTACCACTTTGTATGTCCCCATGGTATCACTGTAAACCTCTCAGCTGCATCCCTTGTTTTCTCCTTACTAACACAGCACCAGAAAAACCTTTCTGGCACTGTCTCAGGACACCCTGTGCAAACTGTCCCCTCCATGTCTCAAATCCCTGAGTCATTTCCTTTACAGTCTGTCTAACAAATTCATGACTTGTCTCCGCTCAGGTGCCACCATCTTCTTTTCTTGCCTGTCTCCAAGCTTCAGTTTGCTTTTTCCTTTCTTCTTCTGTGTGCATAGCTGGCTATGGAAGTAAACAGAAAACCAGGTATTGCACCCACAGGCCTTGCTTTGGCTGCCTGTCCTGGCATGGTCTTGGCAATCAAAACCACGTCATCATAGCTGGCTCTGATGGTCAACATAGATTCGTGCCTCCTGTCGTATTAAGCAAGCCCTATGCACAACTCCTCTGTTTGTTGAAAAGCAAATTCTGCTTAGAGTACAATTTGAAGTGCTGGTTTTAGTAAGCCAGTTAACTATTCCTCACAGACAGAAGGTTGTCCTTGTGCCACCCTTGTTCAGAAATGTGTTCCATGAGATGTCTGCCTGGAGTGATTTGGCTCATGCTTTCTCTTGAATGATTTGAAGTTGAGTACAAATGCACATGCATGGTTTTAACTCCAGAAGAGATCATATCACTGATTTTCTGTGTGGTCTCTTCTCAGGTTTGGGTAATTTCAGCTTTCTGCTATGTTCAAACAAGGCCTCATCTTATACAGAAAAATCCAAGTGTGTTTGGTGTCTGTCATGCACTGACTTCATCAAAGTCTTGGTGAAAAGTTGTGATGAATAAGTGAGAGAAAGCTACAAAAGCATAATCAGTCTTAACTAGCTCTCCTAACGTGTCAGTGGTAAGGAATTGTAAAGACCCCTCTCTTCAGTCTCAGCCTTTAAGATCACAGACCTTGTCAGTCAAGCTTGTCATATTCAGGGTTGCTAAACATGTTACAGTATTATGATGATGTAACAGATGGCAGGGAGCAAGACACCAAAGGAATTTGATTATATCCTAAGGAAGCTATTTTAAAATACAGCAAATGCACATCCAAACCTCATTTCCCATATTCATCCAGGCCTAACAGCAAAATACTCAGTAACATCTCAGCAAGAACATTAGTGAAGCTCAGAAAATTAAATGTTGCAAGCTGCTTTGCCCACCTCTGATAGTAGGTACCACCTATGTGTAATATAATAAAAGCTTTATGATACAGATGGATTTCTTAAGGACAGAAGCAAGAGCTGCCAAGCACATTAATTATTAGGGAAAAGATGTAATGATTATTTTTAACTTCAGCGAGAGATAGAGTGGATCAACTGAGCTGATGTCTCACTGCTTTATAAGGGATATTATTTTAAAGAAAACAACCTTTCTAGTCACTGTGGTCTGTCTTCATCACTTCTTATGATCCTTACAGATTTTCCCATGCCAGCTGAGGACATCGTTTAAGTTGTGTATTTCCTGCAAAAGCAGAAGAGCTACATCAATTTACAACAACCAAAAATCTGTTCCTTTTGCCAGGCTGTCCCTCACAATGACGTATAGCAGGCTTTGCAGCATTGCCAGCTCACATTTTTATTATGAACCTTGTTTTCATGACCGCCTTCTGCACAGAATTTAATTGTACTCTTTTATTTTATGAGACACTCCTTTTCATCAGATGATTCACCTAAACAGCATTGATGCAGGGGAAAGTTTGATTGCAAAAGACCCCAAATTATTAGCCAATTTCACCTAAAAGCATACAGTTCTCACTCTTTCAGATAAAGAAAGAGCAATTTAAGTCTCGTTTGTGAATGTTTTTGGTTTTCAGTCATCATTTGGCATTGCTGCTTCCAGTGAGGTCTCTTGGGCTGACTGGGAAACTGGATCAAAGACAGAACAATTAACCAAAAGGTTTCAAGGATAGGCTCAGTGCTGGCATGAGAACCCTGGGATTACCCAGACACAGCAACCAACCACTGCAATGGTAGCCCACTACCTCAGTGCCTGACAGTCCCAAAGGCACTAACATGTCCTTACAGGGGAGCAAACAAGGTGTCCGTGGAGAAATCCCCCAATAGTCAACCCCTTAACTGACTAGCCGAGAATTGCCGCCCAGAAGAAGGAAAGTGCATTTATTACACTCCTTGCTTTCAGCTTTGTTATTTTGCTGCCCCATTATCAGCTACCAGAAAATGCCCTTTCTACCAGCATATTACCACTCAGATGTTGTCTAAAGTGCTGAGGAACAGACTGAACATAGCCGAGATCTTATTAATGATGGACTTAACCAATTAATAAATATGCTTTCTGTGCTCTCTGAAAGCCAGAGCAGGCATATTTTGGGATCCAGTTCCTCTTGCTCATAGGATATTTCCTTTCTACGTTTGCATTGTGGGGTCTCCAGTTCATGGCTGCTTTGTAAAATGTTTGCACATACACAAATTAAAAAGGATTTATCAGGTTGAGCTCATGATGACTGAAGGATCCTTTCTCCCCTGGCAAGGTTTGAATATTTGAATAGCTCATTAATGATCCTGTTTTTTCTTTTTATAAGAGGAGACTGAAAAATGAAAGATGGGGATTTGCTGTGCAGCTTTAGATGAAAGGTTGTTTCATTTATTTTTAAAGCTGTCTAAAGGGGTTAAGCCCTACTCTGATTTACACCAGAGGGCAACTTCTAACCCCTCACAAAAGTAATTCCTCATTTACATTGGCAGGCACCATTTATTTGCAGGGTTTCTTCAATGTAAACAAGAGAAAAATTTATCTGAGCTTTTTGCCTTTTGAAGGTGTAAAATTGAAACAGCTCTTCTGAATCCATGTGAACCAGAGGTTACTTTAGTTGACTTGGTTGTGTTGCAAGTCAGACCATCATAGCCTTCCTATTACAGGAAAATACCCTCATTTATGCCACCTGAGGATTTGGCCCTTGAGTTAAAAAAATGCTCAGGGCTTAATTTTACTCTTATTTTGCCACTATGCACACAGCCCCCCCCCCCGAGTTACTCCAAGTTTACATTGCCACAGGTGAGATTCGTGCATCTTCAGAACCAAAGAGTAGTGCCCACATAATAGTTACAAGTTTCAAAGTAATTTAATATATCCAAAAACATACACATATATTTTTAAAATGCCTCCTATCAGTGTTAATCTTGTGTGCTTGGTTGGATTATTATCTCATGAAGATTATATCCCTGAGGGTTTTTAATGCCCACTATGTCTTCCTCTTTTTTTCTTTCCAAAGTGCTTGAAAGATCCCGCTGAGTCAATTACACACAGTATCTCTTAATAATGTCCTCTTCCTGGCATGTCATTGTTTTCCTTTATGTTTATTTCAAAAGGTTAAATTAAACAGGAGAGCAGAGATAAATCCACATTATGAATTATAAAAAGTTACCACATGCTCCTGAGAATGCCCAGAATTTTGATGGGAAAGATTTAGTGAAGCAGTGCCCTGGAGAAGTCAGTGCCAGAGAAAACCAGGACTGTTAAAGCTGGAGGAAAGCAGGGAAGCAGGGTATATGAACTTCGCTGTTTACAAGTTCATTTTTCCTGCACTGGGAGGCTGATGACAAACACCCTCGTGCTTGCAGACTCCAACAATTTAATTTGCCCACAGATACCTGTATTACATAGCAATTGAAATGATTGCCAAAGAAAGCAGGGAGAAACCCCCAGTGCTTGGGAATCTTTAGGAAAAGATTAGTTTAACACCATTCAGGACTGGTTTAGGAGCTGAAACTATTCAGCATGGTGATCCTTCAAAACCCTCCAGCTCTGTAATTTTCTGAAATTCTGCCACACACATAAGGAGGAGTCATGTTGGTTATAAGAAAAGTAGTGCTGCTCCATGGGAATAGCAATGACCATCCGAGTACTACTATTAAATCCCATAACCTTTCCTGGCACTAGAGGAGTATCACATTGCTTCTGCATGAAGATTTAGCAGGCATCCTCTTGATTTTGTAGGGCTGTAATGGAGACTGGATTCTCTAGAGCACCAGTTTTACAAATTCCAAACTAACTACCTCCTAAAGTACACAAGGGTGTAGTATAAGAGCGTGGCTCAATTTCCCTTCTCCTTCTAGCCAACACAGCAAATGGTTTGTCCTCTGAGTTCAACCTACTTACATTACCTTGCTATATAAATTCAACCAGATCCAGTAGGTAAATATAATCAAGCATAAATCAACACAGCCATCAATAGCCCTACAGTAATATGTACTGGCATAGCTTAGGGACTACTCCCTTTCACCTCTTATCTTGAGCTTTATCATTGCTTCACTGTGAACTATGAAACGATGGCTGCATCTTTCACACAAGACGTAGTTGCATCTCAGTGATGAGTGAAATATTCCTCATATAGTCTTTGAGTAAGTACATAAAGCACCTTATGAGCCTTCCAGATATAAAAGGTAATATAAAAGGGAATAGTAATATGCCCACATAAATATTAAGGGAAAACTGGCATTTCTCTTTTATAAAAGCAATATCCATTCCTGACTTAATATTTTCTAGAATATACAGAAAGATAAAATCTGCATGCCCACATTTTATGGCTATATTCTTGTCTACAAAATTTCACCTGCAGTTTGCTCACCCTCCTCATTTCTTCCTCTCCTCCCTAATAAATCATTAAAAGGAATAGGGCTTGTAAACCTGTTGCAGTACAGGAATCCCTGAAATTCTTGCGAAAAAAGGTCAGGAAGGAGAGATTTGTTCTGAGAGGTAAGTGATGCTCCTGAGAAATGAAAGCAAAACCCTCAACTTTTTATGCTGCAAAAAAAGAATAATGCGTTGAATGTTAGGAGCAGGCAGCAGCAATGAATGTCAAGCAAAATGGGCAACGAACTATATTGCATATCTCTAAGACTATGAGGGCTAGCCAGCAAGTTGTCCGGGTCATCATCCCTTTATTGTCCTATTTTCTGCTTTCCCATTGCACCTACCACCTGAAAGTGATGAAGTCTGTGGCCAAACAAAAATACAAATGAACAAAACAGCCAAAGCAGGACTTTCCCTGTGACAGGGATAAAGCCAATTTGCCACCTGGTGTGAACTGATATTGTCTAACATAAATTGGTATTGCCTGTCACTTCAGAGGTCCCTAGTGAAATTGCAACAAAATGTCTATATGGCTCCACTCTCATCCTCAGTGACATTTCTTTAGAATTAACAGCACTTCCATTTCCAGCTTCCTTTTTTGTCAGTAGTGTGTCATAAGGAAGATGCCTCTAATATGGATTGGGATGTGGGGTTATGACACTTAGCTGTAAGCATGTACACAAACTGGTTTTGATTTCCACGTCTCCACGGGGACTTAAAGCAAATAATCTATCTTAAAGCCCTGTGGAAGATGAAGAACCAGTCAAGGCAGCGATGAATTATCTGAATCAAAGCCTTTATTTGAGACTATATCCTTCCCTAATGACATATCCACAACAGCAGAGATGCACAGGACTAAATTGCCCCGGTTCCCACCGATTTTGGAAATGGTGTGAATTTTTGGATTTTTGGAAATGGAAGTGAAGAGCAGAGGGAGCTTGAGGTAGTAGTGTCCCAACCAGCTCCAGCAGAGATGCTGCATAGTCACAGTCTTGCTGCTATATAAGCCACCACCCCTGCAATAGGGACTCTACAGGTTCAGGAGATGAATACTCAGCTGTGCCATGTGGATCAAGCAGCTGCACCCCCTTTAGCTTCGGGACTGCTCTGCCATCATTGTCTAAGCATGGCTGGAGGGGCTCTGAAAGAGAGAGGGTAGGTTCAGAAGTGGAAGCTTAAATAGTGTAGAAAGTAGCTACTAAAATTAAACGCGCAGGAGAACCTGTGTTAGTGTTTCTCAGCAACACAGGCAAAAAACTGCACTGCTGGGAATGAAGACCCAGGGCTGGACTGCTCTGCCACTGGGTAGGAGTAGGGACTGAAGAGACTTGCTGCTGCTGTCCAAGGATGAGTGTGTCCACTTATATTTCAAAGGAGGATTGCCTGTCTTTTACTTTGCTTCTTAGAAGGGGAGGTTAACGGCACAACCCAACTCTTCCCTTGGCATCTCTAACCTAGGCTTTAGTGTTTTAATGTACGCAGTGGAGGGAACTGCCATTTTGCTGTCATCTCAGCTGTCTGTTACACTGGGCTACTACTCGCTTTGCTTGAGCCTAGAGCTGTTTCTGGAGCAGTCCCTCTGGCGCTACCCATAAACCAGAGTGTCTGGATTCTTGTGGCTTTGCATATTAACAAGGCTATTATACCTCCTAAATGACATAGTATGACCCTCCTCTTCTCATCCCCTGGGAACTCCTCCATTGCAAAGAGATCCAAATTATTTTATTTACATGCGTAGTAAAAGTCAGGTCAGTCATTTCTAAGAACCTTGTAAATTTGCTGCATTTTACAAAACCAGCCTGGGTTTACACAATTCTCTCCCTCAGAACCAATTATTTCTTAGGTTGGATTTATTATTATTATTATTATTATTATTATTATTATTATTATTATTATTATTATTATTATTCTTTTCTTAAGGTCAGCATTCTTCTTTAAATACATCCTGTATCCTCTAGACCTAGATTCTTTAATGCTTAGTAACTCTGCTGCCTTCTATAGAATAACATCACAGAATACCTATTGTCTTCAATGCATCTGCTTCATATTACACTGTCTTTTCTTACCTCACCAGTGCTGTTCTTTCATTTGTTTTCTGTGCTGACTGATTATTATTTATATCAGGCCAGGAATTTCCTGCAATGACTATTGCCCTTCAAAAATCCCCATTTTTTGAGTTCCCTAATTGCCCTTAAAAAAAAGCTATTACTAAGTGGCAAAATGGTCATAAAAAGACTTGGCCATCCTAACAAAATCTGATCTATATAAACTCTAACAGAAAGTCATGATAATTTCACACAATTCCATTCAGGTATTTCTGGATTGGAACATTTTGACTTTATAATTATTTAATTTCTATATTTTACTTTTATTTCCTATTATAGATTTTTAAAGAAATACTTTAGAACATGGAATTTAATGTTTAGTCAGATTTTTTTGTCAGAACTTTATTTTGCAAGAAACTGTTGCTTCTTTTTTCTTACAATACCTGTGTATGTCTCTGTTTTTTTGGTCCTGTCACACTCTCCTCCCACAAAAAGACCCATCAGAAAGGAATTATGGAAAAACTGTTATTTCCACCTCTGACCAGCTGCAAAGAAACCAGTTAATAGGTACAGATGCTGTATATGGTTTGAGTTTTATATGCAATTCCAATACTGCATGAATGCCCCACCTCTTCTTTCTCTCACCCCTCCAATAAAAAAACCCATGTTAAACCATGAAAAATAGAAACATGCAGAGTAAGTTATACAAAACACCCTCAAAGCTAGAAACTTTTCCTAGTGCTCTGTAGTGATTCCTTTCCTCTTGCTATACACCTAATAATAATTTAGTGACTTCTTGGGTTCCTAAATTTGTGTTGATCTTTCTACACTTATGCCAGGCTCAGGAAGATGTCTTGAATGAGAGAAGACTTGAACCAGAACAGTCCCGATGCAATGCTGCCATATTTTAAGAAAATCCCCTAGTCTTTTCTTAGGTTTCATGAAAACTAAGCAGTTCCTAACTAAGATCCAGTATTTGGAGGGTGCTGGGAAGATGCTGCCTGCTCTTTTCTGCATTCTAACTATGTTGCTTCTCCTGTTCTTCCTGAAGCAATGGGTTCATCTGCAAAGTTTAAACAAAGCTGAAGTCAGACTTCTCAAATATTTCTACAGAGAGGATGAAAGCCCAGCTAAAGCAACCTTCCCCATCCTTAATTCAATTAAGCCATTCTCATGGGGGATATTCTTCGAGCTTTGGAAGAAGAAACTTAAGAGACTGAAGATCTGATCCTTTCAGAGTTTCTTGATATTCATGACTTACTGACAGTGAATTAATATTAACCATGAGTAAAAGCTTGAAAATGAACTGTAAAAGCTGCAAATTGGCCCTGTTAATGCTTAATGATCATTTCCAAAATAACAGGTGGCTGTTGGAGATCTTCAGCTGTCTTAAAAGGTGATAAATTGTGTTATCTCTTCTCCAGGAGCTGTTGAATTTCCATATTACCCTCAAAAGACATGTCTTTTCCCGTTAGCTAATATTTCATAGGATGTCGGAACATTTATAAAAGGTGTCATATTGCTGAGTGGCAAATGACTAAGAATGACAAAACCCATTAACAGTGAAGGATGGTGGCCCCAAACTATCTAATGAAAAGATTAAATAATCACAGAAATAATTGTTTACCAAATTTCACAGTGAACACAACCAAAGTGCTATATTTCTTAATTCAATCTGCCTTTTTGCAGACACTATTTCTCCATATCCAATATTTTCTCTAAGTGATTCTTACCAGTTCACTACTTTATGAATGAGGTCCAGTTCTTCTGCGTCATTTCATGCTGTTTCTTTATAAAAATAAGTCAAACCTCTGACCAAACCTTTACGAATCATTCACTTTCCTGATTAAAATTCTTTGACATTCTTCTTTGAGGAGGCCTATGAGTGAAAATCACATACTTCTCCATACACAGACTGTTTATATTAAATGATTAGAGAAGACATAAGATCAGTGAGTGTCTTGAAAAGACATTATACAGGGATTATTCAAGGGAACAAGCATCTAGCGGGAAACAAACAAATCCCTGACAACTGGTGATTTGATGTGAGGAAAACATTGTCACTTTACAGTTCAGAAGAAATCTGACTCAGTTGATCCTACTCATTTTGCACTTCATAGGAGTATTACAGCTTGTTCGAATCAATAGTAGCAACTCATATTCTACCAGTCACAACTGTTATTCCAAGAAGCCCTTCATCAAAGGCAATCCTGTTTTTTCTTCAGAGCCCATGCATTATACAAAAACCATCCGAAGTAAAAGTCAAACCCTATGACAAAGTCAGCATGGTGCAAAAACATCAGCCATTTGCAAATGGTCCCAACATTAAACAAAAAAGAAAAAGGAATAAAAGAACAGAACACAGACATGTTTAGAAATGTCCCTTTCTCAACAACGATCAGATTGATCGCGCTATGTTTCCCTGACTGATGTCCAAGTGGCAGATAGACTTTTTGATGGTGTGACTATATGCAGCTCTTTGTCGTGGCTTTCATTATCAATAACAGAGATGATTTCAAGGGTGTTCATTATATCACAGACCAGACCTCCTTTAGAAGTTGGGAAATCAACCCAAATCACCTATATAAACTAGATTCCCAAATGTACTCTTAATGAATTAAACCATTGGGTTCAGTTGTTATTAGGGAAAAAATGTTGGAAGAAACCAAAATCACATTTACAAAATCTATTTCCCCAATCTTTTGTCTCTCAGCCACAAGTGAATGACAGCTTGAGTCATCTTCTTTGGAAAGAATTTTTATAATAGCTGATTTTTACTCCCATGCAGTAACAACATTCCACTGATATATTGGTCCATAGGGACAGATCCTTCAGCTGTGGTGGCTGGCCATCACCAAAGCTAAAGTAGGCACTGATGTTCCCAAAGAGGATGCCCCAACGTCTTATTTGCTAGTGAACGGTAGAAATCGTGCAGAGCCACTGCCACAGAGGAGAGCGTCCCTAAGTAAAAGGTGTTTTCTTTTTTCACCTAAAATACTTCTACCCAAAAGTTACAAACTACTGGGATACTTTTGCATGACTATACACCTGGGACACACTGGGCCTCATTAGGTCAGTCTAGGCCTTTTTGCAAGAAGATAACTCATTTCATAATTCCCTGAGGCCTGTCCTCTAGTTCCTGGCTAATATCAGCTAAGTACTTCTTCAATTCCATCCCTTTGGAGTGCTTTTGGAAGAGACTGCTCTTTATTCCATATGTCTAAAGGCAACAGACCTATTATAATGAAACCACAAAAATTTTATCATAATATTTTTAAGGGTATGCAGATTAATTTTTTTAAAAAACAATAGGTTAGAATATGTTATTCTAACCCAGTTGTTTTCAAAAACCTATTGAATTATGTCTTTTATATTTTCCAGTACAATGCAGCTGGCAGTTCAAGTGTCTAAAGTTGAAGGGGCTATTAGACCACCACAGACGTATCATAGGCAATTAAATGGGGTTGTTCTGGAACTGAACCTACTAATCCGCTTGAGGTAACCTTGCCTGGAAAGATACCTAGGTTTTCAGACAAAGGATTTCCAGAGCTGCAGAATCTCTCACTGACCTTCACGATTTCTGCAAATGGCTACTCAGTTGCAGTGCTCAAAATCTTTGTCTTGCTTCTCATTCAGATATGTCCAGCTTTAAACTGCCAGCTCTCAGTTCTCATTAGACTTTTTTTGATAGATTAAAGAGCCCTTTAGGACCTGGTATTTTCGCCCTACAAAGGTACCTACACAGACAATCAACACAGTGACCTCCCAATTTGGGGTGCTCATTTAAAAGTTTTACTGCTTAATTACTGGAGACAAGCAGCCAGGGATTTCATTGACTCAAGTGACCTTGTCATGGATGAGAGGCAGTGGTAGTACAGCTGAAAATAGAAGCAAGCCTTCTGGGCTCTGCTTATGTGCACTGATCATAAGCTATCTGCCAGATAATGTTCACACTTTGCTGGAGTACACAATCACAAGTGTATTGCATGAGACATAATATGTTGTGGCAACTAATGGAAGGTAGTTTCAGGGGAATGGGCAATCCAACCAAGAGGAAACTTAGGAGCGAGTTTGGCAGTTCTGCATTGAATTCCTCCACTGCAACAGACTTCTGTGTTCCTAGGCATGTCGCTTAAATTCGCTGTGTTCCACCTAAAAATATAGCTCTGACCATCCAGGGTCGTGAGAAGAAAAGAGTGTGAGACACTCTGATTCACCCTGCTGTAGCAGGAATAGTAACTGCAGAACAGCTTCAGTGCAAGAGAGGTGAAATAGCCTTTGTAATCCAAATTCATGTTATCTGGGTGGATCAAAACCAACCGCTCTGAGTATTTGCATCACAAAGTCTGGGTTGCTGAAAGTGCATAAATATGAGACTCCGTTTTTAATTAAAAAGAAGTGTTTCAATCCTTGTGTCAAGAACATGTGAACCATAACAGCTAAAAACCAAAGCAATATTAATAAATACAGTTTTTTAGTTTCATTTACTTTTTGCCTCTGAATCAATTTTTGATGGATATGTTTAACTATACCAATCCCCAAGCTAAAAAACCCTGAAGCTCACCCAAAAGCAACAGCTGTTTTTCTATTGCCTGTTACTGCGGAGGGCTTGTTCCTAGTAAGGACCTGTACCGGTACATCAAACTAGGGGTTTTAAAGTGTTTATTGTATTTTGTGTATGGAGGTGCTGTTAATATTTAAACATTTCTCCTTTACTCAAATAAATCCCATTATTTTCAGACTGGTTTTGGTTCATCCATTGTCTCTGAGATTAGATAACATTGCTTTCAAATTCATGTCTTCATGCACGGGGCAGATGGCTCTGAAATTGCAAATTAAAAACACATAAAAAGCAGACCCTTCATTTTAAAAGAAAATATATCCTTATTAAACAGAGATGTATCTATTTTGAGGAGCTCAGTCTGATATACCGGAGGAGGCAAGGGTTTTTCTTTGGTTTGAGGTTTGGTTTTTTTTTTTGTTTGAGTGTGCCCAACAGTGAAAAATAAACCTCTAAGATGCTAAAGCTTGGATTTAGAAAAACATAAGTATTTTTCAGATACATAGATGCTCCATCTTAAATCACGTATTTATTTTTCCATTCAGATTAGGCTTTTGAATATCCTATGCTTTTCTAGTTTAACGAACCCTATGCTGCATTACATAACTACTCAAGTGTGTCTCTTTAATGGACAAGATTTATTTCAAATAATGACTTCCTGGAGAAAAACAGCTTTAAACAAACCCTGATGCAACAGCTGCTTCTAAATTTCTGATGAATTGTCTCACACTCCAGAGCACTGAGTTGCCAGGCGTGAAGGAGCGACTGCCTTCTCCAGCGAGAGCTCTGCAGTTTGTCTGCTGCCTTCACACGCATTTGTATATCCAAGATCATATTTTAGAAAAAACATTGAGTAACAGCTTCCCCTTCCCTTTTCTCGGTGACGGTTACACCGTTCCTGCACCTAGGCAGAATAGTGACATGCTTTTTAGGAGGATTTCGTTATTCACCAGCTACTGCTTATTCTGTGGTGGTTGTGGCACAGCCGCTGCTGCTGTGGCTTCAGCAGTCTGCCCTCCTGACGTGTTTCAATTAGAGATGTGCATGCACACAAGTATGCGCATTTGCGAATTGGTCATGTTAGATAAGAATTACAAAGCACACTAGGTATCAGATCAGCTAATTATCTTAAAATAACCACGAGGAAATCCCCACAGAGCGGGGCATCCCGCCAGCTGTGTCCCAGTGTGGGCCGATAGCTCTCTGCTGGGGTGCATCAAGACCTGTTCTTCTGGGGACTGGAAAGTGCTTTACAAATGATAATTAGCTGCAGATCACAGCAATCCCTAGGACTAGCCAGATATTAACACCCCTTTTCTGAGTTCCTAGTAACAAGAACCAAGTGGCTCTGTAAACTTGATACTGGTCATATAGAGACAGAAGCAGGAGCGGCGCCCATTGCAGGATACGCCAGCTTGAGATGATTGCTCACCTGTAAACTAGTGGCTCTAAAGATGTTTGATCTTCTCAAAGTGAAATGCATACAAAGTAAGAATGGTTAGGAGCTGGCCAAGAAAACAAGTCTCTGATGCATTACTGGAGAAGCACAGCTCAACGAGGTATCACACGCACAGCAGTCAGTGCAAAGCCTCTGAGATAGTATCTTGTAGTTTGCTTCTGCGATAGGAAGAAAAAGGATCCTCCATCTACTAACAGGCTCCAGTGGGTATGTGATAATTCAGAAAGTTGTAGCCATGTAAACATACATTTTGAATCCAAAGAAACACATTTTGTACCACGGGGGCAACCGGATAATTATCACCTGTACCGGCTGTAACACAGACAGCTGGCAGCACAGCTAGAAGCAGAAGGTTTTGTTTCCTACACCGGTGCTCTAAGGAAAGGCAGGTACTGTCTGCTAGTACACAGTAGGGGAAAGTGAGGATTTACACCAATAACTCTACTCCTTTAAGTTGTCATTAGGTCACATGGGTAACAGCTAACACCATTTTCCTAGTAATGGTTTGTATCCAGCTGAGTCTGAGGGTACTCATAAGTGTAACAGGAGATTCCTCCTAAAGATTTTTGTACACATATTTTTTTTCTTGATTCAGAAATGGAAAATGTTTGACTTTTGATTTAAAAGCACCTGCTCTCACACTGGTCTTGACGGCCTTGTTAGCTGTTTCTGAGCTGCGAGGAGATTGTCAGGACTGTAGCAGACTGTGGGGTGAACCTGCCCTGTGCTGCAGACACAGACATTCATCAGAGCTGAGTGGGACTGACCTGAAATATAGCACTGCTGGTGTGAGATTTTCCCTCTGATCTCATTTTCATTCATTCTGTGATCAAATAGATGAAGACATCTTGTTTTTTGTTAGAGAAACCCATTAAAAAAAGGGTAGAAAATATGTTAAAATTTAAATATTAATCTTTGCCATGGTCAGAAAGCAGAGTTACAACTTTGTAACTCTAGTTGCCTCCATACTTTCATCCATAAGCATTTACGCTTCCTCAGAGCACTAGCAACAGAGCAGGCTGAAAAACAGTAACTTTTTTTCACAAAAAGTTCTTCCAATTTGAAAAGAAGTTCCAGTATGGAAGCTGGCAAATGTAGTAGCCATTAATTCTTCAGATACTCTCTGGATTATTTCACAATGAAAGTATAATTTTTCTTATTTTTCAATCATGGCAAGTAGAAAGAAGAGAGATATGGTATCCATTTTTCTCCCATGATTCTTCCACTTCTGTCATCTTTCATCTTGTTACTTAAAACAGAGGAAAAGTGACAGAGAATACTCAAAGACAGCATTGCCGGGGGGGAAGGTGTTCCTTGGAAGTTTTTAATCTAGGGAAAATGTCTATTTCAGCGGGGGACACACACAACACATGGAGATGACATGGGATGACACCCCCTAAAAAATGTTAAATTAGTATTTCACAATTTGACATTTCAGACTGATGTCTATTGCTGTAGGGTAAACACTCAATAGATAGTGCATTGGAAACTTTTGTCAAGCATAAATCTTAAATTAGTAAGATACAAAGGTCATGCATAGATTGAAATAGAAGATTTAGAGACTATTGAAATGATGATTATTTGAATTTTAGGTTATAATAGTACTGACCTACACATGAAAAATTACACACAGAGATTTATTATCAGTTTTTAATGTCAAAAATGTTATAGCTTGCTTAGTGAAAGTGGAGGTCACAATTAAGTCAGTTTGTAGGGTATTAAATTAAGAAAACAATCACTGTGAGATCAATGGGAGAAAAAGATCTTTTCAGTCTGGGATTGTACAAAAAATGCAGAATGATAAACTAGTAGATGAAAAAGAAAAAAAAGTTTATGAAATTCAGTGGGAAAAACATAAGGGAAATCAGTGTGAGAACAGACCGACAGATGTGAGCACTTCTGTTCCTGAGTGCAGCCATTGCTTTGGTTGGCGGTCACACTCCGCACGTTCTCAAAAATTGAGGTTGGAGCTGGTTAGCCTCAGAAATGCGATTATTGGTAATGGGAAAGCATTAAGAAAGGACTACATGTAATGCATAGAAGGAAACACTTCCAGATGGTGAAATTAATTAGAAAGTAAAGCATGAACATGGGGAATTTATAGGAGCCTCATAGCAAAGGTCACTGAACACCGAACTGAACCAAGCATGGCAGATATCTGCTGAGGGATTTTTTGTGGCCAGCCATGGTTAGCTCTGTTACTTCTAAAGAACCAGTTTTTCTATGAGGGGTGAAAAATCTATGCAGAGTTGATCTCAACAGCCTATTTCTACCAACACTACTCAGCTTCACTAAAGTCCCCATTTTCTTTAAGTAGCAACATGTAGGCAGTTCAAATTATTCAGCACAGCTGACACATGAGCACAGGTTAAGTGCAATACAGCAGAAAGGACTTGATTATTTTGTACGTATACCAGGATGTTTGAATGATTTCAATAGCTAATCATTAGATTCCTGAAACGTGGGGAGAAGTTAGATGTTAGTTTCCTGGAGATCAGCAAAACTCTTCTTTGAATTATCCTGTAGCAGAGTTGGTGGTGTTCCTGCAGTCTAACCTAGGGTGTGAATACAGAATATGATTTATTCAGAAACTTGTTCTTGGCATGCATATACGTAGCAGGTGAGAAGTATCTGAGCAAGGCAAGGTGTTACAATATGAATATGGTTCTTTTCTCATCCTGCAGTTAAGCTCATAATAAGCCCCAGGCCAGCTCTGCCTCACATCAGAATGATACCCAAAGCCTTCTCATGGCAAATGACATCGCATTAATGCACTGCATTATTTACTTTCCAGGGGGTGGAAGGGGGATTTACAACAGCTAAAGATGTTCATGGATTAAGAAGATATCCATCCCATTAAGCACTCTGTATTTACAGGGACTTCTGGGAATGCTTCTGAAATACAGTGATTTCCAGGATTTATTTCCTGCACAAGTGATGTTTTACTCTCTTTCTAAAAATACCCCACACAAACAAATGAACTACACCATGAACTTAAAGTGAAAAGAAAATATTTCTCCACAGCTAGAATCAAAGATTTTTGGGGAGAATCTAATGATCCTGGGAAAAAATCAATCATTTCAATTTAGTTTCAACATGTGCCACCTTTATTGTATATTGATTTTCTACCTTCACAATCAGCTTCACACCAGAAAGTGAGATAAGATGGTGACCCACGTCCCTGCTTTACCACTATCTGCTTTTACAAAAATCTGTGCTGTGCTACATCACTGAAACAAATGTTATATATACATGGTTGCGAAAGAAGCTTTATAACTGATAATATGAGAGACATCATATTTAATTTCTAGGGAAATTTTCTCTTTAGAGCACTATGTTTTATCTGTATGGGGAGTACAATAATGGCAGTGTTACGTGTCTTGGTGAAAGGGTTGATTCATTCATGATTTTGTAGCATGACAAGGTGACACGAAATACGGTGTTTTTCAGTCCTGAGAGACTCTCAGAAGTGAGAGTGGAGGTACAAGTGGATGGATTCTGTCCTGCTAAAAACATGAAAGAGCTCGTCCAGACAGATGCCTGTGATCATCAGTCTCAACAAATGCAATCAGTGTTTTCGTTTTTTAAATGGGAAACTTTTTCAGCTATTCACTCCCCACTCTGCATTCTTCCTTTCCATTTACACTCACTGGACAGGTCATTTGTTCTTTGCTCACCAAAGGGTTTTCATTACTAAGAAACATGTTCTTTATCAGTTTGGAAACTAAGTAAACCCCTTTACACAACAAGTAAAGGGTTTGAATCTGCAACCTGAATTTGTGCTGCCAATACCTTCAAGTGATGTAAACCAAATTTTCAAGTAATTCTGAGTGAGCTCGTGAGAGCAGTGTTACTTCTTGCCAGCTTGTAGATTTAGTCCAATTAAAATAAAATTCCTTTCCCAGGCAGGCAAGAATTCAGCTGAGCATGGTGAGAGGTCACTGCCCCAAGGAAAATGTTGTCTTGAGAGTTGAGAGCTACAGTAGAGCACTCTAAGACTGCAGGCTACAAGGGTAGTTAAACTTTTACGTTCATAAAGAAAAAAAAAGGTGCCTTCTGCACACTGGAGTAAGTTTTAAAAGGTGTAAGTTGCAATAGGAAAAAAACATTATGCATTTCACATACATTTGAAAAACAACTTCATGGTCAATATTTTATGACCAGAGACAATGTGGAAAGGAAAGCAACTAACAAACAGCCAATAAAAATGTAAGGCAGAGAAGAGAGTTTGAAGCAAGGTGGTGGCCAGCAATGCACCCGGAGGGACACAAGGGTGTTCCTTGAAAGCCAATCTAACTGCTATTGAGTTGTGTCTAGAACTGAGAAGCCAAAGCTAAGATGTGGTAATAGGAATTGTGCAGGGTGCCTGTAGTTACATGGAAAAACTGAAATTAGCTTCTGATGCCCATAGCAAAAGCCAAGGACAACTCTTCTGGTTTTAGTCAAGTTCTAGCAGTAACATGAATCAGTTCATGAAAGTTAGTTCTGTTACCAGCGATCAATCATTTCTTTTCAGCTGTAGTGCATAGATGTAAGACTAGACCAGATTTTCTTTACATTTACGTCTGGTATACACCAATTTTTTTTCTTGAGCTGACCTATGAATTTTTCTGGTTGAATAGAGCGAAAATGGGAAGAATCAGCTGGTGCAGCTTGGTCTGGGAAATAACTGCCTGAGGACACAGTGCCTGAGAGCATAATTTCTAAGATGCTAATCAACCTGCTGAGTTCATAACTCCTTGCCAGGTTTTAATAGTATTTTTGAGGAGTAACTGCAGTTAAAAAAAAGAAAAGCAAACAAACAAACAAACAAAAAAACCCAAACAACATCACAGAATTCTATAGCAATCAGTTCTATGCAGAATCAGTAAATCTGTGCTGCATTTCTGTAGGACTTGGCTAAAAGATTTGCTGATGTCACACTGAAAATCAGATAATTCATTCATTACTTATTGCTATTTAACACAGTGAAAGGTTTCCATCAGCCACATAATAAATCTGCTAAATTACTAGACACATGCAAGACTGGCAAAGATTTACTTGCTTTATGCCCCTTGTAAACTTTTTCACAGTTTTCCCAAGCTCAACATTTTCCTCCTAAATGATGATGACAGAGGTTACTCTTATTTCTAGAAGGCTTGTGCCTTGTAAATCACTTCTTTGTGGGTGGTACGATGCACTCTGCTCAAGATCTCCAACAAACTTTCTCCTAGCCAGAACAGCAACACTTTGGGCTCAGGTTAGAGTTTTCTGCCATTATTCCTCTCCTATTATTACAATGCCTTTTGAGCATTAGAAGTCAGATGAAGAAGAAACACAAAACCTATCTAAACCTACTGATTTTTGAGATATTTCCATTTTAGGGACCTAAACATCATTATTGAAAACTGTTGTTGGCAATATTAGCTCCTCCAAAGGTGAATGATTAAAGTAAATGTCACTATAACTCCATATGAGAATGTGTCAGGATTAAAAAAAGAATAAGAACCAAGATATGCAGATATGTAACGTAACTAATGGCCTAATGCAATGTAAACTGGATCTTTGTACTCCCTCAGGATTTGAAAGTCAAAATTGTTCAAGTATATTAAAGTATTGTGAATTTTTAGTAGTAAAAATTGAAAAAATACATCTAGTTGACAGCACTTGCGTGAACCTTTGTGATGTGTGTGTGTGCATATATATATATACACAGACATGTATATATGAACAGACATTAAATTTGGAGAAGTTGGATAAAACACACTGGTCAGACAATAGGCAGACAGATTTCATGGCTCATGGGAAGACTTTTCCCTGTAGCTCTGAATCAGTTTGTTAGAGCATAAACACCCAATCTATTTTCAGGGTGAGAATGAAGAACGAAGCGTGGAACGAAAACTTGCAAACATGAAAAAATGAAATGACGCTGACCAAAAGAGAATAAAAGTCTGGGGTAAACTTCAAAGTTTCTGTCCCATCAAGCATATAAGACACTTGCCCCAGGCTTCTCTGTTTGCAAGACAGACACTTGTGTGGCTGCAGATTTTGGAAGTGTTACAGCCTGGGGTAAAATCTTCCAGTAGGATGAACAATCACTGAGCAATTCTCTTTAAGGTTTGCCAGACAGACAGATTTGCTTTCAGCAGTATGTACAGGGATCTCCAACATACCTGTGATTGTTTCCAGCTCTTCAGTTTTACAGTTTTCTTTTTAACAGCTGGACTTGTCTCATTTGAATTTCAGCCTAATTAGGCTACAAGATTTTGGCAAGCTCTGTCCATTTCTATTATTGCAAATGGGCCTCGGTGTATTGCAGAAGCCCGTCCAAGTCAGAGAAAGGAGTATCTGCTGTATTTTCTTTACTGGAAATTTTACAGGCTTCTACATGACCTTAAGATTGGCTTAACTAGTAGGTCACCCCTACCCTCTTAGCCTGAAATCTGCTGGTCAGCTTTATGCTTCTGGAAGCCCTGTCGAACATCTGGTCAGGAAACTGCTCTGATAATCTTCAAATATTCGTTTTCCAGACAAAAATCACAATCTGAATGGCTTTAGAGCCATTTAGTATAGCTGAAAATTAGAATCTGGGTGGTGATGGATGATCCGTAATATTGACCAAGGCGTACCAGCAACACCTTCTGCAGACTTAGGATCAAGTTTGTGCAAAAGTTCTCTTTGGACACTGAACAGAATTGAAGGTGGACAGATGTACGGTGTAGCATCAAAACAGTAACAGGAAGCCCATTAGGATGTGTCCTTGACTACCTATCAGAGAAGGTTCTTTCCTAAGGAAAGGTCTTTTTCTCAAAAGAAAGAAATGCTAGTCAATCAAATGAACATGTAAACACTATTATGTGGCCTTTGATAAAAAACCCCTAATTATTATGTATTCAGAACAGGATGCTGAGATTGACCTAAAAGGAAAACCAGACAAAGAAACCCAACAGCTTTGAGCCTTACACTAATAGATCTGTTTTTTATTCATAGTAAAGAATGTTTTTTATTCATAGTAAAGAATGAGACTAAGATCCTTTTCAACATGAGTAAAAGTGTTAGACAAAAAGAAAAAAAGCTCTTTTGCATAATTTATTACATTCTATTATTGGCCTGTAATATTATTCTGGTTTTGTAAAGCAATCACCTTGCATTTGCCTAAGCAAGTGTGTAGTAAAGCAAGTGACATTCCAGACTGTATGCCTTTATTAATAAAGTTTTTTTTTTTTAAAAATAATAATACTGTGAGTTAACCACAGTAGCCTGAATCAATCTGTTGGCCTCTTTATTCTATGCAAGATTCCAGCACTCCTCTCCCTTAAAACCCTGCCTCATTAACCTGTCACATTTGCATATAAGAGAAGCCATCAATTCCTGTAGCTCAAAATAAGAATCGCATTTTCATGACAGATCATTCAAAGCAAGTATTTATGTATAGTAAGGGGAAATACAGGCAAACAACCTCAGAGTACTCATGAGGGAGAGTTGTTTGGAACAGCTGTAACTTGATTATTAAAAAAATAAAATTTAATGGGTATAGAAACATAAAAGCCACAAAGGCTTGAGTTTCTTTATTCATAAACAAACATTGGCAGCCTTGATGATAATGAATGGCCTTCCATGCCTAATCTGTCCTGTTTAACAGGTGGTATTTCATACTCAGACTTCATCAATGGAATAATTTGCTTGTTAAAGAAAAAAGATATTATCTTAAAAATTAACCGCTACTTCCATGCATAACTGGCTTAGTAGGCTAAGCAGCAGGGATGAAATCCTGGCACTATCAATGCAATATACTTCTACTTGTATGGTGTATGATAAAGGCTGTCACGGGCGCATAAAGGAAAGCTGCTGAGTGCGCAGTTTCTTTTGTTCCCAGGTAGGTGTTCAGCAGCAGTCTAATCTAGTGATGCAGATGGCCAGGTCTTCATCCAAGAACACTGTCTTTTAACTGGCTGGAATTAGAAGAAATGCAGAACAATGCTTCAATTGATTTGTAGTGTAGCATCATCTCTAAATCCAAACTAAACCTCAGAAATATTTGTTGAGAAACATGTAGAAAAAGACTCAGTCTCTTTCCCAGAAATTTCAGTGTCTGAATATGTAGGAAAAAGGATAAGAAAAGATATTAGGTATATTTTGCAAGTGCAAGAAATATATGGAAAACTGAAGCCAGATCTGCTGAATGGTCATCTTATAACAGCAGAACACTCTTTTCTAACTGACTATACTATTTAAGTGATGTATTTTGATTGAAATGATTGTGTCAGGTGCAGACTTAGACTCGAAAGCTTTGCAAAACTGTGCCTAGAGCTACAATGATAAGCAGTTTAACCAAAAGGATCACCCATCCTCTTGTTTCCAAGTTTCAGATGTCTCAAACCACCATCCTGAGAGGTCCGCCCTTGTGACTACTGATTGTATATAAGTATACACAGCTTTTGAAAAAGACTATCAGAAGGAAATATCAATCTTATATTGCTTTGCCAGCTGCTTTCTGACAAGCAATAATATTGTGCTTAAAAAGCTCAGTGATCCCCCAAACACCTAGAAAATACCATGAGCTAGTTGCAACTTGCTGCATGATCCTAACACACTGGTAGCTGGCTTTAATAACGATCATGGAAGTCCAGCAGCCAGCACTCGGTGCTCCTGATACCAGAGTCCCTTCTCCTGTAATACTTCCCCTGTCACAATACCACCCACCCACCCAACTCTGTTCAAAAGGTCTTTTGTTGTAGAAAAATTGGAGTCGGCATTCTCAACAGTTGCTAACGAAGCTGCTTGGATGGACTTGCCAGAACAACCAGTTGCTTCTGTTATCCATCACTGAGCTCATTGGTTTTAGCTAATCTCCTGCATTAAAACTGCTGATGAAAACTCAGCTGTTGCCAGGGAACAAACATTTGGGAGAAAGTTGAGTCGTTTTATGCCTAGTGTTTAAAAATAAGAGGAAACTTGGACAGAACCATGTATATATAACAGAAATCCCCAAGAGTGCAGAGATGGCACACAATTGCATCATGCGTGTGCCGTGCTGTAACAGTAGTTTTTTTGGAGACTGCATTTATTTATTCTCAGAAGAGGAACATGGAGAAACACTTATTTCCAAGGTTATTAGGAGAAGTGGTGATTCAATTTGACATTAATAGGTAGAATAAAATCAGAGATTGTTCATTACTACAGTAACCATTAGCAGAAATCAATTGCTGCCCGGTCTGCATTTTCACTGCAAGCTTGTCTGATCGTAGTAATGGGAAGGGGACTAGAAACCTAAGTGCTTCTGCTGATTTGGAACCCAGAAGTGTAACGTAATTGAAAACAAACAAATACTATCATTAGCTGATTTCTACTTTTTTCCTAGTCCAAAACTGAAATACTGGTTTTTTTTATTGGCTGAAGCTTCAAGGAGAAATTAGGAAGGAAAAGAAAGAAAAAAAAAATCAGAAGATAGCATAAGCCTGTTCTTCATGGAATTCATTCATGATTTAAGATGTTTCCACTATAGTCTTCCTACATAATAGAATTACATCCATTGTCTTTGTATTCTATCCAACATAGGAGTTATATGATATTTCAGCGGATGTCTTTTAGGTTTTGGACTGGCACAGAAAACAACTGACAAAAAAAAACCTGGAGGGAATTTTTAAAGTTCATAATGAATAAGTGTTAACTTCTAAAGAAACGATATTACTTTTTGTTTCCTTACTACTGATGAAGTGAGTGCTTTTTGCTTTATCTTTTATGTTACTTTTCCAGACCAAATACTTCATGGGACAGAGGAAAAAAGGTTATATCAAGCAAACTCCCTATTGCTTCTAAGCAACACATATAGATTGTAAAAAGAAAGCTAGACTGTTGCTTGTTTTTCTCCTCTTTACATTGTCAGAAATGAAATTTTGATTGTCATGAAATAGAAAACTTTCATACCAAATTAAGTATAATTGT
>JAVJGI010000065.1:21625642-21715801 GCA_035590275.1 Ibycter americanus | reverse complement strand
GTGCTTTTATATTTTTGTAGGAAAGAAAACACAGGAGATTTTTACACCCACTTATATATCGTTCGTTCTTTCCATATAAACACATGCGTGCACACACACAGATTTTTCCTGTTTTGTCCTTAGGTAAAGGGATATAGCCTCTGCCTCTCACCCAGTTTTGCACATTAGCCACTGTGACCTGTACTTCAAGGATGGAGAAAGCCACAGCTTCATCACTTGTTTTACCAGTGCTATGAAAGCAGCTGATACACTTCAATCCCAAAGGTACAAAGGTCACTTCAGCGCTTCCCAACAGAGCAGTTAATAACAGCCAATGCTCCCCCAGCTCCCTTCATTTTCAGGAGACCACAGATAATCTCCCTGAGCTGTCAAATCAATACCTTCTGCTCCACAGTGCCAGCTCCATGCCAAACAGGGTGTACGCCCAGCATGGGTCTAGAAGCTTATTGCCAACTTCAAGCTAGGAACGTCTAATTAATTCGTCTCTTAGGCCACAATGTAAATTAGGGACTGGCTTGGTTTGACTCTACAGGATGTTCTCACAGCTGTCTCCCCCTTCACAATCTGTTTCACCTCAGAACAAGAGAGGTGCAAGGCTAGCCAGTGTGCATGCTGAATTATGCATGCAAATTGCTTGTGCTTAAACCCCTAAAAAAATTTTAATGGCTTAATTAAGCCTGAAACTGCACAATGCATTTCCTTAAATCTCAACTTCCAGATCACTGTTTCTTTGAATGAGCCAGCAGTACCACAGTAAGTCCAGAGCATAGCAAAGATGGCAAGACATTTGGTGACATGGTAACTTCTCACTTTCCCATTTAAATCATCTCATCAGATGTTGGCCAGGGAAATATCTTGACATAACACGCCATAGGAAGCACCTACTAGGATAAAAGACATACCAGTGTGTATTTCCCACGTGTGTGTGTGTGGTAGGAAAACAGGCTTTAGCTAAAATCTGTGGTCCCTCCAAGGTCTTACTACCTTGGTCAGAAGAACAGTAAAGTAGAAGTCCTGCTCGTTAGAGAGGTAATGGCCATTTTCAAGAAAAGAATGTGAGGTCTTGGTTTCAGAATAAATTTATAAGTTAGGAACCCAAGACAGCATAATTCCCTGGATTTTTCTCATGGATGTTCAGACAAATTTAAGATTTTTATTTTTTTTCCAGAATACCAATATTTTTTTTATTTATTATTATTTTGTTGCTTTCTCTCCAGACACAAGAATATGACTGTCCTATGTCAGTGCATGTTCTGGAAATGAACAGATCATTCCAAGAGGAACATATTTTTGTTTTGTTCAAAAAACTAAATTTGTGTATTTATATAAAGATTTGCTCTCTACAATAGATCTACTATACACTGTGTTTCTTTGGCTGTTCAGTTTTGGTGAAGGGTGGGGAAGTCAGGCAAATAGTTCAACTATTTTTCACTGAAATAAAAAAATATATTCAGAATGTTAATTTTGTGGCTATCACTCCCTCTCTCCTAAGACTTCTCTATACTAGGGGAAAAAAAGCAACCCAAACTTCAACAGTTTTCTGTCATTTATATCACACATCAAACTGTTATGTGTGTTCATAACACACATACATGAGTCGCAAACTTTTTTGTGTGACAATGGCAGCTGAAACTAGCACGAGAGTGTGAGCTCCATCTTGGTGTGTTTAGCAGCTGTGACGAAGCAGTTCTGATGTGTGTCTTGTCTGTTTTGGCATCAGATCTGAAGGTTGCCTCATTCGCAGAAAATCTCAAGGAAATAAAGTGAGACCACAAGGCTCACCATACAAGAAGCCAGCACTTCACGTTTCAAGAAGGCAAGTTTGCAAAGTGGTGCTTTGTTCAGATCAGGCTTTTCCTCCACACATCACACCTGTCCTGGGAACCACATCTTCAAATGGAGCCTCTTGTTTTTATTTCTCCTATCACACCTTTCCAAGGCTCTGACACTAACTTTTCTCTCTTCTGGAATTTCAGCTGCCAGCTGTCCAAGTCTTTTTAGGGTTTCTGGAAAAAATACTTTGATACCTTGTTATTGCAGGCTGAATATGCTGTTAGAGGGCACCTTCTCGGGACATAGCTGTCTCTGAAGCCCTCTGCCATGAGGTCTTTGGTACCTGGGTGCTTGGCTTGGCTGTCACAACATCCCCCGCATAACAGTGTAGCCATCACAAGACTGTACAGTAAAGTTATATGTTCCATTTACATTCATGACTATTTCCTAATAATACATAACATGTGGCCTGATAATTGAGTATCGTGTGTCAAATTTCTGGGTAACTGATGGGGTGAGAATGTTTCCAAAGGGGCAGCTTGTAGAAGAAAGGGGCTGAGATCAGACTGACCTTCTCAGCTGGATCTAATCCTGAACTGCTTCTGCTACCCCAACACATGCCTGCATTACTGAAGGCATTTCCTCCCTCTCCTTTCCTAGTTTTAATAATTTCTTTTAAAGTTGTTTTCTCACAAGAGCACAATCTGAGTTAGACTGAGACAAAAAAAGTGGGGATACTTGTGTTATCCATGGGATCTGGCGTAAGGGGACGCAGGATGGGATGGAACATGTGTTGGAGATTAGCTGTGAATGCAAAAAGCAGAAGAGAAGTAGAAAGTCCTTGGTGAAGAAAAGAAACTATCACAGTCTAAACACTGAAACTCAACACTTATTCAGTGCCCTTGTTGTTTTTTTTTAAAATGTATTTATTATTTGGACTTCTTTTCAACTATTGGTTCAAACCCAAAGTAGTTTATTAAAGAATGCAAAACATGCTCTTGGGTTTCAAGCCTGTCTGTAGTGATTAACTAGGACAGCAGAGTTGGGGCCAGGACAGCAAGTCCCTGGTGACCACCTGAACCCAGCTCTTTTATCCCATTCAGATGTTAATGGGATGCACAGGACACTAATCTGCACTCCTATATCATGTTAACAAATCAAAATGCCTTATGACAACATGAACACCCGATAGTATTAGTGACTTTCTAAAATGTCTAATTAGATCTTTGTAGCAGTGTGAATTAAGCAGGGTCGGGTCTGGCAGAAGTGGATGTGGCTGCACTGAATGCTGATTGCCTGTAGCGGCAGCAGCCGGGCTGGAATGCAGCATCTTTGCAGCCATTTTGCTGATTTCTGGAGCTGTCTTATCCAGGTCAGATAGATACATCCATGCGTGCACTGAACATGTCCATGTGATGGAAGGAATTTAGGGAAGAAGTGGAACAGTAAGAAATTCAGTCTGCTGGATGAGAGGCCTCTAACATTGTTCCCCCATCCTTCGCAGAGATCTGCCACGACCCTTCAAACCAGTCCCCTCTTGTTTTATTTCCCCCAATCAGTTTTGTCTTTCTAAAAGTCTTGACAACTCATTTTGCAATGCAGATGCCCCAGCATTTTATTTACCCATCTAGTTAAGTATCTGCTGGACAGTTACATATTCTTCCCTTGACAGGGCAAAATTAAAGGGTTCCCACAGAGACCAGGCTGACTTCAGTCCTCTGGACCTACCTGGACTAACCTAATCCTGATGTGCATCAAGTCAAAAGGTTCTTCCAGTTCCAGGACCATGAAGGGGGTGGGGGAACAGCTGGAATTGCAGCCACTAAACCTGGACTGTCCTGACTAGATTTCAACCTGATTCTCTTGCAGAACTAAAAAGCAAATGCACTGTGTCAGAGACTGGGCTACAGGTCAGGAAAGGGTCTGAGTGAGCCTAGGGGATGATTTCAAGCAAAGAGAATGTATCAAAACCATCTCTGGTTTAACAGAGTCAAAGGGTACGATGAATTCAGTCACAAGGTGGAGACTGGGAGTGAAAAGAAAGGATAGGCGGATGGGGCAAACTCATGTGTGATCCACACCGACAAGCTTCACCTCTCTTTCCCTTTCTAGTGACTTCAAAATGAGTTGTGAACAGCCATAAACAAGAACATCTTATGAACAGTTGTATACTGCTGTAGAGGAATTGTAAAAGAATGAAAGTGGGTTGATTAAACATTGATAGTATACAGCTGTGGGCTTGCTTCAGGGGCGGTGGGTTGGCTGACGTGGATAATGTGCAGCTGTGAGTTGTTTCTGCTAAGTAGCTAAATAGCACTGAGGAGCCTGGAAGAGAGGACCTCTTGGATGTAGGAGAGATAAGGAAAGGCCCTGGGAGAAGCAGATAGAAGAAGGGGGCCCAGATGAGGAGAGGCTGGCTGGAGGAGGAGCCAGGAGAAGGAAGAACTGGGACGCAGCAGAGGAAGAAGCAGGGTGGACTGGCTTCTGAAGAGGATGAAGAAACAGCACGGACAGTAGGTGAACTTTTGAAACCTTGTATGAGACTGATGGTGGTGCTGAGGCATGAGAGGGCTGGTATGGGATGGTAAAAGCCTCGTTGCAGCTTGATAGTCTGATAGTGCTGTGATGTACTGCCTCAACTGATGTAAGCATTTGTGTCTTACCTTAAAGTAACAGGTTTGGTCCCCTGATAATGGTAATGGTCTCCATTACTGTGATATGGGAAAACTATGGGGATTTTTGCCTACATAGGCTTGTGTCATTCTGCAGCAGGTAATATATTCTAATAGGAATAGCTACAGCAGTCCTGATAACTACAGCATGTTGCACAGTGTCTTGGTGTTTCCTCTTCTATCATTGCTTTGGTATACTCTAGAAGCAGCCTCTCCCTTATGGAGAGTGTCTGACATGAACAGCATGGCGAATTTCATGGTGTCAGTAGATAGACATTTTTCATAACTCTCCATTTAGTAACCAAGGGCTCAACAAGTTTGGAGATAAATAATTCCAGGGCTGGTGGATTATTGATGTTCTCCTACCAAAGAGGCAAGCAGCTCGACAAGGTAAATGGACCTGGGCCTTGGCTGTGCTGCTAAAGATAGAAGAGAAATGTCTCAAGAAAAATGGGAGTGTCCTGCTGAAAATGGCTACCACAGCAACAAGTCATCATAAAAGATGAGCCCTTTCCTCTTGTCAACAAAATGGAGGGTGCAGGTGGCTTAGTTTAAAAGGGAATCTGCACCATAGGGTGAAATATTTTCCAGTTGCAATACCCAATTAAGAGAGGCGACTGAATCATTTAATGTATTTTAAACATGGATCCCCTGCTTCACTTTTGAAAGACTTGACATGTAACTAACTACAAAACCACTCATCATTTTCTATCAGTGTAGATTGTGACAGAGTAAAGTCCTTGTTTTAAATTAGGAAATAGATATAGATGATGGGGTCATGAAGTGCAAATCTAGACCTACACATTCTGTTTGCCAGCTCAGGGAGGAATTTGGCTTGAAGGAAGAATCTGAATTTTGGCGTCATCTTTTAAATATAGAGGAAAGCTGTGAAATTCAAGTCAATTCAACTACTGAACTTTTACAGAGCTCTGTAGGTGCACGGATCCATCTGCGAGAGGAAGGCCAGCTTTATTTCAAGAGAATAAATGTAGGTATATTAAAATCTTAATACTGTAACAGGTCTGAAATCTGCTTTCCTGAATACCATGCCACAGTTTTACATGTTCAAATTTAAGTTGAATAAGCCTGATTATTTACACTGAAATCAGCTTGGGGAGGTGTTTAAGAGCATTCCTTAAAACTTCCCAGTATTGAGGTCTCATCTGGCAATTCCAGGGAGATTTTCACATCTTCATGCATTAGGCCAGAAAATTCATGGAAAGGTCAACACAGTAGTCTCTTGTCCAGAGCTGTGAAGCTCCTGTGAAAGCTAGGGGCTGTCTGAGCCAAGCATGGAAAACATTTGCTTTAATAAAATGCAACTTCAGAAACTGGGGAGATCCCACACTGGTTTTATAATTATTTTTTTTCAAAGTTGGAGCAGAGTATCTCATATATCTGTTAAAACTGAACAAGGACAGGAATGCCCCAGATATCTGCCAGAACTGAACACAACATCTTATGCTTTTGTCAGAAGCTTTGATTCCTTGAAACAAGTGAGCTCACTCATTGCTTTGATTTGCCAGAGTTAGCGCTCAGAACTTTTTCTGGTAGAGGCATGGGGATCTCTACAACTTCAGCAGTTGGTTCAGAAAAGTACATTTAATACATTACAGTAATGGCTTTCTTGTCAGCTGTTTCCTTTTTTCTCAGAGCAGCTCTTCGAGAAAGAGCTCAGGTGTAAAAGCGAGTACATCCATAGCACTTACAGCTGTGTACAACAACCAGAGTCCTACTCTTCTGCTGGACTAGCACTTGCAAAGTGTTACCTAGGAAACTTGGTACAGTATCAGCATGATGAAGGTGTCCCTGCTTCTGGGACCTGTGGATATAGATGTCTGCTTCTCTACAACTGCTCTGTCCAGCAGCTGAAAATACTGGCCAATTGACCTTTTTTCTTTTTTTCAATCTGAATAAAATAAGTTCAATTAAAAAATTCAGTGACTTTGAAATAAGTGCCTGTCCCACTCTAAGTTCTCAAGTAAAAACTAAAGCCAGTGGAACATTTCTGCATTAACTAGAAAAGATCTCCTTTAGTACCACAGACCTTGAAGCACATCAGTTAGGAAGGGGCTCTGCACACACAGACTAACATGCACTGTGAGGACAAATCCTTATGAGAATGGTATCTTGAGGGCAAGCATCATAATACCAATAATGCTTTATACATTTGCTTTGATTTTCACTATGAAAGTGTGAAGTGCAGCAAAAATAAATTCTCAAAAGTTGAGTTCTGGTCTGAGTGTTCTAGAGCTGCACTGGACAGCAGCCTGTACTGGGGATTTTGTTTCCTTGCTACCCAAAATGTAAACAGGTTTTGGTAGGGTTAGTATTTATAATAGAAGGTCTGAGTTGTCACTCACCTCATACAGCATCAGCCTGGCTACAGCTAAGCCCTTAACCTTATGAGCAGCATAACTGTGATATGACATATATTCTTTCACACATGCATGGAGGAGGAATTCTAGAATTTGAAGGAATTAGATTAGATTCATGTATTGCAGGCAGGCACAATGAGATCCAGCTATAGATCCAACTAACAGACATTTAGAGTAGAACTAAATTACTGATTTTTACAGTGAGGGTGCTTAACCAGTTATCAATTGAAAGAGATAATACAGCAGCTTTTCCAGTGCTAGGAGCCTTTAAATCCAAAGTAAATGCCTAGAAAATGCTACAGTCATAAGAACTAGAATCAACAAAGAGTTTCCCCCCCAAAATTGAAATGTGTGTTTTATATATAGTAGCTATAGTAGTCCTTTATGATTTTAAAATACACATATGTTTAAGAGGAATTGTACTGCAGGCCCTGATTCAGCAGAGGGGATATTTGAACTGCCCTTAAACCACACACCTCAACACTGGGATGGCCCATGCAAAGCCCTCGTTTGCCTCAGCCTAGTGTGCTGCTGTTGCTTCCTCCAAAGCAGCGGTTCTGCTGGCTCTGGCCCAGACAGACAAGGCATCTAGAAACGCAGCTCTCCTGATGTTCAACTGGGTTTCAGTGTCCAGTTTCCTAAAGCATATGAAAAGGTTGCAAGCTAAATTAACTCGCTACCTACAGTGGAGGAAATAAAGGAATAAATACTTCCAAATAAACACTTCCAAATCAACTATGCACATCACTAGCCTCTGATCTCTCTCACTGACTTTTTTTCTTTGTCATTCAAAGAAAAATCAGAATCTGGCCCAACAGATCTTCAGCAACAAACACTGTAGCAGACAATTCCTTAAAGCAAGAAAGGACAACCCTGCCTGACAATATAATTTCTCATCTCTGTCTCTGTAATTTGAAGACAGCTTGATCTTCCCTACTCAACCCATGGCCATTTAATTGTTATGAATTTTTACAAGTTGCTTCATCAAGCCAAGTTTTCTAAATAAATGTGTGTTGGCAAACATGTTTAAAGAAACTGCAGCATATTCTGAAAGAAACTAGGCAGAAATAAAGGCAGTGGGAGGTCTGTATTTGACTCCCTGGTTTAGAAATCTGTTGGCACACAAACTTACAATCAGCTCTCTGTAAGTTTTCATTCAGACTGAAATCTCTGTCCAAAGTCTATCATGCAGAAGAATATTTGGCATGAGCAAGGGGGGTTCTGTTCACCTGTGAGAATTTTATTGTGCACAAAAATGGGGAATAACCCCCACAGCTACCAAGGCAGTAACTAGCAATATAAAGAAAACTGAGAACAGAAAAAAAAAAAAAAAAAAAAGCCAGGGTATCTAATAATTTAAAAGCTTCACGATGGTCAGGTTCTGAAATGAAAATTACTTCTGAACAATGGGTTTCTGGATTGCACCAAAACAAAATTTTGGATCGGAACCGTTCTGAACTCAGGGTGCCCCCTAGAACAGGATGTGAATTTCAGATGGATTAACATTCCTTAGGGTGGTAGATTAAGAAAGCCTTTCTGTGGTAGGAGAGGATCCATGAATGCAGTCGCCCCTTCCTGACAACTGCAGGTAATGCGAGTCTTCCAGTAAAACATTTTTCATCCTCATCTGGCTGCTGTTCTGGTCCCAGCTGTGCTGTTGCAGTTGCTGTAATAAAAAGTGAATAGGTTGTGGGAAGATTTTTATTCCATAATATTGTATTCCAGCTCCAGTCTTGAGCGTCAGTATTTCAAGTGGTATCTAGCTGCAGCCCTGACATTCATTTTATGACAGCACAGCAAGTTACCACCCATCAGCTGACTGTGGATACCTTAACTTACCCCTAGGGTCTCATAAAATGCAGTATTTTCATGGAGGTTGCTTATACTTTTAAGAATTTAACTATACTATAATAAGTGCAAGTGTTTGCTCGCTGATGTTCAGCTGAAGATAACGTGAAAGTAAGATGCTATGTCACAGTAACTAAACTTGATCACAGTAAACCCTCCTTCGGATTCCACTTTTGACCATTGACAGAAACAGGATACTGAGCTTGAGGTGCCCTTGGTTTGGATAGTTTGAACACAGGAAGGAGTCAAGTCACTTTGGCTATAATCACAAGCATGTACCCTGACAAATAAAGGAACTAAGACCACTTGTGGAAGGGAATATTCACTGGGAAAAGGGAAAATGTAAAGAAATTATTTTAAAGTTGCTAACTAACCATCTGCTGATCCATCTTAGCATTTCCAGCTCTCTCTGCTATAGGTCAGCCCTGGGCTAGAGATCTTATTTAACGCTTCTCGTTTGTGATGTTGCTGCAGACAGCACTGCACTGCTCTCTCAGCCCTGCTGGTTGGAGCACAGGATTTATTCTGTGCAAACAGATGGGTTACAGATTTGTTGGGCTTCAGTGAGATTGCTAGTGCTATTCTGTAATGGCATCAGTTAAATAAGCATTAAGACAAAATGGCTATGTTCCAGAGAGGAAGATGGGGAAGGCAGTCATTTAACATCCATTAAGAAAAATCTCTCCCCGCCACCCCTCACCTTCCTCTGTATTCTAATTGCTAAACTTAGCACCAAAATCCTGAGAAAGTCTTTTGTCCTCTATGGGGACTTCACTGCCCTACATGCAAAGTAGAGTCTATGATTTGAAACTCTGCTATGAAAGATGCCAAGTCTAATTCTACAGCTAACCCTTAACTTTCTGAGGTCTCACCACTTCAAATGTTTAGCTTAAAGCAGTCAGGACCCTCATTATGCAAACATTAGATTTATCCTATGCATGAACGGTATGGGAATACAGACTCTTTGTCCTGTGCATGATACAGTTATATGAAGCAGGGGTCCAGGATAGCTATAGAATTTTCCCCATATTTCTTAATGGGAAACCACGGTTGGTGTTTAAAAGGCTTCAACTTTTGCATTTCCAGATGCTCTAGGAATCCCAGGCTGATAAATCTGGCTGAGATACTCAATCTGGCTCCACCCCTTCATGTTTAAATCCATTTCCCATCATTGTAAAAATCCACCAACCTTCATCCAAAGAGGATGAAAGAACAAAATCCTCCTCCACAAGTTTTATCAGCTAACAAGGCCACAGTATCTGGGCATTTGCAAGCATCACAGCCCACTTTTGGGATTCAGAAAACATTGTTCCCCCCTTTATTTCTGATCAGATCAGAATACTTCCAGAGTATTCCTATTAAATAGTCAAAAGGAATCCTTGGTGTAAGGGGTTGTATACATGCAAACAGTCATCACGAAGAATTTACAAGTGAAGCACGCCACAAAAGACAGCAGGAGGCAGTTCCAGCTCTTTCATAATGTGGGCATTGAGGTGTAATAAACTCACCCTTGTTCATTCCTGTCAGTGAACTAGCAGCATCCGTGGATTTAGGGAAACATTCAGTTTGAAAACTGTTTCTTAACTAATTTGTATTAACAAACTAGGTAGATGTGGGGTTTTTGAGCCAGGTAGAAGAGCTTACTTTTAGGGACAATTACTAGCATATATTCTAGGGGTACAAACTTATTCCAGGCAGGGGAAAAAAACTGATGGGGAGAAGCAGGCAGACAATGCCTGAGAGCCCTGGCCCACTCACGCAGTGGCCCAGTGACACCTTTGAGGTGATGGCAGGGCAGGATTTGTCATGACATCTGCTGCCCGAGGAGGTGCATGGAGGTACGGTGTGTACTTAGGGCAAGAAATGTCATGTTTGCCTTTAATGTTTATTTCTATTTTAAACGGAGGGAGGGAAAGAGAGAATTATAGGTTGTGTGTTATGTATTAGATCTAGAAATTCTATAATCAGAGTGAGCAATTATCAAAATCAAGAAGGGTTAAGATGGCCCAGAACACTTGCTTTTCTCAGTCAGAAATTCATTTAACAGGGGGGGAAAAAACCTTGGTGCACCCCTCTGTCCCATATTGTGTCATAGAAAGTGTTGATATTTATTCTCTTATGTAGCAAGAAGCAAAATGTTAATCTGATTCTTACTCTAACTTTAAAAATTCTTGTGTTTTAAGAAAAGCCTTTGATGAGAGCTCCCTGGCTAAACTCGGATTCCTTTTTTGTACACTGAAGTCTCATAAAGATGCTGGCATTTTAGAAAAAAAAATAGCTCACCAGGGGTGCATTTCATCTTTCTATCATTTCATCTCACTGTCTCCTTACTGGATTCCATCTGCTGCACTCTCTCGCCCTTTTGTCTTCTCACTGTGGCTATCTTTTGCTCCATTTTTCATCCAAATGCTGATCATTATATGATTTTGCTTTTGCTTAGCCAAAAAACCCAATTGCAGTGACCCCAACATCCCAGAAGTCAAGCCATCAATATAAGTTTGGAATGAAAGCAATATTGACTGCCAGCACTTCTATAATTCCTAGCAACCAACTCCCATCTCTTCTCTCTTAATGATAGATGGACAAACCATTTGACTTCACTTTTCCAATCTATATGAAGGCCTTCACCATCCTTTATATCCCCTCAAATTCAAGACAATTAGGACTTGATTAAATCCTATCATCTCTCAGGTCTCTTAAGCCGAGTAATGGCTTCTTGGAGAAGCCAAGTAATTTTGCTTCTCCCATTCCCTCCCTCTCTGTTCTGGTCCATGTGCATTTCTGGCTTTAAGTGTGAGTTTAATTAAATGTACTTGACATCTACAATAATTAAGGAGATGATTCTAGACCTTTAACACAGAAGCTAGGTTTTTATTAGCAATTTGTCTAGAAACAATATATACATATATTTATATATACATTTACATTTATATTTGCATTTATATTTGTATTTGCATTTAGATATACACTGTATATATAGACATATATATACATGTAATACAAATCTACAGACCTCCACTTTGTGTTGGTTCACATCTCTACACTGGCTTCATGCATGGAAACTAACTTCTCTGAGAAAAAAACTAAATGGAAACCCCGATCCAAATGTGTTCCATACCTGCTAGGGTATGACCCAAACTATGTGGCAGACACACCACAAGAACCTAATGCACGTGTACCTTCAAAAATGTTGGCTGAGATTTCCCACACCTTGAGGACACAGGCTTTATCAAAGACTGAGTACATGAGTGCATATGTCCCTAGACTGCCAGCTCTCTGCAGACTTTTCACTTTCTGCTTCTGTGACATCACAGCCTTATGTCCTCAACTTTCCTTACTTTCTGGTTTTAATCATCCTATATTATTTTGACAGCACCCTTAATAGACAAATTTATACTTTTCCATCTTTACACCATTTCTGTTTCTATAATTCTTTTACCCTTGTATGCCATGTTAACACTTGCATCTTACACCCAGCATCGATATAAGGGTGGTATGAGCTCAGATCCTCAGGCGATAGCCTTATGGGATTGTTACATTGGGATGCACAGGATCTGTCTCTTCATCACGGACAGGTACAACTTCCACATCCTAGAAGAGCCATCTTTGTCAATGACCATCACCATGGCTGTTGCTGGTGCCCTGGTCTTGTCCAGGCTGAGGGAAAAATAGGTTCGTCTATGAGCTCTGCTCAGGTAGGAAAGAGACTCAGAGTTTTGATCTGTTGAGAGCTCTGCTGAAAACAAATGCACAGGAGGGGAAAGCTGGACACAGGCAGTCTCTGAGATCTCAAACAGAAAGAGCACATCAGTGCCCAGATCCTTTTGGCTTAAATGGCAAGAGGACAACTTTGAGGAGATGGGATACACCAAGTCTCACAAAAATGTGCTTTTATTTCTGTTGCATGGAAATGGAGAAGGATAGAATTAGTTTCAAGTTGTGCCCATGTAAACAGTGACCTTGGTCCGCATTAATCCCAGAACACCCTTTGATAAGAAAAACTCAAACTGCCCAGCTGTGCGTCATGTTTTCCCTGCAGAACAGCTGTGGGCTTCTCCTCCCTGCTCTGCCTCAGAAAGCTCCCCACTGCTGAAACTTGGCCACATAGGGCTAGCCCTGCTGAAAGAAAATATGCGAGTGGGGCTATTTTTAGTGAGCAAACCATAGGCTGTCAGTCGGTGAGGCAGAGGTATCCATCTAGAAATCAGAGGAGCAGCATTATCGGATGTGAAAGCGGGTCAGTTTACAGTCAGGTTCCTTTTATAAATTGTTCATAAAGAGCTGACAAATGACTGAGCAAGGTTTTAATAAGTGATTGTATTTCACTAATAAGATTAAGCAATCATGACATGGAAACTTTAGTAACAAATACTAATTGAATTTCTGACATGTTCATAACAATATGTATTATAAATGGGATAGACTGAAAGGGATTCAGCATTAAATAATACCTGGTAAACTACATGTGGCTCCTCACTTCTCCAACAGCTTCAGTGATGTTACCGCTTTATCCTATCAGAAATACACAGTAAGGTAAGAGGAAGGCTGAAGAAATTCCTTTGTCTGGTCTGTACTGTAAATGATAAGAACTTTGCTGGCTTATCTGCACCTTGAGACACTTTGCTTTTCCCATAGTTATCATCTCAGGAGCAAAATGTGGTCCAACAGTCAAACATGCCCTTTCGGATCGTTTGGAATATAGGTCCAATTTCCTGCTCCCTTATAGACCACTTGTAAGATCTTAAGAATGTTGTGATCTTTCTGGAACTTCTAAGATCCCATTTCTTCAAGGTGAATCTGCACCAAGATTTTGAAGCCAGGACCAAAGCAAAAATCTTGCTTGGATGCAGCCCTATGAGTATCTGTTGGAGAGAGCACCTCAGGACAAAATAAATACAAAAAATCTTAATTTCAGGGGGAAACTGCACTGCTGTTCTTATTTCAATAAGAATCAACATGCTGTATTGAAACCAACATTATATTTCTTCTTTTATCTTTGTTAAGAAATGACAGAAATACAGGAGTGGAAAAGTGAAAGAATGAAAGGTAGTGTGAGCTCGGTTTCCAGCATGTCAGAAGACTGTGGGGTGATTCTTTAAGTAAAAGGTCAATTAAAACCAACCTGGCTAAGAACTATAAGCAAGTCTGTTGTCTAAAGCAATTCTGTGTTGTCTTTAGCTGTGCCTTGGGACTAGATTATGTATTTGTTCTTTTCCATCTCTGATTACTGTGGTGGGATATGGAGTCCTGAGACAAAGCTGTGACAAGTTTGATCTAAAGCCAAATTTCTTTGGGGTAAAAAATCGTCTTCCTCTTTGACGCAAAATAGATGTCTCTGAGAAGACATAGGAAAGGATGAAAAAGGCATCAGTAATTGCTGTATTGCAACAGAAAGCTCCAGAGCCAACCGACTTAATTATGCTAATCACCCTATCAATCTTAATGGAAGAGAGACTATAATCCTTAAAAATACAGTCAGTGAGGCACCAAGAAAATTCCTGGTTTTCTGATATTTGCTAAGGCCACTCATCCCATGGCATCATTATAAAGGTACCACCTCGCTCAGAGATAAACCTTAACTAATTCAGATCCATTCAAATGGTCAGGTAGCTGTCAGCGGCGGTGGCTTGTACTGACTGCCATGTGAGATAATGAGGCTGCTCCTAAAGCTTGTTATGCAAAAATCCTATGGAGACTGAAGAGCCAGAGATAAAATTCTGTTGAACTTGTAAAAGGCTGTGAAATCACTCTTTTATCTTAGTTTTTTGTTACTCTCTGGATCTCTTGTTAAGTTTTCCCCACTTTTGTGCATTCTCAGGTAGTAATGTAATTCAGACAATGGAATGGACATGAAGCCTGAGCCTTGTGAGGAATGGGGCTTTTACTCAAATCACAAACCAAGAATTGTTATTAATAATGGAGGTGGGTTTTTCTGAAGGGGCACATATCTCAGGCACCTTGTAAGGTAAGAAACGAGGGAAACACCTGTGAGCATGGTGGGGTTATGTGCTGCGATTCCCACCTGGTACTGAAGGAGTAATGGGAATCTGATTTGATGTATGATCAAGCTTGTTCCTACTATCTCAGAGAGGTATGCTATGGATGATGTATATTCATTCTCCAAAGGCATCACCCAAGTCTACTACAAATATTTACACAGGACACTATCTCCCCAGTAGAGCCTATACAAGGTGGGAAGAATCTCCCTACACTTTGAAAAGTGTATTTCCATCTTAGTTTCTTTATGCAGCTGCCTGACGAATGCAGATGATACATGGAGCTTTAGCATCCAGCTGATTTGTTCCTTTTTCTCTCACCTTTCAGAAAAAAAAAATAAATCTCACTTCCTGTCAGGTCTGATTTGGTCATGTTACAAACTACAGCACAACTTTAGCAAAAAGTGACTTATGCTTATAGGTTTATAGTCTGCTTTGGGAAGCAGTACAATTCAGTTACAACGGAAGGTCACCAGAGAGTATGTGAATGAAGGGGTAAGTGATAGGATCTGCTCTTCTCTCAACATGTTTGAGAGTGGGTGGTGAGCAGAAACTCCCTAGCTCTTTTTCCCTGGAGCTCATTTTCCCAGATCTGTTTTCAATGATGTCTATCTTTCCCAAAACAAAATCATCCAAGAGCTTTATTTTGAAACTCGAGCATCTCCAAAATTCAAGTCCCACCTGGGTGGGAAAACTTGGCATTTGAGCTAGGGTGTTGGAGTACATATAGGAAGACTCCATGTTCAGGTTTAGAAAATGTATCTCAATCTCCTACCACAGGGATGATAAAGTCATGTGAACTGCTCACAAATACAAAGAATTAAAATTTATATAAACTTTTCTGAAGAGTTAGGTGGAGCAAGAGAACAAACAGAATACTATCTGAATCAATTTTGTGCCAATTTAAAACTAAAAAAAACCCCTTGGGTTTTTTAACAAATATGTTCTTTATTTATGTATAATAAATTCCAGTGACCACATTCTCATTTTAATAGGGAAGGCTGATGCTTTCAAAGAATGTAGGGTGATTTCTAAACAAAAGCAAATTTCAAATTTATATTTTTATTAAAAAACCCAAAGAAAATATAAATAAGAAATATATTGACATAGTCTGAAACTGCTCTAAAATCTGCAAAAAATAATTAATAGTTTTGGTTGTCTTGAATTGGCTTTTTATTGAATATAAAAATCTGAAAATAAACAGAAGATGATGAATGGTATTTCTGAAAAGCACATTTTCTACAACCTAGATTGAGAGATTAAATATGTTATTTTAAATTGTGCACTATTGCATGGATCTGTGGAGAAGATGTAAATCATAAACACATACTTGATTTTACTTTCAATGATTTATACTATTAACTTTTTTCAAGGAAGTTTATATTAAATTGCTGAGTTTGAAGCATTTGACACAGCCCAGTCAGATGATCCTACCCTGTTATGTAGGATGTGCCAGGGTAGCAAACAAAAAGGGGTTTTTTTATCTCCAGTTGTAGGAAAAACTCTTCCCTGACTGGTAATGCTGATGTAAGATCCTGAAGGCTGGCATGAGGTTATTTGATCTAAGGTACTGAAAAAGCACAATGATTTCATGAAATTGTTCAGTACTTCAATAAATCTAACCATACATTTCTGATTAGATGATAATCTAACATCCTGAGAGCTACAGACACCTCTATACTGTTTTAAGTAATATATCAATCTTTTATTCGTCCTTAGCTAGTTTGTTGGGGGGTTTTGGAGTAGATCAATTGCTATTATTGCAATATGTGACATCTTAATTGTGTCACAAGACAACATAACAAATAAAGAGCACCCAATTTCTATGTCCTTCATGGTGCAGAGTACTGAAATCAAATCTCCACTCGCAAAAGTCCTCTTTGACTAATGTGCTGAGGACTGGATGGAGAAAAGAATGTGGTTGATGAAGTTTATTATACATAAATAAAGAACATTTTTGTTAAAAACCAAGATGTTTACACCCCACTGTAATATTACTCTGGCTTTAATAATTCTATGAAATCCATGATAGGAAGTGTCACTGAAATAAAAAAAAGATATGAAATGTTGGGTGGTGGAAGGCATTTCCTATGGCAAACCTTCTGCTATGTCTTCAACGACCTTTTAAAATATTCGTCATACTACAAGCTTTGCAGGTAACAAGGATTTTTGTCATAACAGAACAAAATTAAGTGATTAAAATTCACACCCCTAGCAAAAGGGGGCGGGGAAGAACATGCCTACTTAAGGAATGATTTATCTGGGTGGATTAAAGCTGATCCCTTGGAGGGTGTAACCAGCAGACAGCTGCACAGGAGTATGAGATACAGAAGTCAGCAGGAAATCAAACTGTCCAGGGCAATCTTTGCTGGGGAGTGGGGAATACCAGAGAAGCTACCATCTAATTGGGTCAGTTGTACAATAGAGATTGGACTGTATGATGTTAAATGCAAAACCAAATAATTACAGAAGTTAGTGCTAGACTGCTTCTGAGGTTCTTTCAGCTCAAGCATTCCCGAACAAAAATTCTGAACTCTGTGCCCCCACGGTGGAAGAAGAAGAGAGCTCTGCGCAAGTTTGCATGCTCTTTGCATGGAAATAATGGTTTTATCCCCATCTTGAAGCTGAATCCAAAAAGCAAGGTAGCATCATGTTAAGAAAAGTGCAATTGCAGAGGAGAGCTCAGTACAAGAAAAGCAGAAAACGAAACAGGCAAATGAAAGAAAAAAGGCAGCTTGTAATACTGAAGCACCTCCTTGCCTGCAAATATTTTATGATGGAGAAATGCTGGGTTAGTGAATCTGCGTATGGCGCACACATACTGCCAGGGGATTCAGGTGTGCATTTGATTTTCAGTATCATCTGGTAAGGGGAGAGATCAGTGACTGGCAAACCAGCGGAGCTGAGCAGGTGGGGAGAGGAGGCATTTGGCAAGCTGGTCAGAGCTGCCTTAATTCCCAGGAATCAAGGCACCAGCGGTGCGTAGAAGAGTGTGCTGCTGGGCTCAGCCTGTAAAACAGCTTAGGAATCAACTGTGATTATACTGAACCAGGCTATCACCAGCCCAGCTCTGAAGGGATCAGGGCTAGGGAGGGCTGGCGAGATGGTGCTTACCGAGCTGCGGGGGGCTGCCTGGGGTGCCGGGGCAGCAGCGGGGGAGCGCAGCGGGGGCAGTTCTGCCACCTCCCATGCCGCGGGGCTGGGTGCAGGTGGCACCTTTCCAGGCAGATCCACAGGGGTGTCTCCCTGTGCTGTACAGGAGAGAGTGCAGTGGGGGGAACTGCATTCAGTGGAGCTGGAGGTGCAGAGCTCTTTTGGCATAGTTTTCATAATACCATGTGTGAAAAGACTATGCGTGGCTCTAAAAGAACTGTGAAAACTTCAGCTTTCCTACATGCCAGCTAGTAAAATGGATGTTAAAGCAACACTTATGAAATCCTGGCTTTTAGGTCTCAGGGATGGCATGTCCTGATCGTGCCTGTTCTGTTTGGATCCTTTTCACCTGGCTACGTGCACATAAAGCAGGGCAAAATGAAACTCTGATGTGATTCACAGTGGCCTTTCGAGCAATAAAGAAATATCCCAAGTTCTCATCCACTGAATACTCTGAGCCTAGTTAAGTTAGATCTGCAGAGCGCACAGTCCTGTTCAGGATATATATAGAGAGGAAACATCTCTGTTTCCTGTGGTGCAATAACAATAAGTTCAAAGTATATTTTACTTAAAAAGGGAGAATATTTTCAGAAAGCAACACCTCTAAAAGAACATGCTCAGCAGAATCTACTTTTCATGTATAGCTATAAGCTCTTCTGATGTGCTGACCCAAACATCCTCATAAATTTAGACTATATGGAAGGCTCTGCATGTAATTATCTGAAGCAGCTAGAACATTTATTATGATAATTAAAGTCAATTACTTTTATGACAGGATCAAAAAATAAACACCACCTCTAACACTTGCCTCGTTTTCCTCTCTCTTGCACAATACAATATTGCCACAGTAATCACTGTATCGCACCACCCTCCTAGCAAATTCCAAAGGCAGGGACATCTTAATTCACTTGGCTAGTTTCCTTCCACATGACTGCTTCACTCAGTGGCAGTAGATGGATATGTTCCTTAAAATGTTGATAGCATTCCAGACTTGGTTTGCTTTAAAAAAATGAATAGTTTATTGTTGTCAGAACACCTCTGAATAATGAAGGACATGGTTTGAATTATTGCTAAGAAATTATTAGCTTATAAGCAATGCTAGACACATCCTAATGCACTCTGCAATGGGATCTTATTATGACTATGGGAACAATACGAGACTGAGAATATCTTATACCATTCATTTCTGTGTAAATGTCTGTTCTGTTTGGAGCTGGAGTAGAATAACAGTCTATTAAAATAATCACAAACTTCTGTCCCTCTTGGAATTATATTCAGGGCACAATTAATAGATTAACAAAGTTATTGACAGTGTTTAGAGAGTCTGATTTTCAAACTTCTACTGGAATGTTGTTTGGTTTTAAAGCGAAGATGCTCCATTTAAGTCAAACAAGGTACCTTAGGGAAATAGAATGATGTAATTTGTTACCAGCTATCCTTTTCAACATTAGCTGTCTGTTTCTCTGTTCTTTCCTTGGCTTCTCTTTGCAGCAAAAACAGTGGTTATCTATATCACAACAAAGCCTTTTCCAGGCCTCGTGTTCAAGGTCACAGATCTTTTGTGCACTGGGCTGAGCCTGCACTTTCTGAGAAATATTCCCTCTCTGATATTGCTTCTGTGTTAAACAAAGACATGTACTAAAAAAAAAACCCACCTAAACTCTCAGTACAGTGAAGCTTAGTTTTGATTCACTCTTCAAAGAGGAGAAACAGAATAAAAAAAGAGCTATTATACAGAAATGTTTATGGAAAAGTTCACCTATTACAATGGGACAAAACCCAAGAAAACTAATGGCTGCCCTTGCAGCTCTCACAAGTAGTTCAGAATAGTCACAACAAGTACGGTATTGAGCAAATACATGCAGTATTTGCAGAATGGAACACATTCTTAATGGCATACGTCCTGCAGGAAAAAAACAAACAAAAATCTGTGCCAGTACAGCACATGGGAACATTTCATGGGGCACCCAGGTCAAACATCTTTGGCCACAATTTTCTGGGACACGCAACTTCCATGGTGCAAGCAAGAATCTCTTGCAAAGCACCAGAGGGGTGTCTGAGTTCGCCTGGAAGTCAAATAATAAAATTAATAACGTGACACAAGCAGAATCTTGGGCTGCTTAGATTATTAGTACTGATATAATAAAACATAGTTTCAAAAAAATAATGTTACCTAATGGAACTGTTTTCACTAAACTAAGTTGAATAAACAGCCAAGACACTGAAATATAGAAACATAGAATGGTTTGGGTTGAAAGTGAGCTTTAAAGACCATCAAATCCAATCCCCTAAACCATGGGCAGGGACGTCTTTCAGTAGACCAGGTTGCTCAAAGCCCCATCAGCATGACCTTGAACACTTCCAATGGTGAGGCATCCACAGCTTCTCTGGGCAACCTGTTCCCAGGCAATATTTTTAAAGACTAAAACTTTTAACTCTTCCTCGACCTCCTACCACCAACATCATGCCTAACACTGCCTTCTCCCTTGCCGTTCATGATAAGCAGGACCCCCTTCTCACTCTGGTGGGGAGTCAGTGTCAGCTAGTTGCTGCTTTGCACAGGTGGTGGGTCTTCTCCTGTGATGGGCATCTCAGACCCCAATAAGTTTAATGAAAAAACCTAGACAGTCTCACAGGTGCAGCAACACCTGAAGAAAAAGAGAGAGGAGGACTCACCCTACTGATATCTGAGGGCCTTATTTTAAAAGAGAAATGGACACAAAAGGTTGCTTTGTCAAAACCAGGCTAATGTTTTCTACAGCTCCCTCCTTGCTTTCAGCAGGGGGTATAAGTCACATTGTGACAGTGATGGCATGGACCGGGTATGATCAGGAGCTGGAGGCATCTCTGGGGAGTTGGGTACTCTATCATGTCCTTACAGGAGACTCATACGGGGGCAGTCAACAAGCCCGCCTGGCAGCTGAGAAGACGTCAGAGTGTACTGTGTGTCCTGCAGCTCGGTGTTGGTAGCTAGGGGCTCATTGCCAGCAGTTTAATTCCATGCCGGGGAGCACTGGATCACTGTCAGAACGAGTAGCATGCTTTTCCATAAGCTCAGCACAGCAGGGAGAAGATGCATACCTGCCTACCTTGCTATGGCTGCACATTGTTAGGGCACGGGAATGAGGGCTTTGCAGAGGGTTGTGGTGATGTGGAAGATGGAGCAGGAAGCCCCAGCTCTCTGCCCCAGCAATGCCATAGGCCATGAACAAAAACTTGAACTGAGATAAATGTATTGATTGTGTGGAGAACCTTCTCCTTCAGGGACTGGGCTGCATTTAAAAAAAAAAACAAAAAAACAAGTGTGAAAAATACTGACAAGACTGGGGATCCTGGTATAGACAACACCAAGAATACATGCAACTGCTGTGAGGCCACATGTTACACAGCAAAAATTGGAGTGGGGTCTTCACAGTCTGGTGCTATTGTCCAAAGCTAACCAGCGGGTCCTCCTACAGGTTAGTCTACAGTATTAGTGATACCTTAATGTACTTCACCTTCTGAGCCACTTCAAAGACAGAAATGAATATATTGTGATGGACAGTGACTCTTAAAATTCTCTCTGATCCAGGCCATGTGCCATTCCATGAGTATCCATGCAAGCCAAGCTAAAGGTAAAAATAATTGGGTAAAAGTCAGTGTGAAGTGCAGTAATTGACATTAGATGATCTAAGATTCTTTTCCCCTTGCCTGTTTTTTCTCTTGCTCATACTCTGTTAGTTTTTTGGTCCCATTATATTCCATACTGGGGTGTCTTAATTTAAATCTGTTCTTCCCTGAAACTCCCCAGCCTTTCTTAGGAAGAACTTCTCAGTGAATTAAACTATTCTTTCTTATAGATCAATCATTTTTAAAAATAATAAGACATTAACTAAATATATCTGTGTCTCTATTGGTAATGCAAGCATGATGAAAAAAAAATATTCAAACATTGATTAATGAATTTAATAATTTCCATAGAAAATGGCATAAAGAATGAAAATAGCTCATTAGGAAAGAGTCTGTGAAAGTAAATATTTAGCCTGGTAAAGTTTCCTGGGGAAGCTCAAGATCTTAAAGACCAAAAAAGTCATGAAGTGTGCTTAACTCCAATTACAGTGCTGATTTTGTTGCTGTTGTATTTCCTGTTACAGAGCTGTGTTATTCTAATGAATACATACGGGAAAAACTACAGCTGAAAAGTGTTACTTATTTCATCATTGTAAACTTGTAAACCACTAAGAACCAACCCGGTTTGGCTCCCAGCTGTCCAATATTTTCAGTCGGTCACAGCAAAATTGTGAAAACCACTCTCTTTTTATGCTGACCTGTCTCCTTCCTATATTTGTCACTGCCCATGGGGACTGCTAGTTCAGGTTCAACACTCCCAGCAGTCAGCTACGACTAGAAGGCAGCCACTCTAGGACACATACCGATCTATCTGGTGTATTCCCCTTCATATGTATATATTTTATTCTAAGGTAAATGAAAAATTAAGCCAACTACTTACAGTAAAAAACCAAAAAACCCGAAGTAACTAACATTTCTATAATGAGTTGTCACTTGCTGTAAAACAACAACACGATAACAAATTGTATTCCAAGGAGAAGAAAAACTTGAGTCACGTTCAACCACATGGTGACCTGGACTTATTTTCTGATTTCAGTGAGCTGAGCCAAAGAGAACATACTGAGTGGGGTGTATCTGCATTTGCAAACTGCTTTCCAGGTGACAAGATTATGGAGAGACAAGTAATGAAAGTTTGTTCAGCTGCTACCACCCTTGTGCAGAGAATATTTTGCCTACTGCCTCTTTCCACAGGAAGGTAGTAGGTTTTTGATGTTTCTTAGGCACATTCTTTTTATCCCTTGCTTTTCCCATTCAGGTTTAACATCTCCATGGTTCTATAGGGCCATAGCTTCTCTATCAAGTAAAGGAATAATATTCAGCACTGAATGGCACATTAATACTTGGTCAAAATGCAGTTATTAGAGAAATCAGATCCTTCCTGAAGAAGTTGCTAGAGCACACCAAGGTCACAATTTACATTATCAGCCTCATGGAAAAGGTTTCATGAGTTCAGGCATTTCGCCAATAGTGTTGCCAACATTGTACCCTGTCAGAAAACAGGCATCTGCCCATTTCAGTCCTTACTGCCTTTGGACTCCCTGTTCCAGGGTGCTTATAATCCATACCCATGGTTTTAAACTGAAGGCTGCCACTGGTAGTATTTTGAAGACAATTAGATCATAATAAGATTGTAGAGTCCTAATGGATTTTAAAAATACTTTAAACCCTCTCCATTTATCCAGGCAATACTTGAACTGAGCTAGGATACTTTTGGCAAAAAAAAAATTGAGTAAGTAGAGGGCTGGCAATAAGAGGCCTTTGAATTGCATGAAAGGTTTGCCTACACCCCTAGCGAGCTGCATCCTTGGGCTTCTGAACAGTCTTGTCCCCCAGGAGAGCAGTGGTTGTAATGGTTCATTAGAAACATCAGTGAAGGTTGATCACTCAGTCTTGGTCATCAAAAGTGGGAAGAAGAGACTGCAGGCAGCACTTGGTAACTTGCTGTGGTTCCAGTGCTGTAAGAAAAGGTTGTAATAAGATCAGGAACCTAATTTTCTACATAACTGGTCATTGTCTTCATAGACATTTTCAGATACAGTAGATCACTTTATCATTCACTCCAGAGGAAGACATTCAGTATGGAGGAAATTCAGATCTTCAGCGATAAGGATGGGAAGACATTTCCCAGGTAGTGGGGAAACAAAGGTATTTAGGGGATGTGTAAATAGGGGAAGGCTTTTTCCTCTCTTCAGCACAGAGTGGGTTTTACATCCTCAATGCAAAGTAAAACATTTCCCCCCAAATGTTAATCTTGCCTGGACTGAGGGTCAAGCTGCTCTTCGGTGAAGAGCAGGACTTCTGGAGCAGCCCAGATTCTGGACAGCAAAAAGCCTGTATGAACTGGTAAAAGGCTTTTCTGATAAGAAATTAAATAAATCAAAATCAGACTAAAAAAGCAGTTGAAAGTGGGGTAAAACTCTCCCCCCACAACCTGAGGGGAAAGAAACACCAAACTACAGGGAAGCCAAGCAGAGAACATGCAATTAACCGGCTGGCATTTATGCAGGATCCTGGGATGAATGTCCTTTGCAGGCTCTCTGCCAGTACCCTGCAAGCTATTTCTGTTTGAAGGGCTTCATGTTCACAGGGGCTGAGGGGTTGGTTTGGTTTTTTTACCATTTTCATGCAGTCAAATAATGAAGAAGAAATGCCAAGAAACAAGAGCAAATATATTGTGGGTCACTATTGCTCTTTTACCGAAGTGCTTCTGGTGTTTGGCACCTAGACCAGCTCATCGAATCAGAGGTTAAAGAAAATAATAGCCTGGGCGCTGTAGAAAATGATAAGAAACAAGTAGCAGGGAGGCAGATAGTACTGTCTGAGCCCAATGTTATTTCCAAAGGTTAGGAGAGAATGAATATTTCTCCTTTTTTTAAATGTCAATTTAATCTGAAAGACACTGAACCTCAAATAACATTTCAAACTAATGTAGAACTTCTGAAAACAAGGTAATTGCTGATCTAGCAGCCAGGGATTTCATTTTGAACTGACTGTTACTTTCAATACCCTTGTTGCTTTACAGTATAAATACATACATTGGGAGGAGAAAAAAAACGTATAGTAAGGGAAAGGGGAAAAAAGATTCAAGGACAGCTGCTGAGCCTTTGGCAGTGGTGAGCTACTGAAACCCGCGTGCTGAGATTTGAAGGAGGGTGTACTACTGTCTGGATTCTGTGATCTTTCCTCACCAAACATAGAGGCTGCTACAGTCTATGTTTAGGCTTTGTGCCTTTTTGATAGGAAACAGCTCACTGTAAAGGTGAGGGTCCTTGCCCAAGGCCACATAGGAAATCCACGGCACATCTGAGGAATCCAAATTCAGGGGTTTAGTGTTGAATATTTTTTCTAAATGTTGTTCTTACACCATAATCAACAACCCTTTAACTTCTTAAATATTTTTAAACATACTTTGCACCTGGCTTAAGAGATGGTAACACACTTCGGGTTTTGCTGCTTATGAATCAGAAGGTGACAAGTTACAGGAATTTTTACTATCAGCTGATGTGGCCAGAGATGTTCAACTTAAACATTATAAAAACATTTCTTGCCTGGAAGACTGCTGTAGCTCAGGGACAGGCCACCCAGAGGGACTTTGGAATCTCCATCTGAAAGTTGTGTAGACTCAGGTAGACAAATATCTCTGCATATATGCTCAGTTATTCCTGCTCTAGGAACGGAGGTACGGACAGGGTACAGTAATGGATTAACTGATGGCTCTTCGAAGTGATAGTAATAACAGCATTCTGGAAGCAGAGTTCAAAGTGCTCACCATGTCACTATATGCACTAGATACCTGTCTAGGACTTAAAGGCTCTAGTTTAAAAGCTTTCTTTGCAGAACTGCCATCTGATTAAGCCAATAATTATTTTTTTTTTAAGATCCAAATCATTACAGCCAGGCTAACATTTAATAATTAAGTCTGGCTGTAAGTTAATTGTTGGAAAGGCTTTGAGATCTCAGCACAAATTTAACATCAAATCAGTTGTTTAAAAAAATGAATTGGCTGCTGAGAAAGGTGAATAACATGCTACTCATACAGTGTTACTGATATCATAGATTCATTCTTATTTTGAATATGATATACAAACTAAGGGCTTGCTGTAGACAATCCAGAATTCAGAGCAGTCTACTTGCAGTGATCTTTTCCTTTTCCACAAAGTAAAATGGCCTTTATACAAAAATTAATAGAACAGTTTCACCAAATTGGTCCTGTACTATTTATGCCAATAGCATGATGAAAGGAGCTATTTCTGTTTAGGAGTATGGGGAAAGGCATGTAAGGAAGATTCAAAAGAGAAGAGAGATGCATAATGCATTGGTAGAACTTTGATGTATAACTGTGCTGCAAACTCATTTGAACTGTTTTTTTTTTCTTTCTGTGTTAATTTAAGTGCTCTGGAAGTGTTGATTGTCAGCTTTTATTGGAAAAAAAAAAAAGGCCCTGTCTTTATCCACAAATCAATGCTCTAAGAGGAGCAGCAGTGCAAGGTTCTGCACAAACCGTTATCATTCAACATGGTCTAAGTCCTGAACATCCCGAGAGACAGAAATTATCTATTGCCATATTTCAAGAGAATGATCTGCATAATAAATGTGGCAAGTGATGATGGTATTTTGTGATATATGCACTCCCTCAACAGAAAATATGCTAAGATTCCAGATCCAAAACTTCATATGAATTTTTAAATAGCCCTTACTCCTTCAGGTACCTTGCACTGGATTTAGAATAAAAATTTAAAATGTAAATACACCTTCTCTTGCATCTTCTTTAGGGCTTGAAAATGAATTTTCTTCTGTGTTCACATGCTTGTGAGTATTGTTTTAGAACTTTGCATCCACTGAAAAGAAATCCTGATAATCCTCCTTGATCAGAGATGGAAGTGATATGCTAAAACCCTTTGAGAAGTAGGATGAGTATAAGATCACCCATACACCCACCCTTCCCTCTTTTCTCCCTCCTACACGCTAGGTAGTATGAGAAAGTGAAATACTTGTCTTTCTGTTAGTTCATTAGACTGAAAACACTCCTGTGTGCTCCGAAAATCCTTTTTTTTTTTTTGCCAAATACATTTTCTAATAAAGACTATGTATACCTTTTCAAAGTAACTGGTGTTCCTGCAAGAATTATTTTGAGGACTCTGCAAGAACAAATCCATATTTGTCAAATCTGAGGATCAGGAGCCTGACCAAAGTCTCATTTTATCAGGGTGAATCTTCCCATTGTTTTCCACTGGAGTTTGGAAGTTGTCCTAAGCACATGTTTTCAGCATGGCAGATGACCTAAAAAGTTTATGGGAGCCTGACTAGATTCATTCATAGTTAACCTTGGCATTTTTTGGATTAAATCAGGAGTGCTAAATTCTTTTACAATTGGAACAATCTTTACTTCTAACTGTGTGTTTAGGAAAACTGATGCATCAATTTTGGCCATGGGTAGTCAATTCTGAAGAAGATGGGCCTTCAGTGAACCACAAAATATAGATTGCACAAAGAAAATAGGAAAGATCTTTAAGGTGAAGAAGATCAGATTTCCTCATGTCTTCTAAATGTGACCTGACTTTTCTGATCAACAACTCACTATTATAAAATAAAGCTTGTGACAAAAAGAAATTAAATCCATAAGTGAGTCATGAACCATATGCCTTCAGGCATGCTATGCAGAAGTACACACTTAATCAGAGAGAATCAACTGCCAGCAACTGGATCCCATGATGGGATTTTAACAAAAAAGACACCTACACTGTCAATCGATAATATAACATGTTGTGTAACACATGCTACAGTTCACTGCAGAAGTAGTTCTGAAAGGGTAGGAAATGTCTCCCCTGGACCCTGTGGTTTGAAGAGTTGATGCTTGATAGTACATGCCTGACATGACTAGCTCACACTTTGATCAGATCTTTAACCACGTTTTTGTTTTGTCTCCTATGAGAAGCATGCTTGCTAAGAAGCACTTTATTTACAGTGTATAGCGAGATACAATGCATAATAAGAATTGCATATACTTGGTACATATTGATTTGTGAATGTGCTGTCTACGTAGAATATAGCTACTTCTGCACTGTTGTATTTATACCAAAGAAAAAAACAGCTTCTATTTATTACTTCAGCTGCATACTGAGAGCTTCCCAGGTTAGATCTACTCAGTTGTAAATTATGAAAGGTACAATGGGAATGAGTTAAAGCATTATGCCAGCGCTGCAAAAACTTTATTGGAAATGAGTTATCAAGATGTCTTCCTTACAGAGTTTATTAGATATGTGTCAATGACAAATGTGTACTGCTGATAAACTTACAAATGAATCCAGCCTGCAAATTCTTTCTTATCTCCACTGAGATTAACATATCTCATCAATACTTTATCCATGTATATGTATGCACTTATTAATAACTGCCAGAAAAAGAATTAGATTGCGCTGTCTTTTTGTGCAGAGAAAATATTCCTGGAATTCGGCTTGTATCAAGTGTTGGTCAAGAGTTTCCTGCTTTTCTCCGTGTAAAGCAAACACGGTGGCTGAAAGGGCATCCAGCAATGCTGCCGATAGCTTTCTTCCCATATGAGAATGCCAGGAGAAGGGAGCAGCTGTTTGGCTCTCTTTTTGTTTTGAACACCACCCCTCCGTGTCACATGTGCTATTTTTAAAATCAAGCTCCCTCTCAAAATACCTGTTTTCTGGTTAAATAATCCACAGCTCTCTTTAAAGGTCAGGCTAAGAAGCTGGGATTCCAAAGCGTTCATATTTCAGATGTTTCAGTGAATTAGGTTTTTGAAGGCTAGTTCAATCACAGTGGGCAAGTTTTGATAAGCCAAGAAAAATTTTTATCCACGTATGTATTTTTTGTGTGTTTCCAACACAGGCTCAGAAGTTGCTCTCCTTCATGGTCCTCTCTAAGACCCGAACTGAGAGGTAGCTAAAGTCAGCAGGTTCCTGTCTCTAAATCCTGCAAGTAATGTGCAAACAAATCAGAAAGAAATGCTTAACCCACAGGCAAGGGTGTAGGCCTCCCTGAAAGTTAAGTAAAAGCATTTTATGAAATCAGCAAATATTTTTCCCCTTTGGAGTTTTACTTAAGGGTAAGAAGCCTTCGGAGTATTGTTCTATTTTTCACCCATACCCCAAAGCTTAAACCTTTAGCTCAGGTGACTGGATATAAAGCTTTTAGGAAAAGCTGTTTCTTTGGTTTTCCTCAAGAATACCTTTGAAAATATTCTTTGCTTACTGGTGACTTGTACTCATAAATCTTCATCACCTTGCTTTGCCTTCAAACTAGGGTTAGATATGATTTTTTTTTTTTCTTGGGACAGCTTTAACTCCATCTTAGCACTATTTCTGACCTCTCAGTTTTTATTATATTTTCTCGAAATTGTTAATAAGGGCAGGTAAAGTTATCTGAGGAAAAACTCTTCCTGGAATGCTACATGTTTCAGTGTAGCTCTTGGATGATTTACCAGTTACTTCTTTCACTGTCTACCCATAGTATTATTCCAAATCCCAGTCACCTGCAAAGAAATAGGGATTAGGACAAGCTATGCCTTTATTTTACAACTATTTCGAAGAACAGATTATATATATTGACGTGCGGAATCAAACTCTACAACTCGAGGAGAGTTATAAAGCAGGTGTGTTTATTGCGGCACCGGGTGCAAGGGGGATCCTTCCTCCTGACTTGCACCCCATTTCAACAAGCAGCCAGGTATTTATTATACAAAGTCATGCATTATACATAAGATTTCCGAAAATTCAGAATCTTCTCCCTTTGGCGCCTATTCAAGATGTACTTCTCACCTTCTTGGGCAGTTACCTGAAGTTTTTGTTTATCTTGCATACATTAGTAGTCTTTGTTATTCAGTTTCTGTTATCTTAAAACACCTGCTAGCTGATGGTTAGCCCTTCCCTATTGTCCACCCTGGACATGCCAAGCTAACACATGCCCACTGGGCTGGTTTCAGTCTGTATCAACAGGATCCTCGGGCGGAGGATCCACATTCTTCAGGGTGGGGGGGTCATTTCAATAGGAAGTCGACTCCCGCCCTTCGCCCCTTCCCAGGTGTTAATGTTTCTGTTATCTATGCAGTTTCTGTCTGCAGCAGAGTTTTAGGTTTTTTCACTATATCAATATATATAAAATTATTATAGAACTGTTAATTTTTCAACTTTTAAATAATTTTACCCAGACCGAAAGCAAGTCACTTAAGAGCCACCCACGAGCAGATTTCATTTCTGTTTAGACACAGGAAGAATAAATGCTTCTGCAAAAAAATACTTGGAGGTGGTTAGTGGGTTTTTGACCAGAGTTCTTGTTGCAGGTATCTCCCATGGACTGCTTTCACCTACACTTCCAGTTACTAATCTTGACTCTCATTGCCTTATTTTAGGATGTATAGTTACCATGAAGTAGTGACTGACTATAGGAGTATATGACAAAACTTCCACTGGCATTGCAAGGGTTCCCCGTTTCTCCCTTTCACAGGTTATACAAAGTCAGTTGAACTGCCTGGCCAGAGAAAATAGGTGAGAATGCAGGCAGTTAAGATGAACATTTACACATCTGAGCAACAAAAAAGAAAACCTATAATCATACACTTCCCTTTATTTCCGTGGTAAATAATGGCATGAGAATAAGCATGTCTAGTGTGGTTATCCTGGAACAATATACAGAAAGAAATACATTAAGAGACCCATCGACAAGTCCCTGGGTGCTAATGTCTTCTTACGAATACAAAGAAAGTTTGGCTAGAGGACTTCCTAAGGAACAGCACTGAGGTGATTAACAGGAGAACAGAAGTAGTTTTTTGCATTTAGTATCGGTATTGTTGTGACAGCTTTATGGCCATTCTAGACTAATGGGCCTGATTTGTCTCCTAAATACAATACAGTCCCAGTCCTCTGCAATACTTGGGGGGTAGAATTTGTAGGTAGATTTTTTTTCCTGTACTCTGCGTAAAGCTGAGAAATCATGGCTGAATGCAAGAAAATACTGCACCTGAATGTTAAAGGAACTTTAAAAAACCAACCCGTATTTGAACCAACTGTCACATGGTAGGAAAGTAGGCACACTTACTTTTTGCCCTCTTATTCTAGACATTATTGTGTTCATGTTGCAAGAGACAATCCGTACTCAAGGTAGCTTACAAAGGTCAGAGACTGGCAGATGAAACAGTGGAACAGAGACAGCAAATTCTTTTACTGTAGGACAGAGGGCACTTCAAGAGAAAAAACAAACTCGTGTTTACATACCTCGGTGATATGTAAACATTGATATTTGACGCTCTGTATTTGAAGCTCTGGAGACTGACTTTAGGAACTGAAGTTCAACATGGTAGTGCAGTTCCTTAAGAAAACCCACAAGAGCAATTCTTGAATCACAGCTAGAAACTCATGCAAAAATCCTAGAAGTGGCAACCTGCCTATATATAAAATAAGACCTGACTTCAGATATTAACATTTGTGTATTTTCATCTATTTATAACACTGTCAGGAGATTTCCCTGGTATCTCATTAGAGCTTTCATCATTATCACAGAAGCATACACTCTGTGTTACTCTGTTTAGATCAGAAGACCAAATAATCTACTTAGAATTCTAAGAAAAGAATGTTTAGTAAAACTATTGCTTAAAATTGCCCTCTGCTACAACATAAAGAACACATAAGCTTTGTTGTTGTTGTAGTAAACACTAAGTAGCTAATTTAAGGCTAGCAATACACCCTGGATCCAAATAGCAAGAAGAATGAGATGTAAATAACAATGTAAATAAAGCCAGAAGGCTAAATGACTGTGTCACTCTAGGAAATTATATGATTTCCAGAAAGAAATATCTGTTTTCAAAATAAGAAGGTGGTTGTTCTCAAGCTTAAGGATGCTCAAAGACATCCACAGCTGTCCTATCTCCTATGAAAAACCATAACCAGTTCAGAGGACAGATCACACAATACCAATTAGGAGAATGGAAAATGTCTAGGCCTGCTGTAATTGTGTTAGTTGTGACCAATGACCCTATGTATTTCATAGAACTATAAGATACACTGAGGATGATCCTTTCTGGCGATTTATATGGTGCCTTTTCATCATGGTGGCTAGCCAATACTCTTTCCCTTAAGGAAAGAAAACTATGTCATTTGATCTGTTTGCAGCTGCAAGTCTGGTTTCTTGACAGGATTGTGATTTTATCCTGTTCATCAAACACTGTCAGCACCTTAATTTCCCTGGAGTTTGACACAAGTAGCAGCAGGCAGGCAATGAAAGTTTTGATTCATTAAACTCATTAGCATTTTTTTGAGTTTCTGTTGAGCCTGAACAATTATTAATAAAAGCAGAATGACTGTCCTTGACCAAAATTCTCTTGAAATACTGATGCAGAGAACAAACAAATTGCATGGATGCTGCAATGGCACTACATACAGACAGTCTATTCTGCCCACTTACTGAAATTCCTCCCATAATTACTGTTGTGAAAATAGTCTTGTTTGAGATGCATTTTTGGATGTTGGCTTAAAACCCATATACCTAGGTTAAAATATCTCTATATTTGAATAGGAAAAAAAATCAGAATAGAGAACTAAATTCAGACCACCAGTAAGCAGATATTCCATATGAATATAAATGTTGGAAAGTTGGATTTCTGTGAGGTTTAAACATGTAAACCAGTTCATGAAGTGCAGATGGAAAATGGAAGATACTTTACCGAATCAGCTTTTTCATGAACAACACACAAGCATTTCTGGATTTTGATGTGGAAAAACAAGATTTACCATGTCTTACTATTTATGTAAATAACTACTATCTGTGAACTTGCTTCTTTGGGAAAGGTGCTAGCACATATCACCACCCCTTAAAGATTTATAGTATATGGCACTGTACGGGCAGTTATTCATCTTAATCAAGCAAAGACTTCTGGCTTTATGAGAATTATGCTCTTATGTGAAGATTTGCAGGACCAAGGCCTTATAGTTCTGGTAGACTTTAGGGCACAATAAGATCGATTACCTCGGAATGATGTCTCGCCTTACACTTAAACAAGTTCAGTGATGGAAATCCTACCCAACTCCCCTTGAGAGCATCATACATTGTCCTGACTGTTCTTCTGCCCGAAGTATTTCCTAATGTTAAACTGACATTTTCCCTGCAACATTCTAAATCTATTAGTCTTGCTCTGCCCTTGATGACTCAAGAGAATAATTGGTCCCTGTTCTCTCTGTAATATCCCTTTATGTATGTATAGACAGTTATGTCTCCTCTAAGTGCTAGATTGTCAATCCTCTTTATCACTCTTGCAATTTCCATTTTCCAAGTCTTTTATCATTTTTCTGCTGTTCCCCTCTGGACTACCATCCATTTGTCTGCAAGGCCCCTAGTAATCCAGCGCATAGAAATGAAGAGCCATGTCACCTTGTTCTCATATGAAGTGATGGCTACAGGAACATGCAATCTTTCCCTTGCAAGACAGAACTCCCCCTAAAGCGGCTGTTTTATGCACATGCTTTTTACAAGCCATAAAGTTGTTCCTGTGCCAAACAGAAGCAACACCTCTTCCCTAAACAAAATAAATGTGTTGAACATACATACTGACTTTTTCTCTTGTCAAACGGAGGTACTGTGACAATGTCCAGGCAAGCCAGCTCAGGCTCACAAGCCCTCCTGTTGCAAATATCGAAAATGAAGCTTTACTGTAAGCAAGACAAGAACAGGAGTGACACTATTCCACAGAAAATGCAAACACTGGAAACAAATGTGTTCTATTAAAGAAGCAATTCTCTTCTGTTTGTGGGTGGTTAGCTATGAGTTTTAGGGCCAGTCTTTTCCAGTTCTGAAGTTCAGTCTTTGGCTGAAGTTGCCACAGTTGAGAAGTGCAAGCAACTACATTAGCCCACACAAATGAGTTAAACTGTTCAATTGTATTTCATGATCATTCATAACAAAGCAATGGAATTTCAATTTTAAAATATTACTATTCTAGAATTATTCCCACCATTTTCTCTGAAATAACTAGTCTTAGGAAGATATTAACATCTAATTCCTCCCCAGTGTGAAACACAAATATTTATTTGCCATAAAAATAACAAAAAAAGGCTTCTTTTCTGTAGTGACAGCAGTTTAACTATTGAACAAAATATGCAGAATGATGCATATTTACAAGCTATTCTTTAATTTCAGTGAACCATGCACTAACAAGCCATTCAAAGGATTAGTAACAGCCACCTATTTGTGGCAAAGTTATGCCAGCATGAAAATACAATGTTTTATTCCTTGAATTCTTATATCATATCTCAGAACATACTGTCCGTATTTTCCAGGTCAGGTTTCAGTTCAAATGCTGTGGAATCTAAACTACTCCAATATTACCTTTGGTTATGTTGAAAAGGAAACCATTTGGAGCAAATCTTTTTTTAAGAATCATTGAATCAGTGAAAGCATCTGTAGCATCCAAAGCAGTTAATAAACAACCAGCTAAGACACAAACTTATTTAAAAACATTTCTGTATTTTCCTCTGTGCTATGCTTCCCCAACACCCTGATTTGCATTTTAACTTTTGTGGTTTGTGTTGTAAGCAGCAATTACCCACCCCAAGGGTTACTTTCAGCATTTTTGCACATGTAAAGTTACAGCAAGAAGAATTTTTAGAGGTATACATCAAGGTCTGTAGGGTCTTTGAGCATTCCCCTAATTATGTACACCAAGCTTCTCAAAACTTATTTCAGTGTGCGTTCAAGGAGAATGCCATTCCTTACAGTTCATGTATTTGTTTACTGATGGCATGACTTCACATTTCCTTTTCTACTACCACCCACACAGGGACCAACTGCTTCTTGGTGTTTTCCATGTGCAAAGTGTGAAAGGCTGAGTGCAACTCACTGTGATTCAAGCTGCTCAGAATAGCCTTGACAAGCTGTTTGGGTGTCCACCACTGCTGCTGTCAGGTTTTATATCCCTAGCTTAGTCCAGAGAGAGATGAACCTCTTGCAAGGAGAAAAAGGTGCTATCTGCTGTGGAACTGCCAGGGAAGCTAAGCTGAAAGCCCACCTCCATTCCCAAAGTCTTGTAGCAATCACATTATCTCACATCTCAGGTAGGAAGGTTGAGTATTTTGTTCATGGGGTTTGCAGATTCCCAAAGGCTCTGAAAGCCAGTGTTTTGCCACGTATAAGGAAGGACTGCAAATCTCAGCCTTCTGTTCAGCTGTAGTGATCATTGCTACTGTAGTATATAGGCATCAGAAGAATGTAACAGTGGGGACTGAAGCATAGAAGATGAATAGCACTTGCCAAAACACACAGCTTCTCTAGTCCCTGTTGGACAGTGAACTCAGCAATCACACAAGGAATGATCTGCAAAGCTATAAATCAATGGAAGTTATATTCTGTTAGAGGAAAGTGAGAGATTTGCCTTCCAACCACCAGAAAATAATGGAGGTTGTCTGTACAATTTGTTTGGTATTTTATAAAAGATATTTGATGATAAAAATAATACATTTGCAGTATTCTGAAACTGGCCAATATTCACAGTTATTGCAATAGACTGTGGCAGGACATTAAACATGGTTTAGCAAACTACACGAGTGCAGTGGGATATAGCATTAAAAAACTTGGTCCCTAGCTAGTTTAGCTCATCATATCTCTATTAACATCAGTGGAACTGCTGCCATTTTTACCAGCTGAGACTCAGACCAATGCAAATATTTCCAATGTGTTTTTCAGGGTAAATGGTCAATGAAATTGACACTAATATTGAAGAAGTGTTGGGGAAAAATGCCAGCTGTGACAACTGACATTTACTTTCATATAGAACTAGTAAAAAATACCAGCCAGTTCATGTTGTGAGTTTGTGAGCTTCTCCTTCGTGTTAGATGAGAATATCAAAGATACTTCCTCAGAAGAGGTGTGGATTAGCTACACTTTACAATTGTTCTGTCTTCAACTTTTTCCTCCTCGTAAGCTCTATGGAGATTCCATGCTTCTAGTATTAACCTTGCACCTATGTGGCAGTCAGAGCTGAGAAAGTGTGCACGTGTGTGCTAGAGTTCTGCTGCATACCTGGGAGATTGGAGCTTGAGTGTTACAAGTTCCTTGCTCTGTTACAAACAAAAAATATTTTTAAGCACATTTATGACCATCGATTACATAGGATTTTTTTTTACCACAGGAGCCCCATCAAAGAATTTAAAGGCGGTATTCAATTATTATTCTGATACTTTCAGAACCAAAATTTATTCCAAATAGCTCAATGTAAAAATAAAGAAACTAGATTTTACTCTCTGTATTTTACTTAGCAGCTCAGCCTTTCCATAGTTTTATGGGCCCCTGGTTTCATAACTTTCCATATCTGTAGGCAAAAAGTAGTGGAAAATACAAAGCCTTAAAGTTACACATATGACAAGAAAATCTACCCTTCTGAATGATTCTGTAAGGGAGAAGCTGACACTATTTATGACTAACAAGTAGCAGCGCAATTTCACCGCTGGTTTGTTGAATCTGAGTTAATTACACATTTTCATCTGTTATGGAATCACCTAGCACCCCCTTTCCAGGCCCCTTCCAGTGTTGACTAAAAACCTAAAACAATTAAGGCAAATATATCCTGTATTTTGTACAGTCAACTCAGCATGTCAGACTTTCAAGACAAGTTTCTGCATGTTTGACCTTTGTATTAATTTAAATTGCATTGAAACTGCAGGACAATTGAAGTTATCTCACCTCAAATAGTCAATACACGCAGAAAGAAAGTACTTTAAAAAAAATACAGACTGCGCCTTATTTTATTTTGTCAAGTCGCTTTGGCTGAAGAAAAGAAGAATTGTTAAAGTAACAGCAGAACTTATGAACCTTGCCAAAGATTGCTCCTTGAATGAGAGTTTGTTTCTTTGGGAACATGTGTATATTAGTTTTATTGCAAGCATGGCAATAAATCATTTTACACTGAATTCATTTAAACTTTTGTGAAACAGTTCGTTAACAAGACACTTTATCAGAGGCAAAGTGAATATTTTTAGCACATTAGACTGATAATAACACTTCACACTTGTAATAGCCCCTTTCCTGCAAGAATCTTCAAATGTGTTGCAAATGTTTATTAAGCCTTACGCTGCATGTGGGAGGCAGGTACAGCATTTTATATTCCTTCAGGCTAATCCACTACAGACTAGAGAGAATTCCTGTCCCCAATGAGTGCGTGCTGAGGATGCTTAGACTATTGTTGCTAAGCGAGATACAAGTGTAGTTTATCCTGCTGTCTGTACAAAGTCACATCCCTCAATTAAGTTAGGCTGTGGGTTTGTGTTTGTCAGTCTTCCTTCCCATTCCTCTAACTAATCTGGTCATAAGCAATCCAGCACTGCCAAGTGGCATATGTGTGATAGAGACTGCAGTCACTTGTCTCATTGTGTTTCCCTCCCACAAGAAATTTTGGCTGTGAAGAAGTAATGAAAATGTTGAACCTGATTACGTGGACATCTGCCAAACCTAAACACACAAGATAAGCCCCAGAAACCCTTGGGTTCAAACACGGAGGAGATGAGTGTGACTATGTCCTTACAAAATGGGTATTACCCAGTCTCTCCCTTTCAGCCTATTCCCTCACAGCTTTGAGGCTAAATAATAAAGAAAATAGAAAGAAGATTCCCAAAGTTCTGACAGGCACAACCAGATACTAGCAAGAGTAAAAGGTCTCTGCAAAGCATTTTGCTTCACATACTAGAAATGTACTTGCTAGGGCTGGAGAACCAGTCCTTAACTCCTCCACAGGGAGCAATATTCCTGACAAAGATCCCTGAGGCTCCTCTTGTGAAAAGAAACTGCAGGAAGAGAACAAACCTAATAAGAAGTACCAGCAGAAATAATCAGTGATGAACATTTCAATTCCCTGAACATCAAGAGTTTTTTCAAAACCATAAAATACCAATTCTTAAACAATCACAGCTGCAACCTTACTGCAAATATCAACACTTTTTTTACAGGAAGCTGTGGTAAGCCTGGATCACCACCTTTCCTGCAGTAAATACATTACTACCTCTAAGGCAAACAAGCAGCATCAGTAGTCTCCAAGGATAAGACTATGGATTACCTTACTGCTACATAAAACACTTTTCTAGTAGTAACCAGTATGTAGATAGATCCTAGCCTGAAACATGAAATTCTCAAAATAAGGTGATATCTATTTCTGAAATCACTTAGTACCCTAAAATCAAGACTGAGCTTTTCAAAGCTTTGCATGTCTTAATATCTTACAGGTAAGCTAAATAGCTAGTAGTCCTTTTCCTTTCCACCATTCCTTAATTCAATCCCTTCAGCATTTTCTGCAAAACCTCATTTATCTGAAGTGTTGAACTTTAAAAATCCTACAAAATTTGCTGTAGTCTAAACCCCAAAATAACAAACACCCTCCCTTTCACTATGCTCTTCTCCCTAAATACAGAACAGCACTTTAGAAAGGAGGCTTATATAGGTTCCTTACCTTGCGTTCCAGTGTATTATGGGAACTGGAAGGCTATAAATTTCAGGTGTTGCTAACTAAGACCTTTTGTGCTTAGCTACAGCTGAGGGAGAAAAGGAAAGAAAAGGTAAGCAACAAAGTGTGGTAGGTACAAAATAGCTGCTCGTAAATCTAGGCTGGGAGAGAGATTTATATCTATTAGAGAGCTGAGGTCCTAAAGTGAAGATTGGTAAGGGTAAGCAAGCGGCATTTGGTTGTTAATGAATGTCTAAGAAAACAGGCACACATGGCTTGATGCAATGTCAGGGGGCTGTTTGATCACTTCTTGTTCTTTGTGAACTTGTGTATCAGTTTACTTCAGAGATTTATGAACAGTCTTACCAATATTGTTCAGTACTGCTAAATCTTTGAAAATAGATGGATCATCTTAAGAATTAGGGCCATAAAAGACACACAGAGTGGTGTCACACACATCTGCAGTCATAGCTCAAAGAAGCTAGAATAATTTTTCCCTCAAAAGAGGTTTTATTATAATGAACATTGAGGAAGCAGTCTTAAGGAATGTTATTTCTATTTGTTTTACTCTAAGCTATAGCTAGAGGTTGAGTTTGGTTCTTCATTTTCTCACTTATTTTTTTACCTTAGCTTTCCTGCCTATATAATGTAGGAAACGCTGGTTCTTTCTGAGGACCAGCTCGTAAGTGCCTGGTGATTGCTGCGCTCAAAGCCTATTTTTTGGGGCACTGTATTTTAACCAGGAACAAAACCTCATGCACAGCAGTGTGTTGAATGGACTATTTTCTTCCTTTAGAATAGCTAGTCGTTCGCAGATATTATATATGCAGGTCAAATGTGTAAGATGTGGGTGTGCTTGCCGCAGCTCAGCTTGTAATGGGAGCTGTTCCTTCCTGTGTGGAAATGGTTACTTAATGCTAATATAATAAGAAATATTTGCCAGGTGAGGTGTAGCCTTTGCAAGACTGATTTGATCAGGGTCCCTGTAAATTTACCTTTAACAATCTTTCTAGCAGGCAAGCATACAAAAGAATTGGAAAGAAGAGTTACGAGGAAAAAGACAAACCCTCCAATTGAGGGCTCAGAGAAAGGAAGTTCACTGTATCACTAGTGTAGCAACTGATGCTGCAGAAGAGTGAAAAGGCCACAAGACAAGACTGCCAGAAAATGGCTTTAATACACAATTCCCGATATTTTCTCTAGGATAATTGCACCTGATATTACACCCATTGCACTTGAAGCATGATTTCCTGTTCCACAACCCATAATCAATACCTGTTACCGTGCAAGAATCAACAAACCCTAAAATGCTCCTTTGGGCCATCACGCAAGTTATTGTAATTTCTGCCTTGACTTAACAAGTCAAGTTCTCCTGAACCTACACATCCTTTGCTAACTGCATGCTTAGCCTTGTGATAGGGACAGTTTGGAGGGAGCAGCAGGATGATGGGGTGTGAGGTGAGAAGGGGAGCCTTGCACGGTGGCAAGAACCTGCCTATTTGTAAGTGGCGATTTCTAGCCCTGAAGCAATGTATTTATGTAGTAGTTTATTACCACCTGTATCTATACAACCTTTACATTACCACAGTTCTAGGTGGTTACCTTAAGTAAAGGTGAACAATGGTCTTCTGCAGGAAAGAACCACCTCCTAGTGCCTTGGGAAGGAGCAATCTAATCTTCTTACCAGAAACTACATGATTCTCAGAGAATGTTTATGCAGATGTGCTTTCCATGGCTTAAGGAAGACTTTTCTGTGGTAATCATATACTTTCCTGTCCCTTCTCTGACATTAGGATTGCAAACCCTTGGGGATAAGACCTGGGTGTTTTTTCATGTTTGCACCACCTAGTGCAAGGGGGTCTACTCTTTAATTAAGCATCACAGGTGCTGCAGAAACCTGGGTGCATGAATACTTGGCCTGTTTCCTTTTTGGATATGTGACTGAATTCAGACTTAACAGTAGCACCTGATGACTTTGATGGAACAATAATATTGTGTAAATATATTAATTTTCAGAGAGGAGCAAAGGTGAATGAGCTGTAGTGTGACTAGAGGGGCTGAGCTACTCTTCCTGAAAGCACAATAACAGGGAAGGACTGATGTGTCCCAAACTCCCCCTCCCAGTATGTAACAAAGCAGGACCCCCCGAGCTTTCTCAAATCAGCTTTTTCTCAATTCTCTTTGTGAAGGATCTATTTTCTCTTTCCTCATCCACTTTCTTTTGCTAAAATAAGGACATACAATTTCGCTGTTGTCTTCAATATGTTTTTAGAATAAACCCCTTATTATATGAGCTCTAAACTTAAGAGCTGTTTCTTTAAAAGTTTAACATGCTATATATTCCCCTTTCTTTGAAAAATCTAGCTACAGGCATTGAGATATGATGTGCAGAGTCTATTGTGGGTGAGGAAATGAAATTTTTAGTCTTTTGAGGCCATAGAAAAGAACCAGTTCATCCCTGGAAATCTGGTTTTGTTTTAGATTTGAGTGTGCGTGTGTGCAAAAAAAAAAACACCACAAAAAATTCTGACTTTATTCTGAGAATAAAAGTAAGGTTGTTCAGAAAGTAACTGAATAGGAGAGATCTATTTTATCACTCCATCTGCCCTAATCTGAAGCAAAATCATGACTTCCCTAAGAAACTCTTGTATCCAGACATTTGCCCCAGGATCCATTTTTCTGAGCAGCAGCGCCAGAATGCAGAGATTGCCGGGGTCACTTGGTGGAAGGACAAGGTTCTGGTATATAATGTAGATATCCATGTCTACAGCTACATTGCATTTTTAACATCCTAGAATGTAAATCTCCACCATCTAGCTTGACAGACAAAGTTAGAAGCTCTTTCCCAGAAACATAAGTGAAACAGTAGAAGGCTTAACAGAAATGTTAATGCCGGGGATCAGAATAGCAGGGCCAGCGCTGGAGGGATGCACTGGAGATACAGCTCTGAGACTAGCCATCAGGAGTAATTTCTGCAGTACTAAATAATTGCAGTGAAATATTTTCCTGAAGGATCCCCAGGGTGTATCTGCAATAGCAAACAGTTTAGCACAAGAAGAAGTGTTGTAGAGTGAAGCAGTATGGTTCAAGGACCTGTCATCCCTAGTGATCATTTGTGTCAGCTAGGGCTAGACTGGTAATCTTCTTTCAAAGCCTGATTTTACAAACTGGGTTTTGGGATATTGCATTCATATTTGCCTGACTGGCAGGCTTGCTGGTGTGTAGCTTCCACACGGTTTTTTTTCTGGGGAAGGTCCAGCTGGGGGAGCTGCAAAGCACAATCTAAACCACTTTAAAAGTAGATACTGAGGAGCTTTGTGTCAAAAAAAAATCACTGACTCTACAAAATAAATTGTTAAGGAAGATGTACCTTCATTCTGATAGTTGTTCTAGTTCTTTTCCTGGCATGTTGTAAGAAAAGTATTTTATTTCATGTGTTTTAGGGCTGTGTGTGGGGCCATTCAGTTGATGGGGTGGCTGAAACTGCAGCTATTTTCTCAAAAGCCTTTTAAATGTTGCTTGCTGCTTGCAGTATGCTTGCTGCTTTGACTGATCCTCTGGAGCTGTGTCAGCTTCTTTAAGCTGCTGCTGGTTCTCCCACTTGGGCTTTCTCAGCCCCAGCAAAAACCTGTCTCTCACATCCATGTGTGTGAAAGGGTAAACCCCTACCCAGGTCTTGACACCATCCCAGCTCATATCAGAAGACTATAACAGCCTGTATTGGCTTATAGGTATAATTCTGCACTGGAGGCTAAGATGCAATTATGCATTAAATCCCTTGGAACAAGCAGAAGTGCTAGCAGCCTACTAAGGATTGAGGTGATAATGCTGTGGAGAAATGGTCATACCATTATGATAGAAAAAAATCTTTGGAAAAAACCCATGATACTTGTTAATACTCCTTTCAGGACCTGTACACCTAGTAATGATGCAGTTGGCTATAACACCTTGCTAAACTTGGACCTTATTTAACATTATTAGTGGCTACTTCATTACTTAGATGGCTAATTCACTTGTCATTGTCACTTTTAATCCATGCTATTTTCTAAGCTGGGAAGACTGACTTTTGCTTCCAAACAATGATCTGCGCAGTGATGAGCTGTGTCTCTTTAGTTATTCAGATGTTTGCTGGGTGACTCTGACATGTCAGCCTCCTGTTCTGCTTATGGGCATGGATCTGTACTGACACAGTCCTCTCAGATCAGCAAATGTTGCGATCGTATCACAGGATTAATCAAAGGAAATATTCATGCCTGGTTATTACTTTGTAGATTTGCAAGCTGCTGTTTATGCAGGGATGGGTTACCTGTCACTGCCAGAGCGTGGACGTGATGTGGGATGCGCGCAGAGTTGCATGTCAGAACCCGCTGGGCTGTGGCAGTGCCCGGGTAGCTGCTGGGTGGCCAGGTGGCTGCTGCTGTGCTGATGACTCCACATGTTGTTCAATTTGAGAGTTGCTGGCTGAAACCCACTCTTGCTTTTAGCTGCCCTGATAAATTTTTCATGACTGCATGCTTGGTCTGATTTCTGACTGGACTTGTTAACATGTTCTAAAGCAAGACATTTGATGGTATGTTATTTTGTCAGGGCCTTTTTAAGAGCTGTAGCTTTGAACCTGTACTTTGTGCTCATTGCCATACCAGGAAATTGCCCATACCTCAAACAATGTATAGATTACATATAAACCAAGATGCCCCTTGTGTCTGTGTATAATATGAGAATGCAATTGCAAGTTTAGGGGTTGGGGATTAGAAAGAATGTTTTGCCTTGTACACCTATTCAGTGTAACTTACCCTCCACAAAAAGAACTGATGTATCTTTAAAGTGCAGTTTAATACACCAATATAAGTTTGTGACTGTGTCCCTTTATAAGCACCAATTACTTTCATATCCTGTGTTTGGCATTTGAAAATTTTAATCTATAAAGTTAATAGGAAGAAGAACTGCTCTACAAAGCTTAACTGAATTCTGGTTGTAGAAGCTGAAGGGAGTAGCAAGGATGGGAAGAGCCAAATATAAAGCAGGTCACAAGGAATTACCTTCTGACTCCAGCCACTCGTTCCCTCTCTGGTCCTTCCCTCCCCGACTCCCTCTCACTGCTACTGCCTCTGCTTCACTGAGTCCACCTGGAAAACTGGGTCGCTTGTATGTGATCAAATGGCAGATTTTGCTCAGGTATGGGGAGATCAGAGGCATTCTTGCTAAATAGGCTTGGCAAAATGCAGGAGTGCTATGAAACTCTGACAGAAAATGTTTTTGTTCCGCCTGTGCCCCACCTTGCCTTGACTTCATGCATAATTCCCCAGTCTGACTGATGAGTGCTGTTGTAAGGGCAGACCCTGCTGCTTTGAACCAAAAGCCATTGCACAAATGAAGTCAGAAAGACTGTGATGGGCTGTGTTTACTCCAGAAGTTCCCTCATACCAGCCTGGAGGAAAAGCAGCAGCAGTTTGGTTTTAGTATTTTTAGGGAAGGAGGGTCAATCTGCATTTAGCATTGCCTACTGTGGTGCTGTGTGTTTGCATTATACAAATGGTTTGAAACTCATTTAAATGAAGCTATCCCACAAACTTTTGCTTCCATAGCTGCAAGCTTTGCTAGGAAACCATGCTCTTTTATCTCCAGTGCTTGACAGTGCTGGTTCTTGCTTTTCTGATCAGGCAGGAAGAAGAAGAGGGAGATTGCAGTCATTTTTTTAAAAATACAGCTTCACATTCCAAAGCAGGATGCTTTTAATGACATTCCTTGCCAGAGCTGAGCAGACTCCAAGATCAAAGTTATCTAGCCACCCATGTCTTTTTAATAGCAAACTATAACCACTTTAATTCTTCCCTGAGCATTGATTAGATGCGGTATAAACTGCAGTGACAGCCTCCTGCCTCGTAAACACTGGCAGAAAGTGCAGTCTTAAAAATCACATAGGATTTGTCTCTAGGACTCTGTAAAATGAACTGGAAAGAGTGGCATTCCACATACTCAACAATATGCAAATCCTGACTTCGCAAGCCAACATAGCTGGTTTTAAGCAAAAATACAGACAAAGCTTCAAAGAGATTTTTATATCCAGGTCCCAGTACCCCAAGTGACTCCCAATTATGCCTGGAAATAGGTGACCAGATGTTGCATTAGCAAACGCTGGAAGCTGAGGGCTGCTGGGCATTTTGAAAATCTGCTCTGATATAATTTGAGAACTGTTTCTTCACTTGCTTCTACCTGCCAAGGGTTGCATTTTTTTCTTTTCATGAGCTCTGTTTATCACTTACCTTGATGATAGCTGAGGCTTAAAGTAGTGCAGAAAACTCAGAAATAAAGTTGTCACATGAACGCTGCTTTTCAGCATAGCAAAGAAAACAAATTTCCTCAGCTTGTTGTTTTGAAAAATGAAAAACATTTTTAAGCACTCATTTAAAACAAAGGATAAATATTACTGAAAAAATATTTGAAATCAATTGCTTGCTATAAAATTTAGCTCCAGGACTGGGATGTAATTAAAAAAGTTTAGATTTTAGTATTTGGAATAGAGTAACCATTTAAATTAGTGGGAAATCTATGACTAAATTTTTCAGCTTTGGAAATCTGTGTTTTGACTCTGTCGGTTTACAAAATTCTGGGGTTACTAGATCTGGAAAACTGGTTCCTTAGGTGGGATGCAGAGATGTAACAGCAGTTAATACATCTTCTTCAGCAATAATGAAACCCACAAGTGATGGGGATGCTCTAGTGAATATATTTTCAAGGAGTGGAGGGAGAAAGATGCTCTTTTTTTTTGTCTCATTAACAAGACCACTCCCTGGCCTGTGTTTCCAGAGTACATGTAAGGTCAAGCAGATTGCTATTCACTAAGCAGAATAAAATGTGCAGTTAAATAAAATCTTTAAGTGAATTTTTATTCTGACTGCATAACCGACATGAAGTTGATTTATGTAATAAAGGATTCATGCTTAGCTAAATCAGTGTTTGTCACATGGTTTTCTTCTGTTGCCTGCATCAGGAGAAAAGCCATCCATTGTGACTCCCCTTTTTCCAAGGGTTCAGCAACACACTCTGAAAGCTCTTACACCAAAGATGGGAGGGAAGAGGTAATGGCAGTACATTGCCAATAAAATAATCAGCTAAGTATTCCTGACATTTGAGTTGACAAGCTTTTCATCGCCTACATGGGAAGAGTAGTCAGAAATATAGAGGCAGAGTAGGATTCCCACAATGGCTACTCATAACTGCGGCAAGCGTCGTTGGTTATATGCTTGGGGTGCCTGTGTTATAGAGCTGTAATGCTTCGCTGATGTTGGCTTAGTCTTTCAGCCGGGCTAAGCCTGGGGGCTGGGGGGGTCTGCGCTGTGCAAGCAGAGCGTGCTGGGCTGCACCCGGCGGAGGCAGCGGTGCCGCTGCTCCTGCTGTGTGCGCACGGTGCCTCTGGTGAAACGGGCACGAGGAAGGGGCTTCAGAGCAGGCTAAACTCCGACCTCACTCCTGTTGTGCTCGATAGACAGCTTGCAATGTTTTAAATACTGTGCTTTAACTTAAAGTCAATTTTATTGAAGAGGAAATAAATCCAGACTTTTAAAAAGTAGTCTATTGTGATCCCAAATCTTCTAGAAGATCAATTTCTGAGGCGTAAGTTTGCCTACAATTATTGTGCTACATGAAAATTTCACGTAATGGCATTTGTATGGACTTTTCCTTCAAACACAAAGGAATAAATTATGTAAGTAAATTACTTGGATCACTAAAACCTGCCAGTTACGATGATTCACAAAGATTAATCTATTGCTTTAAAACACCAAGCAGCCAATTAAAATATTCATTCAGCTATAAGCTGCTGCAGAATTAAAATTTAGTAGTCCTAATTCTGTGGGTAGTTTGACCAGAAAATAATCAAACAATAAAGAGCTTGTCGTGATGATCATTATGTTAAAACAAACAAACAAGAAGTTCTGTTTAGCAGCTTTTTTCCTCAGCATCCCTCACAAAGTAGGGGGAAGATTGCAGGACTGTAAGCTTAAGCAGTAATTATCTTAAGAGATGCCTGAAGGAAATATGCTGGACCAATTATCAGCATCTTCCTTCCAGTGAAAAGAACATTCCTTTAACAGTACAGCAAAATGGACCTTGTCTATTTACTGGAAGCATAACGATGCTCCATAATTTAGCTGAACAGAGATGAGCGTGTCTTCTACTGATGTAAGTTCCACTCTGGTTAGGTAAGAGTCAGGAAAAGAAATCATTACATGATGTTGGAAGTGAATGGAGATCAGGACTGGATTAGAAGTGGATTGAAAATGTGGACTGAACTCCATGGGAAATACACAGGTTTCAGATGTTCCAGTTAGATGCAGAATGAAAATGATAGTATCATTAAAAAAATAAAAATAAATACATAATAAAAAAATAAAAAAAATTTAAAGTAAGCGCTGCCTCAGTATGAAAGGCTATCTGATGGTTAGGCCACTCTTCAGAGGTGACAGATTTTACATTAAAGTCAGGAATAAGTACTTAAAAAGTCACTGAAGTTGCCTGTATGTAAAACTTGAAAGATGGACTCCCTCAGTCTGGTTTGGGCAAGCCTGTATAAATGCACAACTGGTTACAGAGTGAATTCCACACTGTTTGTTAAGCATAAAACCGCACCAAGTTCTGGAAACAAAAGCTGTTTAATGGGATCAGTGCTTTTTGCTTTGAACATAAGGCTTCAGCGCTTTAAGTAGCAGCAGGAGTCCACTACTTTGCAGCAGCAGTTCTCCCCTGCTGACAAGTACACCTTTCTGATCACGCCTGACACACCAGCGTGGCTGCCGCTGGTGTGTCTCCCTGTGTGTGACACCGAGCGGCGCGACTGTGGCCGTGTTTCAGCTCCGGGTGTCAGACGGCGTGGCAGGATGGGGCTGAGCACCAGGCCTCTCATGGGTTCTGCTGACCGAGGAGGTGTGGGAAGGCGAGCAAACGCTTGCGCTAGCCGGTGGCAGAACCCACCTGCTGCGGGCAGCGGGCTGGCTCAGAGAGGGCGGGAGCACCCTGGATTTTGCCATGGCTTCACCCTTCGTACTATGGCCATCTCTGTGAGGGTTTGGTGTAGGTGAAAAGCTGCAACACTTAACCCATTTTCCTAGCTATATTCTTTTTTTGCTAATGCTTAAACACATTGTAAAGCAATGGTGCGTTGCTGCCCTTGTGCATTAGTCCTTACGGGGGTTTTCTCTGGTCACACCAAACTCACAGATACCTGTTAGTAGTAGTTTACAATAAATAATGTAGGAAAGTTACAAAATCTTCTGCGAGGTAATGATGTGTTTTGTTTTTTTTTAGTGCTTAGCAACTAAATGTTCTCATTTCATTAGGATTGTCTTTATAACGAATAGCTTCTGCTTTTTTTCATACAATATTATTCTCTGAAGTCTCAGTTGTGTTCCTTGCTGCCCACAAACATGCCTGATAGAAAATTTTCGGTTTAGATCCCCAACAGATAAAAAACATGGGAGTTGCCATCACCTACAAGTTTATGTATTCTGCAGTGGTGCAATGTCAGTTGTTACAGACAGATTGCTTATTTTCTACACGGTAAAGAGGAGGTGTCTGAATTTTTTCTACTAGTGGGTGGCTGTGAAGGAAGGCATTGTCCCCTTCAACTGTCTGGAACCTTGCAATGGATTTAATATATATCTTTTTTCCTAACAATTAATTGACAAATTAAGCTATTCTGGATTTTCCCATACCAGTTATTTCCAGTCACATTTAACTGGGAAAATAATTTCTTGTTGGGTCATTGGCTCAGTTTGATTTTCATCTGTTACTTGGGTTTTGCTTTGTAATAATCACAAATTTGTACGCATCTGGGAGCCTTTACCAAAGGTCATTCCAATGCTTATTGAAATCCACTCTGTATTTTTTCAACTGAGTTGTCAGTGACTTATCTCCTTCATTGCAAAAACATATTTTAATTTGGATTTCAAAAGCTCGCTGAAGAGATCAAAATCATTTCAGCTTCTGTGGTAGTTGGCCCATGTAAATATAAAATGGCATACAATGGTAGGAGAATACTGGCTAAAGAAAAATAATGATGTTATCCCTTCATAAAAAACTGTTTTTCAAACTGGGTTAGGATTGGTTGGAGTGAAAACACTTTTTAAAAAAATATTTTTCTCACATTTTTCCCTATTTCCTGCCTAAAAAGAAAAACCCTAGGGAAGCTGAGGAAAAAGGGAAGATTTTCTAGGGAAATGCTGCCTTTTTATTTTGAAACAGTATTTGCTTTACAAAGGCTGAGAGTTGCACATGGTTTAGAAACATTTTACACCTCCTACAATTTTTAACGAACACTGAGAATGTGTTTTCATTGCTTTGTTTAGCAGAGAAAGTGTCTTCCTCAAAGTGTTCTGATGCAACAAACGGTGTAGGGAACCACACCAGGAATTACTTGCTTCTCTTTTCTAAAGAATGCTTTTTTCCTTCTTTCTTTTTTTTTTTTTTTTCTGAACAGAGTTGAAAGAGGTAACCCCACTTCTGTTGGAGAGAAAGATTTTTTTGATTATTTTTCTGCCCTTTCATCCTGCTGAGTGTGACATTCTTGCTCTTGCCATGGAACTGTGAGCAGGGACCCTCTCCTGTCACTGAGTTCCTTGCGTTTAACGTATTCACTAGAGATTGTAAAATTCAGTTTGTAGCTCCCAGATCTTTGCAGGGATCTCCATCTTCCCTTTGAGCCATCCTTCATGCCTTTGACATATACTGTCTTTGAAGACTCGCATATGCTACTTAACTCCCTAGGAATCCCTTTAGGTATGGCAGATACTAATTCTAGGTGGACATAATTGTTTGATCCAGCTGCAGTGGAGCCATGCAGAGCTGCTGCCCTTAGGAAACAGCATCTCACTGTCCTTGGGGGAAAAACAATTCTGCTGCTGTGGTGCCCCTTTCATCGGAGCATAAACAAAATTTGGTCTGAATTTGTGAAACTTGTTGCTCTTCTATATTGTTTCTACGCACCAGTACCTCTTGCCTAAGGTCCAGGAACCAGAGTTTCTACTCAGTGATTAATACTTGATAAAAGCTCTTTCAAATGATTGCTGGAAACCACATAGGCCAAAAGCTACAGTCCATCCTGAAATGACTCAGTATGTCACTCGGAAATGACATTGGAGGTGGAAAATCCTTCCAGGGTCAATGTTGTGTGGTGGCTAAGGAACAAATAGCATTTAGGTAACAGCAGGATTCAGCTATAAAACAAATTAGTCTAAACCACTGTATAATATTCAATCTTGGCTGCAGAAAAATGCCTTGTGAACTGGGCAAATCCATTCTTACTTTAGCAAAAGAGCTTGGTTTTTCTTCCCTGTGGAGGACTCTTTCAAACACAACACTTTTCCCCATGCAGATGCATTTTTAGCTAACAGTTCCAGTCTCATCTCTTCCTCTCCTCTGGTTCTTATTTATTTGGGTAGCATGGATGCACAGACAATCTAAAGGAAGGGGGTACATTGTATCTGAGTGATGGAATAAGGGGGGTTTGCTCCTTCCACTTTGACTGTGATTTTGGGTATCAAGCAGATAATTAACTTCTAATTTTCTCCCCCTTAAGACAAGGTGGAGAAAGAGTAAGAACTGTAACCCCTTCCTGCAGTCCCAGGAGCCAGCTAGGCATGCAAGAAGCAGAAGGTCTGTTTCAGGACCAGGTAATAATTTTAACATTACAAGACTGTATGCCTTTGGGGAATCAGTTTGACAATTCTTTCCTTGCCTTTTTCCTGGGGTGATGCAGAGACTTGCATTCTCCTTAGTCATGGTGGATTTCAGCTCATTTCATCACCAAGTCAAATAATAAAAAAATATGACAGTTTGCAGAACTCTTTAGCATCCAAATCACTTTTTTGAGAATAAACCCTGTCTTGAGGATGTCTCCTTAAGAAAAAAGAGATTTGGAGGCAAATAAATGTGCTGGGGAATTTCTGCAAAATACTGTTTGATCTTCCAACCAATTCTCCATAGACCTTTATGATTGAGTCAGATTGTGGCTGCTAGAAAACTTTTGTGTTGTGTGAAGAACTGTTTTTCCTTCCTCAAAACAGTTTCTGTCATTTCACAGTGAGTAGGAAACTTCTGAAATGCGTATGACTTTGATATCACTGATTATCAGGTGAAAGGATTCAGTTTTGTCTGTTTCCTGGTTTCATGCTGCTGCAGGAACTAGCATAGTCTTACCAACAGTACTGTAGTGATCAGAACTGTTTTAACCATGGAATCTAGTAGAAAGATGTTATCCAGGCAATTAGATGGGGAAAAAAACCAAAGCCTCTTACTAATATTCTGTTTAGTAGACCAATTACTATCTTTTTAAACTCAAGACTGCAATTTGTGTCAAGGAAAAAGCAATAGGTAGCTTGTCTTGTCACACAAAATTAATTGTAAGGTGTATATATATATAAATTTATTATATGATATTTGTTCTGGAAAAAGTACAATGGATTAGCAAAATATTTATTGTCCTGTTCTTCCGCTTTGTATACAAATAATTCCCATTAGCATTAATTGATATATGCTTACATTCAATAAAGAGGAGATTCCTAAGGAAAACAATACAATTTCTTTTTTTTTTCATTTAACTTTAAGGTGTTTTTTTCTAAGATAGATAGTTTGGCTTTGCATGTGTTACCAACATGACTGAGTGATTGAATCATTCCTCACTGCTGTACTCTCAGATCACTGTTTCTGAAATTGCTGAAAATGGGACATTCTATCTTGAATGACTGAGAAGGAAGAAGCTACAAGAGTACCAATGTAATTATCAGCCCAGAGAAGGTGCCCAGCTCTGCTCAGAAAAGGGCAGCAGGTATTAAGCACAACCTTTTTGTATTCAGCAAATACTGAAAAACATGTTCCAACTTTCTTTACAAGCTCTGTTAAGAGGAACTGTTGTTTCTACTATATACTTTTTTCCCCACTGCCTGGGGTACCTGGAAAGCCCTATGCACTCATTATATCTACTCCACTTTTTTGCCTGAAGCAAAAATCACATCTAAAGAACCCACTAAAAAGGTATAAAAGCAACCCTGGCAGCCATACTGGCCCTCTGGTCCTCTTCAATGGCTTTTTTTTTATTTCTTTCCTATTAACAGTAAAATCTTCCATGCTGCGGTAATGAGGATTTGAATGCATGGATTGTTCATAAAGCAGTACCTAATTCTGACTTGCCTGGCCAAATGTAAGATAGAGAGTTTGTGAGAAACTGAATTAACCTTTCCCTGCTTCATTTACGGATCCACAGTGCTTACAGCTGGGAACAATTAATAATGTGATATCAGTGAGCATGCCTTAAATCAATAGATAGGATTTTGGCAAGACTTTTTAGGTCTAAAATATGACTGCCTTGTATAATTTAGTCAGTAAGCTGTGTCTCTTTTTTTGGAAATGTTAGTCATAGGAGAGACAAAGACATGCTCTATAAGTATTCATATTTTCTCTACAGTCTATGTTTTGGGGGAAGAACTCATAAAATGAGATGATCTGTGTTACACATTTGATAGGTCCTTGGGAATATTGCTCCTGTTTTGGTCTTCTAGTACAGGAAAGACTCTTCCCATCCTTTCAAAATGTTGACATTTATGTTCTTTGTAATGGAAAGAGACAACAAGCACGACAGCAGAAAGTGCTCCAGGACAGCTTGTAGCTCTGCCTGAAGTTATCTTCAAGGTGATCTGGAAAAAAGGTGTTAGTTCCTCCTCTGCCCAACCTGCTACCTGTGTGTCAGGGGTAGGAAAATCTTGTAGTCTCCTCTTTATGCCATCTCTTAGTTGCTCTGGCACTGCTTCCCTCTTGTTTAGGGCAAATGCAGGGAGGCAGTGTAGCTGTGTTCTCAGCATCCCTGTTAAAATCCTGGTTTGCTCGGAAGTGAAAGCAGCCTTCCTGCCAGCTGAAAGTGGTCAGAAGGTGATGAGCAGGGATCAATACCACTGAACACTTCCTACCTCCCCTGGAATTACCTGTGTCCAGCTTTGCTCAGAAAATGATGTCAGTGATTCTGTCTTTACTCAAACACCTGGTTTCTGTTCAAGTTGTTTTTAACTTTTTTTATAGTCTAAACTTTTGGGATGAAAATTTTTCAGACAGTTTTTAAGCTTAGCAAAACCCAGTTTGTCGATTAATACAGAAGGAGTCAACTGTGTGAAAACGTTGCTTCCTAAGTTATTAGCCTCCACCTCTGTTCAGGATGTTGCCTGTAAAACTAAAATCCTATTGCAGCTTTCCTTCTGACTGCTCAGGTGAGGTAAGGCTTAGGTATGTTCTTCAGTCCTTGCTTACCCACTCTGCCATTCAAAATAACTTCAGTGTATTGGGAGGATGTGTTATCCATCAGCAGTTCGGTGTCCCTGCCTCAGAGCAAGAGACCTGCCAAACACCATATTTAAATGATAGTGGTACTTTACTGTCCTGTTTTTCAGTCTACATCACCAGCAATTCCTTGTTGGGTAAAAGGAGAGCTGCATACATTACGTCTCTTGTAGTCCTGTAGATTTTCACTTTCCGTTCCAAATCTATCAAAACTAAAAGCAATACTTTATATACAGATATATTCTGCTGCCCTACCTTCCATCCTTTTGAAATTTTCTTGCATGCCACTTTCCTCTTCTTGAGGGTAATTTGCAAGTGCCTGCAAGCACGAGTGCAGCGAGACTATTTGTGAAAATGCATTTTCTTGGAGCAGCTGCTGGGCTGCAGTTTGCTTTGCTGTTGCCCTCATTTGGCTGTGAATCTCTGTATCCACAAAGACAGCTCTGGCTTCTTACAAAAATGAGTTTTCTAAAGATATTCTTCCTAGGCTTTTTCTTTCTTTCTGAGCATACTGGGAAAAAGTAAGTAGAAAAAGAATGGGCTTTTGAAAAAGAAATTTGAGTTGGTGAGCTGTCAGTGGCCGGTGTGCTACGTACACATGTATCAGCCAGGGGTCGTTCTTATAAATGCTGTTTTCCCCCCTTAAGTCTTGCATTCATATTCAATTTTCATTAATATCTTTCAAACCTTTTTGGCTGCAGAAAGAGAACGTTTTCCTGCTGATTTAATGCCGGCACAGTAGAGGTTGCTCTGTGTAGCACTGCGAGCCTCTGTGGTGCACCCTGGACAACCTGTCTTTCTACCTTTGGGATACTTATTTCCTCATTTTTAACACATTTTTTATCACATGTTTCCAAACACATGCGTTTTGTGGAAGATTAGGTTGCAAATGTACTCCTTTTTGTTTAGTTTTTCTTCTGAAAAGAAAAAGGTAAATTTCTCCATCTGGGAGTAGCTGCTGCCATCTTGCAACAGCACAAGCCTTTAGGACCCTAACAGCCACCTTCCCAAGTGGAAACTGGGAAGAAATGGTCTGTTAGAGAGTTCAAACATCTTCACCATTAAAAAGAGAGAAGCTGGATGCTAAACTTATTCTGCATAAAATGAAAATTCAACAGAAATAAGAATTGAAAATCAGGGACTTTTCCTGTGCTCTGCTCATAGATTTTCCTTTGTCTATTTGGATTTTTTGACATTTAATATGCTAGAAATAATCTATAGCATTTCCACATATAATATTATTAATGCAGGTGCATGAGATCAAAGCAAAAGGGACATGTAATTTTTTCAGAGTTTTAAAATCTCATGGCCTCTTCTGTTTTTCCTCTGAGGTTAAGAGATTGTTACTGAAAACAACAGCCAGAAATATGAAAATTAGATGTGATTGGATCCCTTTTTGCCAAAAATGAAACCTCAGGAACATGCTGCTTGAGCTAAATTGTGGAACTCTGTGAGTGTGACTTCATGATTTTGAGAGAGATTTTTGTCAATGATATTTGAGAGGTCAAGGGCTTGGTGCTTTCCTCTGCCTATTGAAAGATTTTTCCAATTGCAAAAATCTTTTGTGCTTCTTAGCAAGAAAACTAGTGTTTCTGACATAAATCCCATGGATACATTTGAATGAGAGTTTGAAAGACAGCTGTTCCAGTGTGGAACAAGGGCAAACTAACATCTCTGAACTGTCATAATTTGGGCTACTTGGAGCTTTACACGAACTCCTAAACCTTTTGGCTTTCCTGATTATTATTATTTTTTTCAGAACCCCTTGTGTACCATTTTGCACAGACCTACTTTTGGTAAGTTGGTGAAGTCTCAGTGCAGTAAATGAAAGAAGATAAGCCTGAGTGAAAAACAGACTGTGTTAAATGCAGTAGATCTTGTTTATTAATCAGAGCACTGCAAAAAAGAACTAAATAACAGCCTGTGAAAGGTAAATGGGTTTATGCTGGAGTCAGAAATATTTGAAAGACAGTTTACCCCAGTAAAGAAAGTCTCTCTTAATATATAACTAATACTTTGAAAAGTGCTGGAAGGAGTTTTCATAAGAAGACAAGAAAATTGCTGAGATTTGAATTGCAAATATTTGCTGCAACCATTGTTTTCCGAAAATATATGTTAAGGTGGCTTCAAATTTTGACTGTTCCTACTTATTCCAGGTATGACACATCAGCCTACCTCTCCCCCTACCAAGTCTGAACAATGCAAAGCCTGTTTTTTCACAAAACCTGTATGTTTAGCTGTCCTAGGCTATCTAGATTCAAAACCCAAGGGGTGCAGTTGCTGAAACTCGAACAATTATAAATTACTCACAGTAGCCAGTGAGAAAAGACAACTGTAAAAGGTTTTTTTGCAACTAATGCTACTTTACTTGTTCTCACATAATCCCTTTTTGTTACAATTCACATTTATTACACCTGTTCCATTTAACTACAAATAAAACCTGACAAGCTGCTGTTCTGTTGCTGGATTTCTCTTTTTTTGCCAGTGGGCTAGTTATGGCTGATGTTTACTTCTGTGTGAACCCAGCAATTTGTTGTGTTATATTCAAGGGATCTCATACTTATTTTTGTAATAATTAAGATAGCTAATTTAATCAAGGCAACAAGACTATGCTTTCTACATCCACTTTTATTTTGTCAGAGTCAGTGGGCAAGTCATGAAACAAGTAGGAGATGTTAATTTGATTAGTCCCTTACTGGGAAACAGGTGATGCATTACATACATTATTTTAACTACTACTGTTCACAGCCCAGTGGTATTCACTGAACCATGGCTGAGGTTTAATGGGCTGTTACCCTGGAGAACAAGGCTCACTGGCGTAGGAAATGGAATTCCAGAGGAGGAACACAGATATGGACATTCTGCCTGGTGGCTTTCAGGCTGTCTCTCCATGAGCATTTTGGATTGGAGCAGGAAGGTGTTTTGGTAAAGTGGCTGTTCCACCTTGGAGGTGATACTGAACCAGGATGTCAGCAGGGACCAACAGCAATTTCTAGTCTACCTAGAGGCCAGTAGCCACCGTATCTTACCAGGCTTGCATCACTAGGAGTGAAAGGGAGGTACCCAAGGAAAATGTGTGTTTCCTGAGGAAAAAGGTATAAACAGTGATCTGCAAGGGGGAGAGCAGGTATGGTATCAGTGCAGCCTTGGGGTTATTTCATAGGCTGGATTTACGTGATGATCCTGATGCTAATGCTTTCCTACTACCTGTCCATTTACAGTTTCTGTGACATGAAATCTTCACTTTCCATACTGAAGACAAAGTCCACAAATCATTCAGATAATGACCAAAGGAACAAGGAAGAATTTGTCAGCAATGTGTTTGCCTAGTGCTAGTATCAGGAGCAGTAAAGGCTCTTTCGTTTACATTGCAATGTTAATCCAGCTTCCCAGCCCATACAGTAATTATGTTTCTTATAACTGAGTCTATTATGTAATTGCATTTAAATCAAAGTTAAATCCAAAGCAACTGTCTATTTAACCTATAACAAGATGCAATTTACCATATAAATAGTCCTGCAATTAAACAGGCAACAGTTACCCTCTGTATGAACAGACTTCTTTGGATACTGAGAAAATGTAATTTCAATGCATTATCATTTTATTGTTATGCCCTTAATTTTTAGGGACTTAGAAATGTCTGTTAGCCAGATCTGGCGGGAATGGATGTGAATGTTAAATAAAGTCCTGTCCTCAGGGATGGTGCAGCAGCTTTCAGACTCCTGCTCCAGATTTTCTCTGCTCCTTTCAGCACACCTGTACTGTGCTTGAAGCAGCTGTGCCCAATCCAGTGAAAACAGGGAATGTCCTCAGCTGCTTCACAGATCTTTTAGCCCACTGCTAATTTTCTGTTAAGGGTAGCAACGCAACTACTTCTCAGCATGCAGTGATTTTCAGACCTGTTTGACTTAAATTGGTATTTAAGGAAGAGGAAATCTACTGGTAATTTGACTTCTGAGTGTAATTGGTAATCTGCTGCTGTATCCCAGCTATAGAGTTGGAAGACCCTTAGTTGATATTTTTTTATCTACTACCCTCAGGATCCAAATTAGATGGCTAATAAACTGATCAAAATAACAGAAAATTGTTCATCGTTGCTTAATCAGATTAAAAATCAGCATGTTTAAACCCAAATAAGCAATTGGGAAGTTATTTAAATATTATATTATCTAATTATATCTAAAAATGTAACCTCATTTTTAGAGAGGAGGTATGCAATAGATTCATTGTACAAATATTACTTTATGAACCTATCTGAATGCACAATTGCAATTTATCACATACAAGACCACTGATATTTAGAGACACATTCACTGTCATTAACAAGATATTAGAGGAATTAAAGCCTGGTGTTAGTCTCCTCTTCTTTATTGTTGCTTTGCAAACACAAGCATGCTAATGTCTGAAGTGGTGTAGACTTAATTCTGTCAAACTTGTGTTCTAAGAAATTTTAGTTTCTCTCTAATTACTTTATTTTCCACTCAATCTCTGCTTGCCAGAGCTAACACTTTTCTTTGTTCAAGTCAGCTACCAAGAATATTTTCTCTTTAAGCTTTTTTAAACCCTCTAGTACTTCAAATATATATGCAGTCACTGATAATGGAAAATGTAGATTTCTACCGTACATAACAGCCAGACCAAAGCTGTTTGCTTGGCAAGGGAACATTGAGTTAAGGGAATTGGTGTTAACAGTCAAATACTAATAGTTAAAAGCATTCTCATTAGGAGCTAAAAATGATTGACTGAGAGATGGAGCTACCAGGTGTTTACTGGAATGTTTGAAGGTTTATTAACATTGGCACAGGGATGGTCCTATTTGTCTACACATAAAATCTAGTGTGTCTGGACTGTGATTTGTGGGAACCTTTCCCCTTTGTAAACAGTATTTTGTTCTAAGTGATAGACACGGCCCCAAGTACACTGCAATATTGGCCTGGAGCATCAATTGGCTTTGACAGAAACCTGCTAGTCACAAATAACAGGGTAAAACTATTGCCTTTTTTTTTTTAGTTCCCTTGGAGCTAGGGTTCTGGAATGGGATTTCAGAAATCTTCTGCCTCCTTTATTCCTTATAAAACATTGCTTTTTCTGATAGTATAATTTCAGATTATTTTTTTTAAATTTAGAATAGATGTCTGGGATTGCAGCGTCCGGAAGAGAAGGATGTGTATACCTGAGGGAAAAGCATTTCTTCAATTATTGCAGAACACTTTGTGTCCTGGGCACAGATGTTTCTAAACCTATCTTTTTTACAAGGTCATAAAATGGTTAATAAATACAGAATGCAGAAGTCCAGAACCCTTGTTCTTTGCCATTTATCTTCCTTGCTTTAAATTCTGCACGCTGCCTCTCTAACCTTTACCAGAAAATGACTGCTTTCAAAACTTCTGTACACCGAAAGACTACAAACCTATACTCTCACTTGCTATGTAGGTATTTAATGCTGTTACTCTCTTTTAAGCCAGACAGTAGGATAAGTGCTTTTCAGCTTAAATATAGTATCCATGATTGATGAATGTATTGCCAGTGCCTATTAAAATAAAGTCATAGCAATTTCGTCACAAACCTGTATGGCTCATTTGACAGTAAACCTTTGACTGTGGAAAACTGCCACGTCGGTTTAAGCCTGGCTTGCACACAGCTTAAGGGGGATAGTCCAGTAATAAAGCAATGCAGCCATCATCCTAGGATGTGTGCCTCAAAAGCAGCCATGATCCCAAATAGTGGGGCTGTGCCTGTTGCTTGCTTTCTACTTTGGAGATATATAGCAATAGTGGTTTAACTGTATTTAAATATACATAGGCCAGAAAACAAGAAGCCATTCCCTGTGATAAATGAAGCACTTTCAGAGCTGTGGAATACTCATCACTCACCTTACATTTGCCGTGCTCGGGTGGGACAGATGAGATTTTACTAGGTACCCTATCGCATTGATTTGAAAAACAAACAAACCAACCCCAACCCTTAGATGATTTAACAGGTAAATACCTGTAAATGATGAAGTGGTCATATCAAGATTTTTTTTTTTTTTGTAAGCACCCAGAAACAGAAGGGAAAGCTGATGATGATTGGTGTTGGTTTTGTTTCTTTGGGTTTACTGCTGGAAGTTTTGGGGGTTTTTTTAATGCAAATGAGTGGAATTTTCTCTTAAACACAAAACCAGGCTTCAGGAAATTAGATGTTTTCTGGCAGGTTCTTCCTCCCCACAGAACTGGATGCCTTCATTCACTGACAATGTTTGCAGTTACTCTATTTCAGCCAGTCCTACTCACCGGTTTTTCCATCACGCATAGACAGGAAAGTGCTCCTGTGCCACTGAGAGACTTCGGCAAGTTTTGGGGAGGCCTGATGTCACAGTGATTTTCTTTTGCTGTAACAGAAGCTGCAAGTGTTAAGGAAAGATCATCAGAGAGATATTTAAAATGGCCGCTTCATTACAGCCTCCGTTCTTTGAATGACACCTGGTAACACACTGTGCTTTTGCAATTTTGCTGTCAAAATGGATGGTGGTTTATGGACAGTATATCTCATGGAAATAGATTGCATAGCTCACTGTAGAAGCAGTTAGTCAACAAAATGCACTCTGGCGCTTGGTGTAGAGACTGCAATTATTTGACTGGTGGCCAGCCTAGGTAGCACTCGGGAGCCATAAATAGTATTTAGAGGTTGCTGTAAAAGCTTTTTAATTTGTTACACCAGAGTTCATTTACATTGTACACCATATGTCATGGCAAAAGCACCCTCTCTTTGTAGAACATTATGTGCAACACAATATGTTATAAACACTACTTTTTAATGGCCTCCAGAGCAGTTGTAGATAGCTCATCCAGGAGGCTGTTTAAAGATGAATGAATCTGTTACGTGGCTGGAAATCCGAGGTCACTTCGTTTTAGCTAATGAAATGAGTCAAGATTTGCTCTGCATTTCAGATGAGAATATGGTCCACCAGCAGTTTAATCTCAATAATGCAAAGTCATTTGTTACAGACTAATGCAGGAGTTGTTCCTGTAATCAGAGAACCCATCTTCTGGAAGCAGAGGAGAAAGACCTCTGTTTTGAAGGGAGGAAGCCTCTGGATGATCCTGAACCTGCTGTTGTGCAGCTGATGTGAAAAGACACAAATGCAGCTCCAGCGGTGTACTGGGGAGAGGTCACCAGCACGTACAAAGCAATTAGCTGTCGCCCGAGGCTACATGAATGTACTCTATTCTGTCGCCTAAGTTCAGGAAGCTGAAATGGGGAGAAGGGCAAAGAGAGACGACCAAAGAATGGAGTCTGTGTTTTCAGGAGAAGATGAAAAGAGCTTAGCTGGCTGAGCCTGCAAATTGAAGGCTGAGAAGAGATAGGATTATTCTAAATAAATGCATCAGAGAGGATTAAGCATGAGGGAGGAAGAAGAACTACATAGACTGAAGGACAGCGATGATAGGACAGGGGAGAAAAAAAAAAAATGATTTGCCACTATACATTAGCAAACTTACTCTGGCAGTTGAATGATTACTAACCATTAGAGGAATAATTTTCACTCACCCCCACCCCCACTGATTATGTGAAGGAGATATTGAATTTAGAGTATGCACTAACCTGATAAAACCACAGGTGGCATTGTGACAGTCCACACAGAAAATAACCGGGAATCTGAAAGTCCTTTCTTTTACAGTCCAAACATATGATGTTTCTGTTTCTCTTGCAAGGGAAATTCCTGCTCACCAAGAATCTCTGGACCACTTAGGGTCTATTTCACCTGTCTGCATCATCTCAAGCCAAGTGAGGTAGAGACTTCATTCTGGAAATTTCATCTCAATTGGTTGTCTTTTTTAGGATCTCACATTGGTTTTGTGCTATTTTTTGTTTTGTTTTTCCCTTTCCCTTTCTGCCCAGTTATTTCTCAGATTTGACTAGCAGGAACAACCTTTTTTATTTATATATTGGTGGAGGCTGTTGGTTGGGAGTTACTAAACAAGCATCCTTCTTTGCTGTCAGTATGTTTCTGCATACTGGTATTTGTCTCCATTTTTGTTAAATGATTCTTTTTCTCAAGTCAACTTGATTTTCAGAAGATTGGTAACTTTCTGAAGCACTGAGGGTAGAAAGAAACATTGTTCTTTTAAAGTCAATATTTCTTTCTTAGTCTAATTCTGCTGTGGCTTTTGTTACAGACAGAATTATCCTGTTTGGCTCTGTGAAATAAGACATCAGAGTGTTAAAAAAAGAAAATTATGTCCAGTTTATGTGGAATCACATCCCCCCAAGAGCTTTAGTGGTTTTGAGGTTCTTGCAAATGAATTGCAATGAGACTCATGAAGCTTGTAAACATGCTATGTGTCTCAGACAAACCTGAAATCTGTTCCTAAAATGTCAGGATGGATATTCTGGTCTTAATGCCTTCTACCTTGTGTTTTAGCCTTCCTATAAACATTCAGCTTCAAGTCTGAGCTTCAGCTGAGTTATTCTAAGAAATGATAAGAATATCATTCTCACCTGCCCTCTGCGGCACTGGGCAGTGCCTCCATGTGAATGGAACTGAATAACGGCCCTGGAGAAACTGTCTCCCTGCCACCAGTCTTACATAGCTTTATGCTTGTATGTCTTGCCACCAAAACTCTTGCTAGCTCCTGAGGTGAGGTGATACCACAAGGACTTGTTCCTACCAGGACAGTGTAGTGGGAGCCACAGGAGCGTGGTGTCTACAGCTGCTGAGGCACTGCTCCAGGGAAGAGAGGGGGAATGTGCAGACCTGAGACAGTCACAGTAAACGCCCTAAAGGACCCATGTCTGCTACTCTATAGTCTCCTACATTCCCTAAATCTTCCCCTTAGAGGGACAATCTGTCTGCCTTTCCAGAGCTAAGTAGGAGGCAGCAAAGTGAAAGCTGTTTCTAACAGCCATAGTGTCTTCCTATGGCTTGAGATGGCCCTGCGTATGACCCATCCTCTATCGAAAAGTGCATGTTACAGCCATTATAGCTGTGGGTTTGGAGATTTAAAAAAAAAAAAAAGATTTACTAGATGGTGGAATGAGGATTTATACCATAATGCCTTGCAAGGACTGACTGTGTCTTCAAAGGCAGAAGTGGCTCTGATCATCCCAGTGTGTTAACCAACTTAGGCTTGTAAAACTTCCCTCCCTGTAAAAAAGCCTTCGGTTAAAATGCAAGGACTCCCTCCAGGGATGTGTGGCTCTCTCCTTCCAAGGCAGGGAAGTAATTAACTGCCACGATCTCTCACCCATGCTGTGCTTTTCACAACACTTCGAAGAAGCTTGTTAGATGCACGTAACTTACCTTGCTCATCCCACGTTAAACCCATCAATTGCTAAATCCACTTTTTCAAGCTGGGGCCAGAGCCAGAAGAGTGAGTCAGTCATGTGGAGCAGGTGTGGTTTCCTGATTTCATTAATTTAGATAATTGCAGGTCTTCTTCAACAGCATAAATCTCTTCTGTGTCTTATGCAGTAAGTCCCCGGTTTATAGGTACGATTGCTGGGGCTGCTTGTTGATCAGTTTTAAAAATCCTTTGCTTTCCCTCACGCACGTTGACTCTGACTGCCCACTCACCCAACCCAGTCCAATTTCTGTTATAATGAGCTTTTGGAGACGTGATGAAGTTTGGATGCCAAGGCCTGGCAAGGAATTACAGTATTTTTCAACTTTACTCTGTGATTCTTTCCCTCGCCAAAGCCCTCCTTGATGCAGCACTGCAAGTGGGATCAGCTCTAAAGAGATTTTGGTTGCATGAGGAGGGAACATGCAATTCGTAAAAGCAAACAAATAATCACTGGGGCGATATGAGTGTTAGGCTGATTAATGGTGGTGCAAAGAAATGTTGTGGTCTGATCTGGAGAAAGGAGAATGGTGTATATTTGGGGGCTCAGTGCATTTAGATGAGGTTTACAGATTATCAAATACCTACCTCTGTTTTCACCCAGGGCACAGGAATCCCTTTGTACCTTGGTTTCTCTAACAGCTTCAGCAGTCCTCAAAATTCACAGGCACACAGACTTTTGATGGATTTTTCTCTTTTTTTTCCCAAATAATGGTGAAGCCTTGAAACATTATACTTAACCAAAGTTTTCACATCTGTAAATTAGAATTCTGAGCTGGAAATCCTCTAAGAGTTGAAGCTGAAATCTAGCTGTGGAACTCAAAGGATATGTGTATGCATAACCCAAACGTGTGTGTGTGTTTGTGTATGTGACATCAAACAATTTAAAAGGAAAGTATGATTTTATGTGAAACTTTTTGAAGTCTTGGAACTCCAGATCACTATACGAACATGTTCAGTCTAACAAGTTTATCATTTTTCACCGCTGGTGTTCAATTTTGGACTTTTTTCTTAGACTTTTTGTGTGGTTTGCAAATGTTCTTTGTGGTTTTTAAAGCATTTTCAGAGATAAGCCTACATTATATGTGTGTTTGGAATCAGGCAAATCTGGTACATAAATACAACTCCTGAGTTTATTTGGAGAAGTTTAAGAATATTAATAATAAAAAAGCCAATAGGTATATGGGACATTGTAGCTTAGTGAATTCTCTCTTTCAGTCAGGTTATTATTTTATCTTTTTCAGGGTTGTTGTGCCATGCTATAGCAGTGACACAGCCATTCCAGAATTCAGTCTTTATCTTTGTTCTGTTTAAAGGTGAAGCTTGTAACCCCTCTGAAAACACACAGATATAATCAGAGGAGCTTTTATCTAGTAAACTAAATAAAAGACCTAGGAATATTTTGATGGATATCATTAGCTATTCCCAGAATAAATAAATGACAAGGGTTTAACTGTGAGCTGTTTTTGCTAAGTGTCTGTTTCCAAGTGGGTGATTTTAGGGGTAAGCACAATGTTCAGAAGTCTGCAGACCTGCTAACTTACTACAAGAAGCACTTGTTCTCCATTTCCCTGGATTAAATTCTATATGCATTGCAACCAGCTGCGGTGGTCCCGTTGCAGCGTAGTGGATGGTGCCTTACGAGGCCATAGGAAAGCTTTCACTGACTTCAGCAGCTTTGTTTACCACAGGGGGCTGATCCAGGCAATGGTGACTAGCGTGGCTCGGTGAACTGCACCGTTATCGTGAGAAATAACAAATCCTCTCAGATGCTTGATCAGCTAATGTTCAACGCGGGGGTGATTTCACAAATGGAGGCCAAGGCCTTTTGCAGGCGATATGACAGGAAGCGAGATAATGTAATGTGGCAGATTCTGCATGGAGGAGAATTGGGGTCATTTGGTATGCCCATGTATAATGCAACCTTATGCCATAATTAAGATGCCGGATAGAAACTGTTGAGAAGGATTAGCCACTGATCCATACATTTTATGTTTCTGTTTATTTAAGATAAAGCCTCATGCTAGAGGGCTTCTTTTTTTTTTTTATTAAGCCCCTTTAAAGCTTTAATTTCCTCTATTTTCTTTGTAGATGTCTTTTTTTTTTTTTAGATGTCTTTATCTGTTTATGTGAAAAGAAGGATTTCTAGAAGGTGGTCTGACTTTAGAAGCTGGCCTATAAAGCAGGACAGAGATCTATAGAACTGAACCATAATTCTCATGATTCATCACAGCACTATACCCAAGGGGAAGCGTGTCACTCATTTTCAGGGAAAAGTGGAGAAATCTCATTTTTCAAGTATATGGAGGTGATTCTGTGGGCTTTCTTTTTAAATAGTGAAATTCCCTATAAAAATCGGCTGCTGTTGCTGAAATATTCTTTCCTTTAGAATACTGATTTTCTATCGGTAGACAGGTATGACTGAAAAATGTCACCTGCTCAAATTCTAGAGAGACACACAGAGAGATGTGAAATAATTCTGCAGATGGAAATTGTGGACTGAAGGTCAAAGTGGACATGAGCTTTTGGACCCCTGTTAGAAGTCAGCTTTGATAGAGGAGAGAGGGGACAGGCCGAACCAGGTTACATTCAATTATTCAGTTAATTTCTATCACTGGTTATTTCAAATCTTCAAGCTGGTGCTTAGGAACAAAAGGCTGGGGCAACCGTCTCTTTCGAAAGTGTGTCAGTGAAAATACAACGATCAATTAGTATCAAAGGTTAGACTTTTCATCTGACACTGAATGTGGAAAAAATGCAAAGGTATGAAACCCTGTGAGCAGATCCCTTAAAGTTTAAGGTGTGTTTGAAACTGATCTGTGGTTTTTTCCAGCTAAAGAAAAATCATCCTGCTTCTTTCTCTTCACTTTTCTGTGCTGTTTTCTTGCTCTCAGCAAATGTCCCAGTTGATTTCCAAGTTAGATTGGTCAGCTTTATCAATTTTATAGTTGTTTAGCCCTTTGCAATTCCCATGGTACTTCAATGGAACTGAAAATCTTTGAAGACCATCTCTGCAAAGTTCAGGAGACAGTTATTTCAGGACACTTAGCCTGGAGATGATCTTCCTCCCATTTTGTAAAAAAATAGGAGAAGGAAAAAAACCCAGAAACTGTGAATCAATTATTGAGGGCTACATCAACTCACTGCCAAGCTCTCAGAAGTTCAGACGATTTCTACTTTCCTATGGTGGGTAGGATCAGAGCCCTATCTGCTTAATGAATGAAAACAAGACATAGTGCCCCCTTGTTCATGCAGGATTTACCCATAAAAAAATTAGAAGTTTGCCTTTATTATGGTATATGTTTCCTTTCAGGGGCTGCATAATTATTGTTAGACAAATTTGCCATCTAGGGAAGAGTACTTGTCAGTCAGCTGAAACAAGGCATGGGAATACAAACACACCACATGGCATTTCCACCGGGAAAACCACTCTCTGAACCAAAGCTATGGCAAATAATCTCATGTGCCATATAGATTTCAAAAAAACCAAGCAACAGGCACAAAATATAAGATTTCTGAATTAAAAAAAAAAAAAGTAATCCTGTCTATTTAATGTATTTGTATCTCGGTGTTTCCAGTTCAGAAATCAGAACGTAATTCATATTTATGAGGAGTAATTTGTATCAATTCATAATTATCTTGTGTAAAATTAATTCTCTCAGTGCGTAACTGAAGTAAAATATTCAAAAGGCAAAATGGAATGGCCATAATAAAAACATTTGTAACAGGCAGACACACACTGCATGGGGTAAACAATTTTTGGGTCCTTTTGTAAGACAACGGCACCCACCCAGACCAGACACCCTGGTGCTCTTCAGAGAAGGGAGCCTGCTCTTGTCTCCCATGTGCCCCTCATCCCACACTGCAGGGGCTCATCTAATCTGGAGTCTTGAGCTATAAACCCAGTAACTAATTTTCCTATGGATAAAAGTTCAAGGTTCAGCTGTTGCCAACACAAGCCTTTTCCTATTCCTGGATCCTTCTTAAATTCATTTGTCATACAAACTTCTCTCAGTGTGCACTTGAGTCCACTTTTTTCCTAGAATATATGGGCTGAGAGCTTCTGGGATCTGAGGAAATGCCTATTTTAAGAATAAGCAAGCAGGTACACTTCAGCTTTCACATCTACTCTGCCTCTAGTGTGATACTTATGTCCTGCTACAATCACTGTTCCAAGTACTACCGCTATTAATAGTGTTTTCCAACAGGCTAACTCATTTCCCCACCCTGGTCATTATGGGCAGCCAGTGACCTTTAACAGATGAAAGCCTGAGGCACTGCCGAACGAACTTGCTCCCAGCAATCAAAGCAAATTCAGAGGAATAATTGTTGCATTAAAGCTTAACCAATGTTTTTAATGACAAATTTACTCTTTTGTTGTTGTTGTTATTTTTATTACACCCACCTGTGAGCTATTAACAGTCCTTCCTTTTTTTTTTTTTTTATTTTTTAACTCCTCACCTGGATCCCAAGGGATGCAGGAGAAGATCTATTGAATTTGTTGGGTTTTTTTAAAATTAGTTTTGTCTCACTTCTACCCAAGTCATGGAATTGTCCCTGATGGGTAATTATATCAGACTCTGTATTAGGTTAGTAATTTGGGGATATGCAGTGTGTGTTGTGAATGCTATAAAAATGGGTGTCTCCAGGTGTGGGTTACTGTATAATAGTGTGTGCAAGGAGATGAATTTATGAGTATGATCCAGTGGGATGAATAGCCATTAACAGGCAGAGTGTGCTAGAGCATCTTTCTCTGGGGATGTGGTTTAATGCACACCATTCTTTTGAGGCAGAGATACAATTCTGGACTCCCACCTTTCTTGGCAAAAGCAAAAATTAGGGGGAAGAGGCGGGGAGTAGAGAGAATCCTTCAGCAATGACTTTGAATGTCTAAGTACCTCAACTTTTAGTTTTTTTACATACATCTTAAAACATCTCAGCATATGAAAGCACACAGTCAAACAACTGAAGGCAGACAGCCCCAAAAGGATGATCCTTAAAAATCAGTATGGACCACTGGAAAGCTCAGGCCACTGGATTGCTTCTAGTTGAGTCAGTGGCTAGGTGAGGATGCAAATAGAGATGCCCAATTTTCAGTGACAGTAAGATGGCACTAAGTGGAAGTTTATCTAGCAAGTGTTTTTTACAAGAACAGAGGAAATGTTTGCAGAGGACACCGTATTTTTGAGAATCAGTGTGATACACTGAGGTGGCCATAGTCTGAGCCCTTCGAGGTTGTTCCTAACATTTAAAACTATGTTTTTCAGCTGTTACAACTATGAAATTAAGCCTGTGTTTCAGGCACTCTCCCCCCAGCTTGCTGTGTGCCAAGGTAATCTGCTTAAAATTTGTCTTTTGGGAGATACCCTTCCTCTCAGTTGGCCAGACAAGGTGTCTGTCCCCAGCCAGGACAGCGAGTGTCCTGAGAGTCTGGCTGGCTGCTCTTGGGTGTAGTTGATCCTGGTTTAGGGCGTTTCATGTTTACTGATTCCTCCTTTGATAGAAGTAAGGTGCACGCAATGTGCCATCTCCAGATTATTTTTAGCACCAAGCAATTCAAGGTAAAATTGAAGAAGACATTCATCTTAATGCAATAACTATTTAAACAGTTACTATGTTTAGCAGTACAAAGTAAGAGACAAATGTTTTATAGGTACCTAAACAGTAGCTTAGCTCCAAGACGGATGCTGTCTGGTTCATACATTTAAAAACTTAACAGGATCTTTGTATCACTATCTGTTTTCCTCTAGATGGTCTCCAAAGAACAGGATCTTGATATGGAGACAAACCTATTTTCCATATGTATCTGTTTTTCTCTGGGATTCCGTTAAAACCAAATTTCTCCTTCTCTGCTCAGGCATATACATAATGGAGTTCACAAATTACTGGAATAAAAATAGCAATTGTCATATTTCCCTAACAGATTAATGGTTACCAGTTTGAAAATGCTACTGTTGTCTCTTGTGTGTTGACAGATAATAAACAAAAGCCTTTACCGAATGCAAATGCAAAGCCTAAGGACTGATTTTGAAGTTAAATGGCCTGTAAATGGGTAAGGGGTCCCCAGTAAATGCAGTGCTGTGAGCTGCAATAGTGGGGCTTAGAGCTCCTGTAGCTAGGAAGATGTTTTCAGAAGAAAATATGGTAAGAAAATGTTGATTGGTTAAAGCTTTTAATGAATTTGGTTATGTTTTGAGAATTTTTGTCTGGAATGTTTCTCTCAGCTCCAGAATGGGAAGAGCATTTTGAAAAGGAATACAGCTCAATAGAAACACACTAGTGATTTTTCTCACCAGCTTCGTAGCAGCATCAGGTTTTACTTCCCACTGTGCCACATATCTTACACTACACTATCTACTACAAATGTTCTCACTCTCTGAATAAATAGATATTCAATGGAGGAGAGAAAAAACCCGTGGGAATCCTGCAACCTTATGGCAGTGACTGGATATACCCTCTATGTCTTCATATGAAAGACAACAACAACAACAACAAAAATTTCTTTGAAGGAGGAGGAATTCAGATATCCTAGCTTTGGTCATCTGTTGAAAATGCATTTTTCCTCCGCAGACTAAGGCACATCCAGAAACGTATTCAGAGTACGAGCCTGAGTTGTTTGCTGAACTCCCTGGCTGCTGGAGGTGCCTCTATCCCCAGGGACTAAAGGCAGCTTTGATTAACCTGCTCAGTTAAGTTCCTAAAATCAGATGGATTTAGTCTTCTTTTTTACACAGCACCTACTGCGGGAGGGCAGGAGGCTCAGATCTACAGAGAGAATTCGATATCTAACTTCCTTGTTTAAAGAGACAAGGCCATTGATATCAGTAGGAGCAGGGCACATGGATATCTCTGGATCTTCAAATTTGCTGAGTAATGTTAACATCAAAGCAAACGGCAATCTTCTGTCTCCTCAGATTTTTGTTAATTTATGAACTGTCTTTATCACGTGAATGTAAATTCATTGTGGAAATATACTTTCCTCATTATTTCTTTTTCTCATTGAAATGCTAAAACGTTAGGCTGCCTATTTTGTCTGATTTCCACAGATACTTTTTAGGTGCTGCAGTAGGTTGCTAACCCTCTTCTTTATTAGCTTTATGTTTGTCTGTGTTTTGTCAGGAGCTCCTGGTGGCTCTCCTCCTTGGCTAATAGCACTTTGGGAATCCACAAGCCAGCAGGACTCCCTGCCGCGCAGAGCCTTGTGCCTGGCTGGCGGCTGCCCACGCACCTGCAATTACCCATGGCTGAGGCACCAGCAGTGAAAAGCTGTCTGGGATTATTAGCTCGGGCATTGCTTTCCCTCCCGTATCAATTTACATGTAGGTGTGTTGAAGGCCCTGAAGCTGTGCTGACAATCCTTGTCTTGTGAAATAATTCATTCGAATGTTTGCTGTTGCTGTTTTTCAGGGATAGTGGTGATGTCAGTCATCAGGTTATGTAAGTAAATTGCTGCCACCTCTCCAGAAATATTAGATTCTTAAGAAGTGAATTGGGCTACTTTTATTATTTACATCAAGAAAGTGCAGAGACTCGTACTCTGTTATTCTTGTCAGCAACGAGCACATCAACAAGGCAAGAGGAGATCCTGCTTCCAAGATAATGGGTTTCCCTACCAAATAGAGCTGTTGCTAGTGGAAAGTGAGGAATGGATTTCCTAAAACAAGGGAAGACTTGTGCTTTTAAAATATTATTTTGATCTAGAGCCAATAGAGATTTTAGGCGAAAGTATCCTGTGAAATCAAACTTTCACCCATAAAAATTTGAAAAGGTTTCATTTTGGTAAAATGGGGATATTGGATTTTTGTGTCAACTTTATGTGTGTCTGCACAAAAATATAGATGTGTATAATCGTCTAAGCATTTTACACAGAGAAGTTGGTTTATATAGCATGAAACAACATTCTGGAAATTGTAAAAATAAGGCATTACATTTTTAAAATGCTGCTTTAAAAATAATCAGATTGTTTCTAAAACATTTTGTCAGGAGGAAAGCTGAACATTTTTTGTTATATAAGTGGTAATGGAAGTTTCTGTCTTATACTCTAACTCATAGCAACTTATCTGAACAGGATAAATAATATGTCCGAGGTAAAACTAGAAACTTTTGGGTGACGCAGAAACTATGTTAAGATATTGTGAATCTTAGTCCATAACTGTCATAATCAGAAAGCTTTTTCTTTCCTCTCAGCACCTGATAAGGCATTTACCTGCCTGGAGGGAGATTTTATAATGTTTTCCCCTTCTGTTTTAGACTGTCCAAAATAAAATTATATAGATGCACACCCAGGAGATGTGGGGCAGCCCAAATCACAGGCTCCATCTTTGCAGCTGGGTTTGCAGTGCATAGAAACAATAGACCTTGGACAAAACACCCAGAATACTGGAACTGTTGTGATTTCAGTGAAAGCTCGTTCCTAGTTCTTATCTGATGTCAGCTTCACTCATAATTCTGTCTCTGTTGGTGCTTAGCATTGAGAAACTCAGCGCAGAATTGCCAATCTGGTTAAAACTTCCTGCTAAGGTAGTGGTTAATTTTAACCAGTAGATGCAACCATAAATCACAAGGAAAAACAGTACTTTAAAAAAATCGAACTGCATCAGATCTATCATTAGTTTTACTACATCACTGAATTAGCAGCCAGCCCCAGCTCGCTTAGGCAGACCACTCACACCGCTAGCAGGTCCCCACAACACCGTCCCACAGCAACCAGTCTCTATCCATTACATCATGCACAAAATATCACCAGCTCTTCCCCTATCTTCATACCAACCCTCAAACGTTTACAGTACCAAAACCTCTGGAACAATCTCCCCAGAACAAAGAGGGACACCACCGCCACCTGGGCTGCTTTTCAATTGTCCAGACAATCAGCACTGGCTTGTGTCACTGCATGCAAATTGACTGGGAAACAGGGAGACAGCCTCTCCTCCCAGGCAATCGGCACTGCCAAAGCCATCATGGGCTGATTGGTAGTGAATCGGAGACTGTCCTGTCCATTCCCATTCTCAAAACATTTATATGAGATTGTGGCCATGTCACATCTGGCTGCTTAGGGAATACACAATAAGCAAAACCATTTCCCTTGCAGACGACAGATGAGATTGGGCGAGAGGAAATGATGAATATCGCTAAGAGCTCTCCATGAATATCCTTATGTCTTATTGATGCTGGAGGTAAAGCTGGTATAGCTTGGAGCAGAGGGAAGGCTGTTTCCGAAAGCATTAGGGAAGCAATATGGAGGCAGCAAGACATTTTCACCTTAAATAACAAAAAAAAGGGTATAATAAATTTTCTAAGCTTCACAAATAGGTAAAGTTGAACAGTTTCTTGAAAGAATTTAAGGACTATAGAAAATACCTAGATATCCTTGGGCTGCCATTGAGAGTAACTCCTCCCTTCCATGTCTGTTTATGGGTGGCATATGCACTTTCTTGATCAGCAAGTAGCTCTCCAAAGTCATGGGTCCTAAGCCTGTATGACTGATGCTGATGGGAGGCAAGTGAATAATTAAAAGCAATTACAAGGTGCAGCATCAAGGTATCAATGCATGTTTACACTGTTCAAAAGTACATTTATATGAGCTGGGGCTTGGACTCAGTATGTGTCAGTGGAAAGTGGAGAATGTCACTCCAGTGCTCAGAAAGCTTATGCCACAGACACGGTGGCTTAGGACTCTCTATTTTGAAACGCAAACACTCCTTACTGTCTGCACCATCAAACTGATTCACTGTTAAGGTTGATGTGTGTGCCAGCAAACCGGGCAAAAGCATTGCAGTTGTCCTTCTCCTTTGTTGATTTTTGCTCCTGTCCGTCTCCTGTTTGTCCATCTGGGATACAGTCTCTTTCCAAGAACAGAGTCACACTGAATAACTGGGGTGTAGCTGCCACTTTTGCAGCCCCAAGGACCTCTGCAGTCTGCTTGAGGCTTTGTAACCGAGTTGGAAAAGGAAGATATCAAGTGGATTGCTTCTCTATTCTCCCTGAAAGTCAAAGTACAACACTTCATCCCACTGGAAGGTGGTAAGTCACTGCAGATTCAGTGAAATAAACATTCATGTCCATGAGCTGAATCTTGCCTGGAGTTCCCTGGGTCTGGTGGTAGTCTGCTTGGCTTTTGCAAGGAAGGATGAAAAGCATGAACTCTGCTCCTCCAGAGACAGAAAACCTGTGTTTTTCATAGATCTGGGAGCAATTTTTGTTTTATTTTCACACTGAATTCAGCTGGGTTCTACAGAAGCTATTTCTCCTCACCCCTCACCCAAAGGCTGGAGCTCAGAGCTGATGGCTGTTTTAGCTGAGGTTTGCAGCCTTGCCCTCAGCAAATATAGTTCAAGTTCAAAAACGTATTTTCTCCTCTGTAGTCTGCTGGAATGGCAGGACTGACTCAGAAAGCTACTTGCACCTTTAGAGAAAGTTTAATACTGAATGAAATGGGTTTTAAATGGGAGAAAGGTAGTGTTGCTGGAATATCTTCCATTATACATCCACTATGGGGTTGGCACCTCCGTAACTAGGTGATAAAGAGTGCCCGGACATGCAATACTGAAGCTATATCAAACCAGATCCCAAACTGAAGAAAATCTGTTCACCTATATGTTTTCCCCTAGCAGATGAATATTGTCGCCAAGAAAAAAAATAGGATAAAGTTTGGAGGGAAGGTTGAGATGTAAGGAAGAGGGTACATTATTTGCATTCTGCAGATGTCTTGTCAATTAACGTTGCTGCAGTTAAATTCACAGCAAATGGACCTTGGGTCTCCACTAATGCAACAGTTCTTGAAGTTTTAGCAGTTCAGTTTTATCTGAGCAAATGCAGGCTCAAACCGTGTGAATCATCTCTGAGTTTTTAAAAAGCAGCTTTATTTAAAAAAAATGAAAGGTAAATGACTTCAGATGGCAAACTGCATCAGGAGAGCTAAATAAGGAAAAAAATATTGTTACAGTGACAGTAATATTAGCTGCCACAAACAAAATCAGTCAATAAAAGCACTTTGGAAAGTTAAAAAGCCAAATGAATGAATAAGACTCCCCCTAAATTCAATATTCTCTTGTATAAAATATTAGCACTCGGACTAAAATCACCTCCTGAGTATAGTATTTATTTCTGTTTTATCAGCAGTCTCTCTCTTCCACCTAGTAAATCCATTTATTTGTTCAAAACTGCAGTGTGTTGCCAGCACTTTCCAATACACCTATATAAGATAATGCATCGTTCATCCACCCTAAATCTCTCATTCCACAGGTTATTGATTTAGCCATACTGCTGTAAAGACAAACAGCCAAATTCTCTGCCTTTCTCTGACTCCAGTGACCAAAGCTGCTCTTGCTTGATGAAATCTGCCTCTGATAATGAGGGCATTGGGGACTGTGTTTGCACGTGGACAAGCATGAAGCCTGTGTTGAGAGTCCCTTGCCCACCATCCCAGTGGCTCACAATTAGGATTATGCTCTGATGCAGGCTTAGTCCGAGCTGCAGAGGCTTTCTGAAGAGGGAAAAGCCAATCTTTGTCTGTAGACCCAAGAAGTTCATCACTAACTCCAAGCAGAAGCAGGGAAGAGCTCTTCACCAGCAAATCTATCCCACCTTGCCTTTTTCTAAGCAGCTGAGGTAATGAACTTGAAGAATGTGTTGGCTAATAGTCAGCAATATGGGAAATGAAAGATACCCCAGGGACTGGAATCCTTGCATTTGATTTTGGGTCTTGTGTTTCTGTTAGGAGCATAGAAATCCCACCTAAACTATCAGTGCTTTGAAGAGGTAACACTATCTACCTGAAAATGAAGATTTTCTATCATAACAATATGATGTGTGTTACCCCTCATGTTGCCAATGAGTCTGTCCAGGACTGTGAGCCAGCCAGCTCATCTACTTCCTTGAGTAAAGCCTCATAAGTTTCATTACCTGTAAGTCCTGGTCTGCAAAAGATTGTGAGGTCTGTATTTTCATGAACTTTTGAATGTACTTAGATCAACAAGGCTGACCTTGTGCTTTCTGTTTGCAAGATGCACTTGAATTTTGAGCTAAGTTTTACAGAATTGATTGGGAAACGTAGACCCTGCCTTCCAGGTGAGAAGTCAGGTCAGTGATCCAGGCTTCCTCCACCTCCGGGGAGGGTTTCTGTGGCTCAGTAGGTCAGAAGGTAAATTCAAAGAGGACACTCAAATCTCAGTAACAGAGACTTGTGGCTGCTTCGGCAGGGCACCTTCCTTCTGTGAGCCCACAAACCCTGCCTGTGTCTTCCAGCCAACCTCTGCTGCTGCTTACATGCTTCTGTGCTAAGCCTATGATTTGTAAACTTTCTGATAGTCTCCTAAAATCACCACAAATGAGCAGGGAGAAGTAAGAGCAGAACGGTTCCTCGCTGGCAGCTGCATCTGTAGTTTGCTTCTTCCAGTGGCAAACATACAACCTGAATATTTAAGAAATACCTGCAAAATGTCCTGGGGTCAGGAAAGAAAGCCAGGAAGATAAGAGGCCATGGCACTCGGTTTTTGGCTTTTCCTGCCCAACACGACCTTTTCCATGCCTCTTACAAGACAAAATTCAAACTTAGCCACATAAGACAGGTTGACTTTTGATTGCGTAGAAGGAGCAGCAGCTGGTGGTCTGGCACACACCAAATGCCCTGATGCCCAGGTCCTTCACAGCCAAGGAGATATGATACTTTCCTTTTATTTATCAATACGTGTCCACTCCTGGACCCAGTGCTACATCAGCCCACTCCTGCAGCAACCCAGTGAATACAGGAGAACTGTTTGCAGTTCATTTCCAACTAACCGATAGTACCAAATTTGATGGGTTTTTGTTTGTTTAATTTCCCTGACAAGGACATCTGTTTATGAGAACTCATCTCCAGCTTTAGTGAACATCAAAAGGGATGTCTGTGAGTTTGCAGCTGGATTTAGATGGTACAAAGACCTTCAAATGACTGTTTAAATCTCTTTTTCTCTTCTGCATCCCCAATTCCCAAATAAAGATGGGTTAATTTTAAATGCATCTCCAGCTTTTGCAAATTGATTTAACATGACTGTCCTAACTTGTGTTTCAGGATCACCTTTGGGGTTAAGTGTAGCATTTGCTGGTTTTTAAAAAACGAGCAGAAAAGAGCATCTATCCTTAAATACATGCATGTATTTTTTCTTCAATAAAAGTAGGCATCTGGAGAGGTGGGGAGGGAGCAAACAAATTGGGGAGCATTCTTCTTTGTAATTCCTCCTCTCTTAGTATCAGCCAGCGTACACTTAATCTCAGGAAGATCTGATTTAGCAGCACTGTGCTTTCATGTTTTAGCCTATATGACTGTTTATTTAGTTGTGAGTTGATTGATTAGGAAATAAGTGCTTTTCAAGTTGACAGTATAAATAATGAAACTTTATTAGTGATATATGTGACATATTTAACAATGCTAATTTTCGGTACTGCTCTGTGTAATTCACTTTCCTTTTTCAATAGGCTGTAAACAATAGAAGGTTTGAGGGAAATCAGTAATCTGTTGGCTTTTCAACAGGCAATGGAAAGGAATCCAGAATTCAGCCGTATTTCCAGAGTGCCACCTAGTGGAAAAGGAATTGAAGCCACAAGAAAATTGAAGAAATACAGCTTTGGAGGGTATGTCTTAATACACAGAACTGTCTCTTCATTTTCCTCTACAGCTACACACAGGCAGCTACTAATGGCTTTTATGCAGTTTAGTGATAATTGCAAAACTTTACTTATTCCTTTTGGTTTGTATTAAATATATATATATATATATAAATAATGAAAATTAATGCCTTCTCTGCTTTTAGCTTTTCCAAAAAATAACAACTGTCTAGCCTGAGCCCAGATTTAAGATTCGGTTTAATCATCCTGTGTTATCATACCTCAAAAGCTTTGTCATTAAAACTTGATTTCATTTTCACTCTTTTAATTAAAATATAGACCTTTACATTTAAAATGGTGATATATATAAATTGAAGACCACTGTTATGAAAAAGCCTTTAAAAAAAAAGAGCTTAAAAAAATCGAGTTGATGCCTTATTGCTTCCAAATGTGGTTTTATCACAGGTGGTACTTGGCGCTCCTTAGCGAAGCCACAGCTCCTGTGGCCCTGTAGTTATGGCAGACTCATTGCTACCCTTAAAGCGGGTTTCTGCTACCACTTAACATCTCATTACGCAGGTAATCTTGAGGGTGTCTGAAAACCCCCCAGTTCTTCTGTCTCTGCAGGTGCCAGTTTTGCAGGTGTGGCTCAGGCTTGCTGGGGAAACACCAGGAACTGGTCAAATTCTTCTCACCTGAAGGTGCTCAGGAGGTGAAGAGGGCTTGGTTGAGGCAGGTTGGCATGGCTGGAGGGCAGGGGAAGCAGCCAGACCAGCTTGTGTATGCAAATATTCTTACATCTGTTTATCTGTGCACTGTGGATAGATTGAGTGTGGCGCTTCAAGGCAGCCTTTTGTTGTTGTTTTTGTGAGAACCCAGGTTTTTACAAGTAACACTTACAAATTTGGCAGCCTGAGTAAACCTGAGGCTGCAAGGTCTGCTGTCTTTAGTGCTGAGGGTATGGAGCAGGGTCACCACCGGGCGATGCTGAAGGTGCCTGTCTGAGGAGGGCTCACACCTGGACAGGTAGGTGCGTCTTCTCTGTTATTACTGCCTCCTGGGAGGGGAGTTTGGAGGTCTTAAAGTAAAAAATTCTGCTCTTACAGTTTACTTCATGAGCAATTTGTGACAAAGGATGTTGATGCTGTGTTGGGAGTATCCCCTAGCTTCATGTTTGGTAAAGATTTACAGCAATATAAATTCTGAGAAATGCATTTTGCACCAGGTATTTCTATGGTAGATGTTTTTGTCTTTCCAGCCAAGAGAAGAAAAATCAAGTCTGCTTCAGTTTCATTTTTACCTGCTTCTTAATTAATGTTCCTCAAATCTCTCTTCCACCTGTGGCATAGTGCAGGGAATAATTTATGTCAGAGAAGAGCCAGTTACATTCGCAATGACTGGCTTTGGGATTTAGAAATTATTTCAGTTAGCATGTCATCTGGGGGGTGTGTGTGTGCCTTTGAGAGATTTTTTTTTTTTCTTTATCTAAGGTAGATGTAATCTTTACATCATGGAGGCTAAATGTAGTGTATTCTTATGTCCATTTGGTATACAACACTGGTAAGTTTATTGATCTCGAGATAACAAGAGCAGAATGCCAAGAAAACTCTGATGAGAAATACAATGTGAAACTGAGGCAGGAATTTTTTTTTTTTATATGCTTCTGAATTTTGCATGTAATGTGAAGGAAAAGACTCTTATGACAATGACAGTGAGCAATTAGTAGGGAAAAGGAGTAGGGGCAATCTGGTGTGCAAAGTACTGCTTCCTGCTCACTTTAATCCCAGCTCTGCTTTCGCCTTTCTTGGGTAAAACAAACTGCAAAATCATGTAGAGATCACCCTTTCAGCCTGCATGTTTGCACAGCCGGAAGAAGAGCAATTTGTCAAAGAGAATGTTTAATGGCAGTATGGAGAGTCCTCTTTCCAAGCGTGCTTCTCAGCCCTTGTTGGCAACAGTGGGAGAGAAAGAGGGGTGGAAAGGGAAGGAACACTTTTGTACTAAGGGAGGCTGTGTTTTCCAATGAGGTCAAAAAAGTAGATTGAGTGTTGGTCTGCACTAGAATATATTATCAGCTTTACAGGCAGGTATTTCCCCGTACCTAAGGACTTAAATTCTTCTGAGAAGAACATAGTATTCATCTGTTTGGAGGTGTAGTGTAGGAAACATTTTCCTCTAGTGGAATTCTTTTCTGAAAGAGGAGCTCTAACATAATTACTTTACATTTTTATGGTTCTTGGTACTGTGTAGAGCAGGTATGAGTTTTGTGTGACTGAAATCTGGAAGGAAAGAAAGGAATCTGAATGGCAGCCATGAATGGTGCAAACCTGTATCCATGAGATACAGCTGTGGGGGTTCAAATAAACAACAGGGATGATGATCTTCTGAGAGCCACAGGTTGGATCCTGCTTCCATGACTGACGTGCCTGCTTGCAATTGCCTGCAGGTGGGCACCATAAAGAACTTCCATGTCACAAGCCCAGCTCTTGAAGGCAGAGATATTGGTAAAGTTGCACTTTTCTTGCTTTTTTTTCTTTTCTTTTTCACTTCTGCTTTCCCCACTGAGGCTGATTAATTCTGCTGCAGTTTCAAGCAGACGCGTTAGATACTCTTACCCTGAGTTCTGAAACCGGCTGGTTAAAGAAATGTTTTCAGTTTTCACTCTTATCGCCAAATCACTCCTACTTGGATCTTGGCATGTTCCTGAAGGAGTTGTGAAGGCTGGCAGACAGTGGTCCTGTTGAAGCACAAACTTAAACTTTATGCCCCTGAAAAAGAGAAATTTGTAGTTTTAGCTTAGTGACAAACAGTTCCTCGAACTCTGGAACTTCCTCTGGTGTTTTACTCTGTGTTTGATGTTTTTTCTATAGAAAGAAAACAGTCTAAATCATGTCTGGAGATGTCTCCAGTTGATTCGTTGCGGGTATTTTTACCCCCTCTGAGCCTGGTTTTATTTCACTCATGGGAACCATTTATACAAGCAGAAGAACATGCATGCTCTTGAATTATTTTTGTTTAGCTAATATCTCTAAAATATTTTTGTAACTGTTTAAAATATGACCCGCACAAAATACATGCACGAGTACAGTGTGATAAAAAGATTTGTGTGTCATTTTTGCATCTTAAACTAACTGAACAGGCCAAAAGACTCTGTTGCATCAGATATTCTTACCTTTCTCCTTCACCTCCTTGGTCTCTGTCAGTGCTGATGAGTGCTACCTCACTAACTGTCAAGCCTGGGAGTGTGCTTGCATCTCTCAACATATTGTTTCTAATCTGGTGTTTTCTAACATACTATTTTCACCAGCCTTTACCAGTTTTTTCTTTTTCATACTAAGATGGTCAACGTTGTATTTAAGAATCTGTTACTGGCTGCAGTTCTTCATAGCTGTCATTAAAGAGTGATGACTTCAGGCCAAAGTACTGTGAAGTTAGTGGAAGTCTTAGCATTGATTTTCATACTTTCCAATGTCTGTGCTATGTATTAATTTCAATGAACATTGGATCAATCGCCTCAGAACACTCTCTTAAGATTAGCCAAAAGTGGAAATAAGGTACCATGGAAACAAAAGGCTTGAACATAAACCATAGATGAGAACTTGTTGCAGATGAATTTACTTAGTTGACTTTCACCGAAGCACAGCTATTAGAAAAGGCACGTTAACCTAGGTGTTAATGTAAGGGTTGTATATTTTTAATTAGTCTAGAGTGTATAAGAAAATTAGTCTAGTAAATATTTCATTGGTAACTGTAATGAAATATTGATTCTGATTTCTCCATTAATCCATATTACTTTGATTCTGTACTCTTTTGAATTTTAATAATTTAACAAAATCTTTTAGTGGGCACTTCCCCCTCTAACTACCCCAGAATGGGGAAAAAAATCACTGTGGAACCATTCTTTTTTTTTTTTCCTCCCCCCGCCCCCCCCCCCCTCTCCCCGTGCCATCTCTTCTTATTCAGTGAATTACACATCATGTCATAACCTCTGTTTTGGGGGGATTTTTTTAGATGCTAATATGAACTAAGTTAATCTTTTACTGAAGAAAACCTTCCCCCACACTTTTAAGCCTCCAAAATGACTGTTCATAGCATGAGCTAATTAGCACATAGTCATATTTCTGGATGGATGGTTTCTAAAAGAACCCAAATCCTTCTTCAAGGGGAAGAGCAAATCATTCTTATTTCAGGCAGAGGCTGGCCTACTTCAGTGAAGCTAGAAACTTGAAAGAAAAGCCAAAGCAACTGCTAGATATAAAGAAGGATACAGAAAAAGTTAGTTATCAAAAATCTTGTTCCTTTACCTGTTACCTTGTAAATATGGTTATGCATGAAGGTTAACAATCAGGATATGCACTCATCCTCATACAAATCTTTCCAATAACAACTAGATTTTTTTCTTTAAAACAGCTGAAACAAAGCAGTGCTTTGACTAGGTATGCTGACCATTTACCTCTATTTGTAATTGCAAAGTATGAGTTTAATCTCAGTATTTTCAGTAGTACATTAACACAGGATCTGCTCATGGCTTCCAATTTCTTTTCTTCTGGGAAGTCAGAGTACAGAGTGGCTCTACCAGTTCCTCAGTGGCAACTGTGTAATTGCATGTCAATAAACATATAATGGTTAAATAATAGTTAAATACTGAGTAAACACCTGCAAAATGTATATCCAACTTGATCTTCTAAAATCTGGTGTCAATGGCCAGTGGTAATTTCCTTGCACTTTATTTCCCTGGAAGTATTGAGCTTATTCTTTAATTCCTCAATTCCTCTCAGTGCTGGAGAAACCTTCTGGCATCTGAGGTATTTACAGTAGAAACAAGACAAATATGGAAGCAAAGACATTAACAACACCAAAGCCTAACTGGCAGATCTTTGGCATAGCGTTTATGACACGCTCTTGGTCATCAGACCAGTGAAAGTAGTAGTTAATGACCAATGTAGCAGCTAATTTCTGTCACATGGATATTTGTTTGAGAAATTAGCCTGGGACTGAGCCAGCTGCTATTGCACAGTTTCACTAACTTTGCGGCTCTGTTAGTTTGAAGTCAGGAGTGCAGACGTGGCCTTGACAAGCATATGATTCTGTGCTGCACAGCCTGTCCTGGGAAGCTGTTCAGTTCTTCTATATTTAACAGATGAGAATGTCTCCAGAGTTCATCAAACACATACTCAAGATATCGCAAGCTGCAGCTGGCAGCTGTGAGCTTTGTAGTTCAAGGTGAATGGGACACTAATTAGTAAGTATATAGAGACAGCAGCATGCACAACACCCACTTTTTGAGCAGCGAAATAAAATGAATTAATAGTCAAGAGAAGGAGAGTCCTTCCCCAGCTGCCTCCAGCTCTGCTGTTGCTCTCTACCCACAGCCCATCCACATGCTTCCAGGCAAGTGCTAGAGAGCTCCCGCAGGCACAGCTGCGAGCACCAGGGGAGCCTTTCAGGGCTGGGTGGCATGGGGAAAGCCAGATTACCCCTGGAGAAGGTCAGAGTGAGACTGTGGACTGCTTTGTCCCCTTCCAGCCACTTCAGATGCTGTGAAAGCCTTGTAATGTGGCAGCCCCAGGTTATGGGAACTATCTTAATGACAGAGAAAACTAGCAGAGAGCAACAGCCAGCTGACAAGCAACCTCTCTTCTGGTGTCAGCAGAAATTGAGAGTAGAAGAGACGATAGGACTGAAAACTGCTTGAACATCCAGTTGAACGATAAGCAGGGAATGATCCTTCTTAAAGTGGGAAAGAGCAAGATTAATGTGCATTTTACCAAGAGATAACACTTTTGCAATGACTATTAAGTATCTAGAAGTCCCTAATTCAAAATACAGATACTTTACTGTAAATCTTTCCACTGACTGCCACATTTTCAGTAACTCTTGGTTGTATGGTTAACAGCCGCAAGAGAAATTCTGTTCAATGTATGTAGGATCACACCCTTCTCAAATCTTTTCTTCTTTCAAACAGCCATTCTTTCTGGTCTCAGAAACCCATTTCTTTGCGTAGGAATCCGATCTGTATAATTTTGAATTATCCAAGATAAGCCTGGGGGATAAAATTAAAAGCCAAGTTTGATGAGGCTGGTTCTTAACTTCCTTGTCATTCGGTTATCAGGGACATTGATTCTTTATGTGGCTTTAAGTCTGACAGCTCATATTCCTAGTAAATCCAGAATTAGTAACTCTGTGTTCACAGAGATCTCAAACTAATTTTTGTCAGAGACTTTTGAAAACGTAGGTTACACAAACTCATCTGTGATTCAATAGCTTTGCTGTCTCCTCCTATAACTGAACTTTTCATTCTTACCCAGCTGATTCTCCGTTGCATTCATCCTACTACAATATATCCTCCTTAGTTTCCAGTCAGGCATTTGCAATGAATGGGAGGGAAGGTGAAAGCTTAATGCATCACGAAAGTAGCATATGAAGGAATAAGTTACTCAGATGTCAAAGCAGTGGTAAGCCTGAGCAAAAGGATAGTACAATCATCTGGGAATATTCAGGGAAATGTATGGAAAATCACAAGCTGAGGTTCTGTGGGTAGGGAGAAAAGTGAAGCTGCCCTACAGTGGGGAAAAAAGACAGTAATGAGTAAAGAGTACAGCTATAATATTGCTTGAGGAATTATTTCAGGTTGTGCTGTTAAGAGACAGCTCTGTTCTCTTGGACTTCTTTTATAAGCCAGGAGTAGTTCTGCTTCTCACAGGGCTGTTCTCAGAGATGAGACTGAAGTGTTGATGGTAGCAACTGAGATTCATACATGTGAATTTGAATCTTCAGGCCTTGGAGAAGGACTGCCCTGATGTGAATTACACTGAGTCCTACTCCTGTAAAGGCTGACCTCTGGAAAGTACCACACTTACATTCTGGTGGTGCTACAGCACATATACATGCCTGAATTATGAAGCAGCTGACACCAGGTAATCTGTCATGAAAAGATGAAAGGGAAAAGAAAGGTCAAAAATGGTTTCACATGATCACAATGAGTTCATACTAGGGTACATAGTTCTGGACTGTGAGGGTCCTATTCAGTTGTGCCAGCGAGCAGTGCAAGGTGGTGTGCAAAGATGGGTGGTACTGAAGCCTCCACCACCATCTGAGGTCTCAAAGTGTCCAAGTTTGCTGATGCAGGTGGGAAGCCTGATAAATTGACAGACATGCCATAAAAGCTTTACCTGTGGATCTTGCATCTCAGTTTTGGTCGCTGTCCAAAGTACCAGATCTCTCTCTCTCATGGCCCAACGTCAGCCTTTCTCGCGTTGCTGCATCACTGAGAATTTTCGCTTTTGTTGGCTGCTTGTCTGAGGAATCGATTTATACCATCATAGGCAGAAGTAGGACTAAACACATCCAGGGGCTGTTATGCTGCTGGCATTCCAGAAGCATGGGTGGACTCCAGACAGAGGCACGGCATTCTCTGTGGGATGGATGTGGCTTTCAGCTTGAGGTCAAGACGACTTTCAGTCCAGTTGATGCAGTTCCAGCTTTGTCCTACTGAGGTTTAATTAGCTTCACAGAAATGCAAGTAGTGAAACTGCAAGCCTGAGATGGTTGCTTGATAAACCTTTGGGATGCTGGGATTCGATAAATGGAATGACCCAGCGACATTACAGCAATTTTCTTTGCTGGAAAAGCACAGCCGTAGTATTCTCAACTTATAACACTGAGTTGCTTTTTGGAATGTCTCTCTAGTTAATACCAAAGTGCAAAGTGATGTTAACCATGATAATAAGATAGCAAATACTGATGGAAATTTGATTGCAAATGAGCGATTTGTGTAGCAAATAAGAATCAGATACCCTAATGTGTTAACCAAATAAGAATCAGGAAACACTTGGGAAATTAATGTGTAAAGTAGGCAAAATAAAGGATTAAAGGCATGCTGGTTCCTGGAAGTTTCTTTTTCTTTTCCAGTTGTCAAGCCATAGGAGGAAGTTTATAAGTAAGGGAAGAGAGACCCCACTTCTTTTGCATCAAATTTGTTCACAGGAAACTGTTTTTAATTTTAGAAATAAACTGTGCCTGAATTTCCAGAGTAACCCTGTAGTTCTTGTAACCACCTCAGACAGATGTACTCATTCAGGCATTAGCAAACATCAACCCCACAGCTGTAGTTGCTTCCACAGTGTTTCTAGCTATGTTCTCCAATCTACTTTAAAATAAGATGTCACATTTGAACACCTGAGAAACTCTGAAGTACCCTTTCTCATACTCCAAACAGCAGAATCCTGTTATCTTGGTAGCTAAGCAAAGCCAACATCCTACTGCTGTAAGCACTGAATAAATGCTTGGAATGACACCCTGACCTCCCGAAACAGGCTGCAATTTCAAGGGACCAGGCAGAAGGAAAATGCTACCTTTGTCATGTTTAATACAGGATTAATTGCATGAATACATAGTCCAACTTCCTCATTGCATGTAGGAAACCCCTGGCAAGATGGACACCGCGTGTAAACGTCCTGAGTCCCAGTCCAACATTTTATCTATTCCTTCCCTCATGCATCTCGTGTTGCCCTTTATCAGAGGTCTTTGTTCCTTAGACAAAAGCAGGGAGGGGTTTACTTGACAAAGGCGGCAAGTCATAAGGTTTAATTTGTAGTTTCCCATTCTTTTCTGCTTTTCCTTTTACCTAATAGTATATAAAAATTGTTTTAGAGCCTCTTAATGAATCCAATACTTTATATAGTGCTGTAATTACTTTGATGTAAGTGTCTAAAAACACAGCCAATCTGTCTTTTACATGGTTTAAATGCAAGTGAAGCACTTATTTCTCCAGTAAATCTCCTGCTCCTCTAACAGAAACTGATTTTCAGTTAGGGGAGGGGAGGGAGGAAAAAAAAAAAGTCATTGATATTCTAACAAGCTTTCTGCAAAGTATTATTATAAAAATAATTGCATTTTCAGCTAATCAAAGATGTGTTTAGGAGTACTTGGGCTGCAGGGATTACACATTCAGAATTTAGACAGAGATTTCAATAGCTGTATGCCTGGATCTTTCAAAGAGGTCGGGATATGCTTACACAGTACAACAGATTCTTATTTTCCGAGCATGGTTAGACTGAGAGTTTCTTTATCAGATAAACCAGTCCTTTCCTTTCCACACCTCTCTCCTCTTGATATAAGGATTATTAACTTATAAAAGAAAAAGAGGGGCGGGAAAAAACAAAATATCTATAATGAAAAACAAGAAAGAATTTGAAAAACGGAGGATGTTGGTGAAATCCTTACAAACAGTTAACAAAACATGGCCACGGGAGAAAGTGGCTTTGGGAGGACATCATAAATACATCATTTTTTACAATACATCAAGCTGGGGCACAAGAAGATAAACTGAATGAGAACCAAATGGTTGATGAGACTAAACACAAAATTACTGGAATTGTGTGAATTATCCTAATAGCATATGAAAAGATCCACCCTGGAGCAAAGAAACCCCCTACTAAAAGCCCCCTCCCCACAAAACGTGTGGTGAAAAAACCACCACTGTACCTTTAAATGGAGACAAGGGTCATATGAACTGATGAGAATTAATGTGACTAAACGTACTTGTAAACAATTGTTCGAAGTGTATATAAAGTATTACCATGTGTTAGCTTTGTGGATTTACCACCTAGCACCCATCTCTGTGCAGACACACAATAAAACAATATCTCAACTCTGTGTGTAATTGGCTCTTGCACACCGGGTGGAGAGCCTGGATTTGGGATAACACCTTCACTGCTGGTACTCAGGGTGCTGGAGGAGGTTAGTGATGGATAAACAATAAAATTAGTTTAATCCCATGTGATGTCTGAGAGATGTTGATCTGCAGGTAAACAACCCACATTTCATACTGAGTGACAGTGGTTTTGTGGTTTTGGGTTTTTTTAAAGTGTTCTAAAGGATAGAATGATGTCCTCCCAAAGCCATCAAAAATGATCTGGAGAATCTACACCATCAGTTGTTTCCTTTCTCTCTTCCTGGTACCAACGAGATTATTTCAAAGCAAGGGCAGTCAGTTCACTGACAAACTCGGCAGCAGTGTGACAGAAAAGTACCGCAGTGCTGGGCAAGGCAAAATTAGGAGACCTATCTACCTCGTGTTTAGCTCCCTCAGCACTTGCACACCAGTATCAGAACAGTCCAACAGAGAGAAACCATGTTGTTTCCCGGGCCCATCTAGTCCTCAGGATCATGTTGCCACAGGATTTTGCATGCCAGCAGTGCTACAGATACTTGTTCATTAATATTACCCAGAGATAAAAGTGTAATATATGCTGATCAGAAGTTCGCTTCCCTGCTGTTTGCTCTCTGACAGTTTAACAGCAATGATAATCCAAGTTTAGGCAGGCATTACAATGGAAATCCTCCAAATGAAACACAGGGATTAGTGGCTCCCGAACAGATAGCTGTACAGACATTTCTTGTGATCATTACAGCAACGCGCTCTGCATGAGGGGAGCGTGCAGTGAAGTGCAGAGTTGCCACTTGCTTCTCTCGAGTAAGCTTTGCTGGCAGTTCTCTCAGTCTGAAATGTAAATGGTGATGTAAGTAATTTGAACAATAAGACTTAATTTTAGCTTTGTCATCGTCATCTTCAAAATAGCTTCTTTAAGCAGTCTTCCAAGGTTCGTGTTTGGCGTGTCTGAAAGAAGGGCTGTGGAGGCGGGGGTGCTTGCCGCGCTACCTTGCTGTGCTGAGCAGCACCCGGCGTGTCAAAGAGACTGGAATATCCAATAACGGAATTGGAAAGCCCTCTTGGTGTGGTGTTAGAGTATGGAGTAGATTCTTCTTCAGAGACAGCTCAAGTCAGCAGAATTTGAACCTCTGCTCTCTGGGCTGCTACCTCCTTCTAGTACAAGAAGATAAGGTTCTAATTTTGTCCTCCCTTTCATGTGAGGCAAAATATGACAGCAGTGAAACACAGGGTGAGCGTTCCCTAGTGCTCTACTTGCAGTAGCGTGAGAACTGTAGAAATGCTCCTCCTGGTTTTGGGTGAACTGTCTAGCTGCTGCAGTCACTCCAGCTGAGACTGGTGCCTTACGGAGCCAGGCTTTTCCCATGAGCTGCAAAGGAGTGATCAAACAAGCCTGAAAGGATGATCCTTCCTTCTCTTCTTCGTGGATAAGGCAAAAGTCACCTCTGGAATAAAAGAACTGAAGACTAAAGACATAAGGAAGTGTTAGGATGAGTGACTCGTTCTGCAGCCTCTGAAGTGTCTCCAGCGTGCTGCCTTGGCACGCCGCGTGTTGCTGGCACTTCTGGAGGCACGTGAGCAGGAGGGGACGCAGGCAGGGCCCTGCTCTGGTCGATGTGCAGCCCCGTGAGCATGTGCCCTGGCTGCACCGCTGCCCTGCTCCCCTTCTCTGCGTGACTGTTTACTGGATCTGTTGATCCACTTGAACACGAAACCACGGAGCCCAGGCAAGGAAACAGAAACAAGCAGAAATTCAGGTGGTCTTGGGGGAAATCAGTTGTGAGCCTTTTCTTTCACATGTAAGATCCTCCAAGTCTGGTTGTTGGTGTTGGAGGGGTTGTTTGGTGGTTTTGTTTGTTTTTTTTTTTTATCATACAGTTCCTTCTGTTGCAGAGGGACAACATCAGATCTCAAAGACCTGCTTCACACAGCTAAGCTTGAGGAAGTATCTGTATAAGGGCAGGTATCTCCTCGCTGCTTTTCAAGACACATTAAATCAAAGTGGGTGGCAGGAAATCAGAAGCTTGTCTGTCCCAGCTTTAATCTTCCAACTCATCTGCATTGGTATGAACGGTAATGAGCATTCATGAGTCACCTTATTCACATTTCAGTTGTACTTGCTTATAAAAATACAGGGTACATTTATTGCTAATTGATTAACAATTACTTTATTATATAAAGCTAGTTGAAATTTACTAGCAGCTCAAAGATGTGTCTTGTAGATAATTATTTAATAACTATTTTCTTTAGTAAAACTTAGCTAGAAATTAATTTCAAGTGCCTTTACTTGAGGGGGACAGAAATGGAAAGACATAATGTTCTCTTCAAGTGTTCCAGTCTCAGGATAGCTTTTTCAATAGTAGGGAACAGTCAAAAGTAAAAAATTTTAAAAGTCTTAAAAAGCCATGTTCCCTTTTACTGTATGAACTGACCCACAGAGGATTTATAAGGTTACGGCAGGAATGATGAATGGTCTTGCTTTTTATTTCTATATAATTATTTAAAAAAAAAAGATTTGCCTTTGTTATGAGTTGACCAATATTTAGGGCTTGCAGGGCTATTTCTTTTAAGTGAAAGCACTGATGATATCAGTCAAATAACCTTTAGCTATTTCTTTTTTTTTTTATTAACCTGAGTACAGCATGTGTGGAAAACAGTGGTAGGAAATGTCTTTGTGCGGAATTCCCCACCTGTGCGACTCTAGTGAGCTCAGTGCCAGATGAAGCAACCTCCCTTCTTCCTGTAACATTCTTCCTCATAGCTTTTTCTCTGTCATCCAACTTTTTGCTAGCTTTGAGATGTTACCTGAACATTACAGTCCACCCACATAACCAACTGTTCACGCCTTGAGTGATGATCTCTTTTTTTGTAGGTTTTTCTACAGAACGCAGGCTTTTTGAACAGGAAAGCAAGACCTCACTCAATTCTTTGATGAGTTAGTAGGATCTTTGATTCTCCAACTGCTATTTGCATAGAGGTAAACGGCTCTTATTACTGGATAAAAAGCAGTTGTTGAATTCGGCACCTTCCACCATAATAATTTTTTTCTTATGTATTGGCTATCCTACTTGTGTAAGGCAGGGTTATAGATCTGAGAATATTATTCTGATCACTGAATATTGGCTTGAAGAATGGTACCAGGGTACCACAAATGTCTCTGGGATAGTTCTTGGATGTTTAATTATTTGTGCTGAGAAATGGGACTGAATGAATAAATGATACAACAATTATTTTGATAACAGTTGTCTAAGATTTGAATCTATTTGATCAAAGACAAATGTTAAACATGATGGGGCATTTCCATGATGGGCATAGGGCTGGTTTCATACAGCAGTAGAATGTCTGTACTGATTTCTCTTAAAAAGTCTTTTTGTTTGTGGTGCTGCTGTTTTTCTGTTCCTGTATATTTCAGTTACTGCATCTCTAAATTTGCTGATCTGATGTATAGTTTTGGAGAGAGGCTGAAAATTTACAGTTCTCACAGAAAGCAATGCTTTTTCTGGTGGGGGAAAAAAAGACCCAAAAGCACAGCAGCTCTCACAGCAAACACAAAAATTTCAGATTCAAGAAGAGCTTGCTTTGACCTGCATGTTCTTAACACAGTTTAAGAGCCTTGGAAGCAAGAGAAGAGCCCTTTTCTGAAAACTAAGCACCTGAGGTAGCTAAAATGCCTTCAGTTTTGATATTTGCAAGTAGTTCACTTTTCTCAAATCTCAGTCGAAGGAACATAACAGCATACCACTTGCTCTTCTCTTTTACCCAGTAAAAGAGAATCTGTGTCATTTTATGAGTGGAGGAAATATTCTTAGATTTAAATTACCTGCCCCTTGTATCCCCTTCCCCGTACATGAATCAATAAGTAATTTGAAAACTAAAACACTAGATCTGGTGGAATGGTTTGTATACAAACAGCTGTGACAAAAGACGAAGAGAAAATGACCTGGAAACAGTCAACTCAGAAAATCCTGAACAGCAGTTGCACCTAATTGATTTGGTTGGGTCTGCATTTGGTATAGATTAGCATTAGAACTGATCCCAGGGAGTTTTTCACCTTTCATGGCATGTATTTAATCTTATACACATGATTAGGTTGCAAAAAGACAGGCTGATGTACCGGGGCTGAACAGCAGGACAGAAGAGAAGGCACGGTTTCATCCATTACCTGCTCCCCTAGGCATGTTGCATTTGTTACTGGCAACCTTTAGGTCACGAGCCACCCAAAAGGGGCAGGGATATGGACTAGTTCTGCAGCTGCAGCCGTAACACTTTGGTATTGCAAATCACAAACCTCCCAGATGATGGAGGAGCTTCTATCATAAAGCGGGTTAAAGATCATGAGTTTTAAAATGTGACAATGAATTCAAAATCTCATTTTTCTCTGCCTAGTATAAAGCAGATGAGCCTTCTACTGATACTGTTTCTTTTCAAGTTGGTTTGTGTTTTTTGGTTTTTTTTCCTACAGGTCAGGCAAGCTCAAAACACTTCAGCAGATTTACTTCTTTAAAGAGAACAACGTTAATGTATTTAATCACATAACTCAAGGAACTATTGCTTTGGGGGGGGAAAAAATGCATCAGAAAACAAAAGACAGACACCTCTGTTTCACAAAGGTAATAACATAGTTGACTAGACTGGCATGAGCTAAAGTTTCTACAATCTGGCTCAGTCATATAATTCAAACATTTTTACAAATAACAAAATAGGAAAATACATTGCAAGAACTTCAATAACAGAGGAGGGAAAAAATAAATTAAGCAGAAGGGATTGCAGTGATATTTCTGTATTTAACCTGACAACTTTTCAGGCTATCAGAAGTCTCCTGTACTAAAATTGATTTGAATTAGCATAATCCTGTTTTATCCATGAGTTTATTATTCTTGTTACTGTCTGTCAGCCTGTCATTCATTAGTTCAGCTTAGAAAGATCTGAGCTGGGGACACCTGATGTTGGGTGGCGTTGGATTATGCCTCTTTTCCTTCCTATTTTGGTCTGTCTGTACCTTATGAAAAAGAACATGGGGATATGTGATGACAGAAAGTATCTACCATCCCTGCGTGTCCCCAGAGCACTGCCAGTATGGGGTGGTGGTCAGCCTTGTTTCAAAGACGGTGCATAGACGTTTATGTTTTTAGCAGTGTGGATTACCTTGAGAATTTTTAGGTAAAAAGCTGCATAGAGGGAATCACATGACATTTGTATCTTTTGTGTTGGTCCTACAAAATCCTGTAACTGGAATATACAATCTGAAGTTGATCCTGATGGCAGTTAATCTGTAAATGAAGTACTTACTGAGAGATAACTCACATGCAGATCACACTTGTGCCCTGTAGCAGCAGTGAGTACTTTTTTTTTTTTTTTTTTTACTAACCTTCTGTGGAATTCTCTGGGAGGGC
>JAVJGI010000065.1:21554902-21625632 GCA_035590275.1 Ibycter americanus | reverse complement strand
TGGAGGCGTGTAGCTTTTTTTTTTTTTTTTTTTTTTTTAAATAAAAATACAGCCTGAGTTGTATTAAAATGATGTCCAGAGGAGACTGGATGTATGTGTAGGGTGTAGGCTGCTTTCTAGTCTCTGTTCTTTGCTGGGAATCCATGTGATAACTTGCAACATTCAATACTGGAGCTTTATCTATGCTTTGACCAAGATGATGATAGTACACATGAGCATATGGCTAAAGAGGTGAGAAGTGAATGCATCACCTTGATTTTGTTAAACTTGGAAGAGATTATAAACAACAGTGTTAAGTATGAGACTCAGACTGAATTTATGCAATAGGAAAGCACTGTCAGAGTCTTGAGATGAACATGTTGGCCTGCAAGATCACCTTTCTCGGTTTTTCTTCCTTCCTGTGAGCTTCCCTAGTTTCCTTCTTTCTAACAGGAACGTATTCAGCTCTAAGGCTGACCGATGGAGGAAAAAAAGGTAGAGGTTACAGAGATGCTGGTATTACAACAGCAATAAGCACACGCATAACTTTGATATGCCCGTCCCAAGTCAAATCCCATTGTTGGACCGCAGTGGTCACTGCAGCAGAAAGGAGGACTATATTTGTCTAGAATGAATGGAGTTAACAGGTGGAGGAAATTTATTCAGTGATATTTGCCATTAGTGATCTGTAGGACTGTGTGTGGGACCATGGCATTGTTATATTCTTTGAAAAAAGCAGTAGATGCATCTTGTCAGGGTGATGGATTCAAGGGACAAGAATAATTCAAAAACACTTCAGTTTTCTCTGCTGTAAGAGGTTTTAAAGAGGCTAGTTGAAATCTGACATAATTTTTGATCTGCATTATTCTGGGGAGGGAATAGAAAGGAATGCTTGATCTGGTATACTTTATTGTGGGAAATACAGGGACTGTAATTTCAAAATGAGCTAAAAGTGGATTTAGGGGTGGTAAAAATAAATTACGTGGGTAGACTGCTTTTACTGCTATGTCAGTCTCATTCCCATTTCATTTTCAAAAGACTCACATTCTCTTTGTGTTTTGTTTTCCCTCTTCCGTAAGCTTTAACACACTGTTTGTCTAGGGGTCCAATCCTGTAAAGATCTAGGGAATGATCGTGCATGTAGAATTTCCCTTCTTATGGTTCAAATATAGCAATTCACAAGATCCATTCCCAAAAAAGAATACACAGCTGAGACACATCAGGATGCATTTAAAATAAATATGGGGCAAAACTCCTCTGCATTGAGGAGAAGGAAAATAAATCACGTAATGACAGATTTCAGGAGTTTCCACAGACTGCATTTATTTTTGTTTTGTTTTTGCCAATCAGTACTATCCTGTGAATCCAGGAAGCACTTATGAGACAGATTTGCTGCAGCTAGAGATCACCTTCTGTTAAGTGTACAGGTGGCTACTCTTTGCTAACAGGGATGGTAATAAACAATTTTGCTTCTCTCCAGGGAGTTTAATTTCTCTATTTATTTAGTTTGCAAGAAATTTGTATTTTTAGTGGCTTCATTATAAATGCAGGCCTGTTTGAACAATCCATGTTGATTAAATGAAACACTGGGAAACCTATTAGCATAACTGGCATGTATTAGTTGTGAGACTGCTTTGGCTTTAGGAACCTGTATAAGTCTTGTTTGTGGTGATCTGTTGTTCTAGCAGGTGAAACGGTTCCCTCTGTAAAGCTGATGTCAGAAAAGATTAAATCTGTGCACAGACTAATGAGGCTGAAGAATTATGGCCAAGCTTAAAACCAGGTCAGAAATGAAGCTCTGGCCCCCTTTAAAAACTCTCCTTGCAGAGCAGTTGTAGAAATGGGAAAATGCTTTTTGTTACCTCCTATGTTGGATTTTGCTACCACCTACCACCATCAAATGGTAGACTTTTTTTTTCTAAGAAGGAGAGTTCCATAGTTTCCTTAACACACTTATCTTTCATTAAGAAAACATTAGTGACTGGCATATAGTCTTTAACTCCTCCTACTTTGCACATCCACCTGTATTCACCACTTTGTTGAATTCAGCACAACCATGACTGGAAAACTGTTGTCTTGGGAAAAAAGTACTAAAGCTTCCCTCGACTAATCACTTGGATAGCATTTCTTCACCCACAGTCTTCAAAGCCACAAAAGTATGTCATTATTAGGACTTTTCCAAGCCAAACTGTTCTCCTGAGTAGGCTCTTTAAGAATGACTTGGTAAGCATCAGTTTCCTGAAAAAAAACCCACACCAAAAAACCCGCAAAAATCCCCAACAAACCTGAAACCAGCATTTCAAGGGTTTCTGTGATTACTGCTGGGGCAATGGAAGACAGACTTGGTCTCTGCAGGCTCTTGCTTGAAGATGCCAAGCTTGAGGATGAACGTTAACATTTTGCTTGCTGATGTTAAATCCCATCTTTGCAAGAGGATGGAGTTACAGTCCAGAAAGCATGTCCTTCAGCCTCCAAGACTTCTTTCCAAGCTTGCAGCCTGACAAAACAAATCTGGTCAGTGAGGAATCCCCAGGCATTTCTCCAGCATAATTTGTTTTAAAAAGCACTTCTCTTTCCTTACTGTCCTTAACTCTTAACACACGTGGGCAGCCCATTTTCAGTTAGATCAAAATAATTGTCTGTAACTCAGGCCATTTTTTCTGTTCTTTCCCTTTCTTTTTTTTTTTTTTCTTTTCTTTCTTCCTTCCCCAGAGTTGCTAGCTGGCAGCCTGCCTCTGCTCCCTTGTGCTCTGGGTTGAAGTTCAGGAGTGCCCTAGAGCTACTTAGCTGAATTAATGATATCCAATATGACCTGTTAGTTTGAGGGTGAGAGGGAATTTTCCAAGATGATGTATACCAAGCAAGCTCTGTTCTTTTGTAAGTGCCCCATTATTATCTTAATTAAATGGTTATACCATCCTGGATTAAAAAAAAAAAAGTACCCCATTACTGTAACTCAAAGATTATTCCTTCTTTATATCCCTGTTGCTGGGAAATGTTCAAGAACTTCCCTGTTGCTGACCTTGTAGGCTCGTAATGTGGAACTTCTCATGACTCAAGGGAAACGGTTTAAGTAGTGAGCCAAAGAAGGAGATGGTTCTGTCCCATTTTAACATGTTCTCCTCATTGTGAGGTGGTGACATTGCACATTTTCAGTATGACAGGTTATGCGCTGGAGAAGGGGTGCCAGGTATCAGTCTTAATGTCATTCAGAAACATACCTTTTGAAATGTAGAAAAAAAAAAAAGGTCAGTAAAAAGAGAGAGGGGTATAACTGAGAGTTTTAAAATACGTGACATTCAATGCAATGGCAGTGGATGATTAGGAAGCTAAGACTGCAATAGGAATCAAGGTCCCAGCTTTAGACGAAATATAAATCTATCATGGGAATGCTGATCTGGAGTCTTTGTATAGACATTAGCGACAGTATGATGATCTTACTGAGATAATACTGCTGGCAAGCAATTCCACCTCTAGTGATAACAATTGCAACACCTACAACATCTGCCTGCTTTCTTAAACAAGTTCATATATGAACCACCCTGTGCCAACATCAGAGGAAAGGCTTTGGGGTTTTGGGAGATTTGCAGTAGGGAGATGTTGTTTCTCTTGTCACCTTTCCTCCCTAAAGAGAAGAGGTTTTAAGTTTTCCAAGCTTAGAACTCTATTTATTTTTTTTTTTTTTTCTATTCAGTTGAGGTCCTGTATATCAGACTTCTATGTTGGGAGCTGTAAAACCAGTGGTGAAATGGCTTGGAGGAAAATACTACACCAGACTCTTACTTCTCAGAGCATGCAGCCTATTAGCAATTTATGTGTTACCAATTTCAAGATGCAGAGCTTTCATAGACTTCTAAGTTTCTTCCTGGCCAATATATGAATATTCACAAAACAATATTCATATTCACAATATTCACAAAAAAGAGACCTTCTTGGAAACCCACCTGCAGCTTATCAGTGGCTGAGATCTAAATCTTTACAAGTGCTAAGATTTATCAGTTACATCTTTCCGTTTGGGGGAAGGTTAATTAAATCTGCTTTTATCAGGTGCATATAAAACAAAAGAAACATAAAAACAGACTCTAGGTTTAGGCAGGCAGATGGCACTTTTACTCAGTTCAGCAGAGAAGGACTAGAATTTGCAGTTATGGAATAGATCTTTTGTGAATTGCTGACTTCTTCTATACAGCCAAGTGACACAAACTCCATTGATCAAAGGCAGTTTCTGCTGCTTGGAAATGCTCTTTCATGTCCTGAGGAGGATGAGCTGATGGCAAATCACAGGAAGTAGTAGAGTGCTGCATATTAGAAGCAGGTAAATCCAAAGTCACTGTGACTTATTTCTCTTTTTAGTTTGGTTTTTTTGGTGTGTGTGAGGGAATGCTAACAAATGATAGTGAAGAAAATTAATGTGGGTTTAGTAGGTTACAGTCTTCCACCAGGCCTTGCAGATAATCAGTCTTCTACCAGGACTGTCATGTTAACAAATCTTTGTTATTCTAAGTGACAAAGCTCTGATTTGGTACACCAAGAGGGTTATGTTATCTGCTCCACGTGCAGTGGAAATAATATGGTTAAAGAGCAGGTACATGACTGAACACAGTATCTCGCATAACAGATGTAAATTTGCTTCTTTCTTTTTGTAATACCTGAGTTTTCTGTATCCCTTTGTTTTAGTTGTTTCAAAAAGGTATTGAAGTAGTTCTGGTGATCTATCTTTTCATCTGCCTATCTAAATTTTCTGGCTTTTATCACAGTAATATTTGATTATAGGATCTGACTCAAAAGTTCCCAGATATTAAAAGAGGTCTTTCCTTTAGCTCAGAGGCTTCCTGATCAGCTCCTGCAGCCAGCTGCAAGGACTGCAAAGTCTTGATTCCTGTAAACAGGGCAGAGCCAGGGAACTAGATCCACTCAAAGTCCCACCAAAGCTCAATGTCACTCAGGTTGTCAGATGAGAAAGATTGTTACAAATCACCAAGCTCTGCAGCTCTCAGGTGAGCTCACTCTTTGTGTGACGATGCTGAGGTTTCCATATTTTCTATTTTCCTATCCTTAGCAGATAAAAAAGGAATTAAAAAAAAATCTTTATAAAATAAAATTGCAAAAAAGCTCATAAGGAACCGCACACTATATATCCAGACAAGCTTCACTTATCTGCCTCTACTGTCCTCCTCTTTTTTAATCAGATAAAGTAAAAAATAACAATGAAAATTAAATTCAGCAGAATACTCTTTTGATAGAGAAATCAAATTATTTAATGTCAAAACTGCTGAAGCAGGATGTCTTGAGATTGTTAGATTTTCCTCCCCAACACACACACAAATGTGTATGCACATACTTATCTGAAATGCAGTTCTGGAAAAATCTAGTTGATTTTGCAAAGCATTGTTGTATTTTGCAATAGGAGATGATTCCTTTAAGGAAAGTGCTTTTCTTTGTGGATTTTTTTTCTCCTCTTCTAACCAGCTCTACTCAGACTGTGCAGGAGAAACTTGTCTTTGCTTTCCCTTGAATAACTGAGGTTGCTCCATGAGATCAAGCCCAACATTTATGAAAAGCTAACACTTACCACCAGTTTTAGACCTCAGCATGGATCTGTGTGTTATTTACTTAGAGAAACAAAGGGAGATCTGAGGGAGCTCATGAGAAGTACAGGCAAAAAGCATTAACATTTCATTCACTAGCATGCATGAAAGGCGTGACCTCGGAGGTGCATCTCCTTACCTGGTGACCGAAGGACATCCATGCTTGTCCTCTGGGGCATGAGGGCTCCGGAATGCGCAGTAGCATGTGGATCCCTCCACCTTCTATCTACCAGTGCAGCAAATATTCACTCCTTGCATATTTTCCTTAGAAAGCCTCCAATGTGTATACTTCCTCAGCTTCAGTGGGAGAGGTTTATTTCTGCATGGCAGGGAGTAATGAATGCATTTCCCACCACCATACATGTATAGCTAGCTGTGGTTTGTAACATCTTTTCTGGTGCATCCAAGAATGATTGTGCCATGGCTTTCTTGCCAGCTCCATGGGTTGGGAATAACAACAATAAAAATGTGACTAATAGGTGTTTCACTTTACAGCTTTTTGATCTCAGTTGCATAATTGGGATGACCATCTTCTTTTCTTCCTTTTAAAAATAAATCTTTAACTTGCCCGAACTTAATTTTATGTCTGAGACACTATGTATTTAATGTATGCTGTTAAGTGCTCAATGCAGAGAAGCGGCAGTGTGTGTAACTGGAGGGTTACGGTGTCATCTATGTGGCTGCTCCTTTTGCTCTCTGTCTGTGGCTTGTGATAATTTATAACACATATGGAAAAGCTTAGGGAGCAATTAAGCTACTCTATCAAAGTAAATAACATAGATTGTGTTTGTGTATCTTATTTAAATCTTTGAAATGTAAAATAAAGAGACAGCTTAATGGTTACAGTGCAGTTTGAACATAAAACTCAACTAATAAACCACCTCCAAATCTCTGATTTTAAAGAGAACTACACCTGGCTATTAATAAAGTAAAATAGACTTTAACCTGGCCTGATGTGGTAGAAATCACATTTTGATGGTAATCCAATACACAGAGGTAATTTTTGCTTCTTTTCTTGGATTTATTTTGAGGGCAGATGAGTGAATTTTCTTTTCCTCTGATCAGAACATTCACATTAAACAAAGCAACTTCCTGAACTCCAGAATTTTGAATCTGCTTCCAAAAGAATTGATTTTTTCCAAACCAATGCATTCAATCTGACTGTGAAATCGAAAGATCGTTTTATTCTTGCAGATCTAATTTGGGCTGTTGGTTGTTATTACTAAGGCTATCACTAATCTTTCTAAACTGGGGCTTATATGGTTGGCAGCTGTTACAGATGTCAGGAGTCTCCACACGTACATATAGAATAAGGTGTCCTGGAAGAAGTCTTACAAGGAAGATCTGACCTTTTCATTCATTTTCATTTCACCTTAGAAAAGTTTTAAAGTACATACTTCCCTGTAAATCAAGGGAGTCAGAAGCACTTTTCTGATTAAGGATGGGTTTATAAGCATACAGTTGCTTTACCATACCATGGCAGTTTTGGGGTTCAAAAAGTCCATTAACATTTCTGTTCTTTCAGAGACATTTTCATCTACAAACAGCACTACATCCCTGACTCGTAGTGATGAAATAAATATGACTTAATCCACATATGTCTGAACTTTTGAGCATGCTAAATAAAAAGATGCTGTGAGCTGCCAAATATTATGGGTTAACACTTTCAAAATCTGCAAAGGGTTAGAATAAAAATTTAAAAAATCTATCAGGAATACTAAGTTCTTCGCAACCTGTGATTTCTCCTACCTGCATCAGCTCATCCTGGGGACAAGCAGAGGGTTGGCCTTTTTAAGACCTGAAGTGGCTGGTAAAGAACAATAAAGGTTAGAAATTAAAAGATTGGTTAAACTCCATGAGAGTTGTAATGAGTCATGCAGATCTATTTTATTAACAGTCAGGACTGCTTTGCCATCCAGGAGTACCTGGTGGCTAAATGCCATCCTTTCTTCCATAGCCAGCCTAATGTTAAAGTTTTAAAGGAAATCTGTTGTAGAGAAAAGCTGCATAAACACCTCCTTTGCCTTCTGTGGATCTCAGTTTATGTCCAAACGGAAGGAGACAAAGTTCAGCCATTTCTAATGCATTACATGTTGTTTTCAAATGCCCTTTGTAATCCCTCTGCAAACAAAATCTAGGCATTATTCCAGGCTGGTATAAATCCTGAAGTGTCTCATGTTTAGCTAAGGCCTCTGTCTCCTGATTCCTCCCCTCCCCATCTCTTCTGAGGGAAAACTGCTCCTCCGATCAGCCTTCTGTAGGTCTGGCGAGAGCAGGACTGCCAGCTGGGCTGGGGCAGCTCCCTCCAGGGACAGGTGTCCTGTACTGCTATGGTGGCCACCAGTCTGAATGTCCCTCCCATGGAGAAGGAAGCAACATTTAATGAGACCCCAAAGGAACTTTAACTTTACATCTGAGATGTGCTGTATCAGCAGACAGCTGGAGTCAGTGGTCCTTGAGCACTGGGCAATCGCAACAGACAAGCCTATTCGGTGCCTTAGTCCTGAAGGACTCAACAGGCTGCGGAAGGGGTGAAGAAGGGAGAGCATACAGAGAGACATAACTAATCCCACCAGTGCTTAAAACACTGCTTTGAGAGGTGATTAGAAAAGTTTGAGGCTATGCTTTCCTCCTCATATTAAAAATCTCTGCAGTCTTTCACGTAACAGCATTTTCTCCATTTGCTTGCGTTGCTTCTCTTCTGCTTGGCTGTTGGTATATTTGAAAGTTAGTGGGATGTTGGGTCTGTAAGAGAGGAGACGGAGGAAAAAGAAGAAAGGAATTAGGGCAAAAAAATCCAGGGGCAGATTTTGAAATCCAAATCCTGTTCTCAGACTGATTTTTCTTTTTGTTTGCTCAGCTGCTTTTCACAGCCGCCTTACTGGCACAGACAAATCTGAACAGCTTGCAGAACAAAATGACAGGAAGATGGAAGGATAATGTGTGTTTAAATATCAGTGACCAGCCTCTCTCTTGTCACTCTCAGCATGAGGAAAGCTTGTTATATACTGCCTCCTTTAATCATCTCAGACAGGGCTTTTCCTCCTGCCTCTCTATCAAGAGGAGAGAGGATCTTCCTCCAATTGTTAATTGAGTGACGGACAGGTGAATTATTAATATTGTTTGCCGCTGACATTCCTTGTTATTCTTATTTGTTAAGTCCCCAGCCGATGTGACCCCAGGTTTTTTTTAGTCTGCTGAAAGCCTGACCCACTCAATCACATGCAGACTGCACGTGATGGCGGAATGGATTTGAATTTGAGACGTTTTTAAAAAGCGCAGAAAAAAAGAACAACTGTGGCACATGGAGCCCAGTGAAACAGAGCGGAGAGGAGCTGGGGGAAGGCTGATAATGCACAGCTTCCAGTTAATGAACTCGCTGCCAAGAAATTCAGTGTCTACTGTCTCCCTGGGACACTGATGTGTGTCAAAATAAAAATCATACACCTTTGGTAAAACCAGACCTTTGTTACAGCCAGTGTCTGAGATGATTAAAATTTAAGCACATTAAGGACTGTGATAAAGAGAAAAATGGCTCTACCCTTAATTGGACATTGTGTTTGTCTCTTGTTTCCTGATGGAGGAGGTTGTTTATTTCCTCGGGCAGATTTTGATCTCTGTGCATGTGTGTGTATAAAAGCTTACCTGTGCAACATATACAAACAGAAAATCCTATATGAAAAGGTGGAGTGTTTGACTGTAAATCAGGAACCACTGGCTGAAGGTTGCACAAACAAGTATAATTTTGTTCCTTTCAGACCAACACAAAGGTAGGCTTTTCCTTCTTATTTAGTATTAGAGACAGTTAAAACTATAAAGTGCTTATTTCCATGTCACATTTCTGGAGTAAGAGACATTGAAACGTCCATTTTACTGAAAAGAAATTGAGGTATGGGGGAATTGTTCATAATTTAATTTTTAAAGTAAATTAAGCTACCAATTTTGAGTGTTCATGCATTCAGAGCTGGATTCAGCCATCCTACCTGTAACTCACATTTGAGTCCCTAGGCTAAGCGCTGAGGCTCTCTGTTCAGGAGGAAAGTGCTCCAAGAGGATGAGAGGTTTTGCCATGAATGAAATCATCCTCCATCTATCCCAGGGGAATCCCTGGCTCCTCTGGGTGGGAATTAGGGTAACTGCAGAAGTCTAAGTGCCTGTTCCAGAAGTTGAGGTCACCATAGTTTCCTGCCTAAGTGGTTGCCAGATTTATTGTGTTCTATTTTTCGCATGAAAAGAGTGAGCAATCATGTGTGTGCATGTTTGTATCTGTGAAGGGGGAGGCATTTTTTTGTATTCTTTTTTTAATCAAACTAATCAATTTTCCAGACTCTTTCCCCAAAGGATCAGTTTGAGGTAGGTGCCCAGCCTAAGGCACTAAACCAGCTGAACAGAGGTCTTACCTGTCTACACTAAAGCAAATATTTTAGGTAAAAGTATCAGCCAGCTTTAACAGCTATCTCCGTTTAGAAAAAGCACTTAAGAAGCCTAATGTTAAGCATATACTTATGTAATTTGCTGAATGGGGGACCGTATGCTGTAAAAGGCATGTGGAATAGGGATGTGAAGCGGGTAATAATAATAATGAACATTTGCATAGCCTTCTACACTTTCAAAGGGATGTAGGAGCTGGAAGTATAGAGAGCATCAGGGACAGAGGGAGATGTGAAAATGTAAGGTTGTATATTTAAACTTCCCTTTTTGCCTGGCTAAATCTTGCCTTCAGTTACAAGCCTTCTAACCTCAGTTAGAAGCAATCAAGCTGGGTTTACTAGCTAGGCAGGAAGAGTAATTCAGCCCAGGGTCTTGTATGTAGGCAAAGAGCTCTTCCAAACATGAAAACCTCCTCTCTGTTATTATTAGTTATTTCCATTTTCCTCTTAACATACTGCAGAAAATATTGCTTTACCATGATGGTGTTTTGTGCTCCAAAACAGATCCATCAAATCAAGTCAACCAAAGATGGTATTCCTGACCCTGGAGAGTGGTTTACACAAATCCACCGAGGAAAAAATCTGGAAGCAAAGGAAGGGGAATAAAAAACAACAGAGATTTTAAATGATATAGACACCTAAATTAACTTTCTTCTGGATAAATGACTGTATGCACCAAACCTTAGAATCAGTATTTAATTAACCTCTTTAAAAAAAAACATTAAGCCCACTAGTGTGTGACAAACAGGAAAAGGAATTAATGTTTGGCAGGATGTCAGGCAACAGCAGAGATACTTTAGGAAGACAAGGTTGAAGTTAAAGGGAGAATTTTGCTTTAGGACAGTGTCTCATTAATGGGTCCTATTTCATGAGCACCATAAACAGGAACCTGGGATTGGTTTCACTGAGCCAAGCCCTGGGAGGTTCATAAATAGCTTCTCAGTCTAACTGGATGCTGTGACTCAGTCTCCTCATGGAAATTAAATGAGGCAGCTCACAATGTCTGCTGCTGGCCGTGGCTGGAGGTAGGATGTGGGGTGGATGGACCAGTCAGGTTTATGTGGAAGCATGAGAGCTTGAAACAGAGGGACCAATTCATATCGCTTCTGTTAGGAGAGACCGAGCTCCTCCTTCAGCCACTATCAAACTTGCCACACCCCCTGATGGTTAAACTTCATTTGGAAAAATAAAAAGGATCTTAGAGTTTAAATTCTTCGTGTGGCTTTCTGGAGCAGTTTCTGTCTCTCTTTTCACTTCTGCTTGAATCTGGTTTCCTAACTTACCTCCCCAAATTATATGCTTGAAGTGCAGCAATAACAAAATGAGGTAGTATTTGAATTTGAGGCATTGAAGTCTCACTTGCAAAGTGTAGCAAAAAAGACAGAGTCAAACCATTATTGACAGCCCATCTGTCTGCCCAGCATCCTTGAGGGCGATGAGGCCTTCTGAAGTGTGCCCCCATTCCTGGTTGAAGGACACTAGAAGACAAAGGACTGCATAGGTTCATGCTGTGCTGGGCAAGTTCATGAAAAATAGATCCACTGATTTTTATTTAATACACAGAAACTGTGCCTGGCTCAAGAAAACTCTAGCCCTCTGATGGTTAGAGACTGGAGATTATTTTGGGAAAGCACTCTGTCTACTTACCTTGCTCTTTTGTTCTTCTGTAGGTTTCTGGCCAGTGTCAGAGACAGGAGAGCAGTCTGCACAGACCCCTGCTGTGATTCACAAGGGCTGCACTTTCTTCTTTCCTGTTTTAGCCTTAGGATCCATCCCAAAACACTGCATTGAATTTATCAAATAAAACTTGTTTTGTTTTGTAACGAGTAGGCTGTGCCTGATGTTCTCAACAATAGCAGGAGATGTTACTCTGGAAAGTAAAAGATCTTTGAGTTAGAGACATCAGGTTCAGCAAAAGTGGAAGGTAAACTCTGCTAAAGTCACATTTCTGGGGAAAGTCCCTCTTCTGGACGTGCCCTGGGAAGGAAAGGGGGTAAACAATTGCATAGGGGAGGAAAAACCTGCTGCTGCAGACCTGTACTCTCCCACATTGCTGTGAGTGAAGCTGTGCAGTCCACAGGAACTCAGCAGAATGGAAAGCAACGCCATGGTCCCCGTGTCCCCAGAACAGGCTGGTCATCTAGCCACTGCCACACTTTAGATGAAACCACCAGCAGCTGCATTTGACAGGTCAACAATGTGCTTGTCCCCGTCGAGCAGGGATTTGGTCTTTTGTCAGCATGGAAGGAAATTTTCTAAAGGAGGTTAATTAATTAATCAAGTTAACCCTGAGGCATCTAACGAGCATTATTGTATTTAACCTGTATTAATCTGGAAAATACTAAATAGCACATGAGTTTTATTTCTTTGATGACTGTTAAAAAATAAAAACAAGGGGAGTTGACTGTGTCAGGTTAACAACATTTAATTAAAACGAAGGGAAGGGGTAGCTGTAATTTGCAGCCACCACAGGGAGGAACCGGATAGGAGAATACTGTGCAAATGTATGAAGTGCTCCAGCTTTTAATTAAAATTGCAGTTCTTTAAGATAGCCGTCTATCACATGGATTCTGGTCAATTGCTGTCACTCCTGCAACACAGCCAGCAGGATTCTTCAGTGGCTTCATGTCCTTAATAGAAATCTATGTGTCAAGGGACATCTTCATTTAAGGGTACATGCTGGATCTGTCATGTGAGGTTCCCATCCCTCACTGAAGGTGATAGTGCACGTACAAATAATGATACTGTAGCTATCTCTTAGGAAGGTACAATCTGTAGATGGGGTAAAGGAGATGCTGTTAGTTAAGCAGGCTCCATGTCCCTTCATTTAAGGACTGATATTTTAGCTATGAAGGCAAAAGAGAGTTTGCACTTTGTTGTGATAATGATGCTCGTAGAGCTGTTGGAAAGCTTTTGGTAGTGATCTGGGAGTCAAAAGACCTCATCTCTCTCATGGTTGATCTATTAATTAGCTGTCAGCTCTTGGTCACCTCATCTTATCCACACCCCTCTATTATCTCCTGTGAAATAATGATCCGTACAACCTTATAGTAGTGTTTGAGATCTACACATACAACTATCATATTGGTAAAACTGGCACATCTGCAGTGTCCTATGAGCACATACACACACACACACAAACAAAAGGTGAGGGACTCAGGTAAATTCACTGCAGAAACAAATAGTTTGTGAACAATTTACAGTGTCTAGAAAATTCAGAGATGTCTAAGGTACTTTTCAGTAAGCTATTCACAAAGCAGTAACAAAGTGCAACCAAGCAAGAAAGAGATGACATCTGCTTAGTGCCAAGAAACAGATAAATGACACTTGTTAAATTCCCTGTCATGCACATATCTATATACCTACTTGTATCAACACAGTTGTTTTTGTTTCTTAAGCTACAAACATACACAAATATATTTGGAAAATGTTAATTTGGAATTTAGAAAAAAAATATCCAATTTGTTAATATGATTGTGCTGATTCAAACCATGTCAGGCAAAATCTAAATTTTGGCTTATGGTATCTTCCTTTTAAGGTGACTGCAGTCTCTCCTGAGTTGTCCTTAGTGGTTTGATGTTTTTTTTGACATAAAATCTCCTAGAAGTTTTAGCTTTAGCTGCCCTAAAACCTAGTTATCTGTCTCCTGTCTCTGTATTCTCACACTTCTACCTCCTTGGTGTTCAGTTATCCACAAAGAAAAGAAGGTGGGTTTTTACAGATTTCATACTCTTCAAACTGTGCTGGAACAAAGGAACTTTCTCATTGCTAGAGACAGAGGATGCATGAGAAGTACATTCACTTAATTTATTTCTCTGGAAATCAGTCCACATCTGTGCACTACGATGTTAGGGTTAGCCCCATGTTTTGTCTTGACATTCTAGGCAATAAACTCTTCTAGTCTATTATTATATACAGATAAGATACTTAGATATTGTGGCCTTTATCTCAGTTCACTGCTGCAAAGAAAAGGAGTATTTCCTACTGGCTAACAAACACTTTTTGTTTAATAAACAGCTAAACAGCATTAACAGCAATTCTAATGACTGTTACCTGTCAATTAAATTATGAGACCATAAACCATGAAGGAGTCTTCAGCTGCAGGAAATTATTTTCAGGTATACTATTTCACATGTTTCCAAAGCTTTCTTTTCTGTTTTTAGAGCAAGTGTCTTGAGGCAAACCCAGGCCTTTGTTGTTTATCATAAAGAAGCCAAAAAGCAAAAATAGAGCGACATCTATTTAAATTTAATTTGCTTGTTCCTTCCTAACCAAAGATTTTATATATATTTCTTTAAATAATACATTTTCTAAGGAGCGAAAAAATCCCATACTGCTCTGGGATAACTTCATTAGACTGCACTTTTAAATCCCTTGGTCAGATTCTGCTCCCACAGACATGGCTGTAAACATGCTGTAAATCCACTGAAGTGCTTGTTCGTTTAACTCAGTCTCACAAAGCTGGAACTGGCCACCAAATGATTTATTTATGGATATCACAACCCCATCGTCACTTAAAAGTAGATGTTTGTATTTCATGTTCTTGATTTTCCTGATTTTTAATCATTCATAGAATATCATCAAATATTGATGTTCTATCTATTAAAAATGCCATAAATAAATAAGTTATGTATACAGGCCTGACCAGAAACAGCATGGTCCGATATTCCAGTTCTGTACACCAGAAACTGTCTTCTGTTTGAAGTATTCAGCTGAGCCTGGAAGGTTGTGGGTATATAGCAGACCTCTGCCTTAACTACTGTACCATAAACATAAGAAGACCTTTCTCTTGCTTCTTGGTTAAAATAACTCAAAGAATCTCTGAAAGGGAGTATCAATAAACTTACCTGGTTTTCATCTGAAAAACAAAAACTGAAAAAAATATAATGACCTTTTCTTACTGCCTACAGTCTGAATGTTGTGTCTTGAGACATCTTTGGGGAAAGAGAAATCTAAAAGCATTTACATCACTGAGGCTACTTGAATGCCCAGTTCTGGTCAGTTATTACTTTGTGAAATTGCAGGGGAAAAAAATCTTAGTTAAAACCCAACATTTTTACATTTCATAATCTTAGAAGAAAAAGGTTTATTCCTACTTTTGGTTCAGAAGTCACCCTTTAAAAAGAAAACAGAAGACTAAGTATATACTCAGCACAGACATTTAGCTAGTGTCTTATTCCTTGAAGGGGTGTTAAGAAAATGGATCCACTCATAGCCCTAATGTTTTACTGTTTGATTGAATTTTTACCTCCTGCAAGCTGCTATAAGCCAAAGAACCTGCCAACCTCAAGACCAGCTTGTGATAAGGTATAACTAAATATGCTGACTCTTTTCTGTTCTCCCTAAAACACATTTTTAAGCAGTTGGCTCCATGCTTCTCAGAAGAGCTGTAGGAGACGGGAGATGCTATTTTGTCAAGTGCGTAGCCCCTGGGCTGGGAAACCCCTGCCATAGCAGGGGGCTGGGGGAGGTCTGGTACGGTCAGCAGGGTCTGGCTGCTCCCGCTGACACTGCGTAACGGCGGGGGCACACACTCACCCACGGCAGCTAGCAGGGGAACAAATTGTCACCTGAATGGCTGTGGTATAGCTGCTCGCTGTGCCTGCATCCCAGAGGCAGTACAATATGAAGTGGATGAGGAAAGCCCATCACCACGGGTTCCTTGTTAATTCACACATGGAGTCAGTCACATCCCACCGTTCATATGAGATCACCTGAGAGCCCTGACTCTATTGCTGTTTGATGTTTTAGGAAAAGCACAGGCTGTTGGGGCAAACTCTGTGGCTGCTGGGTCTCAGCTGACCTAAAAAGCACCCAGATCAAAGGAGTCTTTGCTATTGCAGTGATCCACTTGACTGTTAGTGGTTTGGCCATGAAGTAGAGTTCTCTGTCCTTGTTGGTGTGCCCTGGGCCATTCTGACAGTGCCTGTGGAAGTGGGCATGTGGGGACAGGAGATGGGCTCAGCTGAAGGGATTCGCCAGAGAGAGCAGGCTCAGAGCCCCATTTCCTAAAGAAGGAGCCTCATGCAGTCACTCAGTGCTTGTGGGTATGGTTCTTTTGATATCTCTCTTGACTCTTCTTCTCTCCTGACCTTCATTTTTTATTAATGAAGCTGCTGGGGAATTCCAACAATGCTTGACAAGTGTCCAAGAATCAATTTCTTATAAGCTTAAGGCAAATAGGTGGCTGGGCAAAGAAGAAAGTCCACAATATGGCTTTCCATCCTCTGCCCCCAAGGTGATCACAGACTGGGTCAGCCTTGGAATGGCACATCTGCTGATACATGGCTTCATAAAAGAAGCTTTGATGTGCCCTTGGTTTCCCTCTCTGTTGGCTGGCTCAACTCAAACAGTGGTGAGAAATTGTGGACACCAGACTTTTCTCTTTGGCAGGTTCTCTGTCTTCACAAGAAAATGAATTATTAAACCCATGAAACCCTAGGCATCTGGCCATGTGGGCTCTCTTTGTGCCCTTTGATCTATGCACCCATGGCTCTGTGGTGATGCTTACAGCCCCTGACAGGTGATTTGCTGGGGTCTCTGTTCTTTGTTGTGCTTGGTCATGGCATGAAAATTTCACAGCTGTTAATGAGATACATTGGCCATGGAAATCCATCCCCTGTGCATGAAGTGCTAATTAGTGCCAGCCTGTCACAACAGCAAGATGACTTGCAAAATAAAACCATCAAGACCACTCTGATTCTGATATATTACTTATTTTCCTGTCACTGTGGCTGAACAATAATAATTAGAAAAAAAGAGTTAGTCTGGCCTCCTCTTTGGCTTCATGTACTGTGGTGATGATTTCCCTGTAATTAATGAGGTGCATTATCTAACTCCCTCACCTTGCAGTAGGAAGAAAAGTCCTTTTTTCACAGGTTCATTGTTTCCAAAGAGAAACTCCCTGAAAGCCTCAGGAAAGCACAATCTTGCAGAGCAAATGGCCTAAAAGGCAGGCTCCATTCATGGTTCTGCACACTCCAGGGTCCTTTTGTTTGTCAATTTAATTAGATTTAGTGTAGTGTCCCTACCCACACCAGTAAACACAGCATCGACATTTCAGGTCGATGCAAAGGAGGTTGTGAGGTAGGTTGTTGGTGCCTGATCCTTTCACATCTGGGCCCCTTTCCACAGCTCTGTCCTTGCAGAGTAGAATTAACTGCTGCAGTTTTCTAAGGTGGCACAAATTTTCCCATATTAAAGTTAGCTTTTGAAACAAACCATGTGTGTGGAAGAATATTGGAGAACAGATCTTTATCACAGTTTTACCCGGAACAAGCCTGGTGACAGTAGTCTTGCGCTTTCAGACTTCGAGATGCTGAGGCTGAGATCAGTCTCACTTGGTTTATGCATTACTGTGCCAGACATTTTTTTTCTAGGAATATTCATCCGCCTCCAGCAGTAAATTTTTGCAAATGGCTCAATTCATATTTATTGTATTTTGTAGACTCTGTCTAGAGAGTAATGATTGTGATTAGAGTAAGTATCCTACTATTAATAATGAAGCAGCAAAATGAGAGTTGGCATAAAACTCATGTATGTCCATTCATCTGTGTGTGACTTGAATTACCCAGCAGTAATGGGAGAAATACTTTCTTTAGTGCCATCTCTTTTCTTCCTTTCTCTCTCTCTCTTTTTTTCTTTTTTTTTTGAGCAGTATTTATGAGGTGATAAAGTTGTACAAATGTTGTAGGAGGGAAAATAAGAATGATCTAGATCAGGAGAAAATGGTGAATTACCTTTTAATACCATTCTGTAGTCTCTCCTTCAGGTTTCTTTCCAGTAGGATTATGCTTAGCACCATTGAATAATCAGTGTTCTGGCTGCTAATTACACTTATAATTGAAGACTGCTTCTTGTACTGGCCAGCTCTTTTTAGAGCACTAACTTTTGTGCTCAACTCAGCAGGACTAGTCACCAACGTACTTTCTCACACCCTAGCTTAGAATGATCCTGACCAGCAGTGTTTCAGCTGTAATACACTTAAAAGGAAGCAGTGATAAATTATTGTATAGGATACCCTATTTTGGAGCAGACCTTAGCCTAGAAAGCTTTTGACTTTCTCATGGCATTTCAAAGTTAAGACTATTGCTACCAATTTTTTTTTACTTCAAATGATTTAATTTGGTGTGGAGGCTGTTCACAGGGTGGGTAGGATCAGGGTTTTTGTTGGATAGTTTGCCTTTCTCTGTTATCTGCGTTGGGTAATCGGTATGATTTAGACCAGTAGCAGAGAGGCCATGACAGCTTCCCCAGCTATTGCTTGCTTGCAGTTTACTGGTCTGTTCTTCCTTTGCAAATAGGTCACTTCTCAGTCATGCACCAGCAGGCTGTCAGCAGCAGCAAAGGGCTGTGTCGAGCTTCTCACATGTAAACTATGGAGACTGTTGAGAAAACAAACTCTCTGAAATGAAGAGGTGAAATGAGCACAGCAGAGTGGAAGATCCTCAAACTCAGCATACTATTTCCACCTTGCTCGCGCTCCCTGGTTTTGTTCCCTCCAACTCCTTTGAGTTGTTTTTCTTTAATTGGTTGGTTGGGTTGGGTTTTTTTGTCTCTTTAGTCCTGTCGTGGTTTAACCCCAACCAGCAACTAAGTACCACACAGCCACTCGCTCACTCCCCATGCACACACCCCCACACCACATCCCCACCCCCTGTGGGATGGCGAGCAGAATCTGGAAAAGGTAAAAACAGTGTGCTGAGATAAGAACAGTTTAATAATTAAAATAAAGTTAATAATAATAATAATAAATAATAGTAGTAATAATAATAACAACAACAGGAAAGGAGAGGGAGAGAGAGGAATAAAACCCAAGGGGAAAAAACCAAGTGATGCACAGTACAATTGCTCACCACTGACCAATGCCGAGCCAGTCCCCCAACAGTGATTAGGGGCTCCTGGCCAGCTCCCCCCAGTTTATACCCCGAGCATGATCTATGGTATGGAATATCCCTTTGGCCAGTCCGGGTCAGCTGTCCTGGCTCTGCTTCCTCCTGGCATCTTGCGCACCTGCTCGCTGGCAGAGCATGGGAAAAGTCCTTGACTTAGAGTAAGCGCTACTTAGCAACAACTAAAACATCAGTGTGTTATCAACATTATTCTCATACTAAATCCAAAACAGCATTGTACCAGGCACTAAGAAGAAAATTAACCCTATCCCAGCCAAAACCAGGAAAAGCTCTGACCAAACAGGGGAGGCATGATTTTTGTTGTTACTGATCTTTCTGGGGGTGGTGGTGGTGATGATGGGTGTTTGTTGTTTGGGTTTTTCCCCACAGAGGGCAGGCTCTGTTAACAACATCTCATGTAACAGGTCCATAACTGGAAGTGCTAGGGTGTCCATGAGTTTTTCTTTAGTAAGTTCTTTTTCTTCATGCTGCATACAGCTGCTAGAGTAGCAAGTAAAGCAGAGAAAGGTTTGAAAATCTGGAAGCTCTGTCGCTCACTGCTGTCTGTCTCTGCTTTAATATGGAGTTGTATTTATTTAAGGACCTAAATGCCTTGCCAGGTTCCCTGAGTTTTTCTTGTTGTAGATGAAGTTCTTCAGAAAATTTCCTAAAACTTCATGTCCCCTGCAGGAATTGACTAGCGATGTGCTATCTTTTGTTTTCTTTTATTTATTGTTTTATAAATAAATACATGGGAGAAACAGCTATAAAGTAGGAAGGTAACATAATAGTGGAGTAATTGTAGAAGAGGCAGATTGAAAGTTGAATGTAATCGTCAAGATCAGACATTTTTTTTATAACCTGATGTATGTCAGGTTTCAATAGGGTTATAGCTTTAATTTTTTTTTTTTTAATCTGTTACCTCTTAGCCTTAGAAAAATGACATGACCAAGGTCACACAGGATCCTGAAGCATAACCAGGTCACAAACTAGGAGCTCTTGTGTCCCTCTCCAGTAGTTGCTGTACAAATTCACCTACCTTTAACTGGGTTATGCCATTGTGCAACCCTTTATGATCCTAAGTTTAAGATCTCATTGGATAGTTTAGTTTACAGTGATTTTTTTTTTTTGGATCATACTGAGTCTTAAAATGCTCCCTCAATTTTCCCTCTGAGTCATGACAACCCATGTGCTGAAAAGCCTACAAAATGCGAAGTGAATGACAAAAGGCCCATGCCTTTATTTTTGTCTGAATTGGAATATGTCTTAAAGGAAGGTCTGGTCACTCTGTAGGTTGCATGTACCAGTTATTTTATACAGCATTTCATATTCAGAGCTTCAGGGTGTGTGACAGATAGGTAATTTTATAGAAGACATCTGTGCAAAAGCATGGCTTTGCTGAAATGATAGTAATTTTTCCCATAAGTAGGTCAGAGGAAAAAGCAATCCAATGCGACAGTCTTTGTTTGTTTAATTGTCTAAAAACAATCTGACTGATTAAAAGAATGAGAGCATACAACAAAAAAATCCCATATGACAGAATAAACAGGATTTGAAAGAAGGCAGTTTGTTTTTTAATGTGTGCTTTAGTTTTTATCAGTTATGGCCCCCAAAGTTGTACCCCTTTGAATTAATTTAGCTTTCAAAGAACACAACTTGTTTTGTTAATTCAGTCTGTTTACATAAAACACTCCAGCAAAGGAGTTTGGCAGAGTTTGTGTTGTAAATACAGGGATCTTTTCTGTTAATTATATGCAAATCAGCTTTGTTAACAAACACTTAAATAACTCTGCCTTGTCTTCATTAGCCTGGGAGATACAGTACATTTCTCAAGGAACTAGACAAGGAATATTAATCAAAGCAGCTTGTAAGTTTTAATGAGCTTATTAATTGTTGACCCCTCTATTTTCAAGAACTGGTATTAAAAGTGAAAGATAACTGAGACATTTTTGTGGGGAAATATTATGCAGATATATATGGGGAAAAAAGCCATGGTCAAACCTGGGTCATGCGAAATAAAACCTCAGTTTAACTTCTAACATATTGATAACTCTTGTTTTTCTAATAAACTATATGCTGGTTGATGGGAGTTTAATGGCAGAAACATTCTTGCACTAAAAAACATTCAATGTTGTAGAGGAAGACAAGAAAAAATGGAATAAAGTTCAGTTTTGCAGTTTCCCAAATGAGGGGTTTTAACTTTCAAAGTCAGTAGTGATGCAGTCCTGAATTTGCTTTCTAAACGGATCTCTTGAATGTCACGTGATTATAGCTAGTAGTTCTGGATTTGGACAATATCTTAAGGCAAAAGTAATTTGAAAAATACAAACAGAAAATGAACATGGGAGAAAGGCTGGGAAAGATCTCTGTCCTCCATGGCTGGTTGACCTTGTCAAACTGCCCAACAAACCCATTAACGGCAAGTGGAAGGGTGAGACCCAGCCTGGGGAGTCTGGTGGTGAAGTTCACTGACGCCTTCATTGAGTGGAACCTTTAAGTCTGACCCTCAGCAGTGACCAACCCTCCTTATCATGCCTCCTAAACAGAGGCATATACTGCTTCACACGGGTAATCCTAATGTTGTGGAAAAAGATTAAGCCCTCTTGAATTTCCTTCTGCAGGTTTTCTGACCTCAGCACTGGCAATAGTCTTTAATGCCGTGTGCAGGAGCAGACTTTGGTGTAATTAATCCTCTAATTAATTTCTAATAGCTGCCTAGCCATGTGTCAATAAACAAGGAGGATACATGACAATAAAAACATTTGTCAGGGTAACATGCAGTGTTGTTTCAGAGAGAGACAGACAAGGAGGGAGGGAAATGTGTAAAACAAGAAAGTAAACAAGGCAAACTATGGACAAGGATTAAATGGCATCTTAGCAGAAGAGGCAGATCTTGTGTTGCCACCTGATTTTCCCCAATTTGATTTGGTTATTTCCGATTCTGAAGGATAAATGAGTTTCTAGGGTGGAGGATGGATAGCTGGTGATTAGCTTCTGGTATCTGAGTTGCTCTGATCTCCAGCTCTGACCCTTCTATGGCAACAACAGGTGATGGCATCTATTTACTTTCTGCCACTGCTGTCCACATGAAGCCATCATAAATCCTTATAGATTCATTAATCCAAAAAACTGTACCTGTGTAGCAGTGAGTGACAAAGGTGGCCAACGAAAATAGTGGAAACTAGACAGTACCTCATTTGGTGCAGCAGAAATCAGGATGAAACTTAAGAAAACGTTTTGCTATCAGCTAGTACACTGTTCCAGAACTTTTCTGCCCACACTTTTATGAGATGGGGAAGAAATTAAGATCAAGCAGTTCTTATGATCACATTTCAGTTTTGATGAGAGATAACTGAGTTGGAAATATTTTGACCAGTTCTATTACACTCATCATGGATGAGAAGGAAAAAAGAATTGAAGAGAATTGTTTACTGAGATATTTCTAAATCCTGAAGTATCAGAGACTCAGAAAAGCTCAGGTGACCATCCATTCAGAGATCACACTGCTCAGGCAGAAAATTCCTGCAACACGGCCCATCATATTCTTAATTAGTCTTTGTCTTCTGTATTCCAGTTCTCTCAGGGTTTAGCTATCTCCTTGAATTTTTGAGCCAGATACTCATAACTGCAACCACTCTCAGTTTCATGTCTGCAAAATGCTTGTGACGGTAACTCTGAGAGACATAAACCAGAGCAGTTGCATGTGGTGGTGGTTTTGGGTTTCTTTTGTTTTGTTTTATTTTGTTTTTCCCCTGTGAAAAAAACATGCTGCTCTCAACTAGTCATAGACTCTATGGTAACTTTAAAAGGGTAATTCAGTCTCTTCCATTTTACATCCCTTCAATCAGTCTTTCTTCCTATCATCCCTACTCTCATTGATTTATTTCAATTAAGATTCTTCTGTTTGAGTACTGTAATTAGCCCCTGTCACTACTACTACTCATTCCCTTGGATTATATAGCTAGAACTAAAATCCACATGGACTAGCTCAGCGGCATTTGCTTACCTGCAAACTGGAAGAGAAAGAGCCCAAAAGTCCCCAATGAGGCATACGTGGGACCAGGAAAATATTTCAGTGCCTGTCTCACCAAATTGATGGGTCTGGTGTTTTGATTTGCTTTATGTACTTTCTTCTGATGTTATTTTCTACAAATCCTGCAACCTTCTCCGAGGGATAGAAATGAACCTGAAAATAGCTCTTTCTGTGAGGTCCCAGAGTGGTCTAATATAGATCCATTACTCAGAAGTGGCTGTAAGTGTCCAAAAAGATGGTTTTAAAGTGAGTTGTTAAACATGCTTTTATCCTTGGAAGTAAAGAGTGTGAATAATATCAGCCAACCCAGTTAGTTGTTTGTTATGCTAGATCAACTTGACCATACTTCACTACATGCCAGACCTCAGTGATGTTATGAGATACCCATAGTATGCCAGATTTCTCTTTGTGACAGTTTCCCTGCTTCCACTCCTTGCTTTAGGGAACTGCAGTTTGACGTACCCATGCAGCTACAGTAAAGCTCCTGAGAAAGGTGACTCCTACTCACTTATGCAGTGTGCCACAGCAGCATTGGTATGTAACCACATCAACGAAAGCAAAGCCAAAATAAAAGGCACACAATTATGATGTGCACAAGAAACACACAAAATTTGATGGAAAAAGACAATAGGGACGTGTCTGTTTTATTTTATTTTTTTTTATGGGATACTTTTAGAGCTTGATGTCCATATCTTAGTTCCACTAGTTGGATTTATCTTCTTCACTTACAAAAGTTGAGAAATAATACCTAGAAAGGTATATTCAAACAAAGAGGCAGGAGATGGGTGCCTTGCCTGGTGTGAAAGCCCACACTGTTTGAGATAAGACCTTTTAATGGTCAATATGAATGCATTGCCTCTCCTGCCCTGTAATAAAAAGCCACGAGAAGGCAACATGGGAAAATATGTACCTTAAACTCCTTGTACTCATATGCATACAGAGTTTATTGTAAAATCTGGAGTAAATTGTTGCCAAGCTTTATAAACATGGAATTCAGCACTGCTACATCTGAGTCTTGCATAAAATGTTTGCAAAAGGCTCTGGTAGTCTTCAGGAAGAAGGTTGTATACATTATAGATGGTTAATGATTCATAGGATAGAAATTCAGTGAAGCACGAAAGTGCTTGTTCGATTACTTTTTGCAGGCTTTTTGGTTTGGGATTTCTTTTCTTTTCTTTTTTTTTTTTTTTTTTTGTTTATTTATTTATTTATTTCCCCCCTTGTGAGGCTCTGGAGGCTCACTCTGGCTGGGAGTTAAGGGAACCGGAGTTTGCTGAACCAGAACCTATTTTAGACCTTGAACATTCAGGTTCAGTGCTGCTAGGGTTTGGGATGCTTTTTACTTTAGCTGAGCAGGTGGGATGAGTCTTGCACCTTAAGATACTTTTCCAGACCAGTGACTTGCTAGAGATAAGGAAACCTGTAATCTTGACTGGATTAAGAAAGCGTCAAATAACCTTTCACCTCTATCTGATCAGCTTTGTGTATCAAAATGTGAACATGAAAATAAGAGCATTAAACTCTGAGCCTTTCCATCCGTGCTTAGAAAAGCTCGCATGCACTGAAGAGACATTCTGTATCACGGAAAGCAGCTGTGTTTGAGGCCTGGGATTAGGTATCATTTGGGAATATTTGAATCCAGGACACATTTTTTTGCTTCTTTCAGTGTACACAGATCTGATTTTCTGAGTCAGATGAGGAGAAAGACTCAAATTTTTCTCTAAACACAGCAATGTTTAAACCAAAATAACGGGAAAAGCTTCTCTGGTTTACATGTTTCAGTGTAATTATTCAAGGTATGAAATAAGCTGAAATTAATTGGAAAATTTAGTCAGGCAAGAGACGTCTAAATGCCTGTACTGCTTATTGCCAGTTTCATACTGAAGCCACAAGTCTTTTATTAAAGTGAACACAGTCAAAATATACATATTATATATATATACACACACACAAACCAGCTCACATTTTAAATTGAGAAGTTGTCCATTACAGTGAGTTAACAGAATCAGAATAGACTGGATCCAGCCAGAGTCCTTTTGGTGTGAGAACAGTTCAGTGGTTAGCAGGGAAGAGCAAATCATGTCCTTAGCCATGTGGCCAAAGAAAGGATTGAGCTTTTTTTTTGATGTCCATGGTCAAATGTACAAGGACACATTGGTTTAAAAGGCATCAGAGTAGCCACAGATGAGAAACCAGCGTACCTTCTTCTAATGGGAAAGATGGCAATCAGTTTCCTGGGAAAGCTGGAAATCTACATCATTGCAGGCATTGAAGAACTGCTTGCACTGATAATTATAAAAAATGCATCACATAGAATTGATTCTTACTTCCTGAAGCTGAGTGGGTGAGGTAGTCATCCTGAGGTCTCTTTTGACTCTCTTTTCTATATTTTTAATAATTATGTTATAGAAAATGTTTCGTTTTCTGACAGTTAAATATGAGTGTCTGTGTGTGCACATGCACAGGCAGACAAACATGAAGAGTGTGAACACAAGTGCCTGCAGTGTTGTTTGAAATTTAGAGTGGAAGAGAAAGTAAAGCATCCTTCAAAATGATGATCAAATTAGGCTATCTCATGAAAAAAACAGCTTGGTGTCCTGCATCAGCAAACTACTGGTAGAAGGAAATATCAATAAAGAAACAATAGCAACACCAGAGCTACTCAAAAGAGTTAAAATGCCTTGGAAAGCTTCTACTTTCACTCTGCCTGTATTGAAAATGAATGTAGTGAGGAAAAGGGCAGAAAAAACCTCTATCTGCTACAGCTGTGTGCAGTTACATTTAAGGGAATGCCCAGAGCTGCAGCTGTTGCTGGCACTGGGGGCTGAGGGTGTGGGATTATGTCGTGCTGTTGGCACAGCATGTGCCTGGACTGGCCAAGGAAGCAACTTTCAGAGCAGCGTGGAGCGTGAGCTGCGCTACCACCCGCTCGCCTCACCCGCAGGAAAGGTTTATAGCTCAGCCCTGTACTGCACTGGCTCTGGGAGGGAGCAGGTCCTATGTGGTACTCTCCCAGGTGAGGTAGAGGATGTAACATGGCCATGTGCTTCTGGCCTCTTCCTTAGTTTGCCTTCATCAAACCTGGTGTAGCTGCGAAGCCGTGTTTGCATAGCCCAGCCTTGCCGGGGCTGGCACAGCCAGAGACCCCTGTGGAGGTGCAATGAACACCTGGAGAAGGAACGGCTTTTTTTATTTCTTTATTTTAAGTGTTTATGTTTAGTGGTATGCATTCCTCCATGACCTCAGTGAAATGAAAAAAGCTCTTCTCACTGGGGAAAGAGCAGTCCCGTGGGAATTCTGTGATGTGACCCTGTGGGTGGAGCATTGTTGCTTTTTTCTAGGTTCACCATAAAAAACACATCTGCAGAAATGTGTTGGGAAGGGAATTTAGTTTTTGCTATTGCTACCAAACCTGGATGGGATCCCCAAAATTCATTATTTTTTTTTTAGTTTGTGGTAGCAATGAAATTTCAAAGGGAGCATCTCAAGGCAAATGGTTTTGCATTTCACAATACAGGCAGAATTTCCAGTATTTTCCCAACACTGCAACTACCTCAAGATTGTATCTTTAATCCTCTCAGTTTGGAAGTAGGACAAAAAAAGTGGAGTTCTCCAGTTCATGGGAGGCTTGATGTCTTCCTCAGTCTTTTACCTGGTTGGAAACAGGAGCTGCAGAAAGCTCAACACTGGCTCCAGACGATAAGAAGGCATTTGTACCAGGACTTTAGGTTCTCTTTCCAAGCTCCTGTCCCAAGTATCTGAAGTTCTCCATCTTCTTTCTTTCAAACATGTCCTTTCCTGCAGCACCACAGCACTGATCTACAGGCTAGATTTTCTCTGCCGTGTAAGGCATGACGAGAGTTTAATACTGGCTCCTTTTTCTATTTGACCATTCTTGAAAAGAGTGTTTATCTGAGTCTGAAGGAGAGGCGTGCAAGGCTAATTGGTTTGGTGAAAATTCAAACCCTGTTTTTCCCACCTTAAATCTGGTTTTGTCTGAGCCTGATAGAAAACTGAATGGCGCCAGTTCAGTGATGCCTTTTGCCAGCTATGAACCAGTGCTCTGCATGTCCTTTTCGCTCACTATGTGTTGCATCCTGTGCCCTCTCTGCATGGGCATGCACAACCCTGATTCTTAGGAAATCTGCCTTTCTTTGCTGCAGATGTTGGTCTGTGAATCCATTTGCTTCCAAAAAAAAAAAAAAAAAAAAAAAAAAAATTCAGTTCAGTGCAGCACTTCCAAGCCTGATATTATATGTAGGTGCCTCCGGCTAAGGCTCACATATGAAAACTCCAGAAGCCGTCAGTGCCCTATATACAACCTTTGGTATAGCATCAGCTTCTTTCCAGCTAAGGAAGCTGGACTTGTTAGCACAGCATGCATGTGTTCCTGCTTACCTTGAACTCAGGGGCCAGTTTTGATCAGGTGATGATGGAAGTGTGGATATCTTAAATATGTTCATTTTTAAAAAATCTATTTAGATAGAGCAAGCAGGCACAAAGAATACAGGAAATTCCTTTCAAGACGTGACTCCACAGGCAATCTGACTGCAATAGTTCTGCCAAATCATATGAACTCTTCTGTAAAACCTTTGACGGTATATTTGCTTTATGTTCCTTTGCATGAGGAAAAGAGACTTTACCCTAATTACAGAGCTTTAATGATGAACATCAAAATAAACGTTCATTTCAAACTCTGCAAACATCATATTCTTTGCTTTCCTCTCCTGGGATTTGGAATATATGCATACAGAGTTTCTAGAGGAGTTTCCAGAGGAATTTTCACAAAGCTGATGCAGATGGACACCTGTATAGATCCTCAGGTCTTTTTGGAATGTAAGGAACTGTCACCATCACCCAATGGCATCATAACATCTGTCAGACAGTGCTGTGAGAGGAAGCAGAAATGATTTTGCTTCCTTTTCACACACACCCAATTTTATTCTGAATGCCCTGTCCGGTTGCAGTGCAGGTAAAGACAGTGGGAGCTGTGAAAGCTGAGCATATCTGCATTTCTGTCTTTGTACTTCTGAAAATAATAATCAAACAAAAAGTTAGTGTGACTGAGTGTGACACTGAAAAATCCAGAACAGAAAGAGAAATAGCTGTTCTGAAAGACTGCTGGACTGAAGTTAATGTCATATTCCCACAGTAAGCAGATTCCTTAGTAAAAGGTAACATGAAAATCTGTACTTCTGCCTCGCTTCCACAGTTGCAATAGCAGCACATTTTCATTTCCTTGGCTTGGAGCTCAAGAAGAAGGTCATGTCTGGGTTTTACTGGCAATTGTAAGAGGTGCAAGTGTTTTAATTAGCTATTAAAATGCATACTAATGTCAGGGTTTTAGAGGATGTGCTCCTGTGATGTGTCAATTCATTTCTGATGTAGAAAATCAGGTGGAAGTTTTTTGGTTTTTTTTTAAAGAGGTCTGTGGATCATTGCCTAATGAGTTGGCTGGATCTGCTTGGCCATCATATCATTTCACCTTTCATGTTGCTGGACCCTTTTCTCAGGGCTGAATCTGAATGATAGATGTTACAGGTGCATTGCCCTCATAATGAAAAGTTCCTGGATTTTATTCTCTGACTCCAGTCCTGTATATTGCAGGCCAGGTTAGATGAGCTTCTGACCTAGGGTTTGTTCTCACCCAGGTGTCACTAGATGTGTGTGATGAGGAAGAAGTGAAAAGATAACTCCAGCCTTGTCAGAGGTGTCAGTAGCAGCCAGAGAAAGATGAAGATTGATTCAAACTTTATTTATGGCTTTAAGTGCTTCTTATGACTGCTCAGCCCACAGTGTGGATCTCTTCTCTGCAGTTTATCTCTGATCACGTTAATGATTAAGTAACAGCTGAAGATAGTTTGCACTTTCTCAACATCATCTAGCTCTGCTGTCAAGGTGGGCTACTTCAGCTTGATTTCTTTTTCCTTTGTTATTGGGCTTTAGAAATGATCCTGATAGAACAACCAAGCAACTTTTGTTGTCTTCATACTCCAGTGAAGTTGAGACTCCCATATAGACCACTGAGAGCCATAGGCTAAGTCTGTCCTTAGGTGAACCTGCCCTAGCTGATACTACAAGCAGTTCTTTCCATATGAAAGTAGCTCTTCGGAACAGAGAAACAATATGCCTGCCAGAGCTGGATACAGCAAGTTATAAACAAATAATAAACTTTGATTGATGCTTAGTGTTTCCTTAAGAGAATGATTGGGTGGATTTACAGCATAAACTACATTTGATTGGGTTTGTATCCTTTCATGCTATTTAAAATTTCTTTGCACTTCAGTGTTGCAAGAAAAATGCTCTAAAATATTTCAGTAGCATGGAAAACAAAGCATATTGTAACAGAGCTTATAACAGAATGAACCCAGCGCTACGGCATTATTGGTTTGATTATTAGATTTGCCTCATTTTAACTTGTGTCCTCTTCCTCCTCCCAGTGATACATCCATTGTCAAATGTCAATATTAATATTGTTTCAGCTGAAGTGATACAGTTGTGCAACAGGAGTATAGTCTTGTCAATAGAACTGGAATTTGTACTTTCACTTGCATGAAAACCTCAGAGATTTAATTTTCAGGTCACATGCGATTCTATTGATTGAAGTCTACAGGGGTCAAAGAGTAATCTGCAATTTGTATCTCTTGTGCCTTTGTTAGAGGCCTGCGCATTGTAGAGAGGATAGTGGGGGGTAAATAAATACAGCAGCTGGTAGCAAATTCATGAGATTCTTCTCAGTTTCTTGTTTGGTTTTTTTGTGCTTCCCACCCCTTAAAGTTTTATCAGTTCCAACTCTGAAACTAGGAGATATCGATCATTTCCAAGTAGGTAAGCTTTCTGATTCCTTCAGAACTGTAAATGATATGGTAATAAAACTGTATATTTAGATTGGCCTTGTGCGAAAAATTATGTCAGGCAAGAAAATTATTTTCTTCCTCAACAAAAAGCCTAACTTACCCTCTGAGCCTTTAAATCTTATCTTTGCTATAGCAAAGATGCAGACCATAATAGTTTATGTTCTGTAGCTCTAATTGCTCATGCTGTGTTCTCACCCCATCTTACATGTTTAAGTTGAGTCAGAAAGGGTCTGTTCCTTCTGAAGGGAAAATCTAGGTGATTCAGAGGTCATTTCTCTTCTCTTAAGCTGATTGCTGAACTAAGATATTATCCTGCAGAACTGAAGGCATCTACAGGAAATACTGTTTATTTGACAGGCAGGTGTAATACTGCATCCCTGCCTACCTCTAGCTGTGATAATCTCCTTCCACTGTCTTCTTCCTAAACTTGAATTTTCCATCTGGGGTAATAGTAGAATCTAATTTTTCTTTCCCCTTCAGTTTCACTCCATTCCTGCTACTTTTTAACATATACTTTACTACTTAGTTCCAACACAGCAATAGCTGCATTTCTGTTTCAATCAGGGCTTTGTTTCATGCTTTTTCCATTATTAACTCTGTATCTATCAGTATCCCAGTGAATAATGTAACTAATTGGTTTGGTGGTGGTTTTTCTGCCTCCTACTTGGTTTATGTCTTCTTGTCTTATTCTGGTAGTGGTTTGAAGGAAAAGGAAAACTTTATTTGTTTATTTATTTTTAATGTAAAATATTCAAGTAGCTCTTAGTTTGTGTTAGAAAATTGTAATGTCAGATAGAGAGTGTGAAACCGGAGGAGAAGAGAGGATTGTTTCTGGCAGTCCTCAGTTTCTAGTATAGTTCATTATGCAGTCTTGGGACAGGACCTAAAATAATTAAGTTCTGTGCAACAGCAACCTTTGCCCTTTTGAAAGAGTCATTGCACTAGAGGAAATGTTACTATAACTGTTTGTGTGTGACATCTATTAGCTGTGTTTCTGTCCTGGAGCTGAAGTGATGGACTAAATTGTGACTTCAAAGGATCAAAATATAGGAACAGCCACCTGATTTGCCAGATGTTGAGAGAAAGCCAAGTTGGAGAGATATTTATTTGGATTTGCAATTTTACTGTGTCCCTAGCATAAATTAAACCTGCAGTATCAAAGAATAAACTAGGACATGGCAGCAAAGCTTCAGTAACTTTTAATAACAGGGACCACAGCAAGAAACCTGGAAGGAAACCTGGAAACAGCAGGTCTTCAACATTCAGGTATATTCCATTGATTTTTGTTCTGGGAAATGAGGAGGAAGGAAGACTGAGAGGTGGTGGTGGTGTGCCTGGGGAGGAGGTCTGAACTGGATGCTGGTCTTCTATGGGCCAGAGAAGACTGGAGCTGGAGACCCCTGCCATAGAAGAGACAGAGGGTTCTGTGGCAGCTTCCGTTCTGCTAAAACAGGGACACGGCCTCATTTAATCTTTGAGAAAATGCATCTTGTTCAGTTTCTAGATTTTAAGTTGTAGAGCTCTTGAAGTCAATGGAGATCTTGGCCCTTCTATTCAAGTTTGTTATTTCTGTAATGGAGTAAGGAAGAATGAAAAGGAAAGATGGGGATCTTTGTTCCTCGTTGGTGCTGACGTAGTCTTGGGACAGGCTGGATTGTGGTGGGATTCCTGAAGCATGGGACTAGTTCATATTGCTGTCTCCTCAAAATCAGGGAGAGCTAGCCTGGGGCTAAGAACACGTATGAGCTCTGGCACTTCTTTAGAAATAGATTCCCCTAGCTCAGTGAGGAGATGCAATATGAATGTATAGCCATGGATGAATATTTAACAAACTGCATTCCAAGACTGGAAGATTAAAAAAAAAAATCTTTCCATATCTTTCCCTCCATCCACCTTAAGTAGGAAGTAAATAACTCCAGAACATATTTTTGGAATTAGTTTCAATATGGGTTTTGCTGCTTTGTATTCTAAGTCACACCTTCATGAAAAGGTACTGTCATGGCATTCTAAGAGACTCTAGTGGCTTATCTTATTTAATGCTGCTCCATCAAGTTTGCCATGTGAACATAATCTTGTAAACGAAGGAGCCAAGGCAAAGACGATCAGTGTCAGACTCTGACATACATTATATGCTTTTCTGATCATCTTTCTTCCATGGAGATCAAAGGCTGGAATATACTGCCAGATTAGCAAGGACTATCTACATTTTATTCATTTATTTATTTACAGAGATCAGAAGAAAATGAAAGGTTGCTTTAAAAAATGGCTATAAAAGTAATTGAGTATACTTTTTTTGGTTAGTGTGTGAAGTTTGAGTACCCCATTATGAAACGCTAATGCAGGAATCCCAAGATAAGAGTAATGTCCAACACAAAGCTATTTTATCTCTGTATCAAAACATTTCTTTGCTATGTGCAAGAGAGTACTGCAATGAGAAACTGCAAGAATTGCACAGCAAGATTAAATCTGTAGTCCTCAATGCTTTAGTATTTGCTGGCTCAATTTCATTTTCATCAGGGACATGAATGCTGCTTTTGCCAGCATGTCGCCCAGTTACATTTTATTCATGTCAAATTGGGACTTGCGTAATGAACTCTCACCTCATACTACTGTGTGTGTTTGTAGTCCAGTTTGACTTCATGTTTCTTGTTCCCAGAGAAACAGTCTGACCTGTGATCTGGTGACCAGATTTGATGAGGGAAAGTGTGGATAAGAGTGACGGTGAGACCCATGGGGTGCCCATCTGATCAAAAGATCACCTACAAAGGTCAGTCCAGCCATCATCCTGTAACCTGATGTTACAGCTGCCCGCTTGCTGCAGGATCTGGAAGTTTCTTTGGGGCATTCTCTGACATATTGGAAAGGAATATATTTGAAATACTTGGTTATATCTGCACTAGTAAATATCTTGAATTTCTTGTAATTATATATGAAGAAAATTGTATACATATTACATGTGTAATAGCAAGAAAAACTTTTTACCGGTAAAGGTCAGAGGTACTATTAGCTGTTTCTGTAACAGAACAGAACTGGTGACTTGGGTTGGCTTTCTGGTTTTATTTCCTAGGATAAATTTAATCCACGCTAGGAGAGTTTTTTAGGATCACTTGCTTTGGAAACCTTTTGAATTCAGGTAAGGCCTTAGAGATGCATCAAAACTGAACACTGTGAAATGTACAGCTTGTCATGAAATGAGATAAATTCATAATAATACACACAATTTATACAATGTCAGAGATGTTCAAACTCTGTACAGACATTAACTCATTAAATGGGACAATGATTACAATCTGCCACAGCTTTGATTTATAGAACTTGAAACCACACTTGGTTTAATTCTAAATAGACTAGAATTTCAACTTCCTAACTGTGGAAAAGTTTTTTGTGTGTGTATATACGTGTGTGTGACACAAAACCCACATAATTGTGTGTGAGAAATATTACTAAAGGTTAGTAGACTATGAAAGGAAAAGCTTTAAAAATGAAATTCATAGCTGTTTATTTCCACATCCACACATAGCTGTTGGAGGGTCACAACATAAAAAGCAAAGAAGTCTTTCTCTGCTCACTTTCTATGACTGGACCAGAGGAAGAAGGCAAAGCATCATGTTCCTGAACCATCCAGAGCTGATTATGGAGGGAGAAGCTGATCCTATAGTTTGCTTTTTAAGTTCAAGGGGTTGAAAATTCTGAAAATCAAAAGTCTAACGTGTGATCCCAGGACTTGTTTTACTAAAAAGGCATGAGTGGGAGGAAGTCTTGGATGAGTCAGCAAGCTGCCCATGGTCCAGCAGCGTGCCCTGGTGGCCAAGAAAGCCAATGGGATTCTGGGGCGCATTAGGAGGAGCATGGCCAGCAGGTCAAGGGAGGTGATCCTTCCCCTCTCCTCTGCCCTGATGAGGCTGCGTCTGGAGAGCTGGGTCCAGTTCTGGGCTCTCCAGTTCCAGAGAGACAGGGAACTACTGGAGAGGGTCCAGCAGAGGGCAGCGAAGATGATGAGGGGACTAGAGCATCTCCCTTCTGAGAAAAGGCTGAGAGAGCTGGACCTGTTTAGCCTGGAGAAGACCAAGAGGGGATCTTACCCATGCCTACAAATATCTTCAGGGCAAGTGTTAGAAGGATGGGGCCAGGCTTTTTTCAGCGGTGTCCACAAACAGGACAAGGGGCAATGGGCACAAACTGCCACACAAGAAATTCTTCTGAATATGAGGAAGAACTTCTTTACCTTGAGGGTGACAGAGCACTGGAACAGGCTACCCAGAAAGGTCATGGAGTCTCCTTCTCTGGAACCATTCAAAACCCATCTGGATGCAACTGCAACCTGATCTAGGAGAACCTGCCTTAGCAGAGGGTTGGATGAGATGATCTCCAGAGGTCCCTTCCAACCCTGACCATTCTGTGATTCTGTGAGTTATCTCAATTGTGTGTATTCACAGTACGGATACCGCTATCTGAGCTAGTCTCCCCAGACTCACTGGTAGTCAATAAAATAAAATAATGGCTACTCTGGCTTAGCTTCATCTGGCCTCTTAGAAACATCTGTGGGTTTTGTGGGTTTGTTGGTTTTCTTTTTTGTTTTGTTGGTTTTTTTGTTTGTGGTTTGTGTTTTTTTTCCGAAGAGCTGTGTCTTAGGAGATTAATTTGCCTATTAACTATAAATGGATCTTGAAAATGCTTAGACAAATGTCTACATATCAGCCTCTGGTGTTGGGTGACACTAAGCCCACTTCTGCTTACTAGAATTTTGAAGGTTATTCCCTACTTCCAATGAGACCCTAACATGAGGTACACTAAACAAAACCAACCTATCTTTCACTGGCTTTTGCAACTGTTCTGCGGAAATCCCAATAAGCCTTCTTTTCTATATTGTTTATAAACCTAACTTGATTGCCAACACAGAAAAGCAGCTTCACCCCTGCTGAAAAGTAATGTGGTGTTTGAAAATACTAAGAAAAGCAGCATGCAGTTTCTCCTAGCACCAGTGCTATTGCCGAATGAGTAAGTGGGATACTGCCAGATGTCCTGTTAGCCACAAACTGCCCTTACCTGCCCTAGCAGCGGTAGCGTAGAGATTTGGAAGCTGTAGTGATGAACCCTCTTGGGTGCTGAGGTCTGTTGAGTGACCTGGGGCAAGTTGTCCTCTCGATTTGTCCGAGAGAGCAGAGCATATCCTGGTGGTGACTGCTGCAAAGCAGGTTCTGGCGAAGGTGGCCAAAAGGAGGTGAAAGACATGGCTGAAAAATAGGGGTGCTTGGGTTGGGGACTGAAGGGCATGGGAAGAGGGAGAAAAACTCAACACTAGTCAAACTGAAAGGATGATGTGCCTCAGGCAAGAAATCAACAGTGACTAGAAACAGGGCTGCTTCTCATAGCAAACCTGCCGCCTGCTTTCTCCAACTATAGGATCTTCACAGCTACTGGCCTCTTGTGCACTGTGAAAAACTCAGTGAAAAGATGTGTCCACTGTTTCTTGAATCCCACTATCTATTATTGCAATCATCCTGTGAACAACTTCTTAATGGCTTACAAGTTGCTGGTTGTTCAGAAACTGAGTTGAGAGAATCTCTAAATAAGCCTCTAATACAAATAAATTACAATTATTGACCCTTAAGGACATTGACAGCACAGTTTGATCCCAAATGGCAGGAAGACATAGCAATCTGTCTTTGTCCTATCAGGGAATTTTTTTTCTTGCCCTTTTACTTTCCAGCCTTTTATCTCCAGTTGAGAAATCTCGGGAATATTTGATTTTTAAAAAGACTTGAATATTCATGTGGAGAGTCGCCTCTTCATCCTTCTTCAGCATGTTAGGCAATCTGAAAAGCATTGAAAAGTAAAACAGTCCTAAAAAGAGTATTAGCACACAGCCTCACAAGAAGCTTCCTACTGTATTTTGTTGGCATGCAAAATGCCAAAAAAGCACATTTGTTGGCAAAGACAAGCATTGTTCCCTACTAGTATCGCATGGTTTTGGAAACAAAGCTTTCTTATCAAGCTGCATATGATAATTTCACAACTGGAGAGCAGCTTCTCTTGTGTGTCTGTTCTGGTTAGTGTGGATGCAGCCATAAAACATGGGATTTCTGTTGTGCCTGATGAACAGTGGATATGACAACGTTGTTTGAAGGAGCCAGGAAAAACCAAAGTCTTCTTGTCTGTTCAAGGTATACCACTAAAAGTATGTTTTTCTGGGTGTGCATTGTGATCCCTGGGGATTATGGCATGAGAAACAGGAAAATGACAAAAGCCAAACAGTTACTGATATGGTTTCTACTGAAGAGAGCAGATGTGTATTTCAGCAACATCCAAGAAAATAAATATGCCTGATACAAATAAAATAGCTTTTTCCCTCTCCTGCTCAACTTAATCAGGGAGAACAGGACCCATCTACATGCTCATCTTGTCTGGAAACTGCCTTTCATTGGCTTTTGCCTGCTTGGAGGATACACTCCTTTAACTGCCTTTGTTTCCTGAGTTGCTTTCAGCAGTTGATAAAAATTTCCCTAATCTCCTGCTTTAAAAGCACTCAACACTGCCCATAAGCAATCTGATTCCTCTGAAGTTTTGTCTTCTCATGTGCACCTCATATCTCAGCATCAGTAAAAGGAAAAGAGTTATGTGCATTATTTTCATACAGATGACTTTAACTGAAACTTCTGGCTATAGGGCACAACAGCTCAGATACCACAAGATGCATCCACTTTACTGGGCTTGTTTTGCTTCGAAGAAATAGCAGCTTTGTGATCATTTTAATCCTTAGAATTATTTGTTCCTCCCAGCTGCAGGAAAATGTGGCAGCGGGGAATACAAAGTCAGGTTCCCCTTGCCACAATAAATTGTTCATGATCACTGCTATGGAGGAAGGATTGTTCCCTCTTATTTACAGCAGGCATGGGAAAGACGGTGGAGAAAGGTAATTTATACTTTTTGATTGTCTCCCCATTTCTGCTGACAATCCAGAGTGTTACTCTGGGCAAGTCCCATGCAGACGCTGTTCTGAAGCTCACTCCCGGCACAGCAGAGCTACTGCCTTCAGCTCTCCTGGCATTGTTTCACCCTGCCCAGAAATGCCCTGAAAGGAATGGATGGTGTTACTTCTGGATTGGCCCTTGCTAGAAGTGGGGGGAAAAAGTGGTGAAGGTGAGGAAAGGAAGCATCATATACACAGGTAGCACTAGAGTCTCCTCCACCTACCCAATCTGAAACCTTCCAGCTCAGTTGAGTAAAATTGTAGAGTGTTTTGGTGCCTATCTAGTTTGTGGTTTTCTCGCCCATTGGGTGAAACGCGCAGTAAAGTTGTTCTTTTTCTGTCCCTTTTGAATGATGATCACTCTTGAAAATTTGCTGTGTAGCTGGTTGCTTCAATAGACTTATACGCATTTTGAGTATTTGGCCTCCACAGTGGGGTTTTGTAACGTGGAAAGCTGACCCTCAGGTTTTCAGAGAGGCCAACCTTCTGTGTGCATATGTCTATTAACAGTTCATTTGATCTGTCTGTGTTCCTTCATTAGGTGTTTTAACTGCTGGCTATTGATCTGTGGTCATTCATAGTTGAAATTGAAATAAAAACCCCCAAAATTTAAAAAAACAACAACAAGACAGAAGAGAGAGAGTAAGGAAGGGAGAAGAAAGAATGTGCTTAACATGCTGGAAGTTTGTGCTGTTTCAGGGTTTCCATACCATTTGACCTAGCAGTAGGGAACTGAGATGATTCAATGGCCTAAAAATATTTACAAAACGCTGTCCTTGCGTTTCAGGCTTCTTTACAATAGTATTACATATTAAAACATCAAAGCCAGAATACAGCGAGAAGAGAGTTCTCCCTCTCCCCACTACGTGTTGTCAGACCCGTTTGCAGTCTCTCTCCTAAGCTACCCTGACCTCTTCAGGTGGCTTTCTGCAGCCACTTTGAGTCTGCAGAATAAAGCAGAACCTATTCCCGATTCAACGTGGGTTAGTCTTTGAATATGTATGTGTGAATGTGTATGTGCCTCTCTGGGGCACAGCAGCAAAACACAACCTTGAGTGTTTGTTTGCCAGTGATGTCTGCGTGCTGAGAACTGAAAGGTCCCACTGCATTCATTAAAATACATGTTTTGGGCTGAGGGCATCATTAACAGCTTGGTATTGCTCGTGGCTGGGAGTGGAGCTGTTCAACTGCCATACGGTGTGTCAGTGGGGATCATGCTAATGATCCGGAACGGCAGGGCGAGCTGGGCACTTGGAGGGATGTCATGCATTTTGGGCAAGGCTTTGGGGAAGACTTGCTGAAAATGGAAACACCACTGCAGCAGCACTACTTGAATTTTGATAAAAACATATAAGTTTCAGAAATATGTTTTATTGATATTTACTTGCTTTTCAATGCACAATATTGTGATTCGTGTATGAAATGTATACTTTTCTTAGTGTAGCAAATATGTAAGAGCATCCTAAAATCCTACATTTTCTCAATATTTTAACTTTGATGGAAAATGTCTTATACTGTTCATTTATGTAAATTTTATATGAACTGGATTTCTTTGCTTCCAGCAGTCTAGGGTGGATGATGGATAAAACAAGTATGGATTTCAGTGTGCCTGTTGCCTGTCATTCTGGGCTCCTATGAGAAGCCCCAAAGGTCAAAGCTAATATTTCCCTATGTCTTCAGATGTGTAGTATTCTAAAGAAAGTTACCTGATATACTAAAAAGGGAGATGGGGAGAGAGAAACAGTGCCAGGGAAAAGTCTGTTGATTTTTTTTTCCTCTTTTTTTTCCTTTTTTTCCCCAGTAAAACTGGTAATTTCCAATTAAAAAGAAAATAATATCCAAAGTATTTCCACTTTTAACGTACTTCTAACTTTTTGTGGGTTTGATTTGTTTCGGTTTTCCCTACGCACTAATGGGAAGAAAGCAGAACCAGAGAGAAACTTCTTCATTCATCATTTCATGATTTCTTGCTTTCTGAAAGAAAATTTCAAATGCATACTCATGAGCACACACACACACTAACAAATGCACATGCACAAAACTGGCAGATTTCTGGAGTCTATTTTTAATTTTTTAATCAATCATTTTTTAAAAATAATCTTGATCGTCAGCAGCAAATAGTTAGCAATTTCTGACTAGCTCTGTGTAACTGAAAAACTCATCAAATTCATACCTGTCCATTGCAAGCTGGACAGTGAATCACCTGTGGGGCAAGGGAAAGGCTCCAGCCTTTCAGCCAGGCCAGAAACAGTCAAGTCCAGATTTTTTTGCCCTGTTCTCTCCATTATGTGAAAAAGTGAATGGGAAAATAATGAAACAAGTGCCAGTTTCCCATAAGCTGTGTCAGCCTGGGTTGAATCTGAAGCCAAATTTTGTATCAGAGCTAGCTCCTAAGGTAATGCAAATCCAAATAGCTTTAATGAGTTCAGTTTATGATCTGGCCTTCAGTTATTATTTAATCTGGAGAAGCCAGCTTGTCTTTACTAATTACACATTACAAATACCGTGCCATGCTTTGTTCATTAAAGCAAAGAAAGAAGTTCAATACATATAGGTTAATGACTTTTGGACCTGTTTAAAAGCTTGTCCTACAAATGCTTCGAGGTCAATGGGAGGTTTCTCCGTGCAGTCAAATTTCTGGAGGTTGTCAAGCAATAAGAAGGAAGAGTAATTAACAGATTATCTAAACTAGCAAAACAAGGGCAGGTTCTGAATCTATCCTTCTCTATCAGACCAGGAGTGATTTGGTAAGGGCTGGAGGCATCAGAAACTGGTTCCACTTTGTCATCCTCTGCTGATGCTTTACCATGTCAGACCTGCAGAGCAACAGGCTTGTAAACAAACGTGTTTACATTGCCACCTTGCAAAACAAAATGCTACTGGCTTCAATTTAGATGCCATTAAATCTTCAGCTGGAGACTGCTGTGTGACATTTTTGATTTTGCATGCATAACATGGTGTAACTCCACAACAATGTCTGCTCTCCCTATCATTGCTGAGCAAAATAGCTCTCTTAGCTATGCGGGTGTTGATGACAGATGTTTCAGATCAATCACTGGCAAGAGATAACAGGAGTGTCTTGGATCATTACAGGACATGAATCTTTAAAAGTAATTATAGGTGGTAACAACCACTATGACAATTGAGTCCCTCCAGCCTGCGTTTCACCGTAGAAAACAGCTATGTGTGATATTTCCCGGTAGGAATGTGCTGCTGACTGCCAGATCCTGCTGCTTTTTGATGTGAAGTCACATTGTGCATGCTAAAAAGGAGAAATGCTCTTAGCACAAGTTTCTTGTTAGCATAGCAGATCTAATTGGAATCTAAGGAAGCTGGCAAAGCAATTGGATGCTAATTTTCTCCTTTTTGCATAATTGAAGAAGAAATGTTCTTCTCTTTGTGTGCTATGCTATTGAACTGTCATACTTAGCACATCATACATCCATGGTGTATTTTATATAATCTTTCTTAACAGGAATATAATCTATACTTATTCTTTGAGAGCTAAATTCCTGTTGGTCTCTGTTGGATCTGAATATAGACAGATTAAACAATAAGGAAAGACTTTAGGATTTGGCCTTTTCATTGGAAAATATAGAAAGATAACACTGAATCAAAATGGCTCTTCAGAATTTGAACTCAGAAATTGTTCTACTTCAGTTTGATCACTTCAATCTGGTTGAAATACCGTAGCATCTAGTTTGCTTCTGCACCTCACTAGAAACCATTTATAAATTCTGGTTTGAAAATGGAGATATCCTGGTGTGCCTCAGTGTAGGTAGAAGCTATGCCTGGAGTCATCTGTTCTGTATCCTTCTTCTCTCATAAGCATCAACTTCAAGCAGAAGCACCTTAGGGTAATGAGTTTACTCGAAGAGATCCATTGCTCCAGCATCTCTGTAGTGGGATTACAGTAAAGTGAACATGCTCAAATATAGAAGAAACCAAGAACTGATGCTAGCTTTCAAAATCACTGAGCCTAGCATGGGACAGGGAAGCTACAGAGATATGTAGGAGGTTTGGATAGTAAAGAGAAACATGGTATTGCAATAGGAGTGTATGTCTTAGCTGTGAGAGCTGCTGTCAAGGGGTAGTACCTATAACAGTCTCCAAGCCCGAAGTTTTAGCAGAGGCCAAGACACATCTGATGAGCATTACTTTCACTCAGACCATGGGTGCACACACATGTGCACACGACTTGGAACTGAAACTGCAGCAGCTGATTTAGCAAGGGGGACTTTGCTGCATTTCATGATACTAATTTCAGCTTAGTTTGCCCAGCAATTGAAGTAATTTTGGATTTCAGTCTTCCTGAGCCGGGAGGCATCCAAGAAAGTTCAGCCTATCCTCTGTTCAAGGCATTTAGAAGACTGTCACCTGGAACTATTGGGACAGATCACTTTCTGTTTTGTTTGCAAACCTGTCATAACTGCTTTCTGAGAAGTATTTTTTTAATTTTTTAATTAAATTGCATCTGACATCTTCTAATTTTAACCTGACCATATTTTCTTAGGTCTCTCATGAGAAAGTCATATGAGACTGAGAAAAAGAATCTTCATTAAAGTCCATGTGTATTAAATATACTTTCTGCTACTTTTTCACTAACAAGAATATTCCTGACAAACAGTGAAATTAGACTGGTTTGATATGGTCCAGTTTTGGTAAAACCACTAGGGCAACAGGCTTTGTTATCTTCCAGGTACTTGCAAACAGATTGTGCAATACTTTGTCCCAAAATCTTTCCAGATTCTCTCAAAGATAGCATGACCAGTTTGTAACTCTTTTGCCTGAAAAAATTATTCAATTGCCCTTAATCTTGTGAGATCTCTGCCCTCCATGATTTGTCACACTAGTCACTGAAGATTCATTCAGTGAGTTCCCGTGATAGTTTAAGGTTATTTTTTGAAGACCTTGATGATGTGCATGACTGTGCGTTAACTAAAGTGATCTTGAATGTTTATTGACTTGTGGCCTTTCTTCTTACCTGCTTCCTGTAAATATGGTGGGCAAACTAAGTCTCAGTTACTGTTAAGGAATTAATATTCCCTTTCTCTTTTCCTCTACCTGAAGAGTACTTTAGCTTTAGAATAACTTTTTGCCCTTTCAAGCAGTCTGCATGTTATTGCAGCCCTTTTCTCTTGTAGCATGCCTAGCATTTGGAACAGCCTTGCTTTCATCTCTGCTTCATCAACTCTTTCTTCCCCTTTTCCTTTTCTTTTCTTTTCTTTTTTTCCCCTCAGCTTCCCCAGAAAGCTGTTTAATGCTTCTCTCTTTACTCTTTGCTTATTTTCCTCTTCATTTTATTATGGGACTTTCAAATAATCTCATTTAACATTACAAAACACAATGGATTTTTTTCCCTCATGACAATACCAGAATAAAGCTGGACTGCCTGGTGAAAACTGTTGCTGGGGATCTGGTGATCTCTCCCTTCTACTGACATAAAGCTTAATGTTAAACATAGAATATATCAGACAGATTTCACTGAAGGAGCATCTTTGCTGTGTTAGTAAAGCTACCAGTCTTATCACATGACACAACCAGAATGGGAGAGAGAACACAGTCTGGGGAGCCTTATGCCTCAGACATGCAGAAATATGGGGGAAACTGTTGCTCTGCCTGGAAAAGAAACATTCCTGAGAGAAGAGGCAGGCACAATAACCATACTTGAGTTGCAGGGAAAGGCATGCAGAACATGCTGTGAATCAGGGGAAATCATACACAGCAATAAAGTATCCCAAGTCAGGGGCACAGCTGAACTTGCATCTTTAAGAAAGCTGAGGTAATTTCAGTTACTGTAAGATAGGCATAAGCTGGAACTAGTAATTTGTTTACAATGGAGCATATGCTGGCACGGGTTGCTTGAGGAAGGAAAATTCTGAACTAAATAGGGGAGATGTTCGTGCAATGTAAAATGGCCTTGATCTACAGAGAGAATGGGATCTATGGAGTGAGACACAACATAGTCTTGAAGTGAAATCTCCCACTGCAAAAGGTGCCACAAGCACAATGCACACAATGTCTCTCATACTGTCCCCTTATATGCCTTATGGCCACAGAAATCGAGGTGCTCTCTTAACTTTGTCTAAATAAACAGGCTTTCTTCCTCATGTTTTAGGGCCAGTTGTCAGTGTTTCCTACTTCCCTCTGGACTTGGATCCATGTCTCACAGCGAATCTAGTTTCAATTATCTGCCTAGTTTAGATTAATTATACTTCAGGTATCAATGCCAAGCTTTTAATTTAAATTAGAAAAAGAGAAAAAAAAAAAAGATATCTAGAGGAGCAGCTTTGCAGCCGGCTGCATACAGGCTAAATTGCTAAAAGGCAGCTAGAAGGCTTCAGGAAATATCTCTGGGCCTAAATTACTCCATCCTGCTCATTCCCAGTGAATTCACACCATCAGGAGTCTGATAAGAGGTAGTTTTTTAAGTGACTCCTTAATGAAGTGCTTCAGCAACTGACTAATAGGGAAATCGGTGCATGCTGCCTTAGCTTGCACAGGCTGACATTTGGTGACACGGTATCTGCAGGCAAATGCCCTGGTGTCAGGTCAGGGGAGAAGAGTCTGTGAACATTTCTGGAATGGTCTCTAAAGCATTGACCTCATCCTGAATAAATGCTGTTGTTTAACATTAGCATTCAGGAGCAGTAGAGGTATCCGTGGTGCTCTCAGCATGCTGAGAAAGACAAAGACCCTTCCCTTGGTAATGTAGAATAAATTTTTGGGTGCTGGGCAAACCCACTGTGGATTTAGTACTGAATTACCTTGTCACAAACAGCATTGTGTGTCAGGGTAACACTAAGTGCCAGGCTACTACAGAGCTGAATAAAAAAACTTGTAATGAATAATTTGTAACCCCTCTTTTTTTCTGCCTTAGTGGAAAATCTCATAGCCTGACAAATGTCTCAAGCAGGTATTACTATTTTAGTCATTCTATTCAGCCAATAACATCACCCACCAACATTTGTTTGGAATCTAATACCACCCCTGGTAAAATGGTCCTATTTTTGCTCCCTGATTAGACTAAGGGGATTTTCAGGCAAAGTTTGTTTGAATAACTTTGTTTGCCAGACTAACGTTTGTTTTCTTTAAATGCTGCAAGAGGGTCTTTGCTTTACTAAACAACAGAAAATCCAGCCAGACAGCTAACCCACGGAAAAAGCCCACAATCTTTTAATAATAATAAACTATGGTTGAATGAAAGTAATTTTAAACATGTAAATATAGAGTGTAGAACAGATGATTCCCTCATTGTTACACAGGCATATTTTAATGAAATGTGAATCAAACACATATTAAGCAAGTCATGTTGTGTATTCTACAGGAATTTCTGCCTGTTATAGAGATGGCAAAACCAGTTTGCCTACTTGGAAAGTATTCCTTTCCCTGTCTCTTGTGGTGTTAAGAAGCTGCTCTGATGTGACTTTCTGGGTGATATTTACAGCACAGGTATCACTAGGAGGGAGAGAGCAAAAGCAAGAACAGCAATAGAAACAAAGGCAGGAGGCAGAAGACACAAAGGTAGAGGAGAGAGAAAGAAGACATCAGGATGGCAAACACCATTTGCAGAACAGGGAATTAAATCAGGAAACACTTGCTTCTGTATACTGGAACCCAAGCAGAAGGCAGACTTCAGTTTCATCACTTTGTGAATTGATAGCTTCTGAAATATATGGGAATCTGTTTTCTATGTATATGGGAATATCCACTCACAGTACTCTAGAAGATTTCTTGCCACTTCTCTACGTTAGACTACCTTTGAAATCTAATGCTAGGTTTCTGCCTGGAAGTGGTGTATTATAAAATTCTTTTTTCAGGTGTCTTGGGTTTTTTTACCTGATTTTTCCCAAACTCTGGATTACATCTACATCTGTGATAGGTGTCTGGTGTACTCTCTGGAATCATCATTATGTAAAACTGTGCTCACTGTACTGTGGCTGTTATTAACAGTGAGTGAGAAACAAGATTTTTTAGTTCCTAGCAGCCATAACAGTTTCGCACTATGCATTTGAGTTCAACACAGTCTTGCTTAAAGGACAATGGCCTTGTAATTTCCATACAACATGGAGACAGACAGGATGTGGAAAGAGCAGCAAAAGTTGGTTTGAGATCCCAACCTCCAAAAATGCCAGGGTGTTGGTACTCCTGTTCAGGTCCCTTTCTTTTCAACAGATGGACTGTCCTTGGAAGATAAGGGAAGATGAAGGTGGACATGTCCTTATATACAACTGTCTTGGTGGCTATTCAGTAGCCAGGTTGTGATGGCCAAATTGAAATAGATCCCTCAAAGCTGGTGATTCCCTTTTGGCCAAAGAAATTAAATAATAAGAGGGATGGTCTAAACCCAGTCTGATTCTGCCCTTGAAATACAAGTGATTTATTCCAAAACTCAAAAAGATACTTCACCAAAACTTTGTACCACATCTCTTCAGTCACAATATCCTTTCCTAGTTGCTCTCACAGTAGATACATGTCACCTCAGGGTGTATGTAAAATAATGAGTTAGCCTGAAAGGAACAGTTTCCAAGAAAATACAGCAAGCTGATGATGGACAGCAAATAAAGCCTCTATTGGCAGCAGCACCCTGAGGTGTTCTGAGATCTAATCGTCCTGTGGGCTGAGCTCTAAAGAAAACTTTCTAAGGTCTATGAGAAATTTCCCTCTCCTTAGACAACATCTTGCAAAACACTTTGGAGTGTTATGCCAGAGCTTGTAGGGCCACACTGGTCATAGATCTACAACCTCAAGCCTGTTTACAGCTGTCCTTATGAGAGAAGTTTCTTGCACTTCACTAAATTAGGGTTTTCCTTTCACTGTTAGGGATTTCCTTTTTCTTTGCTGATTCCCGTGACACACAGGGAATAGAATCCATTAAAATAATCAGTTCCGTGCAGTTTGACTCTAAAGCTTAGTGGATATTTTATTTTGTCATTCAACCAGCATCAACTGAAGATCATTAATGACCTAATACAAAATGCAGGAAGCAGTAGGCAATGCAAGAGCAATTCTCATCAACTTTCCCAGCCTCTGGCTCAGTCTGCAGTGCTCACTCTTTAATCTGTTTCCTTGCTATCAGAGTGAATCTTCTCATTACTGTGTTCCTGGATGAGCTTTTGTAGAACCACATTGCTCAAAAACATCCCCTCCTTTCCCTTCCCCCAACAAAAAAAGCCCAAATAAGCAAGGACAGCTGGTAGCACAGCTGACTGGATCAATGTCAGAGAAGAGCTCATCGTCCATTTCATTTTCCAGAAATTTGCAAACGCTGTGACCAGGAACAGAAGCACTAAAGAAAGGTTGTATCTGGAAGTAAAATGAGTCAGAAGCTCTGAAACAAGATGAAAAAAGTGTTACTCGAAGTTGAGAGCATGTGTCTGGTTAAGTTGTTGAGGGAACCTGAGTTCATTTAAGTTGATCACCAAGTTCCAAAGACTCTTGTGTCTTTGGAAGGGAGAGAAGGATAGGAAAAAATACCTAGTGATTTTGGAAAAGTAGATTAATTCTAACGCAATAACTTACATCATTGACTTTATAAACAATGTTTCTTGCCCACCTGACATCCTGCGTCTCTTAGTCATTGAGGCCAGGGCTTGACGGTTGTGATTTGTTTTCACTTCCAACATACTTTTGTCTTACAGAATGAAGCCTTGTTTGGCTAAAGAGGTGACAAATACAGACTGCTCCTAAATTCAGGACAAAAGCATTCTGCTTTGACATCTGATTAGAAATAAGGGACAGAGGCAGAGGCACAAGATATATTAATGGTAAAATATAGGCTTTTCATAGCTCAAGACCATCTTGTTCCAACCCCTCTGGGTTCAAGCCATGTTCCAGGTCAATGTCGGGGTACCACCTCCAGTGCTGGGCTTGAGTTAGACAGCCCCGGGTATATTAATTTCGGTGGTTGAGTGAATTATTTTGGGATTAACATTAGGTAAGAGTACATTTGTACATTAAAGCTTGCAAAACAGGCAGATCAAACACAGGCTTAGAAATAACTGGTCACTGTAAGAAGCAGGGAGCTCCAGAAAACAATTTCAGGGATAAAGTCAGTCTAGCCTTGAATTATTCTGTAAAATGAATCTGAAAGCCCTAGGAGATCAATAGTGAAAGGCAGTCTCAGCTTAAGTTTATAGAATTATTTGAACGTATTTTATTTCTTACGTTGTCTTTATTTGTATGGCTGTTTTCTGAATATAAAGTTAGAAATAAGGAGTCATTGTGAGACAAAGAACAGCATAATTCCTTTTGTTCTGATTTTTTTCTGAAATGTAATTTCAGCTACATAGTCACATCTAAGGAAAATTTTGCTGTTGATGGTTAGTTCTTTCCAACAAGGAATACCTGACTTTAAATAAAAACAATTTTGACTCCTTTAGAATTTAAATTCCTGTTGTAAATGCTATGACCAACACCTGTTTGGATGGAGTGTGTGACAACACACTGAAAAGAAATGCAAGTGACTCTTGGGATTCATGCCTATTAGTGGATTTAATTCCTTTTGGTTTTGCTGAGCAATTGCGATTTCCCAATTCTGTTAAGATCTAGCATAATCTTCAAACATGAAAATCACTGCCAATAGGGATGTTATTTGGCTTCAGTTTAAAAAGTTCTATTGGATTTTAAGAAATGCTATGAGTCTGTTTAGTATTTATAATTATTTGTGCTCCTGTTTGTGCAGTTCATTATGGAATTGTTTTACAATATCCTTGTGCTGTGTTTGGTTACAGACAGAGCACTGTAGCTCATTGTAGCATCGTATGTGTCTGACAGCTCCTTGGATGTGCCCTGTTTTGTTCTACTTAATTGAGAGGTGGGTAATTTACAGCCTCTGGGTCATCTGTGGCTTGTAATTTTGTTTCACAGAGCCTGTGGTAGATGATCATTTTATTCTGGATGACACCAAGTTGCATATTAATGGAAGGTCTACCAAAGACACTTGAGAGGCCTGTCTGGATGAGGAAAAATGTCATCATTCTAATCCAATGTAGCATTCAAAGGGGTAATAATGTCAGGAAAATAAAAATTTTGTTTTGTGCATTGCTGTGTTTAAATGTGGATGAGGAATTTCCAAGTATAATCTCCAAAGCAATTTAGACCAGCTCTCTTTCTGCTACGGGACTAGAAATGTGCCATTAAAGGGACTTTTGAGATGTCCTTGAAGCTATTAGCTGGTATCATAACGATAAATGATAATGACTCTGATGGCTGTCAGGTTGTGTTGCCATAGCTGTGTCTCTGGGAATGTTCCTCCTGTGGTTTAGGTCTGCTGTCATGGCTATCTGGTAAGGGAGCAATGTTTTTAGCATAAATGCCATTTGCTCTTCAAATTGTCATGGCATGTGGACTTCCTGCAGAGGTGCCCAAAAAGTCTACGGCAAGATTTGTCCCTGCCAGGATGAAAGAATGAAGAAATAATAATTAGCTCTTGAAATCGATACTGGGAGGGGAGGGCCACAAATACTGGTGTTTATCCCCATGAAAAGCACATGTAGGAACAGCCAAATCCCAGTAGCACCATAAGGTACAGCCGAATACTGTGACACTTCACCCTTATTTCACATATCCTCAGGCCGGGCTGTGGCTGGAGAAACACCGGCTGTTCACTGAATCACTTGACCTCTCAGGTTTTGTCTGTTTTCTTTCCCCTGTCCCCACACTCCTCTCTCCCAGCAAACCCACACAGGGGAAGGTGCCTCCTCTGCGCAGCCGCCTGTGTGGGTCTCAGGTGACAGCAAAGCAGTAGGAAAGAGATCTCAGGACTGACACATGGCATCTTCCCCCGCAGTGACCCCATGAGAAGGTACTTTTGAGGCAAGTATTATGACAAGGACTGGAAGACTTCAGTTCAGTCCTCGCTGCTCAGAGAAGGAATGGCTATTACTTTTTTCCCCAGCAATTTCTAATTATAGTAGCAGTTGCAACTTCAACAGATGGTTTGGCTCATAGAAAATCTCCAAAGAAATTAAAACATCACAGGTTGTTGAAAGAGGTAACTATCACTAGCAGATGAGTATTAGGACAGACTTAATCAAATTTCTTTTCCTAGCACCTGTCAAAACATTTGTTTTGCCTATTGCAACAGTTCTAGAAATTTCTTAACCTCCTGGCCTTTATCCATTTTCCTGATTTGAAACTCTTGGAACGACGGGCACGTCCCTTTCCCACATTGATCTTGTTTTTTCCATAGTGGTGCTGCATTCTGCATTTGTGGGTTGCAAAGCAGAGTGCTGTAACTATCTGTGCTCAGGGCCTGAAACAGACAATTTAGTGCATCGCAAATCAGTTTCACACTCCATTTCATTAGCAGCACCCTTGGACTGCAAGTTATAAATAATTCCAACAATTCTAAACATCAAGAATGCTATGAATTATGAGCTTTTCATCAGAATAACGTGTAGGATCAATAGAAACAGAAGGTGTCTAGATAAGCACATTTCATAATTACTGCTTGGATCTGCATAAATCAATTTACTAGCACACTTCAGGAAAAAAGTTCATTTTTTTAAGATGTATTAAAATAACGGTATCTTGATGGAAGGTTACATCCCATCTCCCTCTTAATAATACCTCTTAAGAAATTTAATTTCAACTTCAAAAGGAGCTACATTAAATATCAATCCTGTATAAATGGATCTGACAAATTTATGTTTCATTATTTAATTTTATTCCCTCCCCTCCCCCAAAGGAAATGAGCCAATCATTTTGTTACTCTTCAGTTCATTTTACTTTTTCTTGTACAAAGCTATCTCCTTGAAATAATCAGGCCTCTTTGACAATCAGTTAATAAACAGACACTTAAATATTCTTTTCTTGCAGCTTAATAGGCAGGCAATGAAGTTGAAAGACATTGCATAGTGCACAGTGTACTTGTTCTTTTTCTCAGATTAATCTCATAAACCCTCAATCTCTCTAGTACTTTAGAGATTTATTTCAACTGTCTAATCCATCAGTTGAAAACAAGATATGAAAATTCAGTAATTTAGATGGAAACTTTCTTGTGTTGATAGGTTTGATCATTCTTTCTTGGGGTAAGTCCCATTTGGTTGGGTCCAAAATGGAGAAATATCACTGTATCATTCCATATGGAAACGGCCACAAATAAGACTAGTTTTTCCAAGGAATTTTGATTTCTAGAAAGTTATTTTCCTTAGTCTGTTGTGTTAGGAGGTGGTAGTGTAAGACTGGAGAAGAAGAAATAGTGCATATCTGTTTAAGAAGTGGAAAATGATGATGCAGGCCTATTTGTCAGTTCTTTGTAGCCTTCCAATGTTTAAAACACTTTGGTAGAAAGAGTAATTCAAGTTGTCAAAGTAGCTGAAAAATAAGATCAAGTAAAATATGGGTTTCCCAAAGGTAGATCACACAAGAATAACTCAATAACTATATTTGATAAGGGAATTTCCCTTCTAGGAAAGACAGGTGTTCTTGTCTTATAAAAAAGCATTTTATAAGTTCTAAAGAAGAAAAAAAAAATAGAGAAGGACAAGAAAAGGGGAAGATTAAAAAAGTGCTGTGGTGGAGGAATAAGAAATTAAAAGATAATAAGCAGTGTTGAAAAGAGGTATGTGAAGCTTGAAAAATGTAACTAATACAGTTCATAAAGGACACATTTTGGAATTGATTGTACCTAATATTTTCAATAATAACCTTGTATTAACACACTCCTACTTCTTAGGCCAATATGCTGATGAAATGAAGATGGAAAGTATTGTTAACACAAATGGTCAGTTTATCCTACAGAAAGAATTTGAGGACTAGAGTCTTAATGCTGGGATGGAACCAAGAATACAAAATGTATTTAAAAATACATATAAAATGTGTGTGTTTAGAAACTAAGAATGGGAAAAAAATTGAGTTTCTCACATGAAAACAACACAAGGAACATATGAATACACTCAAGAGTCAAGTATGACTGTTAGCCAAAATGGTGCTGCACATTAAAAAGTCAAACACCATTCTAGGAATAGAGTTAGGTATCAATGCTGTTATATAGAGATTGCTATCTAGTCCAGGATGTAACAGTAGTTCACAAAGTTTTCCTTTTTTGCATGTGCAATATATATATATAAAAAAATAATTTGTTTTTTCTTCCTTTTTTCATTATGGGCTCAACAAATGAAATGAGCTGTTTCACTGATGCTCTTTCACAGCTGAATTCACCAACTGCTGACCCTGTGAAGGGAAAGGATGGTGTGAGGTTTTGGGTGTTAAACCAAATCTCCCTCCTTGTACAATATATTTCACTGCTACAAGTGAAAAGTCCTCAGAGGAGGAGGGAAAAGGTCTCAGCTGCCATATTTTGTCCTCTGGCTATTGTGCCCTATTGGTCTTTGGTTTTGGCTTGGCAAACAGTTTACATGGCCCTTTTAAATGTTCTAAGTGTTTCTCAGGATCAAGAAAGAATCACGACCATAAGACAAATGTCAGGCAAAATATTTTCATTCAGATAATAAGAACAGGAGTGAAAAAGATGCAGAACATTAGACAACGCTTATTGTTTCATGATCTTTCTCTCTTTTTTGCCTTTGTATGCCTGTCTGTCTGTCTTTCTCCTCCCTTGCACATTAACTACTTGGATTAGGGAAATAAGAATCTTATTAAACGTCCTCACAGGTATCTGGCTATGGTATACAGTTAATATTTGTAAGCACATATAAACTAGCATTAAGAGTAATAGTTCAGTCTATTATTCTTCAACTCATGCCTTTTGGCAACATGCTGTCCTGAGTCTCTCTGACATCGCCTATGGCATTAAGAAACAATCAAGTTAAAATTGAGATTGGCAGGAAAAGCAATGTGATACTGCCTGTGCGGTTATTTGTTCAGTATTATTGTCCCAGTGAAGGCTGCCAAGCAATTGGATTAGACCTATTTCCAGTCAACCAAGTTGAAGTACGGTTTGTTTGTTGCAAGACCCCAGTTCAGCTATGAGCTGTATGGTTTTTTTGAAAGGCTTCTTGAAGAAACTGCAAGATAGGGATAGGAATAATTAAAATTCGCAGTTAAGTCACTTAGAAGTGTGCATAATGAGGTTGCTCCAAATCTTAAAAGATTATCTTTAAATTATCTTTCAGAAACTTCCTTATCATGTAGTAACAGCCTCTTCTCCCTTACCACTTAGAAAGAGCTCTTGAAAAAATGCACCACTCGAGAGAATTACACGTTCCTTTCAAATAAAGGAACAACCTGTGTATATATATGTGTGCTCTGTGAGTGTATCTTGGCATCCTTAAAATGCATACATTTTTACATGACCTCTTCGAGACAGAAGGAACACATCCAAGGCATTGTTTATGAGGCCTTGGTTCTGTACTTGCAAAGTCATGGGGCTACTGTGGTATAAGACCTATTCCGTTTTAGTAGTCTGTGGGATCTCTGTGCCTTTCTTTGCCATTCTGCACAGCCATGCTGATATTTCCTGCCACAAGCTACCTCAGTGGAATTGAGACCACCATATCCTTCCCATGGACACCAGAAGCTGTTCCTTCTTTTACACCCTTAAAGCACTTCATTTTTCATGCCTGACCAAAACACATCTGCTGCCTTTCTTTTTTTAGCCCATAGCACCTGTAAAATACTGCACGCTGGGGAACATTGTCTTCCAAGACATGGATTTAAAGCATGTTTAGTAGGAAGCTTTCCCTCACAAAGATACAGCCTGTCTGCTGGTGGTGTCCTCTTGATGTGATGTATGTTCACCTCAAGCTTCACCATTTTGACATATGTATATGGGTGCTTTAGCAAGACAAATTCCTTTGAAGCCCCTTTTGCAGGAGGACTGCTTGAAAGATGGCTCTGGTTGCGACAAAGCATGTCAACAAGGCTTCAACATGCATCTGCTATCGGAGAGCCTTTTTGGTGTTATTGCCTCTATGCTGTAACTATTCTGAGCAGCAAGTAGATTGAGAACCACATGGTGCTTTGGATACTGTCATTGAAAGAGATGATCCGATCCCTGTGCGTGGTGAGCATTTGGGGGAAGAGGACTTGGGGCTAAATGATTGGCTAATTTGGCAATGCAAACATACCTGAAGAATCATGTCCAGAGGCACCAGATACTTTGTTGTCCTTAAAACAGTGGTATAAACTATCTAAATATATCTGACAGTCCCAGTCATCTAAGATCATAGGATCAGTTTGGAGAGCTACTGCTTGTCTCACAAACGCAGGCTGCTGCTCAAACCACAGGACTCTTCTCTCTCTTAAGAGTCTCCTTTTCTACAGAAATCATGTTTTTGTGGACCAGGTTTTATTCTTCTCTTTTCATTTGTAGTGGGCAGAAATGGACCCCTGTTTTACTCAGATTTAAGAGTGTAGAAAGGCCATTAATTTCCCCATGGACTGTAGTTCAGTGGTACAAGCAGTGAATCTGATTTTCAAAGGCTTCATCACTAGTATTGACTGCCTGCAAGCACTACTCAAAATCAGTGTTCTTTCTTGCCATCTAGATCATAAAAAAGGCACTACAGAGAGAATTGTAACTACTCTCTGCAGGTGTGGAAATGACAAAACTGGGCACTACTCTTCCTAAAAGGGACATTTTCCCCATGGATTCAGCTCACACCATGTTTGTCAATGGCCAATATGTTATAATGACATGTCCTGGGGAAACCATAAAGTCAGAGCAATCACACAGAAAAGAATTTAAACTCAATTCATGTCAGGCTTTGCTGGTGGTTGGTTTTTTGTTTTTTTTTTTTTTTTTTTAGGGGAGGGATTTATGTTTTTTCATTTGAGCTCTGCAGAATACATGTTTTATTTTGCTGGAATTCAGAGCAAATCAGCAAACATCATGATGCCTTGATAAGGGGAAGGAAATGGTGAAGATTCTACTATGTATATTCAGGGGCATCATTTTCAAACAGAAGGGGAAGTCTGCATTCATGAAACATTACTCTGCTTCTCTCCTGTCACCTAGTATTTTCCTCATTCCATGTGGAAAATGACCTCAAATAGCTCCTGCTGATGACTTTCATGAAAATCGCACCAAACGGGTGCAGGGGGGAAGTTACTTACAGTACAGCCAGGGAGGAATACATTTGATTGAGGCTTGTCAGCACCAGTGTATTTTCAAAATATCCTGTCTGAGCAGGTCTCAGCCTCCTGAAGACTTGAGAGATGGAAGAAAAAACTGAATTTTGACTCTCAGACATTCTGATACCAGAAATTGGGGGTAGGAGGAAAGGGAAGGAGAAAGGAGAGATAAGGGAAAATGAATGAATTTGAATATAAAACTAGCAAGGTGGTGAGTGAAGTACTCGGCATTAATGCACTGAACCCCAGAATCCTCAACCGGGAGAAAAATTCTACAAGCCAGTCAATAAGTTCCTTCTCCAAAACCCTGTTTAAGTCAGGCAAGCCCATCCATTTTTCATCAGCTACTGCAGGCATCTATTTGTCAGGAATGATTTAGTCTTACTGAAAGACATGCTGATGCAGGGGTCTCAGACTGTAACTATTGGCACACCAGGATGTGCCAGAATACAAAACACTACAGCTAATGCTGATTTAACCTAATATCTTCTGTGGTGACTAATAAAAGAAAAGAAATGCCTGGAGCTCTGTGATCCAGGGCACAAAGCTGATAGCCAGGGAAGGCTGTTCAGGTACTGTGGGGGATGGCTATCTCCAAAGAGGTAGGGAGGCAGGCTGGATAACTGTATGGTGAGGTCTTGCTTGGAATTACAGCCCATCTGGTATCAGCTCCTTGAGTTCGGAGAGTACCTGGGGGAGTGACTTCTCTGAATCATTTTATGGTTCATTGACTCAGGAGAAAAGCGTGGCTCTTCACCTGTCTGTGTTGATTTGTACCTTGTGATCCCTCATCTTGCTGGTGTCTCAAGTATCAAGGAGAAGTAATATGTGTTTACCTGTGCATGTGCTTATGTATACATTTATGAATACATATCTCTCTCCATATATGTGTGTGTATATGCATATACATGTGTATTACTGTCTTTGTTTAGACTTCTATGATAGACACTGTTGCCTACTATGAATCTACCAACAGTATTTTTAATACAGTATTTTCTACAAGGTCCTTTGGAAGTCTGTGTGGCTTTTAACGCTCTTCTGAATCACAAATGACTGCTTGGAGATGGCTTCAGTAAAACCACTTCTTGAATATGAATATGTGTCAAGTAGAGGCTAATAGCAATGGTGTCTGCACATGGTATGCTCAGTAGACTTGAGTTGCGAGCACTGCTCAATAGATAACTTTGATTGCAATTCTGAGAGCATCTGGAGAATTTGGATCTCCCGATTACCTGAACTTAGCTTTGACTGGAACTGTGTTTATCCACAGTTTTATGAGGATGAACCAGGCAGTCACTCTGCCACAGGACTGAGGCCAGAGGCTGCCTGAATAGTTTTATGGAAAAGGTACATCAATCCTGCATGCCCAGCTCATGTCTGAGCCAGAATTTGTGCTGATGGGTCCCTCTTTCATACAGTTGCTCTTCTTTTAAGTAGGGTTGTGGCACTGTCACGATGTCTGTAGTCAGAGAAGCACTAATCTGCTGAGTTCAGTCACGGTCTTCCTGGGAGTGGTTAGCTTGTGGAGACCAGAGCCCTGACAGGGTACATACAATTTCTTTTAAGGTTAACACTGTTTTTAGCAGTTCATTCACTTCTTTGAGAGAAAACTTCAGACTTTGTCGCTTTCCAGAATAAAAGTACATCCTCTGTCCTTACATGGGTTGGGACCATGCTGGTTTTCTGGCTCCTGAGGATCAAGGCCAGAGATGAGATGCTTGCCACAGCTGTGGAGTGCACATCCCCATGGCCCTCTCTGCCTAAGCATCACCCACTGGCAAATACAGACATTTGCAAATAATTGGGCTTTCAGATAGGCATCAAATCTGACAAGGGTATATTTACTTTTGTCTGCTGACTTCTGCAGAAAAGACATTCTTCCTGGTGGAGAAATTCTTCCTGGTTTTGCAAGAAGCTGCTCTCTGTGGACGGTTAAGTTACAGTCAGTCCCTTGGGCTTGATTCTGACATGGGGGACTGTTATTCCATGAATAATAGAACACCTTTCAGCCTTAAGAGCATCAGTGTATCTGGTTCTGGGCAACATTCTACCCTGAGCATGAGGCCATAATCAGTTACATGTATGTAGTACTTACTAGCTATGGCAATAAGTCCTTCTGAAATTACAGGAATGTTCCTGCAAGTAAAGGTAAAATGGCTTACATTTTTGGTGCAACCTGTTGAGATATCAATGACTTTCTATGACCAGACAAATTAATTGTAACTTTCGTTAGCTATTCAGATGGATGGATAACTTCTTGACTATTACAGTTCTGCGGCTTTTTCAACTTGACAAGTATAATATATTTTATCTAAGCACATGTGCAAAATATTAAAATTTAGAGTACATATTGAGTCTAATTTCACTTGAAAATTATAACCTGCTATCTTTACACCAAGACAGGACTGTCATTGAGGCACAAGCCTGCAAGGAAAATCTGTTCAAATGAAGCACAAGTCTTTTTTCATCAGCAGTCTTGAATCCAGACATGAATTCTGTCTGCCTCTTAATTTTTCTTTTATTTATTTATTTTGTCCTTCAGATATTGAGGAAGGGTTGCCAAAAGCTTTGTTAATCATTGGAATGTGAGAGGCTAACCTTATCAATCTGTTTCCTGTGTTCTGTAGAGATATCATATGCCTGAAGTAACAATGTGTTATAAAGTCCATTTCCCTGGATTGAAATATGGTATATAACCACTGAAGCAGATCAATAAAAACACAGTGATTTTGAAGATAAATGCCTTTTTAACAAAACAGATTATTGCTTTTCCAATAATCAACTTTTTAGCTAAAAAATTTTAGTTTCAATCAAAACCCTTACAACAATTCCTCTTCTTCTCTTCATCCTGAATCCAATCTTTATGCGAAAGAAAATGTCTTCAGAAATTCTTGATAATGAAAATTATCCTTGGATATAATTTTAATTATGAAAAATCCCAGCAATTGCTCCAGTAGTTCTAAGGAATTTCATTTCTGCATCAATATTCATGCTAGTGATATAGGTAGTAAGGAGAAAGCAGTCAACTTAAAATACAACCTGAATTTAAACAGTTATTGAGCTGAATTTGCAAACTAGGGACCATATTTTTTCAGCTAGAAGTTTACGATTTACATACAAATGCTATGCAATTTTCTGTAATTTAAATACCAAAGTGAAAATACTGTATCTAGAGGTTACAAGACAATACTTGAGTGTAAATGAGGGGATTTTTTTGCCCATTTGAAAGGAATATGAAAAAAGATTGTTGATAAAGTCCAACTGAACTGTTTAGTTTGAGTTTCAAGACCAGTCTAAGATATTATTTTTTAACTTCATGTCCAAAAGAGTTTGGAAATAAGGTAAATGTACAGTGTCCTTGATAAGACAAACTACACCTATAATACACCCAGGTAACCTCCTGAATTACTGCATCAGTTATTCTGCCTTTTTAATATGGGCTAGTACATTTGAGTTGTGGCTCACCAAAACTCCGATTTTATTATATGATTATCAGAGGTAGAAGTGGGAGCTTGAAAGTCAGCTCTCCTTTGCTGGTGAGCTATCACAGGCAAGAATGAACTGAAGGCCTCCTTTATCCCTTGTGTAGTGTAGCAGGACAACTCAGGGTCTGGGCTCTTGCAGCCTGATCCTCTGTGAAGATGAGCACATTCCTGTTTACTCCGCTTTCTGCCTTCCATCACTGTAATGGAAATTATGAGGTTGAAAACCATCAAACTAAGATGGTATTCTTTCTTTTTTGGACTGGGTGGAGAAAAGGACTGCATCCAGTAATTTTTGCACCTGTAAAGCTGAGTTCCTCAGAGGACTGGGAGAGAAAAAAAGTCAGCAGACTTATTTTTTCATACCTCCTTTTTTTTTTAATGGCAGGTGAAGAATGACTTACAAGTGAGATGAGTGGGTTGGCATCATCCCAATTACTTGCAGCTTTGGATTTGTGTGAGGAAAAGATGTAAGAATATCAAGGTGTGATCCATTATCTCAGCCAGGGCATCATTAATGAAGGTGCAACAATCTAAACTAGCTCTGAACAGCGTTTCTTAATATTAGTTCACAATTGTTTCATGTTTTTACTGATGGGAAATGGAGTTAATGAGAAATTTCTGGTTTTGCCTCTGAAAAAGTGATAATATGAAAACTCCTTGCTGGCTAAAGCATGAAATATAAATATCGTTCTTTCTTTCAACAGACAAAAAGTGTCCATGGCATGTTCTGATGATGGTGACAGTGAAAATTCTATAAAACATGTTAATTATACTGCTGTGTCTTGAGTTTACATGACATGATATGGATAAATAATGACCTGTCTTACTTACCACTGTGACCCAGATATAGGGCTCAATGTTCTGTGAATATAGTGCAATAATGACTAAGACAATTACAATCATAGTATAACAAAAAGAACACAATAAAAAAGTGGCTGCATTAGGTCAGACAAAGTCCCAGCCATTTTCTTGGTTACTTACAGCAGATGATGCTGGATGCTTTTGAAAATATTTGTGATATACCCCTCCAGCTTCTGACAACACTGAACTAGAGGTTATATCCCTTTTAACAGTTACCAGTGAGGCCATATCTTAACTTCTACTTTAATCCATCAATATTTTGACCACCTACAAAATACTGTGTCAACAAGGTCCACAATTCAGTTATGTGTTGTTGGGAATTGTTCTGTTCTCTTTCTTTATTAGTGGCTACGGGAAGCACCATGAAGGTTATACCCTTGGTGGCTTAAATCAAGTTTTCCTTTTTTTTTCTTTTAATAAAAACTAGAAAAAGAGAAGGAAGTCTAGCCTAACAATGCTATCTGCATGCTATTTTAGGCAGTGACACTTATTTATCTGTTTCTCAAGACTGTTTAGACACTTTTTTCCCCTCCAATATACAACAAAAGATACAACAAAACACAGCTTCCAAAGACGGGAAATGTAAGTGATGTACACAGATTTGCTAGGCCACATATAATTTCATTTTGTACTTCCAAATGCAAATTTAGAATACTTAGATAGAGATGGATGGCCAGATTAGACATATGTGACAGACAGACAGATAATTAGTGATAATGACTGCTGCGTAGCAATGAACAATTTAGCCAGCCACTGTGTGACAGTTCTGTAGATGAAGTCCTGAACTTACTTCAGAAAAGTAGATTTTTTGTTCCCTCACCTGCTTCCACCATTGCCTTCCAGCTTAGATCCAATAGGCATGAAATGATGTTCCTTGTCTGAAATGAAACTAGAGCAGCTTCATCCTTGAAGCTACTCAGAAGTAAACATTTAAGATTTAAACTACATTTACCTTGAGAGCTAGAAGTAGTTAACACAATTTAAAGACTTGAAATAGAAACTAAAATTAAATGTACTGCTTAAAGGATTAGACCATCATCTTCCTGTACAAACAACATAAACAAGGAAATCGTATTAGCTCTTAATGTAATTAGCTGAACCCAACAGTCTATGGATAAAACCTTTCTATGCACTGCTCAAAAAAACAGGGCAATCTTGGGAGGACTTAGAACTTGACAATTCGCATGAATTTATAATGAGGCAAAATTCATTGAACTGATTAAATGAAATTCTTCCTGTTTTCTAATCCACATAACTTGTTAGCCCAGAAGAGATGAAAGCTTTACCTTCTTCCACACTGAGAAAAAGCAGCAAAAAAGAACAAAAAATCCATATCCATGCCATGACCTCAATTTTTTTCCTTCTGCTAAATTACATAATAACTGGAATTGAATTACTTTATTTCTTATTGAGGGCAGAACAACCTTGGGAACATTTTCAAGCTAGATAAACACACCAGGGACCTGATCCAAAGGCCACTGAAGTCAAAGAGAACTTCCAAATATTTCAATAAGTCTGCATCAGAAACACATTTTGTGATATTTCCTTACCTGTAAGATGGCATCATTCATTAATTGTTATTAAGAGATTTATCTGAAGAGGGTGATGTAGGTTATGAAATTATAAATAGGCAGATACAAACATGATTTTTAAGTAACTATATAATCACAGCTAGACTAATTCAGGAATTGGATTTCTCCTCTCATATAAAATTCTAGTATTTTGATTCATGTTTTTATCCTAATTGGGAAGAAAAGACAAAGCACTGAACCTCTTTCCTGGAACAAAATTTTTTAAACATAATTCCATTTAGAAATGTTTAATTTTTGTTTGGAGTAGGTCCAAAATTAAATTGTCTTAGCTGTAACAGTGCAATATGCGGGAAAATCTCAGCAGCAGTGACTGTTCATGAGACAGGTAGCATGGCTTTAAAATCAGTTCCACGGAGGAGAATGTGAGGAGCATTTATGTGAAATACACTTTCCATTAGCTTAGGCAAATTTAACACAAATTAAAAAATGTTTTGTTTCCATTTGACTTTTCTGCCCAAGGGGAAAATTGAAAATAGTCGTAACTAATAACATTGACCAAAATGAAACTGCAATATTGCAGAAGCCAGCACTTGTAACGAGCTAGTTCTTACAAGCAATAGACCTAACAAGGTCTGTTTCTCTATGAGCTTTACATTTGATTGTATTATATTGGATTTCCTACTGCATCTTCTCCAACCCCACATCCTCCTCAAGTCAATAGCTTTATCTCCCTTCAGACTACTTGAAAGCCCTTGGTTTCCCTACTCGATACGAAAAAACTTCCCTGTACCAAGCAGATTTCTATGGAAGTTCAGGGCCCACATAACTGTCCCTTCAGAGTATTCATGACCCACATCCTGTAGGGGTGCTGAGTGTAAGAGTCCTATGTCTCATCAAAATAAGTTGAAGTTGGCCAGCTGATCAAAATTAGGTAGGAATGGCAAAAACAACACCTCTGTCATATAGTCTTCATATTCCATAACCTTTATCAGGTTTGGGGAAGACATTTTGGTGAAATATTACTGATCCAACAAGACAGGATAATCTGCTGTTATCCACTGCCTTGCAGAATGTACACATTACTCATCAGGAAATACTGAAGTGAAAAGCAGCACTGTAAGCAAAAATAGTGCTGAAAAAACCACCATTGTCTTTGACAGGATTTTTCCCTAGCAGAATGGGTGGGAAACTGCATGAGCTCCAATTGCAGAGAGACTAATGGTCATTTTGTTTAACCAGACAGTTGTTGAACTACCATTGCCAAATGCATTGCTTTTTTAAAGTGTTTGGAGTAGGAGTGAGACAAGGACCACTCTTATTTTATAGGGTTGGGGAGGTTTATTATCCACCACAAGGTGCAATCATCATATTTCAGGTAGCCAACAAGTAGTCCGGTGTTGCGTGAACATTTATGTGAAAGAAGAAATAAAGTGATGGAAGCACATTTTGCCTTTACAGTCCAGTCTTCTATATTTGACTGTGTGCAGTCAAAGTGACATGAGCAAGCTCTTCAAATTTACTCCAAAAGTACTTAAAAATTACTCCCACTTCCAGTGTCTTATTCCGCTTTATAAAGTAGGGCCTAAGGAGGTTACTTCTGCATCTTTGCAGAAGTAGGAAAACAGGAAAAACAGTAAATACCTCTCACAGTGGCGAAGTGGTGCCAGGCGCTGCTGTCGTTGTATGACAGGGGACATAGCTGGTGGTGGCTTAATGCCAACAACCCCAACAGATCTGCCTAAACCCTAAACCTCCTGGGCTGGCCCAGACTGGGAAAATGCCCAAGTTAGAGGAGTAGTCAGTGGAGATGGGTTTGCCTCAGCAGGAAAGGGGATCTGGGAACCAGGGAAGCAGGGAGTAGAAACAAAGCCTAGAACAAATAGCCAAACATGATGATTGACACTAAACAGGGAATCTGTGGACATTGCAAAGTCTCTTGCAAGGTGGGAGAGAGGCTAGGAAGAACTGTGACTAGGAAGGATTTTTTAGTATGGCAACTGCAGCACAGCAATCCCTTGAGTCCAGAGATGGATGCAGTTGCCCCACTGCATCACTCCCACTTGGGGTCTGTAAAGCTCATTGACATGAACCGTAATAAAGGACTGAAACCACAGGGGAACACCTACCATTCCCAGGTTTGCTGTCTGGCACGCATTTGGCCTGAGACAGTCAAGTAACAACTTGCAGTAAAGTAACAACAAATTGCAACTTGCAATTGCTTTGCAGAGCTCAGATACTCACTCAAGAGTGACAACGTATTACACTTCACCCCTTCATAACAATTCAATTCAGCCCATACGATGGAGCTCTAAATAGACTGAGACTATTACTGCATGGAACTGCATGTCTCCTTCTTATTTATTAACCCTGTTGAATTTCCTAAATTTGATCTTAAAACTATCATGATAAGGAGCCTCTTGTTATGAGTCACTGCAGATTATTAGGTACTCTGCAGACATATTACAGGGCAATCCATACATTGCTGACTGTAGCGCTGAGCTATTGCCAAGCAGAGTGAGATAAAGCATACTGTACATCCTGGATACAACCCTATGGCTTGTCATAATCTAATTTATCATGGCTGGGGACAGCTGTTTTTTCTTCCAGTGGATGTCAGTCTCAGCAAGTGAAAGAACTATTAAAAAAGTTTCTATTCCAATGAGTAACGACTAATTAAAAGCATTACAACAAGGGTGTAATTCCAATTGCTAATTTAGCATTGAAGTAATTTTATGTTCTGTGGCAACTACTGTGTGAGAACAGTAATCCCACATCTAAAGGAAATAAATACGTATATTTTAGAAGGGCAGGAATCTTCCCCAGTTGAAATGGCACTGTTTTTTAAGTAGCATTACAAACTTGATTCCAATAAGAAGAACATGGAGGGGCAAAATAAAATAGAATAATCAAATGGAGTTCTTTGACAAAGAAGTATGTAAAATCACAAAAGGTATAGCAGCTGTCAGTGGTGATGGAAACACATAAATCTTTGCAAAGATTTAGCTCTGAGCAAAAGCAGAAAGAAGCATGCACAAGCACGCTGTTTGTGGGTAGCAAAATGTTAACCTGAGCCATTATACCAGAATTTCCATAGTTAGTTCTTTGGGGTCCTTTCCTGCCTCCCTGCAGAAACACATAATGGGTTAAAGCAGATTTTAACAACAGTGAAAACCTGTCACTGCATACCACTAAAGAAAGATGTTGGGTTTGATAGACAGAATGAATCTCCTGTGTGATCTTCCTTCATGATGCAGGGTAACAAATTTTGTCAGGTAATTTCTCCCCTCTCCCACCCTGCTGAAGCGTGCTGCTGCCAGCTTAGTAAATACATCTCATTAAAAAACCACTCAGACTTGATTTAAAATTTTCAAGTGGTGGAATGTCTGCTTTGTTCCATGGTAAATTGTGCAAATGATTGGTTATCATGACTGCTAAAAAAAAATCAAGGCCTGTTATGAGAGTAAAAATGTCTGGTTTCGACTGCCAGTCTCCAGCTTTTGCTCTGCCTTTTCCAGGATAACTTAGAACTCTCTCAGGTGTGAGAAATATCATTTCTGTATGTGGCCCAAATTCTTAGGTACTTACTATGTGACCTAGCACTCAGATGTAGTAAAACCACACAAACTTTTAGGGAGTTTAGCTTGTCTAACTGTTCAGATCAGTGTAAAGAGCAGACCCCCTTGGAACTAAACTTGTGGGTTTATCTAATAAAAAGACCAAAAAAAGTGTATCAAGCTTATTTAACTGGCTTCTGCTTTTCTCCTACTAAATAATTTTTGAACTAACATCTGTTTCTTTCCCAACAGAATTTCCCTTCATGCTCATAGTTTGCTCTAGGATTTCCCTACCATTTCAGCTAAGAATATAATATTTTTTGTAGATTCTTTTAAAACTCTTGAAAGCAAATTTCCAAAGTGTGGAGAGTGAAGCAAGGATGAAGCATTAGGGTCTGGTTCTTCTGTTACTGGGTCTTCCAGAAATATCATCTATAACCTTGGACTGATCATACAATCCCTTTGTCTCCTCTGGTGTATGGAGACAATAATTTTTCACTACCTCCTATAGTTGTTATGAAAATGTTTCTATAATTAATCCAGAGCTATATATTAATGAGGCTCATAAGAGAATCTAATCAGAGATGCATGAATATTTCAGATTCAAATAAACAAGTAGTGATTATTGTATACAGTATATTATCATAGATTCGCAGAATCACAGAATGGTTTGGGTTGGAAGGGATCTTAAAGATCACCTAGCTCCAACCCCCCTGCCATGGGCAGGGGCACCTTCCACCAGACCAGGTTGCCCAAAGCCCCATCCAACCTGGCCTTGAATGTTTCCAGGGATGGGGCATCCACAACTTCTCTGGGCAACCTGTTCCACTGCCTCACAGCCCCCACAGTAAAGAATTTCTTCCTAATATCTATTCTAAATCTACCCTCCTTTAGTTTAAAACCATTACTTCTTGTCCTATCTCTACAGGCCCTACTAAAAAGTCTGTCCTCAGCTTTCTTGTAGGCTCCTTTAGGTACTGGAAGGCTGCTGTAAGGTCTCCCTGGAGCCTTTTCCTCTCCAGGCTGAACAACCCCAATTTTCTCAGCCTGTCTTCACAGGATAGGTGCTCCAGATGTCTCATCATCTTCGTGGCCCTCCTCTGGACTGGCTCCAACAGGTCCATGTTCTTCTGATGTTGAGGGCCCCAGAGCTGAACCCAGTACTGCAGGTGGGGTCTCACAAGAGCTGAACAGAAGAGGAGAATCACCTCCCTTGACATGCTGGTCACGTTTCTTTTGATGTAGCTGAGGATTTGGTTGGAAAACTCTTTAAACTGTAGTTTGTTCATAACTTAGATAATTCTGATGAAAATAGAGTAACTATTGGCTACACATTCGGTTTCACTGACAAGTCTTGGAGAAGGTTTTTTTCTCCTTGCAATGTATTAGCAGTGGAAAGCAACTGGAGAGCTACAAATCATTGTAACTCAGGTACAGCAGAACAGCATGTCTAAGGGCGCCCTTGAGGCAAGCATTTTGTCTGAACTAGGCTGAACAAGGCCATGAATTTGGGTTTCCCTTGTGCTGACCTAAAATTCTCTCCCAAATCCTAGAAACCTTCCTGTCCAAACTGAAATTAATATCCTTGCACAAAGTTTTAACTTCAGTGGCTTTGCACACTCCAACAACTAAAAAAATGTTTCTAATGGAAATTCCCAACTACCTGTATTCATAGACATTCAACTCAGAGGGAAGTTCAGAACAAAAACTATCTAAAGGTATTTTTAAAAACTATACAAAACCAAGTTTCTACTCCTTTAAAGGCAACTAATGGGAAAAGGAGAAAAATCTACTTCTGAATGGTTTTCTTAGCACTATTTGCATTTTGCCAAGCTCATACTGTATTGTAAGAGGATTCTTATGTTATCAGAATCGAATAATTCACATCCTTGTTCAGCACACATAGTGAAGAGTACTGTCTATAAATCCCTTTGGATTACCACATGGCTTTGAGCATGCAATAAATCTTTTCCTCTATCCCATCACCTCCTAATCTGCTAAAATTCTTCCAAAAGATCAGAACCATTAAGATGTCATTTTATAATGGAGGAATTATAGCCTAATTTAACAAACCTGTCCTGAGGTCTATAAACTAGGACTCAAAAGTGAGAAAGAAATCCTGTGCTGAATTCAATCACTGCTTGGGATTCGTTGCCACAAGAGCCTGTTCATTGGCTGACTAGCTGCCAGCCTTGCAAACTGGCTGATTTTCCTTACCAGGTTTGAGCTGCTCTGTGCCAATAACTATTGCTTTTTGAGGGGTTTTTTTTTTGGTCCTACAAGTGAGCCAAAATGTAGAACCTCCTTGCAAATTCATTCTTATTAAAAATTAATAATTCCCTCTGTAGGTTAGATTTGTCCTTTCTCAACATGTTTCAACATCCAAAACTTGTACACAAAGGTTTGTAATTTTTAAAATGGCTGTTAAACCACCAGGAAGCAGTCTTCCAGCTTAGAAATTCATAAATCTGGCCTTTCTTCTAGTGCTCTGTAACTTGAATAAAAGGAGGTACCTCAGTTCACATAAATGTATTTGCATGGCATGCAGTGCTGGCTGAGCCCCAGATACATTTAATGTATATAGCACTCCTTACAAATAACTACTTGGGCTTGTATATACTTCTACACCCTACGATTTTTATGCAGTCTTTACCTCTTTCCACCTTTCATTTTCATTATAGTTGACTGGATGGGAGTGTAATTAGGATGAAGATATTAGTGGCTAGTAAGGGGGCTAGCAAGCCCCTGAGGAGCTTAGAAAAACAGATTGCTCCAATATCCCTTTCCCATACCCAACATTTTCATGTACACTGACATGTACAGTCTGGCAATTGGTCAGGTTTCCATGGAAATTATGGAAATGGGACCAGCAGTAGCTGCTTATCAAGTCTGATTTCTTGCCATATACAAATGCCTTTGCCTAAGGTGGCAAAACAATAAAGCTTGCCCTTTTCTTCTCCTCTTTCTGTCCTCCTGTTTGGCACCACCCTTACCCTTCAAGAGCCTGAAAGAAACGTGCATGTGTGAGAGAGTTTTCTGCTTGAGGAAAATCAATAGAAAACCTTTGGTGACTTCATGAAGGATTGGGCCATGGCTGTGGTACTGCTCACCACATCGGAGGGTGACTGTTCAGCCCTCAGCATCAGTAGCATGGAGGAGGCAGTTTCAAATACCTTCTCCTTACAATGGTAGCTTTTTTCTCCAAAGTATGAAAATTGATTGCTCATGCTTAAAGCCTGCATAACTGTAAGCTATGGTAGGGGTCATATATTATTAGTCCCTTCCCAGATCTGAGCTACTGTGTTTGACTAGCTGACCTCCTGTGAGACAACAGCAAAGTATTACATGAGCCAATGACATGCAGCACAGCAAGCCTCCCCTGTTAATCTCTTCTAAATTTCCCAGCGATTAATTCCACTGAATAACCTCTTTATTACAGTATAATCTTTCCTTAAATTTATAATAAAAAAGTTCTAGGAGCAAAAGCAGAAAATGAAATCACAGCTTCAGCCTAAAAGTGGAAGCGACTGCATTCCTGCAGTCTCATTTTTGTTCAGGTTTCTCTGTCCTGTTCAGGTCCTGGATGAAACCTTACATTAGTTTATACCCATTTTAAGGAGGGAAACTAAGGAACACTACTTAAGAGAAATAGCTCAAGTGTCGAGGTTCCTTGGAATAATTCCTCTCTATCTTATGGTTTTCCTGTGGTCTTGTTGATGTGACAAAACCTTTCATGAGACCATGGGCCAAATGGATTTAGTTCAATATGTTCCCTTCAGAGGTGCTTTCTCTCCACCTTACTGATGCTAGGGCACTTGTATCCTGATGACATCCCTTTCTTGCAGTGCTTTGCACTGTATGACACTGAATCCTTCTGTACTGAAGCACAAATAACGGGTATGCCCAGTACAGGCCATACAATGCAAGAGCAAAGCATATAGGATTTACTGTGTGCTGTCAAAGCAGGGAATGCAAATCAGCACAAGGGTTTGAACTTGGGAAGCAATGGCATGGTCAAGTGTATGTGAGGGGGCAGTGAGAAGTGCATAGGGGGGCATGGTATATAATTATGTCCTCACACTCAGGACAAACTGTTAATAGCCACAGGAGGCTGGAGCCACCTTCTCTGCTGTGATCAGTTTGGGAGGCTCGATGGCATTGTAAAAAGTCTTATCTGTACAGCACAACCGGATGGTATCTTGAAATTGCTGTGTGCTACCTATCTCCTCTTGATTCCGTCAACTCCCTCCTTCTCCCAGGAGATGCCATCAGGTATTGTTGATCCACATGAGAGACTCATTCACTGAATGATGTCATTATTACTTTTACTATTTTCTGACAGGGACTTTAATTGAAGTTGATGGATCTAGACACCATAATCTCCTGTCATGTGGCTCCTGTTTCTCTGAGTTCGTGTTTCTATTGTTGGTGTCTGGGCAATTAATAAGAAATATTGTATGTATTATTTATTCAGTATTCAGTATTCTTAGTGCTAGCTATCTGGCACTGCTTGATGAAGGGCCAGTTATATAAGGCAAAAGTACATTTTTTCATTCACTAAAATACTTATACCCACATATATATATTATATATATATAAAATTGTATAATGAACATTACCAACAACAGGTGGTTTCATACAATTTCTTTAAAGTGCCACTGCAGTGTAGGGTTATTTTACCCAGAGTCTGGAGTCATGTTTATGAGCTTAACTTTTGGAAACTATTTCCAACATCCCTATAGGCATATATGCGGTTCAGACCTTGTTTTCCACCACTAGTTATCCTCAGTAACAGGCTTCAAAGCTTTTCAAGCACTGTGTTCAAACAGGACTCACTCTTGTGATGCAGTCATAAGCTTGGCTCCATGCACGTAACTTTAACCATAAGAATAGTTTCGTTGTCTTCAAAAAGCACTTCTATATTTTCCCTATTTCTGCAAATGTCTTATAAATTTTAAAAATCTATTGGAGGGCAGATATTTTCTTCAGTTTGATTCTTCTTCAAAACATTTATGTGTATCTCATTTCCCTCACTACCATCCTTAGTCCTGCAGATATACACTCTTGCATTACATGGACAAGTGTAATTGAATAACTTCTGCAGAGATGTTTTAACTTGAGGTACCCCTTCTGTCTCACACTTTCTTCCTACATCTCAGTGTCCGAATAATTCTTCTGTGTTGTATTAGACTGAAAAAGAATTCAAGAGTAAATACAAAATAATAAAGACACATTCAAACAAAAGCTCAAATGGGCTAAGCAAAGTGCAATGAAAAATTATCATTTGAAATTGATTTATTGATTGATTAACAAACACCAATCATACCTCCTCTTCAGCAATGAGGCACTGCCTTTCAGTGGAGAACTGCCCACTTGGGTTCTCGGGTTGCCTGTGTGAATCTTCCTCAGCTCTTAAGGCAGGTGAAACAGTTTAAACTCGCCATGTCTGAAGGTTATTTATGCTATCCTGCATGACTTTAAATGCCACACATTAAAAGTGTTCACACAGTCCTTTTCAGGTTTTAGAAACCAATTATCAGCAGAAGTTGACAAGAGCAAAGCTGCTCATGAAGGCAGAGTTAAAATTAATCAAATACACAGAGTAGCTGGGTAAAAAAAGGTGTCTTCTAAAGGACAAAGGGCAAACCTAGACCTAACCCTAGATATCATTTCTGAATCCGTCCGATAAACCGTGGACTGTTTACTACTTATGGGAAGATCCTACCACAGTAGTGGGAAAAGCAGGTTTACTGCTGTGAGTAGGAGAAAGCCAAAAATATACTGGCCACAGTTGCTGGATATGTTGAGGAATGGTGGGAATTACAGAACATCGAGACATCCTTGTTGATCTTCAAGGATATGACATGCTTCCCAGGTGAATACATGTTGCCAGTTGTTGCATGTCTCAGCAATAGTGCCATAGTCCCCAGGCAACGAACTCATGGTACTTACTAGAGGACTAGGAGGATGGCTGTTGATTGTATGCAAGTAAGAGTTTTAAACTGGGATTAGAAGGCGATACTTGTTCCATTTTCTTCTCTATATTGCAAAACTCACTCAGGTACTTTTGTAAAAGTTCGTGGAAGCCACCCATTACCTCTTCATTTTCAAAGTGGGCTCTAGGTCTTGAGAAATCTGATTCTCTTCCTATCACTTGGATTTCAGCCTGGCCAGGAGTATCATGAGGAAAGACCATGGTCCCAGTTCAACTGCCAAGTACAGATATCAGCAAACACTAATCAGGCTGAATAATCTGTCTTTCCACAGCAAAATAAACAGACTTTCCACAATGTCTGAAAAAGCTTCACCTTTGGTCTGAATCTGAACTAGCTGTCTTGAGTTATTTATTACTGAGAGTGGTCTGACCTATCCTCTTACAAATTATCACCTCACTGCTTCACTGGAAAATCTTTAAATTGCTGTGGAAACCCTTTTGTTTTCCTCTTGCCCAACAGAAAACAACAGCCATGCAGCACAGAATGTCAAATGGACTCCAGGCTCCTGTAGTAAAAATAGCATCGTAAGAAGCAATGGCAATGCTGAACTCTCAGATATGTCAGAAAAGGATGGCAAAGACAATATTCTTCACTCATTACACCTCATCAGGTCACACGGTACATAGCTTGCAGGCTTTTTGTGATAGCAGCAAACCAGCTCCACCTCAGAAACCTGAATTTTGATTGTGAAGAAATCTGACATGCTGGGACAGAGGCAGGCAACCCAAAGGACTATCACAGCTGGGGAGTCACACTGAGAGTTCTATGAGTATTCTTTCACCAGTCTAGTCTTGAAAAAGTGCATTTACCACAATGAACTTGGAATGGCTGAGAACAGTTTAGATGGCAAGAGGTAAGAAAACCCGATTTCCTATGGAAATAGTTGTAGGTCTATAAGCTTACTTTTTTATTAGCATTTGAGCAGCTTCCTAAAATAAACGGTATTAGCTTTTACCTGCCCCCCACCTGCAATGAGGAATTCAGTGTTGTATTGGGTTTGCGTGGCAAGGCTTTGGTAACACAGGGTGGAACTACAGTGGTGGCTTCTGTTAGAAGAAGCCAGAAGCTTCCCCTGTGTCCGATGGAGCCAAGGTCAGCCAGCTCCAAGATGGATCTGCCGCTGGCCAAAGCTGAGCCCATCAGCAACAGTGGCGGCGCCTCTGGGATGATGTATTTAAGAAGTGGGGGAAAAAACAAAACTGTGCAACTGCAGCCAGAGAGAGAAGTGAGACTATGTGAGAACAGCTCTACAACCACCCAGGCCAGTGCAGGAGGAGGCCGAAGGGGCTCCAGGTGCCGGAGCAGGGATTCCCCGGCAGCCCATGGTGAAGCCCACGGCAAGGCAGGCTGTGCCCTCAGCCCATGGAGGCCCATGGTGGAGCAGCTTCCCCCGGCAGCCTGGGCAGGGCCCCACGCCGGGGCAGGGGGTGCCCGCAGGGGGCTGTGACCCACGGGGGGCTGTGACCCGCAGGGGCTGTGACCCGGGGGGGCCGTGACCCGCAGGGGCTGTGACC
>JAVJGI010000065.1:21517599-21551340 GCA_035590275.1 Ibycter americanus | reverse complement strand
CCCCCAGCCCTCTGGCTGGCAGGGCCCAAGGAACCGAAAAGTCCTTGATTTAGTATAAATATCACCCAGCAACAACTGAAAACATCAGTGCGTTATCAACAGTGTTCTCACTTCATAGCCCAAACACAGCACTGTACTAGCTACTAAGAAGAAAATGATCTCTATCCCAGCTGAAACCAGGACACTCTCATACCACAACACTGTCAGGGGAGAAGTTGCATTATACCATGGTAGACATAGACCAGGTGGTGAAAGTTCCCTTTCGGAAAGAATTTAATCCGAGACAGGTCCACTATGACTCTCATGGGGCTTTGAGATATCCTAGACTGCATTTTCCTGATTGGAAATGGTACTAAATGTGTTATTACAGTTCAGCTAATGAAAATATTACCTTCTGAGAAGTCTGAAAGTACTTCTTTTTTTGTTTGTTTTAATAGATTAAGTTAAAAAAAAAAAAGAAACCCCCACAGATTTCTGTAGGAAAATATTGACTTATAGAACTTTTTCCATCAAAATTTATTTTGTCTCAAATTTTCCAGTAAGTTTCATTGCTCAAACTCATGATTTAAACTTTTACCTAAGCCTTGCTCAGCAGTTGTAAGGTGATAAATTAACTGTGAGTTCCTCTTGGAGAAGGTCCCGTTGCTAGTTCTACTCTGACACTATGTTGGGAAAGTATTTTGAACCAGAATCCTAAGTGGCATAAATCAGTGTAACTCCAGTTGGGATCCTGCTAATGAATTCAACTGAACCATGTGAACTTGGTCCTGCTGTCATATACTATACTTCTTGCTTTAAATTCTTCGCAGAAAGCTGTTTTCACTTTTCTCTCTTTTGCAGAAACAATAGCACCAACTAAGTGCCTTCACAAGAACATTTCAGTGCATTTTTGCTGGATCCTTAGTCTCCTGATAGTACTACAGACGAAAGCAATGTGTCCACAGAGCATGAAGTCACTAGCTGGGTTCCTCCATCTTAGCCCTTACTGCTTGTATTTGAAACCTGGAGTACCCTGCTTCCACATGCAGAAGAAAAATGGACACTGAGAATCTAAGCAGCTGGGATAATGGCAGTGCAATGTTTGTACCCAACCAAAGTAAAATCCTTATTGCTACGTGGCTGCTTATTGTTGATCAAGACTTGATCATGGGGGTGGACTAAAGGACCTCTGAGAGTCCCGTTAGTGTCTTTTGTGATTCTAGACTACTTACTGCTTCCTTTTTACTTTATATTCCTCCTTTTTTCTCCCTTGCTAACATATTTATTTCATTTTTGTGGCGCTATTCTATATAAATTATATTAACTATAACAGAAATTCAAATATTTGTGTGCTGACCCTGTGTGGTAAACACCCAAAAAGAAATGTTGTGAAACCCAACCTTAGACTCTTTCAACAGTCAACAGACAGAAACAAGGACTTCCACAGGTTGCCTCATTCCACCCTAAGGTCCTTGTTTAAGACAGAAGGAACAAATTACCATGTAGGGATTCCTACTACTCTCACTGACTATTTAGGGAGTATAGGTGTTTAACGTCTAGACACCTATGAGCAGATGAAACGAATCCTCACCTAAACTTATCCCTCGCACTTTCTCTGTTGTTAATGGAGGGGAAAAAGGAAGGGAGTACACGTAAAATGACTTAGTCTTGAGTCCTGAGACAGGAAGAATTGCTTTCTGCATGTGCTTACCACTCATTGATTGTAGAAGTCAGTCCAGGTCTCTGATTCAGACTAGATACTCCCTGTTTTGGTGGCTCAGCTCAAATGAGGTGAATTGTGTCTGAAGAGAAATACAAAATCACACAAGCCAATTACAGTTCTTGTAAGTGAGCCAACAAATGTAACTCTTAAATGGTTTCGGGTACTAGACCATGGCTTATGTGCCTCATACCTGTTTTTTCTGCAATCCTGACTCTAAGGACAAGGGAGACTTTGTGATTGAGAGAGACATTGAAAAGGGGCTACTGAGGGCTGCAAGAGAAGAAAGTCGGATAAATCCTCTGGCTTAAAAACTGAGACTGACAACTGCCTTTAAAGGCTCCTCAGCCCTTCATGAAATGTGATGCTTGACTCTCCAGCCAGGCAGCGCAGCAGAATGAGAAGTGTTGATAATGTCACTGCTCTGTGGTGGCAAATGGGAACACATTGAGTGCCTTCTCCCTACAGCCCTCCAGATCTCAGTGGCGTAGAGCTGAAAATATGTTATCTTGGGGGATTAATGGTTTCCTCACTTTTTAATGCTGTTGAACCCAGTTATTTCAGTTCTGTTCCTGCTACGTAACTTATTGTTCTCCAAAGAATTATTCATTCATGGGTTTCTATAGACCTATAATGCAGTCTCAGAAAGCATTTCAGGAGGATAGGGATTTGATTAGGTTGATGCATTTGAAATGTCAGAGGTCTCTCCACCTCATCTAGAAGAAATGGATAGAGTTGACAGATGTGCTCTGTGATAATGGGAACAGCACTATTCTTACAACATTTTTATAAACTACCTCTGTTTATTTTTTTCTCCTCCCTCTCCCTTTATTTTTCTCTCTCCTGGAATAAGCACTGGAACAATACAGGGAAATAAATAAGGAAATAGACTTGACCTGGGTTACCTAACTTAGTTTTTTATGATTTTTTTTTTGTTATTTACATAATCTTTTACCCAACCATTCCTCTATAAGACCACACAAATATCCACATGCATTTTCTGGAACATTTGTTGATCTGCATAGCCAAAATTCTAAATTCTTCATGAGATAGTAATATTTTTTTTTTACTGTTCCTCTGAATAACCCAAATATGGCTAGCAAGTGAAGTATCAGGCCATAAAAACTGGTATGGTTCTTCTAGAAAAGGATGCAGCCTGAAATTTCTGGGGAGAGTATATGGGATGACTGGAATCTCAGAGAGCAAAGACAATTGTTGTGAAAGCTGTATTGCCAAAGCAAAGGGAGGTATCTGCAACAAGAAAAGCTCTGAGGAGCTCCAGGTTTTATTTTCTCATTTGATTTTCCAAGGGGAATCCAGAGCCCATCTGATGGCTCTGAAACTTCCAGTACAGCAATCTAATCCATGAGACAAAAGCCGCACATATATTTAGACTCCTAATTCCCTCTGATTTTTAAATATCTACATGCCACCAGGGACCTGGGCTTAATAGTCTAGCACTAATTCTCTTCATAGTTTATTAGGCTCATTTGTCTTTCGTGCACCTGCCAGTGGCTCTAGGCGTCCTACAATTCCTTGGCAAGGTTACATCTGTGCTTTGGCAGCGTGTTGCTCTCTGCAGCCCTGCAGAAAGGACAGTCAGAGGATACCAGGTGACCCGGTGAAGCTGAGACTCCTACCTTCTCTGTGTTGACCAATATCATAAAGTAACATTGCTAACTTAAAAGAGCAAACACGGGATCAGCTGGTTTGTCTTTATGCTCTTTCCTCCTCCCAGGCCCAGGGGTCTTGCCCAGTAACAGTACCTTATTATGTCATCTTGAAGCCTTTAGGTAGCTCAGAGGACACAGTCTTCATACAGGTTCAAATAATAGTGGAGGGAGTTGAGTAAATGTTGAGTCATTTCTAACTTTTGTTGCAGGTATAACAGCTAGTCAATAGCCATTTTTTAATGCTCAGAATTCCCTGTAACCCTGTGGCCTGTGTTTCTGAGTAATTTCTCTGGTACCATGGGAAAAAAACCCTCAATTATTATCTGTTTCAGTAAATTTGTCACATTAACTCTTCACTTTGAATGTTGACCATGATGCAACAGCATTGTAAGAGGTGCGCTACTAACTGATCCAGACATTAACTATGTTGCAGCTACATTAACCAGTTCCATAGGTGCGTGTTATATGAGAAGTGAAAGTATTAGGAGAAACAACTTTTTTATTAAGGCAATGGACTTTTATTCCTATCTACTATATAAGAGGGAGCCTCATCCACCAGCGAGGGGCTTGGTAAAGAAGAACACTTATAGGCAAAATAAAATGTAACAGGTGTTTAAAAAAAGACATTTTAGACCACTAGGTAAGCAATAAGCTATTGTGTAGTCCTCGTTTTGGAAGGAGGTTTCTCATCTGTTGCTATAGACCAGCCTGGCTAAAAGCATAATGTGCTGCAGCTGGAGGCTGTAATTTGTTTGATAATCAAACAGATACAGTCATCCTTTCATCTTGCTCAGGAGTTCCTTATAAACATTTGCAAAACTGTCTTGTTAACCTTCCTCAGGCTCTCTCCTAATCTTTTCTTCTTGGTTTTTAAACAAGAATATAAAAGATTTAGTTCCTAGATTTTCATAAGCAGCCTGTTTTAGTATATCACAATGAATGTTGATTTACAGCAAAAGTTTATTGCTAGAGCTGTAATAAAACATTTGGGCAATGATAGCAACAATTATCCCTCTCCACCTGCTCCTTCTGCCTCTCTCCTCTTCCTTTCTCTCCTTTTATTAGCTTGGCTACAAGCATCTGTTGTGAGAGGGATCTATAAAGCCTGGGAAAAGGGGTATTGTCTTCCCTGACTTGCTCTGGTGCTCTGTGACTGAGCTTGTCAAGCCTCAGGTCCGTATGAGACTGAGCCTTCTCTCTCTGCTTTATTCTTCTTCTGGCTGCTGTGCTATATTCTGGTGGTTGAGGGTGGTGGCTGAATTTTGGTTGTGTTGTTTTGTTTTCAGGTGAGAACTTTGATTGCTTTATCCAAATATGATATTTGGGTGTGACAAGAATGTTCTTATCTTTCTTTTCTTGTATTTCTTTACGGCTGTTCTGTTGGAAGAAATGCCTCTTGCCTTGTGCAGTTGTTACAAATCTGTGAACTGGATTCTTTTGAGGTTGAATGTTTAAAATATTGCCTTTTATTAACACAGTAAATGGCAACACTTAAGCAAAGCACGTTACCTCTCTGGAAAGCAGGGTGATGATAGCTGCCTTGTATTCAACTACTGAAATACAGAGACTCAGAAATACCTATGTAAATTTTTTATGTTAATTTTAAATGAGTTTTGATCTGTTCTTTGCCTTTGCTTTGTCCAGCTTTCCAAGCTATTAAGAATACTGTATTGATACCTGGCACAGAGACCATCTGTGTTGTCATAAGACAGTCTTTTCCCTCTCAAGACTTGCTTAACTTAGCATTAAATTTAGGTAAATATAAATGTTCTAGGAGCTTAAATAATAGTAGCTGTAAGCTGTAGCCAAGATCCTGTGATGGTAATAGGCAATGTCAGCAGAAGGAATTCTGTTGCTAGACTAGCTGGTGTATTTGAAAAACCAGAAAACCATTTGGGTGCACAAGCATTTCTTCAGGCCTTCTAGAAATGCAGGTATTGATTATGATAAAAAATTTCTTAATACTTGTCCTGCATTCCTTCCACTGTTTATTTGTGTGGATTGCCTTTGGGGCAGATGCTGTTTGTTGGCACTACATCTTACCAACTGCTTAGCACACTGGTGTTTGTGAGGCTCAGGGCAGCAAGGAAATGGACATAATAACAAAAGCTTGTACTTTATGTGCCACTATACTTTTGAAGCTTATGCTTTCCCTGGATTTTTATCTGTTTGTCTTGGTAGTTATGCAGGCTGCTTTAGTTTGTAGGATTTTCCAAATGTTTGTTTGGGGAGGGTTGTTATCTGATACTTTAAAATTGAAGGAGATTGTTAAATCAGGAGTAAAGCTGCCAGGGTGGTCCAGAAGAATTTGCAAAGCTGGTCAGAGAAGACTTTTGCACTTCTCTTTTCAGCTAGAACAAAACTTACTCCATTTGAAATCTTCTTTCCCACTCACCCCCTCTTACACAGGGAGTCAGGTGGTTTTGAAAAGAGTATTATTAATCTAGCTACAGTAGAAACACAAATGAAACCAAGCAACTGTCAGTTTTCCAGCAGACAAAAAAAGCAAAATGTCACAGAACCAGCATCAACACCAATAAATGCATTAGTTCGATTACATCCTTTCCACTGGGATAATAGAAAAGGGTACTACCATAACAGCAATGAAAATAATGTAGATCTGATTGAAAGAGCTACAGCTGGGGATGTTAGTAATTCCAATAGGTGTGTCTGAAGAAAAAAGAAAAGGATTTTGATCATGCATATTTTTATTAAAAGTGTCTGATTTCCATGATTTCTTATTTAAAATCCAAGTGCTCAGAAAGTCTGGTATTTCTTTTTATATATACTCCCATGGATACCATCACCAGTTGCATAATACTGAGCAGTTGTGTGGCCCAGCTGGTGCTGCAGCCCCAGAAGCAGTTGTGCACTCAGTGTCACAGTGCAGGGGGGAGGGCAGTAAATGCTGAGAGTGTCACCTTGTTGGTCAGAGTGATGGGGGCTCCAAAATTCCAGGCTGAGATCTGAGAGCTGGCTGCGTCTGCTTGTGGTTTACAGCAAGCTCCAGTATTGCAGGAGATGGACTGAATAAGGGTCCAGAATACCAGGTTTTTGTGCCTCGAAAAGACCAACAACATGGATGTGAGGAGGTGATAGATTTGAGTTCACTATAAACTCAGTATGCACGTCTTTTGGTGTCCTTTGTGAAAAATGTTTCTTTAAAGCTTGTAAGCCTCTGTTCATGGTTGCCGACTGAGGATTTGCTGTTAAAGATCTCTGCCAATCAACATTTGGAAGTTAGAATACAAAATCTGCTGAACTTAAAGAATACTGGTGTTTGGATTTCTTCAGGCACTCTGGGACCAGCAAACTTAATGTACCGTCTCTTACAGCTATAAAGCTGGATAGATTTATTCAGCTTCCTAAATGGCCCTATAGATAGGAGGAGGATCCTAATGATGTATGACAAGCCTTTCATTACCAAATAATTTCATTTGCTTCATGTGTGTTAAAGCACCTTATAACTGCTCTGGAAACTTGAAAATGGGTTTTAAGCAGGTTTTAAATTAAAACAGATGGGGAGGATGGGTTATTTCAAGATTGGAGATTCTTTATAGCCCTAATTCCACATGCCCTGAATTTTTCTTCAATTGATGGAACTCCTTATGCTAGGAGAGGATAAAATATTTACATTAAATACAAATTGTAGTTGTATTTACATGTAGTATACAGAAGGCAAGTTTAAGCAAAGATAGTGTGGAAAAGTACTATACTCAGCTGTAGTACAATTTTTTCAGTATCTTTCAAAATATTCTGTAAAGGAGGCAAGTGTAGCTGCTACACCTGTGTAATTGAAGGAAAAGGGGAGAAGCAGGGATCTGCAGACCTCATGCTGGAGATTAGTAGCAGCATCAGGAACAGTACTCGGCTCTTACTGCTGTGAAGAGTCAGCCCCACTGCCTGTTGCACACTGTTTTGTGACATTACCACATGCCAGGGAGGTGGTGGTGGGTGTCATCGCACAGTAAGTACAGTTAGGATCCCATACCTGGTCCAAAGAGTTAAAATCAAACAATCATGTCAGCAACAAAGGACACTTTGGTCCGGTCTTTCTAAGAGACTGAAAACAGAGCATTTTTTACTCAAAGAAAAATGCCTACTTCAAGCAATGGTGATGTCCTGCACTGGGTAGGTTTTATAGGGAAGAGAACCATTTTGGAAAGAAGATATTGGCCCAAGAGCAAGCTAGTCTAAACTAACCATAATGATAGATTATTTTTTTTTTAACCATTGGAACAGGACTAGTCTGGAGTCTACATCCCATAACAGGGGAAAACACCTCTTTAATTCAAAGATGGAGTTGGTCCATAGACTTTATCTATAACTGCAGGAACTAGGCTCAGTGTGCCACAAGGTCATCTTTTCTCTGAACGTAACTGAAAAATTGCAGCCAACATAGATATGGTGCTGAAGAAGATCTGTCCAGACCATCCATGAGAGTGATGTGCCTCACCTCTATCCCCATGGCTGCCCAGCTAATGCAGGCCTTGTGGGGAGGAGTTCCTAAGGTGTTAACTCACCTTGTGGGCTGTGCGTATGTGAGACCCAGCTGCTGCTCTAAGCATGTGTTGTGGAGGCTGTATTTTGAGGCTAGCTCACTGTTTCCCATGAGACTGGTCCCTAGTGCATTTCTGGGGCTGTCCTTGTGAGCCAGTGTGGATAAGGCTGAAAGGAACTGTATCAATCCAACATTTCAAGACTGTGGGCTTTTCCAAACAAATGCTCCAGAGGCAGGGAAATGATGACCTGGCAGTGGTGTCATCTTGGTTAAGGAATCTCATAGACAACTACTAGTTAGCCTTATGTCCAAGCTCTGTGCTGTACTAGATCAGCATAGCAGGAACAGGCAAGCCTCAATTAGTCCTTTTGGGGCACACTATTATGCCCTGTAAATTGTCACAAAAGGCTATGGTGACAAGCCAGAAAACTTCAGAGTCCTACACATTTAACTAATGGTCCCAATTCTGCTGCAACTTCTTGCCTGAGTGCTTCCGTGGTTCCAAACCAAACTGAATCTCAGTCTCCTTGGAAATGAAGAGGAATGATGCTGTTACACAGGTGCTTGAAGAGCAATCCAGGACAGACCTAGAAATAAGTTTTCAGTTATAATGAAGCTGGCAGGTTGCTGCATCATCAGTCCCATGATTGCTGGAGTGTTGTCTTTGCTTAATTAAAAACAGTACTCAACAAGCAGTACTTCTCTTCCAATGAGCTAACACCAAGCTGCTCCAGCAATCCTAAATAGGTTTATTTAAAGGGCAGTTCTGATGGCATTGCTCCCTCTGGTGGCTTTCTTGCAGGAGGAGCCATCTCACAGTGAGGATATTTCCTACTCCCAGTGGCTCTCCTGCAAGAGCAGCAGAATAAATTTCTTCTTAGACACTTTGGATCCCCACCAGACATCACAGAATCATTTAGGTTGGAAATGACCTTTTAGATCACCAAGTCCAACTGTTAACCCAGGACTGACTAGTCCACTGCTAAACTATTTTGCCAAGCATCATCTACATGTTTTTTAAATACCTTCAGGGATGGTGATTCCACCACCTCTCTGGGTAGCCTGTTCCAATGCCTGACGACCCTTTCAGTGAAGAAATTTTTTCTAATATCCAACCTATACCTCCCCTGGAGCAACTTGAGGCTGTTTCCTCTTGTCTTCATGCTTGTTATCTGGGAGAAGGAATGGACCCCCACCTGCCTGCAACCTCCTTTCAGGTGGCTGTAGAGAGCAACAAGGTCCCTCCTTAGTCTCCTCCTGTCAAGGCTAAACAGCCCCAGTTCCCTCAGCTGCTCCTCATAAAGCTTGTACTCCAGACCCTTCATCAGTTCCATTGTCCTTCTCTGGACATGATCCAGTACCTCTGTGTCCCTCTTGCAGTGAGGAGCCCAAAACTGAACACAGTATTCAAGGTGAAATGCAGCAAAGGATGCTCTAGCCCTGAAGTACAGGGAGGAAGGAAGGAAGGGGTCTCACATGGAATTTGATTTTGGTGCCTTGTCAGGCCTGGGTCTTCAGCATCATGAGGACAAGCTGTTTAAAATCAGCTTGGGATGCTACAATTCAGGAAAGAAAGAGATATTTACAATGTGCTGTGAACATGCAAAGAGAAGGGGTCTCACCACAGCCCTTTGTATCTCTGAAATGGGCAGTTCTTTTTCTGCCCATAAACCCATGTTGGTTTTTCTGGACAAGAACACCACAAGGACTTGCATACGGAGTTCTGAAGGATGCTACTTAGATGTTCAATTTTGTTCATCTGCTTTCTGCATCAGCCTTAAACCTTTATGCTTATGTGTACTTCTGTACACTGTCACTCCTTTTGATCTATCATCTATTCATTTATGTTATTTTTCAACAATAACATAATTATGAAGGTTATACGGTTGGTATAGTGAGGCTTTCCAGGTATCTTATCAAAATGATCACTGCTCTGAAAATCTGGGAATGAGTCTATTTACACACAGTCTAACATAAAATCACATCTTTATAATCCTATTCCCCAGGTAGTGTCAGGTTATGCTTAATTTCTTAATTAACAAAAAACTACATTACACTGTTTGAGTAAAACCAAACTGAAATAAACTTACCCATAATTCATTTATTTATGTGATGAAGCTCTCTAGGAGACCTAGTAAATGAAGAGCTTGTCTGTTGCTCTTGTTTGCTTTATGTGATTTGGTTTAGTTTAGATTTCCCAAATGCTACCTTGGTGATACATGTGCTTTCAAGCCTTTTCATGTATGGTCAGCATATTCTGGGGTAAAAATGGCAACAACATTGTCCAGGCTTTGGCAGTAGACTCAGGTGTGCTAAAAATTCACTTGAAAGCTGTTCTGACCTTCTCTGTGACACCTCAGAGCAGTTCTGGTCACCAGCAAAAAGCAGATTTTGTAGAAAGTTTTCTAATCTCTGGTGAAGAACTCCAAGGAAATAACATTCAGTATAACTCTGAAGATACTGTTTGCAAATTGCAGATTATTTCTTCTGAATTAATAAAGACCAGGATTGGCCTTGGTTTGCACAGGTGCTCTGTGTCAGAGCTAAGACTTCAGATCTCTTGAGAGAAAAGGCATGAGATATTGATGTTACAGGAGAATTACAAAATGGTACAGCTGGGTCTTCATTTAAGGCTAGGACAAACATTCATAGATGAGCTGTAATTTTGCCTGAGACCGTTTCTCTCTGGAGTAATGTGACTGGCAGGATCTCCCTCTTCTCTCAGTAAACGAAAATAATATTTTTCTTGTCAAACAAAATGAGTATATTCATTTTGAATGGAAAGACTTTCTGTTCTTTTTTTGAGATATGCTCTATTCTAAAAAATAAATAAATAATCAATGTTACTTAATTGAAAACTCAAAACCAAAAAAATATTTCGCTTAGGATAAAATAACCCCTCCTACTTTTTAATTTTATGATTTTTAAAACTTATTAAATATTTTCCTAACATGAAAGCGGCTCACTCTCTGTTGAGTCAGTGAGCCAGTCACACCTGTTACTCCACTGCTTATAATGCTGGAACAATTTTATTTTCAGTTCTTTTTCTCTTCTCTTGTTATTTTGCAGTGGAATGTTTGCCTGTCATTACAAGAATTCATAGCATATTTTCACAAACCTGAAACTGGTTTCCTTGTTTAAAAAAAGAGAATGGTTTCAGGTATTAAAAAAAAGAAAAGGAATCCAGCAAATGCATGACGAGACCTTCAAAGTTTCATGCATCTGACCCACCTACAGCTGAAAAGAGGAGAGTTCATGCCAGACTTCAGATGCAGAAGCTGAAGTCTCCCAATGTCATTGAAGTAAATCAAAGAAAGCCTTGAAAAGCTGGCAGGGAACGTTGGGCATCTTTTCAGGCCAAATGAAAGCCTGGCTCAAGAGGGACTCGTGAAAATGAATACTTCATATTCTGAAGGCAACATATATTTACAGAAAATGAAATCTTGGTTAAAACACTTTTTGAATCATGTTGAAGTGTTCATTGTAAACTCAAAAGGTCTTTCTTGATTTACTTGACTCAATTTCTGAACTTTTTTTTTGCTTCTGTTAATGGCAACCCATCGATCATTTGAGCTGTAATCAGATTTTGCAGAAGGCCATGGGCATCATTTTCAATCATTTAAACTTTGCCAGCCTGCCTCTATTTCTTATGAATCACAGGGATTAATGCCAAAAGGCTTTTCCCCTTTAAAAAAAGTTAGCAAGTGTAGATTGCTTCTTTCTTATTACACCTGACCCACTTATCACCAATTAACCATTGCATAGAATTGTAGAATGGTTTGGGTTGGAAGGGACCTTAAAGATCACCTAGTTCCAACCCCCCTGCCATGGGCAGGGACACCTTGCACTAGACCAGGTTGCTCCAAGCCCCATCCAACCTGGCCTTGAACACTGCCAGGGATGGGGCATCCACAGTTTCTCTGGGCAGCCTGTTTCACTGCCTCACCACTCTCATAGTGAAGAATTTCTTCCTAATATCTAATCTACATCTACCCTCTCTCAGTTTAAAGTCATTACCCCTTGTCCTGTCACTACAGGCCCTACCACAAAGTCCCTCTCCAGCTTTTTTTGTAGGCCCCTTTAGGCACTGGAAGGCTGCTGTAAGGTCTCCCTGGAGCCTTCTCTTCTCCTTTTACTGCTCAACAGACAAATGGTTGCCTGATAGTATGTAAAAAACAGTCACATCCAATTCTAGCCTAATCTCCTACAAAATTTTCTGTGGGTCAGAACCTCAAAAATTATTTGGATGTCTAAATGCCTTTGAAATAACTAGGAGATAGTTGTCTAAACTATGAATGTGGTAGCAGACTTTGGTGTGGGTGAACAGTGTGAGTTCATAGCCAGAGGAAATATGATGTGATGTGTAAAACCAACTCCCAACAATATTGTTAGCAGTAGTTGTAGCAGTGGTAATTTGCTATTAGCTAACTTAGATGTAATAGAAATGCTTTGCTCAAACCTTTGTGTCAGTATAAACAGATCCCTGGAAAATTACAGTTAGAGTCTTTGTTCACAGATCACTATAACTTCATGCTACTATTCCTAGATTTGTTGCAAAAGCGCATTTAAGCCGTCGCTGGGTATTTGTATGTGATGCTCATGTAATGCTCAACAGCAATGTTATTATCACTCCTTAAAAATCAGAAACAACATAGTTAAAATAACACTGTCAGATGAGACTGACTTTATCTCTCAGATGACTGATACCAGAGTCATCCATATAAATGGTTATGAGTGGGGAGGAGTAGCTTTTGAATGTGCTGGGTAGATCATTCAGGTAATAGTGATGCAGCAAACAAGACTAAAACAGATGTACAAGGAACCGTTTACTGAGATAAAATGGCGGCTGACTTTGACTTTTCTTTGAGCATGTGTATCTGAACACAACATGGACCCAACATTGCTAAGATTTGGTCACTTCTAGCCAGTTTTAGTGGTTACAGTTTCCCTAGTTTTTTTCTCTGGTTTGGGAGAGTGATGGCATGGAACTGGTTGAATGATATTCCTTAGAAAAAACAAGATATCATCTCTGTTTAATGCACAGAAAGTAGGAGGGAAAGACATTATGTTGTATTCTCTATCCATTGCCATTTTCATCTGTTTAAAGACCTCCTTCCCCTTCTAGCCGTGGGTCAGCCCTGGGTGAATTATCTGATGTCCTTTCTCTCAGGTGTCTACACCTTTATGAAATAACTTTTGTGTTCCCTGCAGAATGGGAACTCACCAACGTTCCTCCTTTGTGGGCCAGATCCATGTCAGGAAAACTCTCCCTGTGCTTTGAACCACCTTCTTCTGAGTCTTGTCCCTGGCCACAGAAGTCACTGTGTAGAAGGGCTGTTTCAGTTATAGAACAGTCATCTGCAGAAGCAGGACAGCAGAGGTAAGGACAATACAGGGTTTATTTTCACTATATTGTGCCAAATAATTTCTATTCCGATCCTGAGAGAAAAGACTGTATTTAAGCATTCAGAATAGAGATGACTTCTTACTTCAGGATTTAATTCCCCTAGTCCTCCAGGGACAGTAAGTTTCTGCCCTGAAATGTAAAACTTGATTTTGTTTATATCTGGTTACTCAAGAAAAATTACAGGCTTTTAAAAACTTCATTAATTAACAAGAACATCCAAGAATTAGTTACGTAATCCCAACATTTTAACCAAGTTTTACCTTTGCAATAAGTGGTCTCTCAAGTCAAAATCCACATATGCTATCCTTTTAAACCACACTGCAAATACAATCTTAAAATGATTACCGAAAATGCTTCTTTTCAACTGGTGTGTCTTTAAAGAATTTGAATCAGATGTCCTTTGCACTAGCAAAATGAGAAAGTAAGGCAGGCAGCTAAGACATGGCTTTTTTTTTTTTTTTTGCTTTTGTCAGTACATGTAGAATTATGATTGCACAGGTAGAATATCAGCTGTATGTGTCAGGGTGATCGGTCACACAATCAAATGCAGGATCATTCTTTACCGTAAATGCATTAAAAGAAAATCAGTCACATAGATTCGGCTTTCAACAGAGCAGCAGGCTGAGTTCTATTCATAACAAATCAGCTCACGCTTTGGGGGAAACTACAAATCACTCCCACAGCATTATGCATTAGATTGTCCTTTGCATCCCTCCAAGGAAGACCTAGTTTGAATTCATATGTATTCTCTCCGCTGTTGGGCTAACAGCGGCAGGTGGGGGCAGCAGAAAGGAGTAATCTCCTTGGAAGGACAACTTAGTTTCTTTTCTGGGGGCTGGGGGGGTTGTTTTTAGTAAGCAGGTTTTTGTATTTGCTTTTCATGGCAGGCAAGCATTGTAATTGAATGCATGGTAGGTTATGCAGGTTTAGGTTTATTGAATTTATTATGATTAGCTGGAAATCTCCACTTTCTATCACTATGAATTCATCATTAGTATTGCTAAGGCATAGTTCGTATTACTGGCGGTGCATAAAACTCCTCACTGAACTTAGGGCCAGTTGTACCAAGCACTAGGCAGCAGAAAACAGTAATAAATATTCAGTAGGATATTGAAATGGTCAGGTCTCAGTCTACGCCTTAGGAGAGAGAATCAAAAGAGTTTCAAAATTCCCCCAAAAGCCATGGTTGCCTAGGAACATACATGCCTCCACCTTGAATAAGCAAAAGGATTATATTCATTTACATCTTGTAACTAAAGGGGCTAAATTCCTCCTCTTCCTCTGCCTGCTCTGCAGCCTCAGCAGGAGAGTGCTGCCATGCCCTGGCCAGCTGCTGGCCCCACACAGCTTAGAGGACCTGAGGAGAAAGATGGAAATTTTGCTGGCTGGTCTCTGCTGAGTTCTTGCTGCCTCATCATGCTCACAGTATTTGTTAGCTACTTTAAAGCTAGCTCTGGTGCAACATCTAAAAACATAGAATGAAGGACCAGGTGGTGGCACAGCAGGCAGAGGCTCCTTGGACATCAGAATGGGCTGATGAGAAGCCTGTGGCTCCACTGCTGTGGCACAGCTACAGAAATCCTTGCTCGCTGCTGAGCGGGACTGGGTTGTGCAGATCCATGGCTGTGCTGAATGTGGCTTCTCACCATCTCACTCATCCCACTCTCAGGAGAGCTGCAAAAACAGGCAGCACAGCTCTCTGTGTCTCTAACTCCAGGTGTCTGTCTCAGCCCTCCTTCCTTCTCCCTCCTCTCTGCTTCCCAGGACAGCAGAGGGCTGGCATTGGTTTTCAGCCCAGAGGGGTAATATTTCCTTTTGCTTCCACTGCTGACAAAACTTGAGCTGGCTCTGTGAACCCTGTGCTGTCCATTGGAGGGATGGATGTAACCTCCACAGATTTGGACACCTCTCCAGGTGGACACTGAAGTGAGTACATCAGGCTTTGAATTGCAGAGGCTCAGAGGTGGACACACCATTTGTTCTGCTGCCTCAGCTAAGAGGGTGATGAAGTCTGGTAGAAAGGCAGAGCAGGCAGCAGGCAGCACTTCTGTCAGGCATCATTTCAGTGCCAATCACTAGAAGTTGCAAGTCTAAATTCAACTGTGTGTCAGCTACTTTGCAAAACACTTTGCATCAAGTTATTGCATGGAATTTCTCTCACTGCTTTCTTAAACCATGCACGTAACATCCTCTGCAGGTCCTGACCTCAGGTTTATCACGTGGTCTTCAGGAGGCAGCTTGACCACTCTTTTCATCAAATCTTCCGGCTGAGAAGCCTTTTCTTAGTCTACAATCTACAGCACAGCTCTCAGAGACACCCACCAACAGGGGGATTTGAATTAGTTACTGTTCCATCAAGAATACACGAAATGGAAGGTGGGAAATAAATCTCTCTTTTGTTCAGTGCCTTTACCATGAGACCATCCTTTCCCAAGCAGTTCAAATAACTCCTAAAGTGAAGATCTTGCACTTTAGATTAATGACATGATGCAGACCGTAGATGAAATTTGTAACGTAATAAGCACCTCCTGCAAGACAATCTGACCCATCAAATATGTGCCATCTGCACAGAGGATGCAGCTTCAACTTTATTTTCTCATTAACTCTCTTTACGGCCACAATGAATATGAAACTAGAGCAAAAACATTGTTGACTGACACAAGGAGGCTATGGGTTCAATTATTCAGCAATGCCCCCTATGAACTTCTGGAACGTGAACTTCATGGAAAGTAACTGATAGATCTGGTAATGTTAACATAAATATGTGACATAAATCCATGCACAGGAAATTATCTCCATCAAGATCAGAATATGGATTTTTCTTCCAGATGGTTCTTGACTCATCAGGAAAAATGGTAGCATCAGAAAATCAAGCAATCACTGCAAGCTGATATAGTTTTGCAAAAAAGTCAGGCACTTAAAGGTCAAACTGTCTCAAAAGGTTAATTTGTTGGAACAGTAAATTTAAATGGCGTCTAGATTTGGGAATATCAGAATGTTTAAGTTTTTTGGTAAACCTGTTTTGTCATTTCCAAACACTATCTTTTCTACATATGCATTTATCAACTTTTTACAGATACCTTGATTTTTATACCCCCCCACACATGCATACATACAAATAAGAAAGAAAAGTTTATTTCCACCTGTTTCAAATATCAGAGGAAATAAAATCGTGATAGTTCAGAATGTTTCAAGAAAAAAATATTTCACTTTCTACTTTAACACAGCATTAGATCAGTATCTGGCCTTCCTCTATCGAGGCAGCTGATAATTTCTGACAGAAGACAACCTCACATGCCCTCCTGGCATTCACTGGCTTAACAATCAGAGGTGTCAAATGAATTTTTTTGTAAGGTCTTTCCCTCAAATATTTAGAAATAAAAGTCAAACAGAATATACCAAACACTAATTTTAATTTTGTACAGCTCTGCCTTTAAACACACAAACAGGGGAAACCCTGTCTGCTTGAGGCTATCCACATTTTGTACTGAACAAGTAGGAAATGCCTCATGATACAAAAATGCCCAGATAGCAGTATAATAGAAGTACTTGGGTAGATAATTTAGTTAGTGTCAGAAGTGCTTCTCAATTGAATCTTTTTTGGTGATTTCCATGAAACATCGGGGAATCTAAATTTCTTCCACAGGCATTGAAATGAAATTGATCGCCTACTGTTTTAAAATCACTAATCTAATGTTGTGATTATTTAAAAATCTTTTAGAAGAAAAAGATGAAACAGAAATAGATTGAAAGCATTCTAGCATCTATAGGAGTTAATAAAAACTTACTTCCCCTTTCTGTGATTCCTAATTGAATTTTGTATGAGGCAGGTTGTAACCTTTCTTCCAGCACCTGATGGAAATATGTTATATCATTGTCCTACCTTCAAGATCTAGACACCTACCTTCTGCTTGATGACTCAATAGTGAGTAACAAGGGGAATGAGTTATGAAGCCACAGTAGCTGCCTTGACTAATGAATTCTGTTGTTGTCAAAGTACTCCTTCCAATGTACCGTGGGGAGTGGGAGAAGGGCATTAGAGGAAGAGGGAGAAAGGAAGTGGAAGTAAAACAATGTTTTGGTTGATGAGGAATCAAAATTGTTTTACCATCCATATGATGGGCATGTTTAAGCTATGTTGCGTAGACTAATACATTACTGCTTTGGAAATGAAGTAAGAGAAATCTTAAGAGGTCCTGAATATTTTGGTGGAGGGAAAAGGCAATGAGATGATCATAGTAATTTCTAATATGAATGAAAGAAAAAAATCTTCATAGGCAAAGAGACTCCAGCTGCTTAATCAACATAAATTTTTTATGCCTGTGCATGACTAATAATATTTGTCAGTAGGATGTCTTCTCTCCTTTAGTACATGAAGATGTTATGAGTAGTGAAGAGTAATCTTTGTAGCAGTAGAACTGAAGAGCACAGTTGCCTGTTCAGTCCACCACCAGTCATGACTCATGCATTTCAATCCTGTTTCAGTAGCATGAACTGAGCTCCTAGGACAGTCTCCAACAGGCTCAAATGCTTCTCGAAACGGTTTCAGCTACTACAGGCCAACGCTTTATTATAGCTACAGATAAGAACAAAGTGGACTTATCTGAAATACCTTTCCAGCTTTGCCCAGGTTATGGGTTGTCGTGGTTTAACCTTAGCTGGTAACTAAGTACCATGCAGCTGCTCGCTCACTCTCCCCTCACCCAGAGGGATGGGGAGGAGAATCAGAAAGAAATGTAAAACTTGGGGGTTGAGATAAGAGCAACTTAATAAGTAAAGCAAAAGCCATGCACACAAGCAAAGCAAAACAAGGAATTCATTCACCACTTCCCATCGGCAAGCAGGTATTCAGCCATCTCCAGGAAAGCAGGGCTCCATCACGTGTAATGGTTACTTGGGAAGACAAATGCCATAATGCTGAATGTCCTTCCTCTTCCTTCTTCCTCCCCCAGATTATATATACTCAGCATGTCGTCCCATGGTACGGGACACCTCTTTGGCTAGTTCGGGTCAGCTGTCCTGGCTGTGTCCCCTCCCCATTTCTTGTGCCCCTCCAGCCCCCTCGCTGGCAGGGCCTGAGAAACTAAAACATCCTTGACTTAGCACAAACACTACCCAGCAACAACCAAAACCATCAGTGTGTTATCAACATCGCTCTCACACCAAATCCAAAACACAGCCCTGCACCACCTACTAAGAAGAAAATTAACTCTGTCCCAGCCAAAACCAGGACGTGGGTGACCCCACACAGATGGACTTGCAGCTTCAGTTGCAAGAACACAGACAGACCAACCAATGCCTGACTCTAAAGTGGAAGTTGACAGGCTCCCAAAGCCCGTCTCTGGTTGTCCTGGACGAGAGCCTAGGGATACATACAGGGCTCCTGTGAAGTCTGGCACAGTAGGAAGGCTGCCAGACCACACACAGAGAAACTCTGGATGCTCTGCAGGACCCTATCTTTAGTGATTATAGTGGATTTTGTTGGAGACTGACTATGTATGGGGGACCCAATGTTCATTGCAATTCTGTATGGCTAGGTACTGGCATGAATTTAAATGAGGTTGCCTCATTTTTGCTATCCCTTTGTGGTAAAGTAATCTAAGAACTAATCAAGACAAAGAGGATTGTAAATGTAGTGGTCCTGGACACACATAGGATAGATAGGCTTCTTTGGCTTCTGTGATAACACAGACTATCCCTGAAGACTTAAATCAATGTGTAGGAGTTCCAAAGTTGAATTGGATTTGCCTGTTTCCTTTCCTCTTTTTGCCCAGTAACTCAGATGGCAGAGCACTGGAGATGCATGGTCAGCTCTTTCCTATCCCTACCTCACAAGTTTGTATGGGTAAGGCTGCCCAAATGCAGTATGTTTCAGTTAGTGAATAACCTTCTAAGTGCCGCATGAGTGCTGCCCAAACAGTACCAGTCCTTTTTCTGGGAGGAGGAGGGCCTAAAAGAAGAACAGAACAATGGAAATCAAAGCAATTCAGAGGGGATTTTTCTGTCCACATTACAAAAACGTCAGGCAGGTTTCTGATAGCAAAGTGTAGCAGCAGGCTGAGATGGTAACGTTTCTGCTGAGTCTCATACACGAGACATGTTAAAAGAACCAAAACGAAAACAAAACAAAAAAACTCCCAACCAAACAAAAAACACCCAACAAAGCCCAAAAAACCCTACAGAGATCTTGTCATTGAAGTTCATATCGTGCTAAGTACATTCATTATCCTACAAAAAGTGCTGAGGATGCTTATTTGTGTGCTGAAATGAATAATTGATTTTTCATCCAATACCCACACCAACAAATTAAAGGAAAAATCAGCTCTGATAACATTTAATTGGGGAGGGTTATTACTGAAACAAATGGAAAAGCATGTCTTCTGTATTATACAAAACGTTCTTTTCAATCTGAAATATCTTTTTCATATTCTATGTTCATAAGTAAAGCCAAGGAAATTATTTGGTGCATTAATAACCCATTGGAGTTTTTTGACCTAGTAACCCAGTGGATAGTGCAGTCACATTATAAGCTCTATTCCTGAATTAAATCCCTTTCCATCCCTATTTGGGAATACTGTAGACAGAAGGCTATCAAGTCTGATAACTTCTTATGTATGAAGGAAAACCTGGTTCTGCGTTCTATTTGAAAACCCATGGCCAGGCAAAAGACTGTCCCAAAATAAAACAGGAAGAACTCACCACTAAGAGGAAACTCATACAGGCGGGTTGGCAATCTTATCCTTAAATTGCTATGTCTTCTACATTTCTTATGTCTTTGCAACTTTCCATTTCAAATTCTTATCAATAATCTTCTTACATATCTTGGCTATTGAGGGATATTGAGACCTATACCACATAAGACCTTTTGTGGGAGCAGACGAAGTCCCTGACATCCTGTTTCCCAGCTGGGCATTCTGTACCTCTTTCTACTCACCTTGTGGCCGCATGTGATACAGTGCTAAGCACTTTTCTAGTGAAAGTTTTCTATTTTTAAGCATATTGCTGCTTTAAGAACAAGGAGTTTTTTCAAGCTGAACCCCATAGCCACATACTCAGCATATTACAAGTCAACATATTGTCTGTAATGTTTATCAACTGACAAATGTGCACTCAGGAGGAATATTGTAACCATGATTTGAAGCAAATTGAGAAAGAGAATATGCATTGACTTTATGAAAAGGAGTTTGGGCTTGCTGTTTCATATTATTACTATTCTGGTTTTGGTAAATCTTTTTTTCCAGTGTCAGATTCTCATCTCTTCTGTCCTGTTGAATCAGACCATCCAGGTCTCAAATTACTGACACACGTTGCTGTCTACAGTGCCTTTCCTATTAAATCCCCACTAATCCTCAAAATCTCTTGAAAGGTTGTCCTTTTACCTTCTCTCTCAGAAAGTACTGCTGAAGCCAGTAGTTTGATAATTGAGGATTTTCTTGCTCTTTGTAGGAGGGTTTTATTTTTGCCATCACAACAAATGAACTTCTCTGATGAGTGCTGGAAACAAACTTCAAACAGGTATTGACCAGGAAATTCCTTCAAATGTGCTGCCCTGTAAGCTAGATCTTTGGCTGGTACAAATTAACATGCTTCCTGCAAAGCTTGCAGAGCTTGAACAGCTGCAAGTCTGGAGCAGAGCTCACTCCCACCCTTCTTAGTAAGTGAAGAATTGTTCTCCACACTGTGTTCTGCAATGTTTTAGCTGCAGCTATTCTTCAATGTCTGTTTTGTGCTAAGAACGGTTTGATTATTTTTCCCCTCTAACTCCCCCATTGATCAGACAAAGTGTTGCTTTTAATTAAGTTTTGTACTTGCTGGAGATATGTTGCAAGTATAACACTATTTACTTCTCCTATTGGGGTGCAAATGTATGGGATTTGGAGACAGTCGTAAGTAAAGGACAGCACAGAGATGTACTGGAATGCTGAACGGGTGGAAAAAGAGAAGGTCAAGAAAGAATTTCTTTTCCAGAGTTGATTGACAAAAAAACTTTATTTTTGTTTTTTGCCTTTTTCTGTAGCTGATGCTTACATTCCTTCCAAGTATCACCATTTTCAGCTCTTTCTCGAGACCCTAGGATTTTAGCAATAGCATATTCCCCCTTGCTCTGTTTTTATGATGCTTTGGGTTTGTTTGGTTAGGGACTTTGTTCTTTTCTTTCTTTCTTTTTTTTCTTTTCTTCTTCGGTATTTTGACAAAGCACTCAATTGGCTGTAGTGTGCATGTGCCTGTGGGAAGGGCATCTGCTTCATCGCTGGACATTAAGTGGAGTGGTTAGGTTTTGTAGGCTTACTTTAAATCACGTATGGACTTGCTAATTCAGTTTGGTTTCCTCTGTGCTCATGTTCCCATATAATTCCTCGTTATATACATGAGTCTATTATTGTTCCCTTTTGTATACTTTCTGCATAGCAGAGAGGAGTTAAAGAAAAGTTCTGGCCCAATGGAATTGCTCTTTTGATCATGTATTGCTTGCCCACACTGAGCCCAGGGGATTCGAATGAAGGAAAGCAAAGGAGGAGAGCAAAGGAGCAATGACATTCTCCCTCCTCTCCCTTGACCGAGCTACAGCCCTAACACAGACACTCAACATGCAAGTATCCTTCGTTGTCTCCTAGCTTCAGCCACAGGCAAGGGATGGTGATAACTTGCGTGCCATTAAATAGAGATTTCTGTAGGGTGGGAGGCAATGAGCTTTTACAACTCCTTAAGTTTTGAGGAGTCTTTAAGAATTTTCATCTCCGTTGAGAAACAGAAGCTGTATTGAACAGGAGGCAACTTTCTATATCTTTTGCCCCATCTGCCGTGAGCACACTAAAATTTTCCTTACTAGGACCATTTGTAAACATGAAGCGTAATCATATATCAAAAGAAGACATAGTTTTGGAGCTGAAACCAGCTTCCTCAATGTTTCTGGTAGGACCGCAGAATAATTTTATCTTGTGTAACATCAGAATTCCTTTGTTCCCTGGCCACATTTATCTAGCAGGGGGTATGTGGGAGAGCCTCAGAAGTTTCTTATCTCAATTTGTATTTAGGGTCTTGAAATTCTTCTTCATTAAAAGCTGCATTGATCTTCTGGATGTAATTACATCTGTCTTCCTGTAATTATTAATTTCGTAATAGCTTTATGAAGGGCTCCTTATTCCATCTTAAGTGCCATTTGGATGCCCTTTTTCCTCTTACACAGATTGAATAAGTAATAATAAAGCTTACAGAAGTTCAGCAAGTGCTCTACAGATATTGCATGCGGTGATCATTTCGCTCACCTGTGAAATGCAGCCATCTCTGGAGTGGAAGGCACTGAATATTTTAACAGAATCTTGTGAGTACAGGATGACTTTATGAAAGAACAGAAATAAGAAGTGTAAGTAAGCAACTCAGATTTGTACTAAACTTCTGGGTCAAAGAACTTTCTTCTTGTTTCTGATCCCAACTCTGGAAATATAAGTTGGAGGCTCCTTGTCAGGAGGAGGATTTCCCTTATGATCTGATACCTCAATGATCTATCTCACCTTGGACATCCAAAACCTGAGACATTCAGCAGTATATGTGTCTTTGTAACTATGTTGACCAGGTCAACCTGAGGATTTTATTTAGCTGTTAAAGACTGATTTTCTGACTGGAAAGACCACCACATTGGACCACGTGGCAACTGAAAGGTGTTTATTCTCTGAATGGGGAAAGGGGAGTTGCCTGTGACCCAGCCAGAGAGGAATGGCCCCTTGGCCCTCTGCCTGTAATACACAGGTGCTGTTTCTCTTATCAAATTGCCTCTGTCAACACCCTGATGTAACTGGTATTCGTTAACCCATAATTAATGGTCTATTGCCATGTCACATAATAGTAGTTCTTTAGGGCACCTGGAGGATTATCATAAATGCTGAGCATCACCTGACAGAAAAACACCTATTTGACAGAATCCCTTACTTTCTTTGCCTTCCTTAAATTCCCTTCTGTTTTTTATCTTCTCACAAGAAATCCTACTGATTTCAACTTCTGCGTGGTGTTGCCCAAGGGATGAAAGTAGTCAGAGAACCTGTGAAATTTCCCTCCCCTATGTGGGCACAATACATCTCCGGTTACTGAGAAAGGGTGAAGCATTCTCTTCTCAGGGGATGGTTTTCCCTTGTCCCTTGCTATCAGCAGGAGGGTAATTCCAGTCCCTGGCAAGCACAGCCACAACAGGCAAATACATTGTGCTGTGCCCCCCCGCCCCCGCCCCCAACATCCTTACCTGGGGCAGCAATGAGGAGAGAAGCCTCAGAGCCTGCTGACAGCCGGCTGCAGAAAGCACCCGTGGGTAAGTCAAAGTGACACCAATTCCCTGCCACAGCGCTGCCTTTGCAGAACGGTGCTCTTTGGCATCAGGCGGGCACTTTGGATGGGCTGTCACAGGCATCAGGAAACCCCAGGGAAGAAAGTGAAATCTGAAACACAGAAAGGTAGTAATCAGCTCTGGGTTGAGCTGCATAGATGTGGTTCAAGGAGGACAATTAATGTTACATTTTAGATGTCAGTGGGTGCTCCATCTGGCCATGGGTATGCTCACCTTCCTGCTGAGAGCGTACATTTGCAGTCAGTGAAGGTTTAAGAGGTATTTCAGTCCTTGGTCTCACTGTTAAATCTTCATTTGTGATGACACTTCCCAAGATATAGACTTCTCTCAAAACTCTCTTGTGCTGAGCCCCACTCCACCTTTTCCATGAAGGGTGTGGAGGGCAAGAAGATAATAACAAATACCCATCATACTTTCATAATTTATTAGAGCCAACATCACTGGGTTTAGAGTGCCAGCAGTATAGACAGATAACATCACTACAGCCACGCTTATTTCAATTTTTTTAGATCATAAAGCACTAACTACTTGCAGTTGCACAGGTCCCAGCAACATGCCTGAGAAGCTGGACCTTCTGCCTCACCCTGAAATCCACGGTGTGACAATCGAGTTGCTGTGTTGCACGTGGAACTTGCAGCCTCAGCACAAGACTGGGTAAACTCTGCACTACAAACCCATCACTACTGACCAGGCTAGGCACAGAAATAGAGAACAACTCTTTCCCCTGCCCAGCCTGCTAAGTTCTGGGAAATGCAACTAATGTGTATCTGTATAATAAATATCAGCTTTAGTGCTTTGAATCAGCTCAAAAAAGTTGTCAACAAACAGTTCTTTGAAAGTTTCATTCTTCTACATGCTGCAGTAATTACACAAAGTCATGACAAACCCTACATGCAAAGGAAAAGTACAAATATTCTTTGAAAGTTCTTGAGCTGCTTTGGGACAAACGGGTTTCCTTTTGCATCCTTTAAACAAAACAAAACTATTGCCTTGCTTTTGTTTAGCTTCCCCTGCTGATATCAGTTAGGTTTTAGTCTGACTTTGATTAAATTTTCAGTGAGATTCTCTGTCTTTGTTTAAACTGTAGTGAATGCAAAACCCTGGTCATTTACTGATCCATGGAACAGCACAAGGACAGGTTTGTTTTGCTGTTCCAATGGCTCCCACTCAAGTGACTGAGGTTACAGTTGCTTCTTAGGATCCTATACCTGTTTTTTCCAGACAGATGCTAGTTTTTTGTCTATGCTCTAAATACCTGCAAAAGCAGTACAGATCAGCTTTAGGCAAGTGGCACACAGGTGAGCCTGAAGTAAGACCCCTTGCCTTTTGGGAAGGCTTGTTAGCTTGAGCATACAGCAACTAATCAGTACCCAAGTTCAGAGTGCACCCAGGGAGAGCTTATGTCTGCCTGCAAAGAGCCTTTCACTCTGTTACCTATTCGCAGCCATATTCTGTCTTGCTGAAGTTGGTGGTCTTTTTGACATGGATTAGATAGGAGCATAGTCATACCAGTGTTCGTGGTACTAAGGTGTCCAGGAGAACTGGCAGCAATTTTAATATGTTAAGAAACAGATTAAGAGCCTGTCCTTGAAATCATGTTCTATTCCACCCCACTGATCATCTCTTAGCTGGCAGGAATTTACTTTGTTGAGCTATTTAAGCTATTTAATAAATTTCATTTTATTTTTAGTTTGAAGGGTGTGTGTGTGTGTGTGTGTGTTGTTATTTTGTTTGTGTTTTTTTTCTTTTTAGTGGAAGACCATTAAGCAATTGTAGTAAATAATGTCAGGCTGTTGTTGAATACTAAATTTTTGGATTTTTTTTTTCTTTAAACTGGGAATATACATAACATTTTACATGGGGGCTTAGGTGCTTTAAATAGCCAAGACTGATGCTTGGGTTGACGTTAAAAAATAGGTATTGCTTTACTTTGTGTCATGTATATCAATATATTTCCATAAAAGATAGATGTTTCCTTTTGTTTACATACAGCGTAAGGCATTGTTTTCACCATGTATTTAGATTAAGAGCGTGTGTCTGTGTGTCTGAAAACACAATGAGTCTGGACTCAATACAACTTACTTGCTTGGAAACACCTAATGGAGCTCAGTGTGAGAACTGCTCCAAGAGAAGGTTTGACAGAGGGTGTCCTTTTTCTGAACAGGTTACAGCTGAAGCACAGGAGAGGGAGTAGCAGAATGATGTGGACCTCGGGCACTAAATATTACAGTAGCACTGTTCCCAAATATGACAGGCATTTAAAATCTTTCAGCTATCCCCTGATGTGAGTCATTTCCCTGTTGACATCAGCTCTGGTGCAGGATTGTAACGCTGCGCTTGGATTCAGGTTTTTGAGTTCTGGTCCTGTTTCTGCTGTTGACCCCCAGTGTGTACATGTAGCCCGGCCTCACCCACGTCCATCCTCTGTCTAATCTTCCCAACCTTCCAATGGGAAGGACTGAGCAGCTGTGTTGCAAATGTGTCAGAAGGAAGGGTTTTGAGGTAATGACATTTACTTTTCTTCTGATCAAGACTAAAACCAGAAAACCCTGGGGAGAAAGGGGGTGGAATTATGTTACGCTTGGACAGATTTAAAAATGCAAAGAAGAAATAGGAGCTATTTCAGCATTCAATGTTACATTTAAATCTGCAGAATGGATGCCTAGAATTCAGTCTGAAATGAAAAATCAAAGAAGCTTTGTTACACATTTCCATGACGTATTATCAAACCTTCCTCAGACTCTCTTCCCCAGTGAAATCTCAGCTGAACAGCAATGGGGTATTTCTGTAGACAGAAATTTTATTCCCACAAAACCACATTCTGCATTTCCTACTTGATTTCATCTATGTTTTTCTTGAGCAAAGCCAATCTAATCACCGATTGACAGGAACTATAAGTATTGCCATAATAATAACAGTAACTAGGAGGACTGCGTCAAGTGTTTCTGCTTGTTTAGCCATACTGTACTTGTAACATGTTTTAAGCCTTTTGCCATTGTCTCAATTCCTAATAGAGCTAGAAGGCAGCATCTGCAACTAAATATTTCCCAGCCCTAAAATAAACTTCATGGAATGAAACAGCAATCCTGGAGATAGCCATTCAGGTCATTTTTCAGGGCTCTATGATTAGTGTTTCATCACAAAGCTTTTCGTATTTACTCCCAATATTATTTCGCTTGACTGTGTTCTTGTCATTACAGTTCTTATTCTAATATGCTTCACATATTTTCCTTGGAATATAATCCTCTTCTATGTGTATTTGTGCAAGCAAGCTTTTGCAAATGCAATTTATTTTTCAATTGGTTTATCAAAGAGCACAGTCATCTACCTGGATTAAATGAGCTCATTAGGAAATTAAAACTTTTAGCTGCTTTTAGAATGCAGTTTCTATTATTTTTAGTCAACTCTTCTCTTTTTCTTCCATGCCAAACTCATTGGTCTGTGATATAATAAATTATGCACACAGACAAATGCACTGGAACAAAATTACCTTTCTTCTGTGTAACAGATTAGTTTTACTTTGTGCATACAGTGGTCTGTCTTCCTGTTGATGTATCCTGAGGATAGGGAAGAAATTTATGACAGTCACACTGAAAAGGCTAATGGAAGTCAGATGCATTTTCCTGCCCTGTGGCAGGTTTCTTGGAACCAAGAATAAAATTGGAAAGTGCACCGTGTTGTGACGCTGGACGTTTAAAGTCAATTCCTAAGAATTTTCAGCCAAAGGACTGTACCATCATCTTTGAAACTTTGATTGATTTCAACTACTATGGAAGAGTGATTCATATAAAGGATTTAAACCAAGATTTAGGCAAATGGAATTTTGGAATTAATTCGTTAACAGAACTCATCTAATTTAGAAGTTTATCATATTAATCAACTCAACATTTTCCCTCTTCCACCCCCCACCCCCCCCACCCCCCCCCCCCCTCCAGTTCCACTGTGGTAGCAGAGTACTTTTTAAACTCTCCATGACTTATTTTTATCTTGTTAAGTTCTTCAGCTCTAGAGAAAAAATGTTGGATCATCAGTTGTAATACTGCATTTTTAAACAAATGGTACACATTTTTCTCCCCAAATCTTCTAGATTTTTTTAATCTCTTTTTCTTATAATGAAACAAGCCAACTCTATCTTATGAATCCAGTTTAAGTGGAGTTTGAAATACTTTGGCGATGTGATGACTTAATCTGTGTATGATTTTACCTGACAGACTATGAAAGACACCTTGGTGACAGTCAAACCTCAAAGCTCGGATGTTAAGAATGTTTCGTTTACTGTAACCTTGGTAAATGTGGATACCGTAGATGTATGGTTAAGGTGTCCTGCTCTGCATCGGGAAATGTGAGTTTAAGTTTCACTTTGCATTTGTTTGAAGAAGAAAGCTCAGCTGCTTTGCTGGGATCCCAAAACATCACAAAGCACCTTTCAGGACTAGGACTTTTGGCCCATATTTGCTAAAATAATTCAGTGTACCTTACTCCTAATGACAGAAAATTGTCCAAGTATATTAGGTGCCTTCACATTACCAAAATCAGTGGAGTATTGAAGGGCTAAATAATTTCATGATCTTAGTCTTTTTTCTCTTGTTCTTCAACATCCTGTTTGGATTTTAAAAAATGAAGATAACAGCAGTTTTTTCTGTCACAGAAAGACCATGAGGATAGACACATTAAAGATTGTGAGATGATCTCAATGAAGTGGGCCCTGCAAGTTTTTTCTCTGAATATAATTAACATATTCTGTAAGGCAAGTATGCATATGCTCACTTTAACGTGCTTTGCCATAGAAGGAAGAATAAAATGTGTGCTTAATCTGAAGCTCATGCTCAAGTGCTTTGTTGAATCAGGCTCTGTATTAACAATCCAGCCTCTTCTAAATAGTGTTTCTTTATTCCTATGTTCCTGACCAGACTGAGCAATGTACTCTTTAATTACATCAGAGCCACTGAATATTGGCATTCAGCTCAGCCACAGGTAATGCTTCAGATTTCACTGTCCTCTTATCTAACAGATGTGACATCTTTACATCGGAGTATCTTATTCCCTAAATAACAAGCCTCCCTTATAATTAATCATATATGAAAGAGAAAGAAAACACAGCTCAGAAAGAGATTTTGCCAATAAAGCTGCAGAAAGAGCAGAACTGCATTTTTAAATCAGATTGAAATTAGGCTCAGAATTAGTGCCTCTTCTCACTTACGGAGACACTTCATGGAAAGTGGAATTAAATTCGTAAGAACATAACTCTTCTGAAATGTCATTAAAATCAGTGGAAAACACAGGTGCTCAAAACTAGGCTGACTTGGAGACCTGTCTTTGAGTTTGGACATCTTATTTTGCAGGTGAACAAGATGACTACTGAACAGTTTCTGTGCAGTGGGTGGAAGCCAGATCAGGGAATAAGCCTCATAAACTGCAAGAGGCTTTCATCTGAGAGATGTCTGTAGAAATATCGCCCATATCTGATAGTCAGGGAGATGAGTAAGGCCTGGATCCCTTCCCCGAGCAAGGATTTCCTGAACTGATTCCTGAGCTGACAAAGGCTCAGGCTCAATTCAAGGGAGTAGGGGCAGAACTGGGACGGATTTCATGGCTGCTGGTAGAAAGAGTTACTGCGCTAAAGAACAGAGGGATTTGGAGGTCAAGTGAAGGAGAAAAATATCAGCTGAAAGAAGGGACAGGAATAAAAATGACACAAACTTTTGAAGCTTACTATGGAATTTAGATACAGAACTCCGATTTGTGTCATGGGCTGCATATCTCAGGCTATGTGCACAAATGGGACATGGCACAGGCTTTAGGTCTCACATCTGCTGTAAAAATCCTCAAATTCCACCTTAATTCAGTTTGCAGAGAGATTAGTCAGACTTCCCCAGGTCTGTGAAAAGATCACTACTATAGCAGTGAGGTTGAAAAACTAACAAATCTGCAACTTCACCTATCGTGCAAGTCCTGTGCAGACACAGAGTAAGTGGCATTACTGTCTTGTTCACCTAAACATTTCAGAAAACATTTCAAAAGGGAGAGAAGGGTCTCACACCTGTACCTTTAACCAAAGAGAATAGGGAGTACAATTAAAGGCAATATGAGAACAGGGTTTGAGCCAGCAGCTTGACTCTAACCTGACTTTATCTGTTGATGACACAAATTGGCATTCTCCCCTTGATAAATTAAATCAAGTTTTGATGAAAAATACAAATCAATCAAGTTGTGTATTTAAGGTTTCTTGTATAAGCAATGTCAAACAAGACAACATATCCAGACCTACTGTGCTCTTTATAAATCCTTTAGCATGTTCCTACTTGGAGGTATACCTTTTATGGGAATTGATGATTTGGAATAGGTTCATCATTCATTTCACTACAAAAAAGAGCAGGAGAGTAGATGTGATAAATTGGTAACTACAGGCATCAACATATTTTTAATGCTCTTGATCAATTGCTTTCCTCAGACTTTGTCTGCAATGCAGGGTGGTGATAGTAGTCTACAGGCTTTAGTATAAAAAAGTGGTTAAACTAAAAATTGTGTTTTTTCCACATGTTTTACTGAGTAGATACAGTACATTTTAAAATCTACAGTATCCTTAAAAAGCCCATAAAGACTGCATTTAAGCTGAGACAAGACTGCACTGTCAGACTTGCACAACGATAAGTGTCTGTCACACTGTTCAATCTTGCTGCCCCACTCATGTAGTAGTAATTCCTGCTTTGTAAAATCTCTCCAGTAAATTAAGATGTTCAGTTCCCAGTTTATGGCTGAGTGGCAAGAAGCTGTAGGTACGCCACCAGACTTGCTGTTGAACTGTTCTCACGTTTTTCATTATTTTCCTACAATGAAATCCCATCTACTGAATCCCCTCCTCTGCCAGTCTCCTGGAGATGTTTTCAGGATATTCTGCTTTCACATATATTTCATAAATCTTTCTCCTAAAGGCTTAAAGTAATATTCACATATATATTCCAAATGGCTTTTATAAAAAGTGCTTCCTTTTCTGTTTGAATCACTCTGTTTCTTTTTCAGATCTCCCCTCAGCTCGATTTCTGTCACTGTTATCAGGACACAAGGTTCACTGAAGTGAACAAACATTAAAAGGCTTTGCATTAGCCCTTTCTCCTTTGAGATAACATTATCTTACCTGAATTAGGCCATGTATGCTCTAGGCAATGAGAGATGATCTAGGGGTAACAATGGCACAGGAGATCATACAGTCAGATTAAGAAAGTGGGACTGATTAGTCTTCTGCAGAAACAGAACAGAGTGTTTCAGAGGCAGCATCATGCAAGTGCCCCCGTACTACTTTGGGACGAAGTCTGCAGCTCTGAGCAATATTAGGTAGTTGTATTGTGTCGGTTATTTCTAGCTCCAGCATTTGCACATCACATACCATTGTATATGTCCCTGAGGTTTTCAGAGGCCCCTGCTACCATAATGATCTGTTTAACAATCAGGAGCAAGGCCAACAAAGTACAGAAAATACTGAGTGTGCCAGGCCCTGTTTCTGAAGTGTGATTTTTTGGAAGACATTAGGAAATGGCAAAAGTTCTTTTGGATAAATAGTCTGAAGTTTTGTCTCAGCATTGTTTAAACAAAAAGGTAAGAAAGGGTACTGTGCATACAGGGAAGCTCAGTTTCCCTGTGACCCCCAAAGCTAAAACTTCCCTTGGAGCAGTTTCATGCTAGCTACATCAGCCATGTTCTGTTGTGGCCCATTGCTAGAGATGCACCTTTTTTGAGGCATCAATACTACATTCATTAGTGTGACAGAGAGATGTGATTTGCCAGGAGATCTTGTGAAGGACATAGATACTGAGAAAAATGCTAATGTCTTCTGTTGAGCTACTTCCAGTTGCAGTGTTGTGAAAGTAAGAAAATGTTGCTCACATCAATGACTACTTAAAGATTGATCTTCAAATAGTCTGTTCCTTATGGAAGAGCTGAATGCATGACTCAGAAATAAATGTGTTTAAAAGCTCCTCTGCCATTTACCTGTTACAGAGCATTGTATCATACATCTTGTGTCTGCCTAAATAACCCAAGTTTGAAAGGTGAATAGATATTTTCCCAGGAAGCTAAGAATTAAATACCTCTCTCTCTCCTTCATCACAATATCAGTCTTTAATTTGTCTTATATCTACTCCTAGTCAGGCACACACCAAAGTGAAATGCTCAGTTCCCACAAATGCACATTATTTCATAAAGTCACGTGGTTGGAAAGAATTTCAAGTGGTCATTTAATTCATCCATCTGTGCTAGTGTTAAATCTAATGGGAGTTGTCCAGTCTGCCCTAAAACACTTTCATCCTTGTTACCTTCCCAGGATGTCCATCTCAGTCCTTCATCTTCATTTCTGTTGGAAAGTTCTTCTTTAAAGGTAACCTGAATCTCACTTACTCAGTTCACATGTTAACCTTCAACGTGGAGAACATACTCTTTTTTTTTTTTTTTCCCCCAATAGCTTTTTAGAGACTGCCAATCTATTTCCTCCTCAAAATTCTCAAACCTGCTTTTTCCTTTAGAGACATGTTTTTAGGTTGCCTTGTGTTTTTTATATGCGTTCTTCTCAGATGATAAACATTTTTTATTCACTGCTGAAAACTGCTCAAAGTATATCCTGCTGAGCAGTGTTCCTGCTGTGTTGAATGACGGAGACTGTCTTCACAAATGGTGGACTTTATGTTTACATGTGCTGATATTTGTTTCTGAAAGGGGCTGATCATAAGTGATCTTGAAACTGTATCTTCCTCTGAACTACATCTTCTGTTCAGAGAGCTTGTAAATATAATCTCATTTACCCTATTCTGAAGTTATTAATAATCTGCAGTTTTCTAAGTGTCTTGTGTCCCTGTCCCTGTCTCTCCCCCTCTTTGGGGACCTGTGTTTGGAGCTTTGCTAACTGATTATGTTAGCGTTCTCCAGGATGGCATGTTCCAGCACTTGAAAACTCCCAGGATTTGTGTGAGAAGAATTTCTCAGCCTGAAAATCAAGGTTTAGGTGCATGAAACACAATCAGTCAACATATGCAGGAGATGTACCTGTTTCTCCAACAGTACTTTAAAACCAGCAGTTTTTGAGTCTGTAAGTATGACCAAGACAAGGGCAAAGCCTGAAGAGCTCTGAAGACTTCTTCCTTCCCACAAGGGGTGATCTCTGTCCATGCAGATGATTTGTCTCTGAGGCAGATGCTGGTTTCTGAGAGGAAAGAGCTCAAGGAATCATCAATAGGCCACTGGTATATAGCGCTTAAGGGTTTGCCTTTCATTGTAGCACTGCTTAAGTTTTACATATGCAGCTGAAGAAATACATATTCTGGTGGCTCTGTCATTCAGTGAGGATGGAAATAGCATTTGAAATTTTGAATGCAAACCCCGACAGAAATGACATCCCAGTGTGAAGCAGACACATTTGTCATTCATTACTGGCAAGCTGGGTATCTGCTCCCTCGCAGCTTTGACTATTAACAATGAGCTGCTTAACTGAAACAAGACATGCATGTGAGGGGATGTCAGTTTTCTTTTCCAGTCTGGAAATGCCAACATTTCCCCCAACTAATTTCTCTGGCTGGGTGAGTTTACAGCTTAATTTATGCCTAGACAACAATCAAATTTTGATTCAAGGTGCTAACTTCTTTCTCCTGCCACTCTCTGTAGCTCTCCACTCCTGACAAAGCAGGAGATATTAGAATCAGAGAATCATAGAACCACTTCAGTTGGGAAAGACCTTTAAGATCATCAAGCCCAACTGTTAACCCAGGACTGACAAGTCCACTACTAAACCATTTTGCCAAGCATCATCTACATGTTTTTTAAATACCTTCAGGGATGGTGATTCCACCACCTCTCTGGGTAGCCTGTTCCAATGCCTGACGACCCTTTCAGTGAAGAAGTTATTCCTGATACCCAGTCTAAATCTTTTCTAGTATAACTTGAAGCTGTTTCCTTTTGTCCTGTGACTTGTTATCTGGGAGAAGAGACGGACCCCCACCTGCCTACAGCCTCCTTTCAGGTGGCTATAGAGGGCACTCTAAGGTCCCCCCTGAGCCTCCCCCTCTCCAGGCTAAACAGCCCCAGTTCCCTCAGCTGCTCCTCATAAGCCTTGTGCTCCAGACCCTTCACCAGCTCCGTTGC
>JAVJGI010000065.1:21503813-21517294 GCA_035590275.1 Ibycter americanus | reverse complement strand
TCACTGCCCTGGCCCTGCTGGCCACACTGTTTCTGATACAGGCCAGGATGCTGTTGGCCTCCTTGGCCACCTGGGCACAGTGCTGGCTCATGTTCAGCCGGCCATCAGCCAGCACCCCCAGGCCCTTTTCTGCCTGGCAGCTTTCCAGCTGCTCTGCCCTGAGCCTGTAGCGCTGTGTGGGGTTGTTGTGACCCAGGTGCAGGAGCCGGCACTTCTCCTGGTTGAACCTCATACAACTGGCCTTGGCCCATTGGCCCAGCCTGTCCAGATCACTCTTCAGAGCCTTCCTGTCTTCCTGCAAGTCAATACTACCCACCCACCCCACTCCCCAACTTCGTGTCATCTGCAAACTTGCTGAGGGTGCACTCGATCCCCTCATTCAGATCATCAATAAAGATATTAAACAGAGCTGGCCCCATCACAGAGCCCTGGGGAACACCACTTCACCAGTTGGATGTAACCCCATTTCCTACCACTCTTTGGACTCAGCCATTCAGCCAGCTTGTTACCCAGCATGGAGTACACCTGTCCAAGCCAGGAGCAGCCAGTTTCTCCAGGAGCATGATGTGGGAGACAGTGTCAAAGGCTTTAACTAAAGTCTAGGTAGACAGTATCCACAGCCTTTCCCTCATCCACTAGGCAGGCCATTATTCATTACATGAATAGAAAGGAATTATTTCCAAAGTCCGTTTTGGCTCCCCAAGATGAAGTGTTCTTCATGTGTCCCACTTGTTCTCTGTTTTGTCCTTTTGGCTCCATCGACACCAAAATGGAGATATCAGAAGTAGTTATTTACCTGGAGGATATATCATGTCCAACAGTACTGGCTTCAGAACCTCTAACAGTGGAGCAAGGGATGTCACCCAGTGGCTGCAAGTCGCTGGTCTGAGCACAGAGCACCCCTGAAAATATTAAGTGTTGGCAGTTCTGTTTTGCTGAAGCCTGTGATGCCACCCCATGCTGGTCACCTCTTCCCAGCTGCGTCCACCAATGTTCTCCACTCCTAAAAGTCTCCAACAGCACTTCCCCAAGTAGGGAGATGTGGGGGAATAATAGTAGCACACATAAAATATGTCTGGGAAGGAGGAAAAAGACACAAGGAAGAAAATCTTGGGGAGTTTTTATGAACAGAGCTTGTGTCACATCCCACAGTCTGCAGGGGCACCTTGCTTATTTTCATGCTTTGATCTACATAAATTAATCCAGCATACATCTGGATCCCAGAATTTTAGGAACATGTCTAACATTCTGTGTCCATGTGGTGTAAATCATTAGTTTTGATTTTCTTTGCAGTAAAATTAAAACTCAGCAATGTGTAGAAGTAATTCCTTGTACTCTGCAATTGTGACATTTGCCTTTTTGGCTGAGACAGGAGACTGAAATGAAGGTGCTAATGTTCGTGCTAAGGAACGTGGCGTTCACAGCAAGGAACAGCTAAGGTCCTCTGGGGTTCGATGTTGTGAAGGCGGAATTTGTAATGTGTTACTACTGGGTTTCATATTCATTAGTGTTTGCACTGACATTATACTGCCCAGTTTTTTAACCTTGTCAAGTGTTTCTCAACTTTCAAGCAATTTTCTTTCATCAAAAAAGAAAAATGTCATCCTCTGTAAATGTTGCTGGTTCAGTATGTGATCTGTAGAAGCACAGATTTTAAGTCTGTTCTTGTTGATCTCCTAAGCTGCACAATCCAAAGAATGTCACCTAATAATTCTTGCATCAAACCTTACATGTGGCCTAGAACAATACATGTCAAGAATGTGTCATTGTAATGTGGAGACCTGAGTTGCTGAACAACTGTAATATTTTCCCCAATATGCAGTTTTTGACCAAAAGAGGTAATACTGAACTGCATCTTATTAAACACCTCATTTCACTTTGAAAATGTTACGCTTCATACAACCTCCTTAAAAATACAATATGTACTGTTCAGCATCGTGTAGTATGATAAATTTCAAACACACCAGATTGACAGTAGATACTTTTTCTATGCATCGAATAAATTTTTAGTGTGATATAGCAGATAGTGAAATTGGTAGAGGAACACTTAGATTAATTGTTACTAAGGGAGTAGTCTTTCTCAGGAGATTTTTAGAAGCTTCTTGTACTTAGGCTGAAAATACCATAAGAACATCCATGCTTGGGAATTTTGAAACTTTTTCTTCTAATTCCAAAAAGGACTTCAGAGTACAAAGGATCTGCATTATGAAAACTGTTACATTCAAAAGTCTTCTTTTATGGGCAAAAAGAAAGCACATCTCACATATATATATAAAACCAAGAGTTTATTGTTAATATAATAGAATCTTGACAGTCTTTTCATTAGTAGTCCTGATCTAACTGTTACCAAAAAAGAAAGGATAATAGTATAGTTAGAACTGTTATACACACACTTCCTAGTTTCTACCCTTTTCCTGGTGTTATGCTTCCCCTTCCTCTGCTCCTCAGGGTGCTGAGATCGGTGGTTTCATTCTGGCATTGGTGCTGGTGGGGTGTTGTGGCAACTTGTCAACATCTGGAGACAGAGGCCTTTGCGGGGTGGGATGTCATTCGTGTTGATGGCTTCTGTCTCCTCAGTCTAGGATGCACCTGGGGTCATTTGTATGTTTTCTAACAGAAGCTTTACTCCTCTTACACACTTTTACACGTAATATAGGACTGTGCACCTGGCCATGCCAGAACATCTCCTCAATATTCTGTTTCTGCATTAGCTGAACTGTCCTTTCTCTGACATGAAAACAGGAAGGAAGCTGCTTTTGTAAGGGCCCTCTCTGAGAAAAAGCTTTTTTTTGTTGTCTGGGTGCTGCGTTGCAGAGTGATTATGTCTTAAAATGTGGTGCTCTGAGCTCACCTGCAAATCAATTCTGTGCACACCTGTCTGCAATGAGGGGTGTGCCCAAAGCCTCCCACAGCTTAAGTATGGGGGAAGAAGAGAGCTCCTCAGATAAGCATGGAGCAAGTAAACAGCTTGATGGAGTGTGAGCTGGCTGCTTTGCTGTAAGTAGGCATTTTCCAGGGCAGAACTTGGGTGGATAAGCAGTTGTATATAACCAGCACTTATGTATGCAGTAAAGGGTCTCACCTGGGGTCTGTGCCTTCCTATGCCACAGCTCTCACAACTACTTATGGAAAGAAGAAACATTTTGCTGGCCAGACTGATGTGACTTGCTCACACTGGCATGAAGAAAACAGGCTCCAGAGCTAGAGTCAGGAAGAAATTAGTTCCTCAGGCAGATTAGCAGTGGCCATTGGAGCTTTTAACTTGTATTTTTAGTGTGGAAAATACTGCATTTTGCATCAACATCTGGATATTTGCTCCTAACAGATGTCTTCATCCTACAGGCCCAAAACATTGGTTGTGCCTTTGAGATCTCCTGTGATGCACAGTGCTAGAGGAGTTATTGTCTTTTCTTTCTTTTTTTTTTTTTTTTTTTTTTTTTTTTGGTACTAGCAATCTAAAATCTTACAGCATTTGGAAAAGGAGGAGTCAGGGGTTGTTCTGGGCCTACTGGAGGGGAAACTGATGTGTTGTTGGCCCTCTGGAATTAGTAAATGACCAGAAGCAATAACCCGTGTGGCTGATGCTCTCATATCTGTGTCCTGGCTAGTAATTATAGTCATTCATTGGTCAAAGGCATGAAAATTATTCCAACAAGAATGTGACTGAACAACTCTGAGGCTTTATAACAGATGATTTTAAAAAAAGGAAGAAGAAGATTAGAATGTTTCTATGGCAAATAACAGGCCATTTCCTTAATATGCAAAGCACTTATTTTTATGCAAGCTGTGCTTATGTGGTTTCCCTGGACAGGAATCCAAAGCAGCTGTGCTTTTCTATTTGAATTCCTCCACAGGTTATAATGAAGCATGCTCCCAAACTACTGAACAGCATTTAAGGCTCTATTTTTAATCTTGTCGTTCTTATCTTGTTCCAAACTGCCCAAGTTTGTACCTCGTGCATTTTAAGTCACCACCAGAATTAATAAAAAGAAAGAAAGGAGGAAAGACAGAGTCCTGTTGTTCCATAATGCAGCCAAACTCCCATTATTTTCTTCTTGTTAACCACACACTGGAAGTAACTGCCCTTCACTTGTTTTTCAACTGTGAAGGGTATAAAAGCAGAAAAGTTCTCACTAGAGCAAAGAAGTAATCAAAGAGACTGAAAATGCCCAGAAACCATGTCTGTGTGGGTAGAAAGAATGTGTCCTAGATCCTGTTCTGTGTGATTCCAGCATGTTAGTAAAAGGCTGGATTCAGGTGAATAATGAGGGGAGTTGGTTCATTGCCAGACTGAAAAACTACTGCCATGAAGAAAGTCTCCTTTTTCAAAAGAGACGTTTTCTGAAATCAAACATGCCATTTTGAAAGAAAGAGTCTGAATGCTTCATTTAGAAAGCACTAGTATGAGATGGTCTGTTTTACCAAACCTGAATGTCTGGCTGTGAATATACACAAAGTGTATGGGCTGGTCCTCAACACAAAATCACAGTAGGGCTAGTGAATAGATCATTTGCCTAAAAATTAAAAATAAAACCATCACCCAGATCCAGCAGGGCTGGGTGCAACCACATGCTGATGAGGAAGAGAGCTGGAGGAAGGGACTCCGCAGTCCCCTTCACCTTGCAGGGAATCTGTCCCTGTCCTGGCCTGCTCAGGGTGTCCTAGGACTTCTCAAATCTCCTTGTGTCCATTTCCCAGCAGCTGTGAACCAGGAATCTGCTGCTCTATGCTTTCCCACTTTTTCTTTCTCACAGCAGGTCTGATCTTGCAAGGAACTAGGAAGACATTTCAGCTCTGTGGAAACTGTTGCATCATGTCAGGGTAAGTCCTTTGGGAGAGAACAGCTAAGGTCTTCCTGATGCAGAGGCACTGGGCTGATCAGACCACTTCCAAAAGAGGTATGTTCATCACTGATGTGGTACCCAGTGTCATCTGTCTCCAACATTTACTCTCCTCCACTGACAGAAGAAGATTAGTTCTTGCTGTAGCAGCAAGGACTGTACTGTGAAGGATATAAATTAGCATTTCATCATGCTTACCTGCCATATCTCACCTAATAAAAACTCAATTTCTTTACAGTGTTTCCCTTTATTTTAGTGGCACTCTTCCCTTCAACAGATACAGGTTTTACCATCACAATATTGCATCTTATTCCCTGAAGCATTTATAGAGCATGTGTCACAAGTTTAATGGATCGGGAATGTAATTATTCTTATCATATTAAAACTTTGACTGATGGCACTTGGCCATTTTTATTTTTTACTTTTTTTTTTTTTTTTTAAACAATAAATTGCCACACAGAAAATATTTTAAAACCCACCACAACCTGACAGGCCAGAATTCTCCTGTCAGCTACATCTCATAATACCAAACTTTACTGACATTTTGCTTGAATTTCTTGCTGGGTGAGAAATGCCTGGGAGCAAACTGGAATGATCTTCTAGCAGAAAGTGCTAGTTCCCTGCTGGGATTTGTACTTTTTTAGGGTGTTAATCTAATATACTGTATAATCTAACAATTTGTTTGTGTGTGAATGTAGAATTTACTTGGACAGCGGGAGAGTAAGATTGCTAATATGTTTTGTACAAATACGGGATCAAACTAACTGACACTGTGTAATTTCCTTGACTGAGAGAGAATATGTTGCATTGAGGTGGAAAATTTTGTTGCTATTTTTTCCAGAAAATATTTCTTTTTAAATTGCAGGTTTAGGTTGGTTGACTTGGTGACACTGAATGATAATGGCCAAAACCTTTCAGATAGTAAAAGGGAAGAAAAAAGATAGTAAACCCTGAAAAATCAAAACAATTTAGTCAGATATTTTCAAATGACTAAATATATTTTCAAAAATTTTGAGATTATATGCTGTGTTGAAAATTGCCAGGAATGTAATTCAAAGGAAAGTTAAGAAATGGGTTAAAGATACACCCTCACAAAATAGAGGACAAAAACATATTTCTTTTAGAAGTGAATATAGTTGTCATTTGACTGACATTTTTCATGTTCTTTTTCTCTCATTGCATAACATTAAAATAATAGTAATTGAGGATCAAACCCAAATATATAGTTGTTTAGAGGGGGGTTGGCATCTAATAGTTAAAATCAATTATTTTCTGAGTTTCCCTGGGAGATCAATGGATGCTGCAATCCCTACAGAGTGGCTGTGATCATGACATATTCCTTAACAAATGAAGTTAATAACTATGCACTGATATATAGAGATTTTTTCCTAAGGAGGCAGCTCCATGCTGTTTCTTATTTTCTGTATGTGTTGCCTGCATGACTGAGTATAGCATTAGTCCTTAAATTTGCAGGGATGAATTCAAGTACATATGATAAATACTGCAGATAATGTATGGCTATGAGCAATACTTTACTATCCAAAGGATATCTACCAGCTAGTGAAGGGCCTGATAAGTTGAAGTAGAAAGCCAAATCCAGAGGAAACTTTCAAAATAATTTAAGAGCCTTACATACATCCATCCATGTACTCAGAAGACATGTAGTTTTCCCCCATGCCCGCTGATATAGTTCAGGGACACAGTTCATCCTGACTAACTAGGTGAACTCATCTCAAAGGAATTGGATACGGTTTATGAGAAGAAATTCCCTACACACCAGCTTTTACCTCTGAAAAAGTCATTGGCAGCTTTCAGAAGGAAGTTGTAGCTGGAATGTGGCAGTACTAAGGAGGAATGGGAACAGGGAAGGATATGTATGTTCTGACTGCAAATACAAATGTGAAATTGCAAGAGAAAGAAGAAACACCAGAACCAACCTGTCACTGACATCAAATGCAAATGGAGCTGACTGTTTTATCAGCCTTGATGTTTATCAGGTATAGAGAAAGCTTTGACCTTCCCTGTTTCCCAGGGGGCAGTGACTAGGGATATGGTGGATCACAGCATAGAAAGCAAGCCTTTTTAATTCTGCTGGGATGGCTCAATGTATCAAGGTATATTAATGCTAATAAGCTTGAAAGGAAGGCAAAGCAGCAGAGAGAAAAAGAGGTCCCTTTACCCCACCTCTTCTCATCTCAACATGATTGCCTTTGATGGCTTTTTTGTCTCAGAGTCCCTGTTTGTCTGCCTGCAGATGAACCTGGGTCTCTAATAAACAGTATTCCAGGAGGGAGTCAAGGACTTAATATTTTTGTTATTTCCCATGGTCCTGCTTGCCTCACCAGTCCACAGCTAATGAACAGAAAAGGCAATTTCAGTTTTCACATCTCAGAAACTTCTGAAATGTAAGCATCTGGGCATTTCTTTGTGGAGTTTTGTGGGTCTTTTAATAATGAGAGAGAACAATCCTTTTGACTTTCCCTTTTGACTTAGCTAAAACTTTCAGACTGGGATTAATGCCTTCTCTTATTTGATTGAGAAACACCTGTTCTAGTTCTCCTCTAAATGATGTTCAAGGAGTGTGCAAACTCGACGTATAAGGGCCAGAATAAGGCAAGGTATTCTACAGAAAACTATGAAAAAAGAATATCCTGAAATGGAGATAGGGATGTGGAGTGTGGTCATTCACAACAGCTAGCAAAAGATTCTAGCTAGCCTGTTCAACTAACAAGCCTATCACTTACTGCGTAAGTTATTTGGGACTGATTTTTCTCTTATCTCCAATAAGATGGTCAAAATATTTTCATTGCATCTATTACCTATGGTTTTCCATTTTCACATTTCAAAATTTCATTTGTAAATACTCTTTTTGTCACTGCTTGAACAGTTCTGGAGTCAGGTAGCAGTACTGGGAGCAAGAGTATAACACATCTAATGAACTCATTATTTCTAGCTGTTAAGCAAGGTTCAGAAGCATCTCCTGCTCACCTAATACACTCCTTGAAGAACCACTTATCTAATGAAAGCAAGAAGTAAGTGTCTTAAAGTTTTTCTGGAGCTCTTCCCAGAAAATGGTCCCATCTTAAGGCTACTAAGTGAGCTTTGTTCCCTCTGAACAGGCCTTCGAGGGCAGGACTAGTTTTGCCCTTGAGAAAAGAAAACTACATGTCTGTGATGGTTATGCTTTAGCTGGCAGGCAGTAGAGGAGTGTGTCAGAGCTAAAAGCATAAACCACTGCTGCTTGAGTTCAAGAGAAGCTTCTGCAGCTTGCCTCAGACTTTGGAAGCATGTTCTTCTGCTCCTCTTTCTTTCCATGAGTGTGGCACATGGAAGGCATAGCGGTCCTGCAGAACATGCTCTCCCCTTGTGCAGCGATCCACACACCCACAACCACCCACCCAACCCTCATAAAGGAAGAAAGGACCAGCTTAATATAACTGCTGGAGGTGTGTAAAGAAACTCGTGTGCCTAAATAATTGATAGAGGATTGCAGACCTTTATGTAAAATAGACACACATACATTTTTTTAAGTTTTATGCCAGCTGTTAAATATTCATGATTTTTTTATTTAAAAAGCTTTTTATCAATTTAGCCCTGGTTATAGAACCCTGAAGGGAGGAAAAAGGAGTACGAAGCTGTTAGGATTTTCTGGGTGATCAGTGGTGCTGTACGTAAGAGACAATAATCCTAGTCTCAAATCTCAGTCCTCAGAGTAAAGGAAGAGGCCCAAACTCTTCCTTTCCAGCCATGGCATGGCATGCTGCCAGAAAACCACACAAAGAGAGCGCGGAGTCCTTTGCAGAGTACCTTCAGTGGCCTGCATGCACAGATTAAAAACAAGGCAAGCTACACAGCAGACCTTTCCAGAGGGCATGGAGGGCTCACTTCTTGCTGTCCATCTTAGTGCTGTGGCACTAATCTATGGATTTGGGCTGGCTCCATTCAGAGGAGGACTGATCAGATTCTTTAGCAGTCTAGCAATTGTCAGGAACCTGTAGCTCCAAACAGCTTCAAGTTGACATTAATCTTCTTGAATGGTCTGCTAAGGTTTGCAGCAATGGCTCCAGAGTATTCTAGCCAAGAGGTTGTGAGGTTTTTTTTCCTAATGCAATGAACACCACTATCCATTTGTCCCCAGAATGCTTTCCTGCATTGTACTGTCCTCCCATCCTGGTGGTTTTACTGCAGTGTCTAGTTAATTAGCACTTGGTCTGTCTTTCTGATACTTTGATTCCAGTCTCATTACATTATGCAAATCTGCATCTTGCTGAATCTGCCGCGTTTTAGGCCACATGCTGAAATAATCAAACCCCCTCTGCATCCCATTGTTGTTGTCCTCTCTATTTCTGGGTTTTATTAATTTCTGTGCGTATGTGCATGTATATGCATGCATGCTTCCTAATTTAAAAGCAATTGAAATCTTAATTTCAGTTCTCATCTAAATAGTAACATTGCCATTCTAAGTAGATGGCATGAAATGACCAGATTTCATCTCCTAAGCATTTCTGACTGAACCTCCTATTTTGCAATATATATTTATCAGTCTTGTACTGAGTATTGTCCCCTCTTTCATTGGTGCCAATTTTTTTCCTCCCAGAGAGAAATGTCTGAAATGGACTGTGGGCCTGATCTTGCGAACTGAAGGGAAAAAAAATAATAATTTCAGCATCTAAGAATTAAATATTAAACTGAATTATAAACCTGAAGCTTGGAGCTTGAAATTTAAGCTTAAATAAACAACTCTGGGAAAGCAGGCATATGCTGTCACTCCATGACCTGCATACAGTAAGAATAAGAACTAATAAAAAATAATAAAATTATTTACACTGAGATCTCCAGCGTGATGGGAATGTTCAAAATACCTGAGAAAATTAATTCCTCATTTAAGGACTTTTTCTGTCAGAAATGCTTACAGACAGACAGTTGCATACATACCCCCTAGAAAGACTGAGATCTTGAGGACAACTTCTTAACTGGAATTGTTGGGGGTTTTTGGTTGGTTTTTTTTTCCACAAAAATGTCAAAACCATGTTCTTGGCAATCTAGTGGACTGTAGGATATCCGATATTCAGCTGATTTCTAGTTGTCAGTCAAGTGCCATAACAGGATTGGTTAGGATCAGCAGGATAACTGGGATTGCAGGTAAACTTGCATTTCATAATGTCACCTTATTTTGCTTTATTAGTAATGACGACTGCACCTAGAAACCTTCAATAGTGAAAAGAGAACACTTTAAAATATGGCTAATGCAGCAGATCATCTGCCCATCAGAAATACCTCCTGTGAGTTAGACCTGTTTTCTTGGCCACTAAAAGCAGATCTCTTAATTAGCTGTTAGCTAGTATATTCTCTTCTTTTACCCTTCTACCCTTTGGGAGGCCCTTACAGAGGAGCAGATGCTGGATGAGAAGGTCCTATCTCTTCTCCAGGCCAAAAACGGTGGTGTTGGAGGGTGGGAAAACAGGCAATGTGGTTCACTTGCATATAGTCAGGAAAGATATTTGCCCTCAGTGATGCCATTTTGTTTTTCATACTGAACAAAGATCGCAGGGACTTTTCTCTTCTTTACTGTGCCTGTTATCCAACAAACACTAATTCTTAGATTCTCTGGACCCTGGCAATATCAAAGTAGTATTTGTTTCCTTTTCCTTCTCCCTTTGAGCTGCTACAAGAGAAGCAACATTTTGAAGGCAAAGATGAAACAAGTTTCATTTCCTTATTTGTCTTACTAGAATGTCTCTGAACAGAATGGATCAAACTGTTAATTATAAGTCAGCTTATGCTCAGAGATTAAAGAGAAATTGTTACTGTGAGAGGAGACTTTTCATGCATCTCCCCTTTCCAGAAAAACTGCAGGGCATACCTAAATGAGTAAAATAGAGTGAAATGACACAGAACGTGTTCCATGTTGGAGATTTGCAGCGATCTATGATGATGAAAGCAACAAGATCAGTGGCAGCCAGACAAAAATGATGATTTGCTAATTCTCTGAACTGGTATGACAGTATTTCCAACTCCACAGCAGACATTTGAATGCAAAACTTACCTACGCTACCTCACCATGGGAGATCAGAAACTTGACTCCAAACAAAAGCTCAGAAGGTCACCCTGAGCCAAGCTGAGATTTGACAGAAAGCACCTGTTAGAATTTCTTTGAGAAACTCAGTCTCAGCTTCTATCTCATGCTGTCTAGGAAAGCCTAAAGGTTTAAGAACAATTAAGAAAGATGAGAATCTTATTTATTGTCTTCACGATAGCTCTATTGTAGCTGAAGTACAATGAAAGTTTCAGAAGTAACACAAATAGAGCACTTTCTTAATAGCCTGTAGGCAGGTGCCTGGTTAAAAGTTTTCAAAGAGGACAGTGCATGCTTTTCTTTAGTGTTCAGTCTTTCATATAGAGGAAAGCATTTGCAAAACTTGTACATTCTTCTGATTGATATAAGGAGGAATGGATGTTCAGACATCTTGGCACCTCAGTCAGCAGAAGGGAGGAATGTGTCACTCCTTACTGGTCAACCTTTAACCGCTGTTTTTTGGGGCATACTTCAGACCTTTGCTAATTACCTGCAAAATCACCCAGATCAGTAGTTGTTTTTTTTTTTTTTTTTTTGAACTATCACCTTTCTTGTTTCAAAGAGAAGAACAAGCATTCAGAACACCTGGATTCTGATCCTGCTGTTTTTCTCACTTTCTTTGTTTGGGTTTTTTGGTGTGCATCCTTTCATATAGGATTTGATCTCTCCTCACAATAATCCTGTAAAGCTTTAGTGACTTTTTCTGATGTATTAGGAACATGAGTTAAGACTTGTAAGTCATTTGAGATCTCAGGTATCATTTGCAACTGTCCTGCGAAGTCCCTGAGAGTCATTGGGCTGAGCTAAACACCCATGACTCCATTAGAAGCATCTCTCAAGGGTAAGAATCAGAATCCACTTTCAAGCATTGTCACCCTGTTGTTTTCAGTGATCTTCTGCAGCTATGAACTCAAAAGAGATGCAACCACTGATGTTACAACTGACGGTATGCATTTTCTGCCATGGTCTGGGCAAGACTCTTGTTGAGGTGAACAGTTTCTCACCACAGGAGATGATACAGCTGAGGGAGAATGGGAAGGACGAACTCTTGGCCAACTCACTTGTTGAGTGAAACTGGGATTCTGACAGAAGCAGTTAATTAGGAAATCATTTATGCACTGATTATCAGTGCTGCTGCCTAAAAACACAACACAGCACTTGTATTGAAGCAAGCAGAGTGTAACTTTATAGTGTACTTGTGTTGTCAATTACCTGCCTAATAGGCTTATAATTGAAACCACTGTTATCATGTAGTTACCATAATAAGCAATAAACACTGTAAAATAATGCATAAAGCCCCTCCAAGTCTATGGAGAGCATATATAAATCATGTCATCAACAACAGCTTACTTTGTGAATCCCAAAAATTGATTAAAGAAAATGACACTTCCCCAAGGAACTCTTCACAGAAACACTTCTAAAATTCAGGAGCTTTTGCATGAGAGTCTGGATCTTAATGGCTTTAAGTCAGAAGTTTTAAAGCCTAATCCAAAGCCTATGAACTCAATGGACAGTTTGCCTTGACTTCGTGAAAATTTCAACCAAGCCTTTAAAAGACAAAGCATGCCCAGGTCTTGCACAGTACTTCACATGCTAAACTTCAACTGGCAAAAAAAGAAAAGTCTGAAACAAGCTTCACTGGCTGCCTTACCAGTAGCAAAGCAATGTTTGTCTTTCTGGTTTCATCTGCTCTATAACTTTTCCTCTCAAGCTGCTTGGAACAGAAAGAAAAGAAGGCTCAGGTGGCTGGTATTTCTCTTGCTCCATCTAGTTCTAGCAAAGCAGTGGAGGTTAGGATGACCTGAGAACTTCAAAGAATCACGTTACCTTTGCATCCTTCTCACAGCATAACTGAGTTGAGAAAGCAATCACAGGCCAGGTAAAACAAGAAAGGGGTTAGGATGTAGAGAGATTTAGACATCTTACTGACTAGAGGACTACAGTTTTAACACAATCCTTGCAAATTTGGCCTATGACCATAATTAACACATAAAGTTCCTTGAGGGGAACGGTATTGCACATGCTTCAGGATTCTTGGGATTAACACTTGAAATTAACTGCAGCTTTTCCTCCTAGCAGACACTTCTCCTGTGTGTGAAGATAAGAATTATCTCCACTTGTGAACCAGTTGATGAATCAAGCACTTATTGAACTTATTGCTAATGTCACTAAGAGCAGATGTATATAATACATTCTGGGAGCAGGCAAAAAGGAAACATACTTATCCCCCAGACAGAAATATTGACAAGAAATCCTGACCTTTCTTGGCTTATAGAAGTAATTTAACTGGCCAATTCTTGCATCATGTAGCAGCTGAGTTAGCTGCAGGAGAAACTTGAGCCATTTTTCCCATGAAAAGCCCAATCAGTTAGTGACGAACTACTTGAAAGCAATCCTGATGAAACAACATGACCTCTTCCACTTTCTTCCCTCTATTCTAATACCTTCATTTAAGTGAGGAGTTTTGACTTCATAGAATATTCAGTCTTGCTCAAAAATATGCCTTGGGGGGGGGGGGGGGGGGGGGGGGGGGGGGGGGGGGGGGGGGGGGGGGGGGGGGGGGG
>JAVJGI010000065.1:21480656-21503713 GCA_035590275.1 Ibycter americanus | reverse complement strand
TTGCTCAAAAATATGACTTCCCCCCCCCCCCCCCCCCAATCTTTATGATTAAACAGAATGCCTTATTCTGCTTTGGTCTAATTTGTATAATAAATTAGCTATTTCACTGTAGATTTCTAAATGATAGTTGAGCCAGTTGCAAGTTCTACTTCTTACTGCACAGCTAATTCTTAGCTTCAGATAACTCCTGGGTGTATACATTAGACTGTGATTTTTCCTGTTTCTCCTAATAAAATGTCCTACCTACAGCTCCTCCCTATAAAACGACAACAGTTTTATTTCCTTTCTGTTGCACTTAAGTCAGTATCCTGTTCTGTCACCACACACTTCTTTCAAGGACATTCAGCTGAGTGTGGGCTATTTTGAAGTTAGTCAGGTCTGAGTAAATCCTCAATGCCAGTTTCTTCTGTGGTCTTGCAGATCCCAGGACCATGCTCAGACCCCTCAGATGGGCTCTGCCTGGACAACTGGTAATGAGGTGGTAGCATTTGGCCTCTGGACTCTGCCTTCCACCACACCACGCTTCTGCAGCTTCACCAGGTGTCTACTGGCTTCTCAAGTATGTGTCTTCAGAGACACAACGCACAACAGGGTCAGTTAAAACAGAGGAGGAAGCCTTAATAGAACTAGGAAAATGCAGCATTGAAAACACTGAAGAGTGGAAGCTTCCTTAAAGAAGCCAAGTGCTAGTAAGTGCCTGATCATGTCCTCCTTAGGAGGTTGTGGCTTACTGTCTGCATGGAAGTTGTCCTCGTCCAAAGTGTGCTCCCTGCACCAGAAGTACTCTGCTCTTAAAAAACAAGCTCTTCCCATACCAAATGATCAACTCTGAAATTTCAGTTTCTGTACCTAGTCTCAACTCACAGCTCTTTACAGCCACCTGCAAAAAAAGTTGCTTTTCCTCATCCTCAGATATGTCACAGAAACTAGGAGAGAAGCTCTCTGGGCTAGGGCAGTGGCCTGCTGTTTTTCTGGTGAAGTGTAATGTGTCTTTTGGGGGGGCGGGGGCTGGGGAAGGAGACTGCTTGCAGAAGTACAGTTGATGGCTTGGGCAGGGGCAGTGCAGATGTTCTCAGAGCATCACAAAAAGCAAATGTTCTGAGTAATCTCATACAAACATATCGCACGCTGTCACAGGATGTTTGCTTAAGTTCTTGGTATTTCAAGGCTTTCCACAGTACATATTTGCACAACCAAAGACTATCTGGACCCTGGTCTTGTCTGGGTCTTGCGCAGTTGGCTTAATTCCATTATTAATCTTGTTTGTTGTAGCCCATTGAGTATCTTGTGCCAAGTTCTGATGTGAAAGTGGGAAGTGGAAATAAAACAGCCTTTTTACCTAATCCATTTGTGACATTTGCCTCTTCCAGCTGTGACAGGCAAAGAAGTGGACTGAACTGTCCCCAGAGGCCCGGCCCATCCAGCTGGGCAGAGGTTACAAACCCCTGGCAGATGGTCTGGAGCTTTGTTGTTCTGAGGGTAAATATTTTACACCCAGGCCAGGAAGAATTTGCTCATTTGGCTTGATTGTCAGAAAATTTAGTTTCAGAAGGGTTTATCCTGAGGGAATAGATGAAGGAAAAGGTAGGATGTAGATGCAGACTGGCGGTGCTCTGACCTTCATTAGAAGACAGCTTCACAGCCAGGTCCCCATGGCAGTGTGTGCTTTGCTCCCAGCTATGCTGCTCTCTGTCCTGTGCTGCCCAGAGGAGCACAGCCCTCTTATTTAGCTCATTCAAACTTTCCCCGGTAAATCAACTGCTACAGCCCTCTCTGAATGCCCATTTGTCGATCTCTCTCTGGTGCCTTGGACTGAATATAATATTCCAGGTGCAGTCACAGCCAAGCTGTACAGAGGAAAATTATTGGCTTTTATTTTTGCTCCATAATGTAATGTCTCTCTGACCGTAGCCTAAGATTGCATTGCCCTTCCTTTTGCTGCTGTATCACATTGCAAATTCATCTATGATTTCTCGATTGCTAGCCCTCAATCTCTTTCAACAGTACTGCTTCATTCCATTGAATATAACATTAATTTGTTAGTGTTTATAGACCAGTGAGTGCTATTGTGTGAGAGGTTGGACTAGACCGTGTAGAGACAATATAATATTGATGGCAGCCAGACAGAGAAAATTGACGATTCAAAAATAGAAGGGAAAGCAGGAACAGAAGACAGAGTTTGGTGAATAATAGATCTTTCATTTCTGTGGTAGACCAAGAAAGATTTTAAAAATTGCTCACAGCTTAATGGCAACACTTTTAAAAACACAGGCATAAAACCTAAAAAAACCCCCAAAATAACAAACCAACAGATTTTGAATTTCACTGAGGTATTTTGTTTAACTTGAAATTAAAAGCCTTGAGATTTTTCTTTTTCTGGTTTGTGTTCTTTTACTGTCATGTAATAATTTAAAAATCTTTTTTCAAGGGAAAAATTTTTTTAGCCTTAAAACTCCTTTGTTTTCATTCTTCCACAAAAATGGCAGTTCAAAGAGAAAATCTGCAATAATTTTTTTAATATACATTTCCAAAATGTCCTCTGCTTTTCAGTTAACTGTATTAACCAAATCTGATATTAGTAGTCAAGTTCCAGTCTAGTTTTTAGTTTCTTGAAAACCAATTTTTGGGAAACTGACTGCTAATTCAATGTCCACTTAAATGCATAATACATGATCAGAGAAAGGAAAGAGCTGAACAGCTGAGGGTGCAACGAGCAAAAAATAGAGAATCGAAGGGAAGGAATACTGCATACAGAGGAAATGAGAGATGGGGGGGAAAATCAAAAGTAGAGGAAGAATTTGAAGATTCACAGGGAGAGAAATAGGGATAGTATGCTAGAAAATGGGAATAATGCAAGAAACACAGACTATCATTTCCCACCCAGTTTTAGGCAAGAATTGAGGTTTCTAAGTCAGATGCACAGGTGCACTTCCACTGCAGGAAAGAAGGCAAAAAGCCTTGACAGGAGGAGATGCACCTGAGATCAAATTATCTCTTCAGATCAATGCGTTTTCTTCACTGAAGGCATGAGGTGCCAAGGGTGCCCATACTCCCTAATCAGACTTTCTGCTTAGGTGCTTACAATTAGGTGGGATGAAGCCAGCCAAGGCCTTTTAAAAAGTTCATTTACATTCTTTTGTTTTGTGGTCTTTTCCTCATGTGCATCTGATATCTAAGCTTGGGGAAAAGCCTGGTGAGCCAGGATGGCTTATTTACAGTATTATATAGAGAGTTGTATCATAGGTCATGCAATAAAAGGATAAATTACATAAAGCCCCTCATGGTTCCTTGATGAATTATGTAACTTGCTGGCAAGAGCACTCAGGCTACTGGCATGGGTACCTGGGCCCTGCACTAATGATACCAAAAGACAGTGGCTCAGATAATCATGCAAAGGAAAACTGGAAAATTTTTAGTCTGAGTGCCCTAAAGGATCAATTGCCCTCAGTTCCTCTGCATTTTTGATCCTCTCAGGAATAATATTAACCCTTCTTTAGGGTTTTGCAGCGGGACAGACAAGCCAACATCCTGGCATCTGTGCATTTTCGTTGTGGATCTCGGTGCCCAGAGGAAGAGAACAGACAATTATACCAGCGCTTTGTTTAGTTCTAGGCTGCAACATGGACTTGATTTGGCTTAACTGACCTGGTTATCCTTACACTTGGGCTTCCCTGGTACACAAGCTGCTTAACCGAGCACTGGGTTGCAAACAAAGATGTTTCAAGGTCCAGGTTATTTTCTGTATGCTCTCTTCACTAGCTTTATGCCCATGATAGTGTAACTGCCATCTCCAAGTCCAACGCTTTCAAAATATTTATTCTGTTGTTTACATCTTCTGAAAAAGCCATGTGCCACCTACCACTGACCTCTCTGAAATGCAGGTATGCATTGCATTAACACCACTAAATTGGCAACAGAAGTAAATGATAGCTGTTGTAGACTGCTTTGTGTGACCCTTTTTCTGTTCATGTTGATACTCAGTTGCAGTAATTGCCAGATCTTTTTTATTTCCAAAAGAAAGCTGACTTCCAGAATAACCCTTCTGCATGATTCCAAGTAAAATCAGAGCCAGCAGGCTGCCATAGAGATTCAACACTCCATGCTTTGAAATAGAACAAACGTTTGCATGGTATGAGGTGTTAGGGTCTTTCTTTTTTGACTGCCACAGATTAAATTCTTAAAATATTTTCACAAGAGCTAATGAATGACAGCCCTGGAGTCATTGCATTCCTGGGCACCAACAAATGTCAGTGGCCCACCAGTTATCTCATCAGGACCTACCGCTCAAAAGCTGCAGACTGATGCTCGCAATTCCAGCATGAAAAGCTGCAGCTGCAAATTTCTGGAGGATCAGCCTATACTCATGCCCAGGGAATGCTTGCCTGAACATGCTCTTCCACACAGGAATCTCTCATCTCTGCCACTGATTCACACCATTCTCCACTCTCTCTGCAGTGACACAATGTCCGTGAAGAATACTTTCCTTTAACTGATGTTGGGCCTGAAACAAGTCTGCCTTGTGTCTGTTCTGTAAAATCATTGGTCCATTGCCAAGAAGAGTATTTTTGCCAACAGATATCAGATCAGCTGATACTGAAGCTTTTGATCAAAATGAATTTAGAATCATCTAGCCATAATAACTAAATAGTTATTTTAGTGGTTATTATGTCTTTACTGTGAGACATCTCATCACAGAGGCAGATTGCATGAATCAAAGTAATTGTACGTTGTGGAGACTGGTAATGATGACTTTAGCTGCCTTCACTAGACAAACCTCTTCTGAGCTGTTGTGTAAAACATGGAGTGAGAGAACATCTCTGTTGTGGCTGAGGCACTGAGTGAAGAATTTCTGTCTAGCATTTTTGCTCTTCCCAGCCATTCTTTCCTCATGATGCTATCTGCTGCTTCATTTAAAAAAAAAAAAAAAGGATACAGAACATCAAAGTATTTCTTTTTAGAATGCTGAAAAGTTAGAATAAGGACAAGTCTAGGAGTCTAAGCTCTTAGATCCAAAAGAAGCAGTTAAACTTCACTTCTCATCTTTAAATCAATTCGTAGCCAGTGGAGTTGAAATCTCCTTGCTCCTCAGATTGCAGATTACCTGTCAGGACATTAATTTTGCTGGAGGCTGGGGTTTTCAGCACATTCGGACTCCTGGCTCTGTGGTGCAGGACCTGGAAGCCCATTGGGGCCCATTTGCAAGGCAATTTGAAGTTTGGCTGCCTCACTGGAGCACAAACAGTAAGCAAGCATCCCTACATTTCACATAGCAGTTTGGCAAGAAACTGGGCAGGGATCTACAGAAAGTTTATGAAAATGGATGCCACTAAGTAAATAATTTTGATTGAACAAATATTTTTTTCTGATAACAACATACCTACTTGGTCATCCTTGCAATACCTTACCCATGATTTTCTGAAGTCTTTTTTAAAGTGGTGTACCTGCAGAACTGACATCCAGCTCTCCAAACCACACTATTTCAAAAGGATCTATAACTGCAGAATTACACACAGGATCAGATCCCCATCCTGTGGTGATAATATATTAAGCTGTTACGAGTCTAATTGTCTTTCTTTTATCTATACATTTTTCAGACTGTTGCATCAATATATTAATATCCATCCATGCTTATAACTTTAGGAGGATTGCCAAAAATTTAAAAATATAAAGAAATTCTTCTTCTAGCCTTGTAAGTTGTGGGGTAGCTCTTTGATGTCACAGAGAGTATTAGTACAAAGCGATCCCATAAAATTCAGCCATGAACCTAGTCTGGAGTCAACAACTGAAATAAGTCTAGGAAAAAGTACTAAAAGTTCTCCTGAGTGATTCTTTCCTTCAATATATTCTAATATTTTTGGAAGATGTTAAAGCCCTTGTTGAACTCTGGATCAAATAAAGCAAGCTGTACCTTTCCTTCTGAGCTTTTCAGTTCTCTTTGTTAAATAATGGATCTGAGCAAACCAAACATATCTCATGTGAAATTAGATATGGTCCCTTATGGTTCATGTTCAGGCAAACCTTAATGGCAGTATAAAGTTAATATTGAAATGAATTTAGATGAGAGTATTTTAATCTATATATTTATGATTGAGCTAATTTCCTTTGCAGCTAGAGGAAAGAAAGTTCTCCAGTGATGCTTTTCTTCCATTCTGAGTCTTTATATTCAAATGTCAATACGCAATGTTGCAAGATGGATATTTATAATTACTCTGATTTCATTAGCTAAAAAGCCAGAATTAGATGGTAAAAATTAGATTTTAATGAACAATTTCAACATGAGGAAGTTATGAATTGGTGTCTTGAGGATATCATCATGACTTAGAAATGAAGCAAATTAGACAAGTCCAATAGGAAAAAAAATGGCAAGGTTGAGAGGAGATTAAAATAACTTCAAACAGATCAGACGGGTATAAGGAGTAGAGGAGAATATGGAACTAGCTTTAAAATCTTAATTCTTGTTTTAATATTGCAAAATAATTCTGAAGATTATCGGTAGAAACTGGGGAAAATACTTCAACTAGCAAACACTGGACTGGGGAGAATAAAGGTACCCAGCAGAGCAACACATGCTGCTACTCCACCTATCACTGTTTTGAAATCAGGGGTGTCACTGGCACTGGAAAAAGCATCTGTGCAGACTGCATATGTAATACCTTCTCGTGCTTCAAAACAGGCCCACAGTGGATTTGCACTTTTGGCTGGTGAGTGTGTCGGCCCTCATCTGCAAGTGAGTCTGGGCTTAGCCAGTGAGAAAAATAATATCTGACATTCACCAAGGTTTTGAGGATTAGGGATGAACAGCAGCTGTTTCCAACACACTAAATAAAAAGTAAATATAGAAAAGTCTTTACCATATACTCTGCAGGTGTAACGTGGATTACAACCACACTGTGGTAGACATCTGAGTTGGACAGCTGTTGGCTGAAGGTTTTATGAACTGAATGGCTGAGGCTGAGAACGAAAGAGAAAGGAATCAGTGGAATCAAGAAGAGATCTGACTCCATAAAAGGTCAAACACTTGGAAACAAATCTGAGGTGTCCTGAATCTTAATGCAGTATCATCCTCATTAAACTGTGTCATGGCCTAAAGCAAATGCTCAGTGAAACTGTGTTTTTACTGCAGCCATTTTAAAATGATGGCTCTTGTGGCATACGCATGTCTCATTTGTTATATACAGTCATGCAAGCCATGCAGATGACTGTTAATGTTACCCTCTCTTCCCCTCAACTATTAAATAAACTCAGAAATTACAATGACATTAAAAACACTTCGAGCAATTTTATGTGATCATTAAGTCAGAATATTCCACTCCGGAGGCTTCTGCTATTCAGCAGCCTTGAAATCACTTAGATCAATTAAATGCATTATATTTTATATTGAATATAGGAATGTGGTTTTTCACCACTGTGGGGAAATATAAATAATGAAACAAGGAGAATCTCCAGCAATCTCTTTGTAGTCCTGTGCTGCTTTTCTCACATCTGAATGTTTTCACTTGGTTGGACTTGCTTTTTCCTTTCTTAGTGAAATACAGTGCTATATCTTTATAATCTGAATGGTTTAGCAGTAAGAAAGCCTAGAAGTCTCCCTTACTCTGCCATCTCTTTTTTCTGAGCTGATAGAGAAGAGAAATGAGCATGCATAAGCCAGGCTCTTTTAATGATTTCAAGGTATTTAACCAAATCATCAGAACTAGGAGCCTACCTGCTGTGTATCCTGGAGAAGAACTTCCAAAGGGTGCTCCATGCTACCGTAGATCTGAGCTACCCCCTCAAAACACTTTCTATATCCACAGACGGCACAGAGACAATCTGAGAGTCACCTTCATGGGACGGGTCTCTGCTGGGGGTGTGGCTGTCACAATGCTGAACAAAACTACTTTACTATCAACATTGAAAAAAAAAAAAAAGTAGAGCAGTAGGAGGATCAGGCAGAGAAAGTCATTCATTGAGACAGGTCACTTCCAGACCCGGCAGCATAACCCACGCCTTTTACTGGACAACATCTAAAGTGTAAAGTCCCTTTAGAGAGAAGGATGTATGACAACATCACACTTCGTCATCAACTGAAGTTGAGATTTTTTTAATTTATTTATGTACTTATTTATCCATGCTATTAATCAGTGTAATATTGTTTTTATTGTGAAAATTACGTGTTCATTTATATTTTATTCAGAAAGTGGGCTGTTTGCTGTTAATCATCATTTTACTACCGTCATTGCCAAATTAGGAGAATGTTTATAGACTCTGGTGTCATCTTGGGATATGACCTTGCAGGAAAGGTCATTAGTCATTAGCTACTACTAATAATTAGTGTCCAGGCAGAATGATTAGCTGGTTAAATACAAAGCAAGAGTAGCTTCAGAGAAAGCATTGCTTGCTGTAAAGTGAGAGGGCTGGAAGATAGTTTCCTGACTTACAAGAAAGCTGATTGAAAAGCTGTGTAATTAAATCCGTTGTGTGCTGTGCCTGTCCTGCAGAACATAATAAGACTTAACCAGAAAATGGATCTGATAACCTGGCGCCCAGTGCCATGCTAATTCTTATGCTGTTGTGCAGCCCAGCTACTAAATTATAGTTATGCAGGATTAATTAGTACCATTCTCCATAAAGCTGATATTCAATGTAAATGAGGGGGATTAGCAGGGAGTTATGTGGTGACTTACGAGAAAGGAAACACATTTTTAAACAGGGATCTTAGGACACATAAATTAAAACCCAAGGGATTTACTTTCAAATCTCAATGGCCCACTGCGTCAGGTATGGTTTTGCTTTTCCTTGGCACTGAAATATGTTTGCAGAGATAGAGTTGTGCTCCACTAGGTGCAGCTGAACATCCTTAGGTATTTCAGGAGTCATCAGCTTCTACATTATAAAATCCAGGAGGGACCCAAAGTGGACTTGTAAGGGATTACTTGTATAATGTGGATATTCCAACATGCTTGAACTACATTCTCTTTAAGCTTCTTTTAAATAATATATTTAGGAAAGAAAACAAAATCAGGCAAAATCTGTCAGTATTTGATGGCAATCTGAAATTGCCCAGTGATACTCTGAAAGCTCTTGGTGCGTTATTCTAATGATTAACATCTTCCCTATTAAAAAATGTGTATCTTATCACACAGATTGTTTGTTCAACTTTGGATTCTAACCCCTGGGTTTCCTGTAGCTTTATCTGCTTGAGTTTCAACAGTAAACTAGTTCATTCTCCCCACTGAAATCCATACGAAATGGGATGAAGCTACTTCATCTCTTTTATAAACTAATAGATTGAATTCTTTAAATATTTGTCGTTTGGGCATGTTTTCCAGTACTTTGCTCATTCCTCTTTTCAGAAAAATTGTCAATATCCTTCCTGAAATGCAGACAGACACCAGACGTGGACATAATATTGCTGTAGTGATGGCAGCATTATCAAATACTGAGGAAATCTAGCATCTTGATTTCTACTCAGAATTCTCTTGTTTATGCTGTAATACACATTTTTCACTGGAGTCTTTTGTTGTCAGCAACATGTTCACTTGATTCAAGAAAGCTTATCCTTGTTTCAAATTCACTACAGCAAAATTCTTCTCTTCTCCATTTATGTAGGCTGTAGCTATGTCTAGCACTCTTCATTCCCCTTCTATCTCTGCTGGGATACATTAGTGACAATCAGACTGATTTTCTTAGGAGGTTAGAGGTGCAAGGACCTTTACAGCAGGAACTAGACTACCAAGTAGTGCATACATCAGGCACCTCAGGTGACTCTAAAGCTTTGTGAATGCCAGATGGCCCAAGCAGTGACTCTAAATACATTTAAGAGAACAGAAAAGGGGTATGCTATTTGTGCTCTCTTCAGAAAGGTGGAGAAATGTACCGCAGATGGCTGAATATTTATGTTGTTTCTTGTATTCTACCCTAAGAATCTGTAAATGGATAATGCCTAAGATAGACAGACTGAATCTGATCCACTCAGCGATACTTGTCTTCTTCAGGGGGGAGGAAAGGAAAGAAATGGAAAGCTAACAGGAGAATATGGTAAATCACAATTCTGTCCCTGAAGTAAGCAGAACAAAAAAACTACAAATGAGAAAGATGTTGAGGAGTCACAGAAATATAGAGATATCTTCAAGTGATACTGCTCAGCCCCCTGTGTTTTGCTCAAGACTGGGCTTTGATTGCAGCCCTGCTCTCTCCAGCTGGCAGAAACGTGCTGATGGATGCATATGTCTGTGCACAACACTTGCCACACTAGACACTGCACCAGGGCTTGGAACAAAGACTGGAAACTCAAGATTGCCCTAAGACTAAATGTGGCAGCTATCAGAAACAGACATTTCTATGGCAGTGGCAGAGAGAAGACTGTGGCAACTCCTGCAGACCAAGGACTTGCACAGTGCAAGCTTATTTCATAGAATCACAGAATGGTGTGAGTTGGAAGGGACCTTAAAGATCACCTAGTTCCACCCCTCCCTGCCATGTGCAGGGGCACCTTCCACTAGACCAGGTTGACCAAAGCCCCATCCAGTCTGGCCTTGAACACTTCCAGGGATGGGGCATCCACAGCTTCTCTGGGCAACCTGTTCCGCTGCCTCACCACCCGCACAGTAAAGGATTTCTTCGTAATATCTACTCTTTCTAACATCTGATCTAAATCTACCCTAGTCCCAGTAGGCTATAGGTTGGAAGACATAATTCTTCACTTTGTGAAGAAGAATGGTAGCGGGATCAGAAACAGGACAGAGCCAATAACTTAGCTGACACTGTAATCAGCTTACATTTATCTCTCTCTATACCCTGCTCTAGCTTTTTCTGAACTGATTCAGAGCCCTTGCAATCAGAATCTCAAAATACCTCTCTTTGTCCATGCCAATGTGTATTTAGCAATTACATTGCACAGGGTTAGTATATTTTTCTAATGAGAAGAGGTGCTACGAAAGCTTTTATGTTGTTTTCTTTTTTATTTGGTTAATATACTTAGTGTGTGTGAATGTGCGTCTGTGTAATGTTTTGTTAATGTGACATTTATTCTCCTTCCCTTCCAGCCCCTCCCCAAGCATGTCTGCAAATCAATCTGGTTTTGTGTTTAATGCAAGTTATCAATCATCTTTTCATGAGCAAATGGTTTCATATTAAGGGGAAGGAAACATTCTAATGTATTCATTCTATTATTGTTCCTTGGAAAAGATCCAATGTGCAATAAACCAGTGATTGGAAATGCACAAAGTATTTTAATATCCTAATTATTTTGATTTAACTTCCTCTAATAGTTTAAATTGATACTGAATTTATTTAGAATCCATTACAAAGGAATTCCCCCCCCGCCCCCCCTCCAAGTAGTTCAGAAACACATACCGAACTTAAGCTGAAGACAAAATACATTGTTCATATTCCAAGCTGCCAACGGTATGAGAAGGGGAAGCTTTTGTATGAGAAAGCCAGGTGGAGGGAAATGGCAGCAAAAAAAAAAAAAAAAAAGCCAACAAAGCTGCTATATATAATTCAATTATTATTTAAAAATTCATCTGATTAAAAAAAAATTGTTACAGTGCCAATTTTTCTGTCTTCAGGAGATGATAATCAGACACCCACTGACTTCCTACATTACTGGAACTAACACAGATTTGACTACATGAAAAGACCTACTCAAAAATTTCATCTCCCCCTGCCTAGATTTCTTTTTTTCCATGTTATCTATATTTTTACCCTACTGTTACAATCATGCTTTGCACTTTTCACATAAATTCATCTGAGGTCTTCACAGGAATGCTTTGCTCATGTCCAGGATTTCTCAGCATCCTTTCACTGCCTGGATGGACTGAGAAGATTTTAAGGTGATAATGCTCAGTCCTCCAACAACCTCAGAAACCTTAGAAGCCATCCCTAGAAGGCTCATTGCTGCAATAAAGGTCCATGGGACACTTCCTGCATATCTGCCAAGAGCTTTGTAAGGACCTTGTACAGGCATGAAAATGTTATTGCCAGCATCTTCCCGAACTGAAGCCAGCAATGTAGACAGAAAGTGTGTCAGTCCTGGGGTTCTAAGTCTTTTCTGGATCTTTCATGGCTCTAGAGATATCAGTAAAATCTACAGATGGGATCAGCGTGGCCTGTCAAGCTCCTGGTGCTACTGACACAGTAAGAAGGCATCCTTGGCTTGACAAGCTGATGGCTCCAGGCCTGGATCCCCGGAGGGACTTTGGACTACAACAAGAAAAGCTGCCATTTCTACATTTAGGAGTCTTATTCCTTGGTGGACTGACCTGTTCAATCAATCCCTTTGCAATTTCCCTCCAACAAGAAGCTACTACAGTTTTATATCCTTTTGACCCTAACAGAATCCATGGCATTACATTAGCATGAAATCAAAGCAGGGGAAAACTGAAAAAAGTGAGTAGGATCCTGATTATAAGTTAAGAATTTATGCCCCATGATCATTTTGAAAATAACTGTAGTTTGAAAATAGCTATTGCCTGTAAATGAGCATCCATGGATACCACACAAATACTTACGAAGCAAATTCATGATGACACAGAAGTTTCTCAAAAAATTTGGCAAAACCTTGCTTTTTAATTTTGAAGTGCTAAATGGGCAACATTTTTTTTCTTTTCTTTTCTTTTCTTTTCTTTTCTCTTTTCTTTTCTTTTCTTTTCCCCCCTCCCTCCCCCAGGTTGTCCAGGGCAGCAGCCTGTAATCTCTGATGTGCTTGGGCAATACTCAGCAATCACCTTCCTGGGCTGCAGACTGGGGTTAAACAATACCTAAAGCCATTTCAGATGGAATAACTACATCCTGGATTTTGTCATGACTATTCCTTTGTCTCTGATGCAGTGAAGGGAGAAAAGCATAATTTGTTGATGCTGTGAAAGACAGTGATGGTTGACTAGGCTGAGCACAATGCAAAGGAATTTAGTCTGGTGGTGATAACTTCAGGGTTCTTGTATATTTATCTAGCTATCTACCTGTCAGATAAGCAAGTCTATGATTATCTGTATTTGATTGAACTACTGAGCAATGATCTAAGTTTTCTATTGATGCAATCATCTTTTCCCAAGTCACTGAACATTTACTGAATCCCTCAAGATGTTTTAACTCGGTTTCTTAATGCAAATTTTTCCTTCTTGAAATAATCAGAGGGTTGGAGTATGTCTTTGCCCCTCTGTTCAATCCTTCATAAAATGTGACTAATAATTGCAGTATTTTCCTTTGACTGTTGTAGCAATGCCTTATCTACTCCACATTCTCTTTGAAGTAATATACCCTCAGAATAAGGTCATTTCAGCTTTTCTTTTTTAATTCTATTGCCTAGCCAAAACAGTTGCCAGATTTTACAGCTGTCACATTTTCATTGATGCAAAAGATGGAAGCCACTGGAAAGTGTCTAGTCCCTACAAGATGTGGTCCTGAAGAAAAAGATGCCTGTGAGTATGTATGATTGAGTCAAAATGAGTGATTCGGTGTACAGAAGGGTTTCTTTTTTGATACACGTGTATCTAAACATAAACCTTGTGGTTCTCTCTTTAGCACACTACTTCTGTGTATCTGAAGCAGTTTTCCTCCTTGAAGAAGCAAGGTTTAAGCTACTCAATGGAGCATCATTTTGAGCATCCTGCCTTCAAAGCAAATGTAAGATTCTCCAGATGTAGCAGTTATCCTTGCCTGTGAAAATGGGATCTATCCTAGAACCATAGCAGATCACAGGAAATGTGTTTACCAGCTAGTAGGGTAGCTGTACAGTATGTATGCCCATAAGAGATTTCCAACTGGAGTTGTTTTTTAGCTTTTTCATACAGCATGCAGTTATCATTTCTTTCCAAAAAGAGTCCTTAGATGCATGTCTAAAACAAATTTCCAGATCCCTTCCTCAGACTATTCCTCCCTCTCTCCTTTGTCGCTGCCACTCCTTTCCCTTTAATAATAATGGAAACAATTTACATCATAAGCTAAAAACAACTTAATTTCCTTGTACTTATAGGAAGAAAATAATGTTGAAAGCAAAATAAATGAATAGTGCATGAACTGCTGCCACCTCTTGGTTATATTCATCACTCCAAGTATTCTGGGTGTATTCATCTAAATCAAGAATATTAGGGCATTTCAGTTATTTTTCCCTTTCACCTCACATCCAGTCTTGAAAACTCAAAGACAGTATTTTTTTTTTTTCCAGATGCTGCTGCTGAAATTGTCAGTTGCAACTATTAAGGTATTGTTTAAAGGTCTTCTATCAGTATTTTTTGTGTGCTTAAGGTAAGTCCTTTCTCTTACTTTTCTGGGGTTTAGGTTTTATTTAATTTTAATCTCCACCTTTGTTAAGCTTCGAGGCATTCAGTTGGCAATTTTTGTACTAAACCAAAGAGAGTTAACTTTATTTCATTGGCATTCTGATAATGAAAGGCATGAGGGCAAATGAAGGGAAGGGTTGTGGTAGTGGGGAATTACATATGCCTAAGTGAAACAAAATGAATTTCCGATATATTTTTTCCCATGTTTAAAGAATAACACGCTAATTTTATGCCTTATCCAGATGTGTGCTCTGATTAGAAGCTCATTGAAGGTAATGGCATAACTCCGGTGCACTTCAAGAGCATTTGGATGATTTCTAGTGAAAAACATCAGATTTCTATTGAAGTTGGCAGTGGAATGACATTGGTTTCTCCCACCCAACACCGTTCACCACAATTGTTGCATGTTTAATCAGTTCTTGCTGATTGCAGTAGGACATCAATTGACCTTTTCTAGGTCAATTGCAATGTGTGGACAGCTAAAATATCCTGTCTGAGCAGTCATTAGGTGCCCTCTAAATGATGATACGGATGATGAATGGGAACAAAATCCTGGCAACCTCCCAATGACAGCCACAGGGGCAGGATTTTCACCTGTTCCTCACTTATTCCCAGCCTTTGGTCCCATTCCTGTGGATGTTGTACTTGCTTATTAGCACGTTTGCTTGTAGCTGTACCTTACCAAGCTCTGTGGCTGCACCACAGCCTATCACTTCAGACAGCAACAGAGAAGGATCAGATCTGTACTGAAAATACAAATGTAGAAGGTCTGAGAGCAACCTAATTGAAGCACTCCTCAGTTAAACCAAAGGCTACATTAACACCCAGGCTATAATTAGCAGATCCTCTCACTTTGCTAAGTGAGAAGGCTTATCCACAGCCTGCGTCTGTCGGCGCAGAAGCAATTAGAAACCACCATCAATGTGACAAGCCGTTGTTTGTCATGTCCTACTGAAAAGACCTTGTTGAACTGAGGCTTTACAAAAAAGTTTTTTTTTTATTTGGAAGACTAGAAATTGCTTGGTCTTTACCCAGCTGGCAAGATACACCCAGTCATGGCTGAAGATCTCTCTCCTATGGGATGTTCATGACTCTGCAGTTCTGGGCCCAATGACTCTTTTATCTTTGTTATTATGACTAAATAGTATAATTATACACAAACACAGCTAAAACCCCCTGCGTTAAGTTTGAAAGGACTACAAAGGAACAGTGTCTTCCTGTGTAGCAGCTCTTACTTCACTGGTTTTTATGCATGAGCTCGTTATATGACAACTTGCCGCTGCCTGATTTCCTTACTCACTGGAGTGATTAAAGCAATACCACCCCGGAGACCTCTTGTTTGCCTGCACATATCACCGCAACCCACTCAGCTTCCTCCAAAGCAAGGGCAGAGGCTCGGTGTGCTGGAAAATTGGCAGGGTGAGGTCTGTTCTCATTTCATAATGGAGCCATTCTGTTTCCTCCCTCTCCGGTGTTCTGAAATTTCTTCCTGATGACTTGATTAAAGGATTTTTTTTTTAAAAAAAAAGCAGCAATGTAATTCTGATCTAGATGAGCACGATATATACCATGAAAAGTGCTATAAAGCAGTGCTTCACCCTCAGAGCAGTTCAGAGATAGGTAAATAAAGTGTTTTGGGCTGGGAACTGAACCACGCTGATCTGATGAGCGGATACCTGCCTAAGTGTGATGTATAGGCATGAAAATGGGTGCAAACGCCACTGTAGAAGTATAAGCAGGACCATCAGTGCTCAGATCCTATTACTTAAGCAGTGCTTTTCTCATACTGCTTAGTGCACCGTCACCTCCCAGAAGAAAGGCTAATGTATGGCTAATTTGTGGAATGGCTTATCAGTAGGCATTCTACCTGAGGAAGCAGAATTCATAGTGATTATTGTAGACTTTTCCTTACCAATGCCCTGCCTACAAGAGATTACATGACATTGCTCAAAAAGCAGGAAAATGACATAAGCAAAACAAGTTTTTTTCCAGCCTATATCTTAATTGTTTATTTTTATTTTTTACAAATCCAGCACATCTAAAAATAGCTCAGCCCTAGAACCAGGTGAATTCACACTGACAGATTCCTTCTGGATATGAATATCTAAAGTTACGTTTCCAAATTGCTCTTTCACTGTGTTGGGTTTTTTTCCTATCCTGTCATTAGACTAAATGGAAAGAAGTGTTATACCATTACCATTTGTGTTCAAACTCAGACAAATCCTGGTGGCTTCCAGACCTCCTCCAGGGACTCATCTTTCCTACACATTTGTCATCGTAGAAAAAAGGTGAGTGCTGTGCTCTTGTTCATTATCAAGTTACTGAATAGGGTTTCTGTCATGAGAAAGCTCTGCAGAACCCTCTAGAATACTTTTTATTTTCTCACGTAATCCACTTTCTTCTGAAAGTGGATCTTTATACCAAAAAGACACAAGTGCTGTAATTAAGAATAGATGTCTTTCTAAAGGAAATGTCCCAGCTCAGCTAGACATCACTAAGCTCAAAGCAGGAACCGGAGTGAATTTTTCTAGTTTATGGGGTTTTTAGTGCTCAGAACAGTCACTCCATCTTCACTCCTTGCTGGCTGGAGACAGGAACAGGCTGAGAAAGGGGATACCTTCAAGAGCTCTTACCTCATGCCCTGACTGCCCCGGTGAGTAAGTCTGAGTCAGGATGAGCCTGGATTGCCTAGGAAGTCCACTTGCCATAGGAGCATCTCTACAAAAAGAAGCATTTTTCTCAAAATAACCCTGGACCATTGTTTCTGGATCATGTCTTGTGGTATAACCACAATAGGGGAGGCAAGATTTGGGGAAAACATAGCATCCCTACAAGAGAAAAACAACACTGTGGGAACCTATTCACGTTTCCCCACCCGCCTGTGCCAGCACATTGATGCAGACCCAACGCCAGCATGTCCCACAGCAGAGTACTGCATCTGCAGGGCTGCATGGGCTCGTCCACACGGGCTTCCCAACCCTAGTGCCTGCAGCACTGAGTTCCAGAAGATTACTCCTATGGTTCATTATTTCTGAAAAGATCTCAGGCTGAGAACTAAACTGTCTTTGCTGCACTTCAAAATAGCAGGGAAGGGTCCGGCCAGACTGGCATGAGCTCTGCGGGGCCCTCTGCAGCAAACACTGCTGGCTGCTACGGACACAGCAACAGAGACACGGACTTCTCACGGTTGTTCTGCTCTGGTGAATAAAAAAGCTCAATGAGGAGAAATAGAGATGTTCCATTCTGGTGAAACCAACATATTCAATACTGAACTAAGAACTGGAAAAAAATTTTTTTTTTAGAAAACGCTTGTCAGAATTTCCCTCAAATGAGTGTATAATGTGGTTTCTCCTCTCCCAAAAATCTAATTCTTGGGAAAATTTACAATTTATATAAAGCAATAACACCAGTTTGGTCTCCCAGCAGTGACAGAACATTTGTGAAAAGCAAAGATACAGATGTTGCTAATTATGACCTAGGTACATTGACATTATGATGTGAGCAGGATTTAGCACTTAGAGTCTGTGGGTAAATGAAGGATGCTGGTTTCCAAGGTGGCCAAGTGCTGAATTTACTTTTAGAAAAATAAATTAAAATCCCATTAAAAAGAATGTTTTGTTGACGACCTTTTTTTTTTTTTTTTTTTTTTTTTCTTTTCATAGCTGGGAAGAAAACATTTCCCTAGATGATATAATAATATTCAAATGCAATTCCCTGAGAAATATCCTGACTAAGATATTTAATTTGAAATTAGTTAAATGGTTATTGGCTGAAACAGATTTTAAAACTAAGATCTACTTATGAGTCTTCAGGCTAAGGAAATATTCTAGTGAATTTAATTAACAATGGGATTCTTTAGTAACTTCAATCCAGTAGTAACCCACAGGTTTGTCTTCTGCTAATTATTGTGTCTGCTGGTTAATAGGATAATCGTGACCACGTTTGCAACAACTGAGAACTCTAATCAATCAAACGAAAAAATTGCTAATAATCATCCTCAGTGTTCACACAGGGGTTTTCTGGAGGAAGTTTCTGGCTGATTGAAACATATTATTTGTAGTGACGGTATACTTATCTCAAAATCTACAAACTGTTGAACAAGATTCAGCAGAGGAGGAAGTCTGGCAATCTTTATCAGTAAAATCTTCTGATAAAGGGAACTGGGCTTTTATTTTTCTTCTTTCCTGTAAGTGTCTTCTAAAAGGCTTTAAGATGCCATCTTAGGAAAAAAAAAAAAAGAAAAAAGAACTGTTTTAGTAAAAAGCAAGATACTTTCTCTGATTTCTTAATAAAATAGTAATATTTTTCAGAAAAGAATGTGACAGATTGTTTGGGGTTTTGTTTATTTTTCTCCAATGTCAGTTCATTTTTGAAAAATTAAGATATCTTGTTTTAAAAACACAGCAATGAGGTATTTCTAATGCATGTGGATAGGGTTTCGCCTGACATGCCCCAGTGTTGCTATCTTAGCAACTAATCAGCAAAGGCTGGCATTAAATGAAGGTCAGCTGGAAAGACCAGGGAGGCACCTTCTTGGCAGGAGGCTTTGAGAACAGCTTTCTGGAGGGGACTTTGTAGCAGTGTTAGAAATCAGTGAAATATTAGTGGATAGTGTTTCTGGTAGGTCAATGTGGGGTATTCTAGGCAGCACTTCTAACAGGGAGTGCACCTCTGAGTCCTCTCACCTAAAGGAGCTTTCCTGAGAACCATTTCAGCTGGACTTCCTCAGCTGGGCCTGGTGCTTGCTGTTCTCGATACGATTCACTGCTTTCACCACCTTACCTTAGCTGAGGGTTTGCTTCACTGCTATGGTTATCTAAAATGGCATCAGTCCCTCCCAATGCTACCTATTGACACAACTGCTTATGCTGAGGCTGAAAGAATGCTGAAAAGCTTCACACAGAAATGCAACTCTGATACAAAACTCTCTACTCTCACCACAACTCTCCATTCCCTCCGTTTTGCCTCTTGCTCAGCTGAGAATTGTGTAGCTACGATGCCCGTGACAAAGGAGGCTGGAGAAGATAGCACAGGGGTATAGGATGGGAAGGGACCACATGAACCACCACATCAGGTTCCCTGACATCTCAGGCCATCATATCAGAGCAAGACCTGGCAAGACAATGAAGAAAGGGACTCCTGTGCATTGGGTAGCTCCCAGGACAGTCTCTTTCCCTGGAGGTCCCTTCCTTCCTTTCTTTCTGCAGATGCCTGTATGCCAACATCAGGCAGCACTTGGGTAATGGAATTTATTTTTCTCCTACAGTTTTTCCATCCTGGGTTCAAGCACTCAGTATCAGGTTGTAAAGAAGGTAATAAGTCCATGTGAGTGGAAATGCTCACAAGGTAAATAGTTTCATCTTTCAGATCTGCTGCCAAATTCTGTATGACAATGGGCCTTGATAACTCTGATGGACTCTCAAAGCTGGGCTTATAAATTCATCTGTTCTTCAATAAAAAGAAAGCCTTTTTAGTTCTTTGAAAAATATGACTAGAATTCACACAAAGGGTCCTCTGTATACTTCTAAAGGTCTCCTTTAAACTGTACACTTTACAGTCCATTGCAAAAGCACTGAAATATTCAAAGATGACAAAATCAAAGGCTAGCTAGTGTCCCGTTAATCTAACCAGCAGGCGTCTGTAGATAGCTGGTGGAAATTCTCTGTAGTCATGATAATGCTCTTCCAGACATCATCTAGTAAGAAAGGAAAAAGAGGCAACAAATCGTGGTGTTATTATTAATTATTATTATTATTACTGTTATTATTATTGTTATTACTATCATTATTACTGTTGTTGTTATTTCCCCAGGTACGCAAGTCCTAGCTTCTCTATCATTTAATTTGTGCATGATTTTTCATGAATACTAGGGAAAAGACAGTAAGATCTGAAAATGGGGAAATGGGCTCCAACTGCAGAACTAAAAATTCTCATCATTTCTCCTTGTTATCTATTAGTTTCTCAAGAGTTGAGGCTTTCTTTTTCTGCAGGTTTTGGAAAAAATGCATGTTAGTGTCTTGCTATGCACAACGTGGAATTCAGAATTTCAAAAGGGAGACAATACAATAATCTAATTTTAGAATCTACTTCAAACAAATCAACAAAAAAATGTTGGCTTGCTGCTGCATTAGCATGTCAATTAAAAAGGATAATTAAGAGAAGTATTATATAGATGAAGGAAAAGTTCAAGTAAAACTAAGGACTGAAGGTAAATCTCCTCTCCCTGAAACCAGAACATTCTTTGAAATTAGAAAAAAAATGGTGCAATAATTACAGGGAGAAGCATCATTGCTTTTAATTAATAAAAATATTTAGATTAACAGGAAAGCAAAATAGATTGCTAGGGATGGATCATAATTTAATTTTTATTAAGAGCTGCTAAATGTAATCCTCCTATATCATAACATACACTGAGTGCTTAAGGAGTATCAGCAACAAAGTGTTGCTGAAAATAAACTAATGTTTATTTCCCCCTGAAGTTAACTTCAATAACCCTGATTGTGCCTTAGAAGAAATGAGCTCTTGTAACTGTATCAAAGGGCTGACAAACTTTAACAACCACTGTAAAAGAAATAAGCATTTCTGTTTTACAAATAAATGCTGAGGCCAGCTGAAGGCTGTGGGCTGTCTTTGGGTATTCCCATGAAATGAGAGGAAGGCCCACAGCAGCAGGCAATGCAGTAAGTTTTCAGGTCAACATGGCATGAAGACATGGGGGGAAAAATAATCCACTAATGAAAAATGGATCGATGTGGATGGACAGCTCAACCTTTCTGACGGGGCACCAGCAGCCTAACTGCGGCGCTTTGCTCCGCAGCCACATCCAAGCCCAGACGGGCACGCTGGGTCTGACCCTGGTCAGGCTTAGCTAAATGTGATGGCAACTGACATTAATAACCTGACCAGTGTATTTTAGGACTTCAAGAGAGGAAGAAAAGCCTCTGGACTCAGGAAGGGCCTCTCTCTTGTCCATTAGGGAAATGTTTTTCTAAGTGTAAACGTCAGCTGGGAAACGAACTGCTTTCTGTGGCTTTGAAAATTTCCTCCCTGAGCTGCAAATTATTTTGGGTACAAGCTGTCTTTCATCCTGTGACAATTAGTAGTGCCAGGGCTTCTAGTCACTAATGGAACATAAATAATTAACCATAACGATACTCCTGCAAGTTCATCCGTAGTGGAAAACACTTCTACCTACACAAGTCAACACAAAGTAGGGAAAAACCTACCCCATGAACGTCCCACTCCAGGATTTCGTTCAAGAAATCAGAGTCTCAGAGGTCAGTCTCTCCAGTCCTGTGGCTCTGCAGCAGGGTCTGAAGAAGGATTTTGGTTGTACATTTATTAGTGTTTCTTCTGGATCTCTTGAGCAAGCACTTTCCAGACACACATAGGTGCAGCTGTGTCGGGGCTTGCAGCTCAGACCAAACAGCTTCACCTTGCACATCAGGCCACAGAAGGAAGGGAAGAAACCTCAGAGCTCTGCTATAGACAAATCACAGCTTCAGGGGAGTATAAAGGAGGATTATGGTGGTTTGAATCTCACACTCCCTAGGTGGGACTAGGCAGGTGTGGAAAGTGGGAGAAAGAGTTATCTGTTGTGAAACAGCTGGTGCAAATATTCACACAATGTTCAGCACTCACTTATCTACAGCGCTCAGTCTCATCCACTCACCTGAGATGACACGAGGCAGGAATCACTTACAATGGGCAGTCCGTGTATCCGTACATGCTAGAGAGGTTAAGGAAGGTTTCCAGCTTCAGCCAAAACGTCGAGAGAAGCACTCTGCACCGACACTGCCTTAGCTCCAGGAGAGACCCTCAGCCAGGAGTACACCACACATGCAGAAAAGGTGGAAACATGCTGCATCCCAGACCCTTCTGGTGTGGAGATTAGGGTTCAGCCCCTCAGTTCAGGCTTGTTCTGTGGTGACAGAATAAGCATTTTCTTCCCATGCAGGCAGAGTTAATAATCGAAGAGTTTCTCCCTTAAAGCACTCTGTAACACTACATTTAAATGCGCTGCATGCATTATTCATCTTTTTGCAGCAAGCAGCAAGAGCAGAGGCAGCTGCCAGTCCAATTAGTGTTTCAGAGCTCTACCCTCCAGCTGCCTCTGAGGGGCACAGTAAGGACTAAAGCGGTCCATGGGACAAGTGGCCCACGCTTTGGGGCTGGGGAGCAATTATTTGCCAGGGCAGCTGCAGTCCCAGAAACACCACCGTACCCAACCTTGTCTAGGGAAGGCTGGAGGAGGAATTTGTTACAAAAGGGAGGGGGTTTTCTTGCATCTATGATGTACTGAAGGCAGGCAATCGCAACACCCCTCCCAACAGCTTTCCTACATTCCTTCTTTTGGACCTTTGTCTCTCAGGGCTTCTCAATAAAAGATTATAAAAACTACATAACTTTGGGATTGTAGCTTATTTTCTCTGCAGTTTGGTGGATACAGCACTCTGCATGTCAGACTAATGATTTGGTTTGGGATCCTTCTATACAATTAATTTGAATATGAAGCACATCAGCAATATCCTGGCTACTGTTAGTGATACTTGTGTCCACAATGTCTGGATGTGCTACAGCCTCAGAGAAGTTGAGGAAATCCAAGTTATCTGGCTCCTATTTGTTTACACATGGCTGGTCTTAGTGGGAGGTCATTACACAAACCTAGGCATGGCCCTACTGCAAGTGCTTAAGAGTCAAGGTTTGATATTTGACTGTGTCCTAGTTATGGTGGCTGGGACCAGATTATCACTGCATAGGTGTAACTGGAACTGTGTATTCTATACCCTCTCT